>CM061142.1:368635130-369235130 GCA_030789695.1 Scilla litardierei
ATAAGGAATGGCTAAAAACCAATGGCTAGAACTGAATTAAGGGTTGTCCTGAAATCAGTTTATCACTTCTCTATGTTTATCACTTCTATTTCATAAAAACTTCTATTTCTCTATGTTTATTTCATAAGGAATGCTAAACTAAATTGACTATCCTGAAATGATTTTCATTCAATAAAATGATTTTCATTCAATAAATTTAGTGCTCAAATATTTTATCATTGCAGATAATTTTAAGGATATGTGAATTGAGTTCTCAATTCTCTCAATTGGAGCTTAAGGATGTAAAATTATCTTAAGGATTGCATATCTCAAATATCAATTTTAAGGATATTTTATCAATTGAGTACTCAAATTTATATGTTAAGCTATTTTAAGGATTATCTCAGTTGAATATCTCAAAGGATGTAAAATTCTATCAATTTGAAGGATATTTTATCTCAGGATATTTTATCTCAGGATAATTTTGCAAATCAATTGAGATTTGAGTATTGAATGAAAATCATTTCAGGATATTTTAATTGCAAATGAAAAATCCTGAGATACTCAAATCCTTGAAATGATATAAGATAAAAATATTTGATACTATTTGTGAATGATAGTTGCTACTATTTTGCATATTCAATTTTATCTTATATCAAATATTTTGCATTCCTTGACATGATACTATTTTGCATTCCTGAGATTCAGCAAAATTGAAATTTGATATAAGATAAAATTGATTTTTGAAATGATAAAATTGATTTGCAAATCAATTGAAATTATCCTTCTCTATGCAAAATTGATTTTATCTCAGGATTTGAGTATCTCAGGATATTGAATGAAAATCAATTGAATATCTCAGGATTTATCTCAGTTGCATATCTAAAATATCCTGCAATTGATAAAATATCCTGAGATAAATCCTGAGATATTCAATTTATCTCAGTTGATAAAATATCCTTTGAGTACTCAATTTTAAGGATATGTGAGTACTCAATTGATAAAATATTCTTCAAATTTATCAGGATATTTTATCAATTGAGTACTCAAATCAATATGTGAGTATCTCAGGATTTGATGGATATCCTTAAAATATGTGAATTAAGGATATGTGAGTACTCAATTTTAAGGATTGCATATCTCAAATATCAATTTTGCATATCTCCATGCAGATATGTGAATTACGGATCCAGGTCAAAATTCCTATATTCATTATTTATCCATTGAACATAAGATCAAACATGGCCTGTTGAACTTCATTTTTAGTTGAGATTCAGGGTCATTTTATTGAGCTGTTTATGTTGAACTTTGTGGGTTTCTTTTTTTACCTAACACTTGAATGCAGAGACAATAGAATAATGAAATTAAAATATGTTCATGTGTTCATAATAGTTTGTGTCATATTGGGTTGAATTTTTATTTTCTGTTTATTGGCATTTGTTAGTTATAGAGTGGTAGAATATAAATGTGAATTCTTTTGTGTGCCATTCTTTAGTTATTGGGTTGAATTTTATTGGCATTTGTTAGTTATTGGGTTGAATTTTGTTAGTTTGTTATTTGTTAGTTTTGTGTGCCATTCTTTAGTTATTCTGTTATTGGCATTTGGCATTTGTTATTTTATTGGTATTTGTTAGTTATTGGGTTGAATTTTTATTTTCTGTGCCATTCTTTTGTTCACCATCTTTTCTTATTGCAAGCAATGGAAATGTGAATTTGGTTTGCACCCAGTGTCATATCTATATTTGTTTAAATGGCACTCAGAGGTATGGATATTTATAGAATAGATATTGGACATGTTATGCCAACAAATGGCACTTTGAGTTAATTCCAAGTTAATATCATGGCACTCAGTGGAGATAAGTGGAAACGTGAATTACTATCATGGCGCTTAGTGGCTGATATTAACTCTGAGTGCCATATATATGAATTACTTGGAATGCTATGTGCCAGGACTGGAATGTGCCAGGACTTGGAATATAAACTCTGAGTGTATGAATATAAACTCTGAGTACAATGATATGTGCCAGGACTTCATATGAATATAAACTCTGAGTGCCATATATATGAATTACTTGGAATTACTTGGAATTACTTGGAATATTAACTCTGGAATGAATTATATTCCAACTGTAAGGATATGTGCTAGGACCTCATATGAATATAAACTCTGAGTGCCATATATATGAATTACTTGGAATTACTTGGAATATTAACTCTAGAATGAATTATATTCCAACTGTAAGGATATGTGACAGGACCTCATATGAATATAAACTCTGAGTGCCATATATATGAATTACTTGGAATTACTTGGAATATTAACTCTGAGGACAATGATATGTGCCAGGACTTCATGAATTCCTTGGAATGCTGTAATTATTTCAAATGAATTGTAAGGTTCTTGAAATAATTACTATGAACTGCAAGATTCACATAAACTGTAAGGAGAAGTCCTGGCATCATGTTCAGCATTCATGAAATAAATCATTCTTACAACATTCTCCTTTTTGGTACTCCACTAAATAAATCGTTTTTGCTCTTGCAGGATATGCATTTGGAGTTTTGAAATTGTGATTCAACCCAATATGCATTGTCAATTCTAATGCATTCAGAGTTCAGAATTCAAATTGTGTTTGGGGGCTATGTGTTGTGTTCAGAATTCAGAGTTCAGAATCTCAATTCTAATCCTACAAAAGGTGTTTCCTGCCCTTGCTTGCAAATGTAACATGTTTAAATAATGCCAAATTTGCATCCTTTGTATCTGGATAGTGCCAAATGATTATTTGTGACATAATGGTTTTGTCAATATGTAGACTTCTCAGCTTATAACAAAACTTGACATGGTGATAAAGTAGCAATCACCCCGCTCCCCTTCACCCTCTCTGCAGGATAAAAAAAGAATGGATAAGAAATATTTCCATTCATATAGGGTTAGCTTTGGTGATTATTTTTGGCACCTCAATTTATGAATATTAATTCATCCTCTTCATGCTCTTCATAATTTTATGATTGCATGTAGGCCACAATCACTGTAACCTGACATATCAGTCAGCCTAACCTACCAGACTGTTTGTAATCCTCTTCATTTCTCAAGTCTTTCTACATGAATAAGCATAATGGTTGATCTTCAGATAGCAACCATGTGAATGCATATTGTCAAAAGCTTGACGGGCACTGCTGTGTGACGCAGCTCATAAGCTAAGAATTTTGATGTATGGTAATCAGATTAGTTTGCTAAAATGCCTTTTGCTTCCTCCAGGATGGTTACAGAAGAACAATACTGCCTATCTAAAGAGGATCACATAGCACGCGAAAGGAATTTCATATTTTGTTCTTTATAAAATTAAGGCGAAAACATGGATAACTTTTTTGAGAGGTGCCAAAGGGTTACTGTTTGTTGGTTGTTGTAGTGGAATCCAATTGACATTTCTTGGTATGTCTAAAATCTAATCATATGGGCATTATGTTATGTGGGATGAGCACTTCTTTACAAATAACATTGCTATGTTGAATTTTTGATGAGAATGGACCATGTATACTTTGTATCTCCACATGTTTGGACACTTGCAAACATATGCTATTTACTTTGTATACATGCATAATGCAGAGTGCAATAAGTTACATGGGACAAAAATATGGTGTACTGTAAATTTTTAATTGATCTATTTAGTTCTTTCAATTTTTTTAGCAAAAAGCATGCTAATCAATATACTATGCTCGCAAGTGATATCTCGCAATGTTCAACTTGGACAACATTGGATCATCTTTTAATTCAGTGCTCTTGATGATCTGACAGGTACTTGGAAGAGACGACATGGCTATGATCGTGTAAATGATGATAACGACATACCCATCATCGAGGCTAAAATGACTGACGGTAATGTTTATCCTAGAAACTCATGTGTACTATAATATGAGCGAGACTGACAATATATTTTTTAAAGTGGAAATTTCCAACAGTTGATGAAAAACTAGCCACTTACACCATGTAATGTTTATGATTAACAAAACTATTGCTGTAATCAAGCAACCAATATGGTTATGGGTTTCTTGGAAACTCATGTGTAATATGAGCAAGCCTGACGATGGACTTTTACAAATAGAAATTTCTAATTGTTGATGAAAAATTTGACACCTATATGATGTGATGTTTGTGATTAACAAAACTATTGATGGAATCATTAACAAATATGGTTATGGATCAATTAACACTCACAACCATGAATTGAATCATTATAAGGTATTTTAATTTGTAAATTCTGTAATGGTCATTTATTGCATCCTTTACAGACCAAAAGGTAATTTCATAATTATTTGCTTCCATTCAATAAATCAAATACATCAATACAAGAAGGAAGCTGGAAACTATCATAACAAAGTTTCAGGCATAATTTACCAAAAGTTTCCAGATAAGGCATTTAAATCATGTTTCTGAAGCTGCGTACATGCAAATATATCTAACACAAACTAGAGGTAACTTCAGTTAATGATTATGTGCTTTCACCTGGACGTAGTGCTTCTTTGGGACATAATATCCAATCATGTAAATTAGTTAAAAACGTAGTTAATTATGTTGCTGATTGCAATTGGGCTCTATAATAGTGGAACACCATACCATTATGCGAAGTTCAGTTAACGGAAAAACTTGAAGGTCAAGATCTAGATTTTGCCATAAAGAAGGACCATACAGAACATTTTAGACACATTTGCAAAAGAAAGGAATTCACTGTTAATATTCAAGTCACAAAGAAATAATGATGAGACAAAATGTAATTGTGATTTGAAGCTTACTCTATTGAATACATGACAATCAAACCCTTACTCTATTGTCTTAATTGTGATTTGCAGCTTGGTATCATTTTCTCATATATTGAATACATGACAATATTTTATGAACATGTGGTTGACTTTACTATTGGTGTATTTATTATTATTAATTTGGTCAGATATCATACATGTCATACATCTCCCAGTTGCTCACCCAGAACATTATTATCAAATTGGTCTAGGTTGCAATCTGATATATCAAGATTAGAGGCCAAGGTCGAGAGGCTTGAGGCACAAATAACTGCCAAAGACTCCCAGTTGCTCACCCAGAATGGCAAAAGACTCTGAGTTGCTCATCCAGAATGGCTACTTATTGCAATGTGGCTACTTATCACAGATGCATCAATAGCTGTGCAATTATTACAATGTGTCTCCCAAACTGATTAATTATATGTCTACACCTTTTGTGTGTTGTGAACTTTTATGCAGGGCTTTTTTCACTAGGTGAAAGGAAAGCACCATGCATCCTTTCTTTTTGGATCAGAGGGTGCAAGCAAGAATGTGGCTTGCAATTATCTGCTTCTCTTTTTGGATCAGAGGGTGCAAGCAACAATGTGGCTTGTGATTAGCTGTTGTATTTGGGTTTTAATCTTTTTTTTGCTCTTTTTAACTTTTGTTTTTATTTTCTTTAGCAGCTAGCATTTAATTGTATGGTTTTTTTGATGTAATACAGTGGATGATTGGGTGGAAAAATCTTTAAATGAGAAGTAATGAATATTCAGAGCCATTCTTTTATGGAGTTTTTATTCAGTTGAACAAAATATTTCACATAGTTTAATTTTTTATCTATTATGAACTCACATGTTTATCACTCATTATTCTCCTAATAACTGGACTTTGATTTTACAAACGAAGGACTGTTGTGGTTTGCAAATTTTTATAAAATTATGTCCTCATAAGCATGGAGCTATTTTAGGGGAGAAACTAGAATAATTTTATTAAACATTTAAGGGTAATCAAGCAGTCTCAACATTGTCCCAAGACATAAGAACATTACCACCCGAGACAACCACAACAAGAGATTTAGACAGTATGAAAGCATGAATATGAATTAATGAATAGTAGCAACATGCAAGCATGATATGATATTAAAAACAGATTAGATTGATTGTTGATTATTCAACTGTGAATGAATCCAACAAAATGGGGGGAAATGTGGGGTCTGATAGATGGATATGGGTAATGATAACAAAATGGATGAACTGATTCTATTTTGGTGACATGTCTGGAATTAAAAATTTTGGTGGTAGGCTCTATATATGAACTAATAGGATGATTGATCATTATACGTGCCTAGGCTAGATGACCCATCGTCACACACCTTCGAGAATTACTCAATGAACACATTCAAGACACAAGGGCCATGTGGGTACGTGATATACTACATGTACTTGCGTCGAGAGGGATGGGTCGGTCTATGTCTTACTACAACACTTCTCTTTCGATTGCAGTGTGGTACGACTTAAATCAGTAAGCCAGAATCACAGCTGCCGCCAATGCAACTGAGGCCATTTGCAGTTGTCTCTTCTCGAAGATGTAGAGCAAAATTAGTGGGTACGTCCATATATTGTGCTTTAATTATTGTTGTTTGTCTAAAATTAGGGGATCTAAGATTTTAAGGGTTGAATAAATAAATTTGGAGCAACTAAATTTAATGAGAAACTAAGTTCTTTGGAAGGAACTAAATTTTCTGTGACGTGCAAAATTTACGGGGGAACTAAGCTTTTGTGGTGGGGAATCTTAACTGAACCGTGTTAGTTTTTAAGGGGGAATTTTAAAGGCTTGGGAAAGCAAGAGCAAGTTAGTTTTTATAGCTATAGCTAAAATCCACTTGGGTCAATTAGTTTCCTATTGAAGATGTGGAGAAACATAGATAAGGGATCATATGTAATTTGAGTGTGATTTCAAGCATGTGCAATATTTGTATTGTATATATGTCTAAATTATATAATTCCAGAGAGTAAATATGGAACATGAGATACCTTTTATTAAACAGATAATTGAATATTATATCTATAAATTATTATTTACATGAGAATTTTGGTCAAATTCAATACCAAATGTAATATTGTCAATGTGCCATTAAGAATCCAGAAACAAACTTATCAATATCTATATTATATTTGAGGACTTTTTTGAATATATGGTTGACTAGGACAAACTGATGTCATGCTGATGTATAAAGAGGTTGATAGAAAAATGGCTAGAATTTAATCTTGGTAAAAGAAAGACTGTGATAAGTATTTGGGAAAACCAAAACACTAACCACTTTATTTTGTTTTTTCTTTGGGTTTCAAACCCCTCACAATTGCTACATTTGAGCAGGATATAGCCTCTTCTCCTTTTTACGCCTAAGGCGCCCGGGCCGAAGGAGAAGATAAATTTTTGTTCCTTTAAATTTTTGAGGGGGAAATAATTTTTGGGGAGAACAAAGATTTTGAGGTTATGTCGTAAATGAACCGTGCCCGAGGGCACGGTTCATGACTATCTATATTACATTTGATGACTGTTTTTGTATTCTAGGGCTGACTAGGACAAAAGAGTTGATAGAAGAACGACTGCGATTTAATCTTGAAGAATGAATGGTTGAGAAGAGATTTTGTGGAAAGTTTTGGAGGGAAAAACAGTTAGGGGAAAATGAAAGTTTTTGGGGAATGAAAATTTCTGGGGAATAGCAGAATGCACGCAATTAATGCATTTGGGAAAAAAACTTTAACTTGCACTTAATTCTATAGATCGAATGCTGTTGCAGATCGAATGATCTCTCCCTCAATGCGGGGCCCACCGTCTCTTTGATGCATGGGGGCAACAAGATTAGAATAATTGCCCACGTACCGAAGGCGCTGACACCTATTAAATCTTTTTATGCTAATTTGTTGTTCTGCACCGAAGGCGTCCGCGCCGAATTTGTTGTTTCGCGTCAAAGGCGCCCACGCCGAATTTGTTGTTCTACGTCGAAGGCCCCTACGCCGAATTTTTTGTTTCGCGCCGAAGGCGCCCATACCGCTAAATATTTTTACGCTAATTTGTTGTTCCACGCAATTTTGGCTGTGGAAATAATTTTTTGGGGAACAAGGATTTCGCGGGGGAAAATCTTAATTGAACCGTCCCCGCGGGCACGGGTTATGACTAGTATATATATATATAAGACATATATATTCAAGACATATTTTTTTTGAATGTGTGTTCTCCCGTTATATTCTCATACGGAGTTTATTGAAGCTTGGTTACTCTGGGACTGTACCTCTTTCTCTTGCTAGTGCATGTAACTTAATCAACTCGAGATATAAGCTTTCTGACCCTATAGGTACCCTTGCCAAAGCTGTGTTATCTACCATGGTATGGCACATATGGAGGGAGCGAAACAAACGTATCTTTCAGGGCACTCAAAAAGGGAAAGCCGAAATTTTTGCTGACATTGCTGCTGATATCATTATTTCTTTGAGGAATCTGGATATTGAAGGAGTCTCTGACTTGACACCCTTATCAAATTGGGGGATTATTGATACTGGCTAACTATGTATTTTTTGGTAGCTAGGTAGTTTTGTACCTTAGTTTTTCTTCCAGATTTTTTGTATATTCATAGAATGCCAATTCAGCTAAAGTTGGCTGGAAGTAGTAGGTGACGGCGCTTGTGCCCTATCCCCACTCCTCCGACCAACTTCTGTTTTGATGAGGCATTTGCTATTTGTACTCTACTTTTGATTAATAAAGTTTGCTTTTAATTTCATATATATATATATATATATATATATATTATATTTCACGAGAGGAATAAACATATAAGATTGATTGTCACGTAATAGTATAACAAGAAGGGTGATAAAGACATCATGATAGATCGGTAATGTAATTGACGGATATGCTTTACCAAACTTTAGAAAAAGAAAAAAGAACTATATGTGTGACAAGCTGAACATGAATGGCATTTATGCACAAGCTTTTGGGGGGAGTGTTGCGATGTAATTTATGGGATGTTAAGGTGTTTTATGTAGAGAGGGTAAAAAATTTTTTACGTAAAATTAATCGATTAAGTAATATAAATAATAGATCTAGGTAGAGGAGAAATTAACACACATTAGCCTTTCCTCCAAAGTTCTCTCTGAATTCTTAATGAGAAATGACAACGGAGACGAGGTCGTTGGTAAAGAGAGAGATCGAAAATGGATGCAGATGTCCTTTTTGATCAGATCTTAGCTTAGGTGGTCAGAGGATGCCTAGACGAGTTGTAGATGGTCTAGATCTTGTCGGATTTGGTGGCGGCGGCAGTCACGTAGTGTTTAGAATTTCTTATGAGGTCAACCAAAGGCGACATGTTATTAATGGAAGGAAGACAACAAAAAAGCCTGTATTGAGATAAAGAAGACAAAGATGGAGTAGGATTTAGATTAGATTAGAGTGGGAATTGGGATTAGGTTTTGGATTAAGATTAGGGTTAGGGTTTATGCTCTGATAGCATGTTATTGAAGCAAGAGGTACTCTGGGAGAAAAGGGTTAGTTTGCTAGTTAATTCTATCTTCCTCATATTTATAATTTATCGTGTTATAACAATAAACACATTCTAACATGCATGATGACTACAATATTGAATACTGAAGAAAAGAATTTAAGATTTAAAGCTACAGTATCGATACTATGTTAAACTCAATAGAAGTGTATGATGTACCATTGATGAGGAGAATGCCTGATTATATCATTTCATGATTGAGATAATATGGAAATGCCTAATCATAAACAATATAAGTCTAAATAACAGAAGCTCCAGCAATAGAGAGGCCTAAATAATGTAGATGTCTAAATAATAGAAACTCCAAATATTGTTCTGTTCCTTAACGAAGTACATCTTTGTGCACCTTCAACACCTTTTTGCAACTAAAGAAAATGTCCTCTCCAGCTCTCACTCATCTTCAATCTTCCCCTATGTAGTACAGACATTCCTATGGTGAAGTTGTGTTGTGCCTGCCACACATTCGACACAAGTGGCCCATGTATGTCGATGTGTCGTGTCTATATAGGTTTTGCCATGTCCATGCACTATACATCTCCGCCCACTAAAGTTCAAGAGTGTGTCTTAATCATCCAAGCCTTTTTATCACCACCCCACACTGTACCCTATACAATGTACAACAATAAGTAAACAGATGTACCACCTGAAACAGTTCCAGTAGATGCAATAGATTCCACAAAAACATCCAAAGCTGGAAATGGAGATCTTCCCGAAAAATATGATCTTGGAAAATCATTTCCACAACGTAATGGAATATTTCGTGGGGCGTCCGTGCAATGTTCATGAACCTGAATAAAGAAAAATAAGTCAACCAATACATTGACGAGTGAAAACATTGCTTGAAAATTACAGATCAATAAATATACGACATTCTGGACAAAGACTCATTAAAAGTTTCATAGTGAATATATATGACAAGTAAAACATAAGGCACGATGGGGGAAGTTATGCTAAGTTTTGTTGAGAAACAAGCTACATATTCACATTTACTTCCAAGTTTTGAAATTATTTCCATTGGTAATGTTGGGAACTTATGCACTCCAAATACATAATGGAAATTTATGTTGCAAGTATTTTAGTCAATAGAAGCCAATGGAAGTTACAAGTAATAGCCTTCAGCATCTAAAGAGCAGCAAATATGGTTTTCAATTGGGAAGTATAAACGCTAGATATCTTTGTCACATTAAGTCATGTATATGTACATTGTATATGTGTTTTGTTTATAGACCTGCATAACACATGCAATTGGCAATTGCAAGCATATGTGTATGGTCAGTGGTTCCTCCAGAAGAATTAAGTTTTGAAATATTATCTAATCTTGTCAACAAGGTTTGTGCTATTGAATGTTATTCTGGAGAAACAAACTCGACTGTCATGTGTTATTAAACACATTTGCTGTTTAGATTAGGTGGATCCACTAGCCAGCCCTTACTGTCCAATTCCAAGTAAATCACAAAAGCTTAGACTTGTTTTCTCATGTATTATGATATTTTGAGTTGCTTGTGTACATAAGTTAATTCTTCACAATCCCTGTTGTTACATCGTCTTAAATCAACTTCAGCAACTAAATATTGATGCATTGCACAGAGGTTGAAATAGTTCCTTCATTAGTTCTCAAATTTTCTCCAGCTACAATTGGAATCTGAGGCGAGGAGAAAGTTGTCATTTGCAATACTGTCTTGTTGGACTTGACTACCATTTCTCACCCCTTCCAATTGTTTGCAAGACCTCGATCCAATAATACTTCTTATTTACTAGTTTACATGACACAATCTTTCCTTTGCTATGATCAGGTCCTCTTTACATCTATAATAATCTTTTCTTAACTGAACTTTTGATATAACAGATCTTCACAAAATTGAATGAGATACAAAGAAGCATTTCATTCATTATAATTGTGTGTTGTGGACCATGAGGTTAAGCATGTCTTTAGTTGTGTTTGGCATTGCTTTTGTTTTGTAAAAGTCCTTTTGAAAAAGGACCTATCCAAAAGTACTTTTTAGAAGAGGCGTTTTAGATAAATTACGTATTTGGTAATGTAAAATTCTAAGTGCTAATCAAAAGAAAAAACCATTTAAATTAAAAATGCTTGAATAAAATTCTAATAAACATGAGAGTGTTTATATAAGATTTTTTTACGTAGTCGGAGAAAAAGAGAAGAAAATAAAAATACCATGCAAGATAAATAGATGAGAAAAGACGAGGTGGCGTTTATCTTATGGTAGAGAAGCTCAAAATAACTCCCAAAAAACATCCTTTTGGCTCCTGCTTCTGACAAACACATCTTTTAGAGTGGGTATCAAACATTTATTTTTTTCTCAAAAAAAAGGGCACAACTGCAGTAAAAATCATAAAAGGACTTTTATGAAGCAACGCTAAACTGAACATTTGTAATTTGGGTCTTTCAATTTTTTTAATATATTGTCATTGAAACAGAACATTTGTAATTTTGGTCTTTCAATTTTTTAATATATTATCATTGGTGCAAGTGAATTCAGGATTTCTTTTCCTTCTTCCCCTTTAATTTTAGATCATTTATAAGATTCTTAAACTCAAGCTAGGAAAGGTACTATATGCTTAAATACAAAACTATTATACTCAAAGGTAGTAGGAAATAGTAGGATGCATGGAGATGAATAAAAAACAGATGTAATCTATGTAACGTTTCTTGTTATTATTGATACTTAAATACGAAACTATTATACCAAAAGGTAGTAGGAAATAGTAGGATGCATGGAGATGAATAAAAAACAGATGTAATCTATGTAACGTTTCTTGTTATGAAAGAAAAGCCACATATAAATGATCAAAACGAATTGAGGTGCAAGTGACTATACTACCAGAACAGTTATGAATCCTTCATAAGATGATTTATCACAGTTCAACCATCACCAAATTCAAAATTCATTCAGGGAGAAATTTTACACGTTAATGCTGTTTTAAATATCGGTTGACACAATAAGTATATTGGCTTTGTCCCTAAGGGCATACCGTCGTCGTCGTCATAGTCTTTACCCCAAAAATTTATGATCAGCCTCATGGACTCAATAGAAAGTGAAAAAAATAAAATAATAATAAAATAATAAATAAAAGAAATAATAATAACAATAATAATAATAATAATAATAATAAATATAAATAAATATAAACAATAATAATAAACCCAAATAAAGTAAAAAAATCATGTCGAATTACGGTTACATTACGACCTAATAAAACTTACGATCATTTTAGGCTTATATCGGTTGATACATGGTGATATATGCTAATATATTGAACCGTATAATCTGTTATTTTGGCAAAATGGGCATATTATTCTGGCCCATTTATAAATTTATTTATAAAGTTATTGTTAGACTAAAATATGTGTTAAATATGAATCAACGCATATTGTAATGCCTAGCTTCCCATTCTACTCGGGAGCGAGAACATGAATGGGCCTGCGGTGTATTTAAACCAAAGATAGAGTTCTTTTTATACACATATAGTTCTAAAATTTTCCCTTTTTGGATTAAACGCACTAAAAGTCTCTAGTTACTTGAAGGTTCTTGCATGCATACTTAAAAACAATACAGATAAATATCATCGTAATCACATCGTCTCAGAATAAAGTACACAACATTATAGCCATTACAACAAGACACATAAAATTTGATAAAAGAACATAATGGATGTTAACAAAGATATGTACTACTCCTCAGCAAGGTGAAGCTTACTGTAGTACAGATCCACTCCAGAGCCACTGGGTCAACTTCCGAGATAGCTTCTTCTAGAAAATCACCCTCGAAACCTCACATGTATTTAACAAAGTAATGTATAAGGAAATGATCGTTAGCGATGTGATAGATCTGCACTTTTGGCCCATTAGGGGTGTTTTGAGACATTAGGGGCGTTTTGGGAATTGTCGGATTTTTAGTGGCGTTTTCAGAATTTTTAGTCCTTTGGGTTTTCTGCAAAATTGTATTTTCTTTTACTAGTATTTATATGCCATGGGTTGGGAGGGAGTTCTTTAGGCTATTTGTGAGAGAATATTCAAAGGAGATGTGAGATTATCACTCGTCTTCAGGAGAGTGCAGACGTCCTCTACAATTGGCGCATTGGGAGAGCGATCACCTCGTCAATTGTGATCATCTATCTTATTATTTTCAGTTTTAATCAAATAAAAATAAAAAATTTCCAATTCCTATAAAAATCAAACGTCCACCTCTTTAACGTGGACACCATCTTCAGTTATTGATAGCGGAAAAAGACGAGGAAGACATAGTGGAAGAAGAAGAGCCGAGGGAGATGGACATCTCCACTTGGAGTAGAGCCGCCGTGGACTTCATGCATCACTGTTAGGCGTATTTTACACCCATTTTCCCACCATCTTTCCCGTGTTTTCCCGCTTAATTTTACGCAGTCACCTTTGTTTTTATCGCTTTTTATTATCTTTTACCACTTTACGTCCGGGTTTTGTTTCTCTCTGTGTTGTAGATGATCGAGCCCAAAACGATGCATTCTAGGTGATATCGAGGCCTAAGGAGGAGAGCCAAGGAGAGGGAGTCCCATGGTTGAGGTCGGAGGCAAGGAGGAGAAGGATGTATGACACGGCCATGCGTGCATTTACACGATCGTGTCAGTGCACCAGCTGCAAGGAAGAGCCTGCAGAAGATCGGCACGACCATGCTACGATGGAAAATTGCACGGACGTCTTGCACGGCCGTGCTAAGTTGGGGGAGCTGGCAGCAAAAGCGCAGAGTCTGGATGACACGACCATGCCGATTAGTGGCACGGCCGTCCACACCCATGGCGGCACATGCTTGACCTAGGTTTTTGTCCTTGGCTTTTCGGCACGGCCGTGCGTAAGGTTTTCTACTTAAGGAATTTTGTATAACAAACATAGAATGCTTTTTATTATTTAGAACTTTTGTGTGTGTGTTTTGGGCGAATTTCTGGACTCCTCTTTGCTGTAATTTATTGTGTGTCTGATTGTAAGACTCTCTAATCTTAGTCTTAACTAGTTATTTGCTCTTAAATCCCTATTGCAATGTGATTGCATTGCATTGATTATCATAATTAGCTTAGTTTCCAATTTGCCAACCATGAACTATTTTGTGTTGATTTCATCTAGTATTACCATGATTAGTGGGTAGTCCTATAGGCTAAGGCCATGTAGAGCCCTATTGTACAGGTTGATCGTGATGGATCGTCCCAAATATCGATCCAATTAAGATTTTAGTGTAGGAGTAGGATTGGATGATGAGCCGATTTCAACCCATCCTGTTACGGTGCTATACAATCCTGACCACCAACTAACCATTGGTATTTTGATTTGACACCCCTAACGGAGGGTTGACTACCTACTGCCTGGCGCCGGCGATCAATCGGGCACACTCATTAGAATTACCTATATCGTAGCGATCGACTAACCATCGGGGCTACGATAAGGATCCAACCTATTCTTCGAGCCTCCCTCACGTTTAGACGTCGAGGAGACGAGGATTGAGGCTTAGCCCTCATCAGTGACTATAATCCTTGTGTCGAGAAGCTAGATCCATTTAGTTCAATCCTTACAATAGTGGTGATACTTTAGCACTGGCTCCTTCTCTAATTGAATTTCTCCTAAGTTGATCGCCATCTACCTTCGTTACATCAGTCTCACGATTACACGCAACTTGACACAATCCTAGATTCGAACCTTCGCCTTCCTGTGTACGACACCCGCTACACACGAACCGTGCGCTTGCGAACATTAATTAAACAACACAACAATCACCTTGAGACAAAGTGGTTTTCGGGGGCAAAGTAATGATAGATCTGTACTTTTGGCCCATGAGGGGCGTTTTGGGACATTAGGGCGTTTTGTGAATTTTTGGATTTTTAGGGACGTTTTCGGAATTTTTAGTCTTCTTGGGGTTTTCGGCAAAATTGTATCTTCTTTTATTAGTACTTATAGGCCATGGGTTGGAAGGGATTTTTCTAGGCTATTTGTAAGAGAATATTCAAAGGATAGTTGAGATTATCCCTCTACACCGGGAGAGTACGTACGTCCTCTTTAATTGGCGTCTTGCGAGCACGGTCCACCTCTTTAACGTGGCTACCATCTTGTACCTTTTATATTTCCAGGTATTTATTAATAAAACAGCGATTGTTCCCCAAAATCCTCTCTTTATAACCCTAAAAACCTTCCTTTACCCTTAAATACACACCTTTCCACCAAAAATCCTTCCTTTATTCATTAAAACCATAGAACCCCCTAAAAATCCTATTTTTATCATAAAACCCCCAGAAAATCCTATAACGATGGTCGCTCGGCAAGTATTCCCAGACTAGAGTAGTGATATATGTTGGGCCTTAGGGATGGCAAATAGAATACTAGAGGGGTGAATGATGTACCTTAAATAATAAAAATTCCCTTAAAAAGTTCTACCTAAATAATTAACTTGAGTTACCAAATTAATATTTAATCAACAATTACTTGCAAAACGAAGAGTAGTACGAAAGCCAGAAATAATTGTTGTGATATGATTCCCCGGATTTGGTTTTGGATGATGAGCAAACATAAATAATGTATACTAACTTATTTGTGAGCGCAGTTATGGAGATCGTCGTCAAAATAATACGAACATCAAAAGCGACACCTCAAGACTTCTCAATACGCATGATCGTGTGCCTGGAGCTTCGTTGAAGCTCAAAGAGCAATATAGAAGTCAAGAGGAATGAAGATTGAAGCTTTGAAGACGGCTCGTAAGGTTTATTTTATAGTCTTCTAGCTTCATATATTAGAATGTTAAGCCTTGAGTAGGACTTACTTTATAATCTTCATTTCGCTCATATCTTAGAGCTAGGATATTCATAGAAGCCATTAGAAACTTTCCCGAAGCCTATCGCTTCTTCCCTCGGCTTCGAGTGCATGTTAGTTGGTTCAAGAAGAGTCACCAACCGACTAGATGACGATCTAGTCGGTCTGCAACTCTACATGAACCGACTAGTTTGCCTTCTCTATATTCAGCTCTTTCCATGACTACAGTTAGTCGGTCAAAGAAGAGTCACCGACCGACTAGATGACGATCTAGTCGGTCAGGAGTCCTTCTCAGACCGACTAGTTGTGTACAGTCATTTTCAGCCTGAGCTACTGTTTCGAGTTAGTCGGTCAAAGAACGTTTACCGACCGACTAGTTGAGAAACTAGTCGGTCAGCATTTGTTCTTAAACCGACTAAGTCAACTTGAAGTCTACCTATTCTATTTCGAGGTTAGTCGGTCAAAGATCATTCACCGACCGACTAGTTGTGAAACTAGTCGGTCGGCAAGTCTTCTTAGACCGACTAGTTGTCTTTGCCTGTACTTCGACTTCTTGGCTGTTCTACCGTTAGTCGGTCTACGTTGTATCACCGACCAACTAGTTGATGAACTAGTCGATCAGTGATCCTTCTTTGACCGACTAGTCTGGTTCAGAATAGAGCCGTTGGAGACTTTCTTGAAACGTTTTTCTCTCCCTCTCTCCTCTATCCTATATATAGTTGGAGGGGCTCTTTCATAAGATCCAAGGCTGCAATTTTAGAGATTTGGAAAAACCTAAGAGAAGCTATTCAACTCCATTCTAAAGCTTTCTCTTCCTCACAAGAATCTCTCCCTCAACTCTTTGAGCCATTTCCTCAAGAGAGATTCTCTCCATTGTGAGCATTCCAAGCCTAGAGCTTGATCCAAAGTCACCATCCTCCATCCTAGCCTTCGATCGCTGATCTTATTGGTGGAGATTCGGTTTGGTGACATTCTCTCCTCAAAATCCATCATTGCCCTAATTTGGTAAGTATACTCAAGGCATAGGATTTTGTAAGGTAAGAGTTTATTTCATTTCATATTTGAATTGTAAGTTTCACTCTCGGTTGTGAGAGTTTGAGTGATCCCGGGTTGTGGGATTCACGGGAATCGATTGTAGGTCGATTGCACTTGTGGAGTTTCCGCAAGTGGGTTTAGTGGAAATCTTGAGTTAGGGTTTCTAACTCAAGTATCCGGAGGGGATCCGGGTGGTTGGGACGTAGGATCACCGGGAACAAGTCGGGGAGACTTGGGTGGATCCGAACCCAGTAATATTGTTTGTTTGCGTATGTTTTAATTCTTGTTGATAGTTGTTTAATTCCGCATTGTCGTTTGTTTCTTGCACAATAATTAGGAATAACTATCTTGATTATTTTTAAGTACTATTCACCCCCCCTCTAGTACGTGTGCAGTAGCTACCACAGGGCATAACAATTGGTATCAGAGCCATGGTTAAAGCTACAAGTTCAAAGCTATGACGAACAACGACTACAACGTCTTCAAGAACCGTGATGGAGCTTCTTCAGTTATGGAAGGACTATCCTCCGTCAGGCCTCCACACTTCAACGGTACCAACTACGGGTACTGGAAATCGCCTGGCTGTCTAGAGCTCCTTCCCTCAAGCCAACGCTTGCCATGCGATCTCGCAACTCCTCGCTGTAGAGCCCCGTCTTCACATCTTCAAGAATGAGAGTATCTCGACTGTAGAGCATGGTGTTGATGAACGTCGTGTACCTCTCTAGTAACGACAGGAGCAGGATCATAGCTTCATGCTCCGCCTCCACAGTCAGACCAACCGCCCTCATCTTCATCACTAAGCCGTTGAAGCTATCAATGTGATCCTTCAATGAGGTCCCAGCTCGCATCTTGAAAGTAAAGAATGTCTTCAGTAGGATAAGCCGATTGGTGAGCGACTTCTTCAAGTACAGCTTCTCGAGCTTCTCCCATAATTCCTTGGCTGTAGTCTCTTCGGACACTTGGTAGATTACTTCATCCAATAAGCTGAGTTGGATGGTTGTCATCGCCGAGTCCTCCATCTCCATCTTCTCCCTTTCCGAGATATCTGCAGGTAGAGCCGCCGTGTCGTACACCACCCAGTGTACGTGGTCCTTTCGCAAGATAGCCTTCATCTTGTACTGCCATATCTCGAAATTGCCCTTACCATTGAATCTTTCGATTTTGTAGTGCGAGCCTCCCACCGTCGCATGCGATCACCCCGCATACGAGTCTGAATTGGTTGTCTCCTTTTGTAGAAGAGTCCTCCGCCATCGCCTTGGACTTGTCTCACGAGCCATGATGCTATGATACCAATTGTTGGGTTCTGGGTCACCTTTTGGGTAATACCAATCCTCGCGCAAAATCCAATATCGTTGGGACAACGAACAAGGCAAAATGACCTTTCACTACAAAATACGCAACCAAGTAAAATAAAAAACAATTACCACAAAAGAGCAACACACCTTGCACACCGGAGTTTTATACTGGTTCCACCCAATATGGTGTACGTCCAGTTGGAGAGATTGACTACTGCTTCAGCAAATTCAGATTACAACCTGGAGAAACCTTACCACCCAAGCCCCAAACCCCCCTTGGTTCGCCTCCTGTTTATTCTACAGGGAGCCGCGAACCTTATATAAAACAGCGTTCAAAATGCTCTGGGATCCCTCACTGTATTACTTGAGAATTGCTCTGAGTTGCTTTTGAAGCTGCTTGATGATGTACTTGAAGGCATCACCACATCCCCTTTTATAAGCTCCAAAACTTCACGGGAAACCAATCGGAAGAAGGTTGTGTCACTTTCTTGGTTAGGTGGCCTTTGTTGGTCAACAAAGGCTTGCATGGTTAGGTGGCCTAAGAAGGAGAGGTCAACAAAGGCTTGCCCGGTTGGTGGCCTTTGTTTTGTAGCAATAATTCAACAGTGGATTTCTTTTGTTCTTGTTTCTTCTTCTTTTTTTACTTAAAATTTTTGATGTTTGGGGGGGAGGTGTTTATGCATTATTGTGTTTGCACCGTACACAAATCCTACAGATGGGAGGATTACAGCGCATGTTTATTCTACAATGTGTGTTTCCCCAAAAGGTAATTGAGCCAGCAACAAAAATTATAACAATTCCATGCATGCCATCATCTAGAACTTCAAACCACAAAACGGCGTGCATGTTGGTCTTTTCTGTAAGCCTGTGAAAGGACAAAATCAAATGACAACGAAAGGACAATTAAATGGACATACAACTGTTTGACTTTTCCAACCATCTAAACGAGGCAGTGTTCCTTGTACCTCTCTTAACAAGTAACTCTCCTGACAAGAACTGTAAAGGCCATTGATAGCAACACCAACATATAAGAATATGACAGTCATTACAACCATACAAAAGTTCAGCAGGCCAATCTATGGAATAAACGGAAATGCATTAACATAGATAAAAGAAAGCAAAGACTTTTCATGCACCCAAAGCAAGTGGTCAAGAAAATCTGGTCAAACGCATAAGCACTTCTCAACCTTTGACATGGTCGAACAAAATGCTGACATAGAATGTAACAAAGTAAGTCAACCTAACCTCAGAATCAAAGCAAAGAACTTTCTGGCAATCCAAATCCATTTTGCATATTAACAATCTATCACAATCCACATCCATTCTGCAAATAAGCGATTCCATGAACACATGTTGCTCACTCTGCAACCATTTGCACCAAAATTAATAAATATTCAACCATAATGATGTAGTAGTGTAACTTTAAATTCCAGTCATTTTATATTCCTTTTCATATTATAAACAAATGATTAAAATCTTGCATAAATTACTCCTAGCAGTTATAAATAGCTTTCCGACGAAAAAGTAAGTGTTTTACTGTATAAAAAGGAGTTAGCGCAACAGACACCCAACCAAAAAAATCATGGTTTCCATGCTAATAACAGCACATATAAGAAAAAACATAAAAAGATTCATGAGCGTAAACTCTAAGTTGCAGCAGCAAGTTGTACCAATCAGTAAAAATAGGTCAAAAAGGCCAGTACAGAGGTTAAGCAACCACTTGCAAGATAATTATACCACTCTTATCAAGCATTTCCTCACAAGAACATCCCAAGCTCCTAATGCATATTTTTTGTTGCCTGATTTCGTCAGCTATAATGTCAATTCAAACTTCTTTCTAAAACTCAGTGTCATGCACATGGTAAAATGCCGTGCTGTGGTTATTGAAATGCATGGGTCAGGAATAATTTATCAGTGACAAACATGCACTTGGATGTGATCTTAGATTAGATCTTAGAAAAGAAGAAGAGATATAGGGAAATTCATGCTTGATTTTCAAAAGTCATTAATAACTAAGAAGTAACAGGAGAAATTGGTGTAGCATATCTTGCCCACAAATAACATGCTACTCACAAATTTTAAGTGTGAATAGGACAAAATCAGATTACTTTACAAAATTTGCTGGATTTCCATGCAAATATGATTAAGAATTTGCAGTTTCATTCTGTGTGAATTGTTGATAGCAAGGTTTGAGAGCTCAGTTTCCGTTTTGGTTTTGACCGTTGGATAATTTTTTGACTCCTGGCAAGTTGAAGCAATACAAAATCATTAAGACAACATTTTGCACACCTGGATAGTCTTTTCCACTACAAAGAAATTGTTAGCCATAGTTCCAATCTTAAGCTACTTAAAGGCTGATAACCTTCTTTAACTCCTAAGAACTCCGGTGGAACTCTGCATGGGTTTCGATCAAAAATATGAAACCTTATAAATAAACATTGACCTGGACACATCATCAAGGGGCTTGCACATAATTCTTAGCCCCGTGGAGAAATTATTTTCAAGCCGAGCATGGTCTTCTGTAATCTTCTGTCAGTCCATGGTGCTTTCTTTTTTTCACCTTCCATGCTACGTTGCACATGCCATATTCTCGCAGACGTGGGGATGCCACCACTAACAAGACACAGAGTTCTAAGCAAATGCTAAAAACTATACTAAAATAGAAGAATCATCTCCAAACTGGATTGTTTTAAATCAAGGATTGAGGTATCGCCCGATACCCCTTGGTATCCGGCGTATCGGACAGGTACCGCCTCATACAGATCCGATACTGTTGTAAAAGAATCGGTTTCGGGCGAAACCCTAGCGTTTCGGTTAGAAACTGTGAAAGAAAGTAAGAAAGATAAGAAGAAATAACCCTAGCCCCTAACCCTAGCCCCTAACCCTAAACCCTAGCCCATATCCCTGCAGCCCAGTGAATTAACAGAACCCATTCTACTCTACTGTTTGTGCATGTTCATTCACGGGGTGGGGTTACTGTTCATTCACGGGGAAGACACTGATCATTCATAGGGGATAAGAAAAGATTATAAAAGGAGTGTAGGGGGAGATTCAAAAGCTTACCTAATCGAGGAGAAACCCAAATTTCATCGAGCAGAAACCCTAATCCCCATCGAGCAGAAACCCTAATTTCATCGCACGGTTCCTTTGTTGTCGTCGCAGTGAGAAATAGACCTGGGAATTGTCGACGAGGGCTACGGTGTCGTCGATGAGACCGCTGGAGGTGTCGAACAGGCACTGCCGCTGGGAGAAGCCGCTGGGAGGAGAAGTCGAGAGCTTCGCTGGGAGAAGTCGCCGTCGAGAGCTTCGTTGGGAGGAGCAGTCGCTGTCGAGAGCCATCGAGAGCTTTGCTGTGAGAAGAAGTCACGGTCAGAGAGCTGTACTGGGAGGAGTCGCCGTCGAGAGCTACGCTGCGAGGATAAGCTGTCTTGCGATTTCGAAATCGATTTACACCGACGCGTAATAGGTAAGTAACTTAATTTTACCCAAATTACCAAGCTGTCAATGATACATAGGCTTATTTACAAGTTCGACATTTTACAAAAACCAAATAAAACATTTGTAATTGCATATTTGTAAATAATTAGAACTTTAGGGGACATGTTGAAACTGGTGGAAGAAGTGCGGTTTGGATCAATTACCAAAATACCCTTTCAGTTCATTATAATTACAAGTTTGACATTAGTGGAAAACACAAGTAATATAAAGAATGGCATACGTGTAAATACATGGAAATACTGAAGACTAATTAGTCAGTGCGGAAAAATATTTTAAAATACATAATAAATCTTTAAAACGGAAAAATACTTTAAAATACATAATAAATCCGAAAAATAGGAAAATACTTAAAAATACATAATAAATAATTAAATATACTTTAAAATACAAAATAAATACGAAAAACACATAATAAATATAGAAAAATACTTAAAATTACATAATAAATCCTAAAAATACTATTTAGACTCCTAAAAATACTACTTGTCTAACATCAATTTAATTACCATATAATACGTGGTTAGAGGAAAAAATACTTAAAAAGAGAGGCTACATTAATTAATTACATATACTAGGCGATATTTAACTGCATTAATTAATGATCAATTAATGTTACATAATGTATAACTACATTTTTATTTCAATGCATTTCACTATAGAAAAAGAAAATCTAATGTTAGAAACTTAGAAATAGAAAATATAAAAAATGTTAGAGATTTAATGTTTACAAATTAATGTTAGAAATTAAAAAATTGTCAGAAAAATACATAAAAAGTTATACATTTAGGGTTAAAAATTATCTATTATGTTACCTATAAACTTATGTATCTAAAAATTATCTATTTCTAACATGTCCAGTAAAAAGATGCTAGAAACTTAGAAATACTAAATAATTATAAATACTTTGAAATACTATAGAAATACTGAAAAGAGTAGAATATACTGAAAATACTAAAAATGCTTAAAATAGTAAAAATAGTACAATAAAGTAATAAACTATCTATTACACTATAAGTTCTATCAAAATATATTATCAATTACAAAAATAATATATATAATATGCTCTAGAAAAAATTTAGAAATCATTATTTAACAAATTATATAAGTAGTTAAATACTTTCTACTTTCTAGTTTATACTAAAACACTATTAAAATTATATAAGTATTTAAGATGTTCAACTAAAAATATTAATAAATATTAAATACTAAATACTAAAATTTCTGGGAAGAATAAGTTAGAATTGATGATTGGATTTAGATTTGGCCTTTTTAATTTATTTTTTGTCTCTTACCCATCATTGTTTGATGCCTGCATACTCCGAGTAAGAAAAGCATTATTGTTATCATTATTCAAAGTTGTAAATGACTTAGTCACTTAAGTAATGATGGCTAGACCAATGGTTTGCAAGCCATGCCATTAATTCTTTGTATGGTGATCGTTTGATTGATTAATGGTAAGATTAAGAAAGCTCTAGGATATACGATTGGTTTTCTTGCCCTTTTACTAACCTCCAAGCTTAATTTTTTTTTGAAAAACTATTCTTTGAAAATTAGATCGCTTTTATTATGTGATAATTTAGAATAGAACTGTGATAACTATGTGATAATCATTGTTCGATTAATGCTGCTATGATCTAAGTTAATTATGTGATAATTGTTTAGATTCATAATACCTGATTAGGATAGCCATTAATAAATTATTATAACTAGTCAAATACGTTTAAAAAGTAATAAAAGGTCTAGAATATAAATTGTAAAAATGAGGTTAGAAATTATAAAAAATAGTGTCGTTTAACCACAATTTTTCCTTTTTATATGTTGCAGTAATTAAAATGTCTCGAAAAACTCCAAAGGAGAACACGGTGGATATTGTGTGGTCTCATTGTAAAATGATCGGAGATAACCATAGACATATAAGGTGCAACTATTGTCGTAAAGAATGCATGGAGGTGTGTCTCGCCTTAAGGAACACTTGGCGGAAATTACCGGAATGTGCAGACATGCCCTGAGGCACCGAAAGAAGTGCGTTCAGACATGAGAGCACACGTATTTGAGAAGAAGAAAGAAAGGGTACATGCCAGATTTGAGAAAATGATGATCGAGGAGGAGATAAGAACAAGGCCTACAGAGGAAATTTCAGATGACTCAGATGAGTACGAGGATGACACTGTGGAGGCGAGAGACCTTAGAAGAGCTCTTAGACGAAGTAGGTAACAACATGCTGAAGAAGAGATTAGAAGTGACGGCAGAAGGATGGAAAATCGTCTGGGTCTGGGGCCTCTGGGCTAGCCAGATCGGGTAGTCGTGCCGGCCGAATGGCTGGTATGTTCGTGTGCGGTTCTGCTCGCGATGTTGAGCCAACCGGTAGACCAGACGATGCTCTCAGCCCCGGTGCCAACCCTTTTTCTCTGACGAAGTAAGGTAAATTCCAGTCAACCATAAAGAATACCTTTATGAAGAATGCCAAGGCATATACCGACCAAGCTATGGCTAAATATTTCTACTTCAACCACATCCCATACAATGTGACCAATAGCCCATATTACAAGCCCATGGTGGATGCTATTGCGGAATCGGGACGTGACGTTGCTCTACCCACTGCTTAGGAGCTGTCACATACATATTTGACATGGAGTGTGAAGAGATCAAAAATAATGTAGAAACTTTTCGTGTTCAGTGGGATGCGTACGATTGCACACTGATGTGCGATGGCTTGACAACACGAAACATAAGGAAGATTATTAACTTCTTTGTGTATTCGACCCACGGGACGGTATTCCTGAACTTTGTGGATGCAACCGACCAATTTCAGAACGGTCCGTACATATTTGATCTTATGGACAAATATGTAGAACTAATTGGGGAACATAGAGTAGTCCAAGTAGTTACCGACAACGGTGCAAACTACAAGTCAGCTAGCCAGCTGCTGATGCGAAAGAGACAACATCTATATTGGACCCCATGTGCGGCGCATTGTATCGACTTTGATATTTTTCGACATGGCAAAAGAAGTACTAGTCAAAAATATCGTCGCACAAAGTCAGATGGTAACAGGATTCATATACAACAAAGGATGGGTGCTAAGCTCGATGAGAAGAGAGACGGGTGGAAAAGAATTGATCAGGCTCGTGATCACAAGATTTGTGATCCACTTCATTGCTTTGGACTCTCTGTACGCGCATCGAGATGACCTGCAGAGTGATCACCTCCAGGGGCTGGTCCAAGAACTTTCCAAGGCTCAAATCAAACAATAGGACCGTTGGAAACAACGTATACGATCTGATTCACGGCGATGAATTCTGGCAAGATATCTCTAATGTCATCGTCGTATTTGAGCCCCTTGTGAAGGCTCTTCGACTGGTCGACAGTGATGATAAGGCCTAGATGGTGTATCTCTACGAGGCCATGGACCGTGTAAAAGAGGAAATTCGGCAGAATGTTGGTAGATGATACAGAAAATGTTGGGACATGATCGACAAGAGATGGGATAAGCAGCTACATCAAGATATTCATATCGTATGCTATTTTCTGAATTCTCGTTTCTAGTACTCCTCCAATGCAACGACACCGAGGTTCTGGTTGGACTCAGATTCGTGATTGAGAGGCTGGAACCAGACATCTCGAAGCAAATTGACATAGACAAGGAGGTAAATGGAATTAGGATATTTTTATTTTGATATATGATTCGATGTAGTAGTTCACGTTCTAAAATTATGATTGATAATTGTAGTTGGAGGCCTATAAGATGAGAGTTGGTTATTTCAGCTCCAGTACGGCGAAAATGGCGATAACAATGGTCACTCCAGGCATTATAAGGATCTTAGATTTCTATATGTTTCCCATAAAACGATCCATCTTTTCTGCCCAATGGAACTTTTTGCAGCTCAATGGTAGTTAAGCGTTGGGATAGAGCAAGCTCCAACTCTTACACGCTTAGTTGTGCGTGTTTTGAGCCAAACGATCTCTTCTTCCAACTGTGAACGAAACTGGACCACATTCTCACTCATTCACACTAAAACCAGGAACATGCTAACAATGGAACATCTTAAAAAGCTGGTCTATGTGCATTATAATATGAGACTGAGACAAAGACATGTGAGAAGGTGCAAGAAAGACGATCACCAACTGATCGATTTGGATCATATTTTCCATAACGATGATCCATTGCAGGAATGGACCAGAGAGACAGAAGACAGTGTGCTCCATGACAGATATAATCCTTATTTGGACGAGGCGCTTGCGGAAGCAGAACGTACAAGAAGCAACCAGCCGCGGCCAAGTCATGCCCCAGTGAATATCACGTACAAGCGAAAGAAGGCTCGGCATGATACCGATGATGCTTCGTCTCCCGATGACCAAGGTCCTACAGACGGAGGTTGTGGTACATCGGCATCTGTTTGCCCTACTGAGAGACGTGGAGACCATGCTTATGATACACCACATTCACATGGGTATAGAGATAATGATAGGCAGCACCAAAGTAAAGAACGGTGGGACGATACCTACGGTAGACACTCTGAATATATAGGGTATCAACGTTCTTCTGATTATTATAGATGTTATGATATTCCTGCCATTCATAAATCGTATTCTGATGGATAGTCAGGCAGTTATGGCGGTTATTTTGCGCCGTACAAAAACTCTGATGTCTATAAAAATTATGGTAGTCAAATCATGTACGGTCCGAACGTGATTGAGCAGTCTAGCAGTCAAGACAGTCATGACATGCCTTTCATCAAGCCGAGCGGGCCTACGGCATATGATAACATGATGATATCATTTTTAGGGCCGGAACAGATGTAGTATTCCTATCCTCCAAACTACCATGCACCACAGCCGGATGATGAGAACTTCGAATGAGATTTTTGTATCTTTTTATTTATTTTCTTTATTTTTGTATCTTTTGATGTATTTTATTCAGTTTTGTATTACGATGCCATAAATAGGACTCATCAATTTTTATTGTTGTTCTTTTATATCTATTAATTAGTTAATTTTTTTACAAATGAGTAATGTGAAGTATGAACAGAAAAATACATGAAAAATACATGAACATACATGAAAAATACAGAAAATACAGAAATACAGAAAAGCCATTAAAACCCAGCAAAACAAAGGAAAATACAGAAAACTACAGAAAATACAGAAATACAGAAAAATATAGGAAAATACAGAAAAATATATGAAAAATACATATAAATACATATAAATACAGAAAAACAGAAAAATACATCAAAATACATAAAAATATAGAAAAATACATGAAAATACAGAAAAACACAAAAATACAAAAATACAAAAAAATAAAATAATGAAGGATTGGCTGGATTACTATATTAGTTTCGTCTAAAAAATTTGTACGCATTTTTATGTATAAATTACAATGTAACTGTATGTAATACGTCACTATGTGTATATAGTATATACATATTTAAAGTATCTCTGAAACCGATACGGAAACTACCGATACGGACGAAACTTGCTTTCGAACCCACCGAAATGGGCGATAACGATACTGAAACCTAAATTTTGGTCGGAGCCACACTGAGACCGAAACCGAGACCTAAAACCTTGTTTTAAATATTAGCTATTTCAACTGATATACTAGTTTGGGTAAATTCCAATAACACCCATATTTCTATTAACATTGTATCACTAATAACCCATAACTATAAAATCAGCAAGAATACCCCCTCAGTTGATGGTGGACATTAACCACCATAAAGCTTTTAATAATCTTTACATTGAATTCTTCTCTTTTTTGCTACATTGATTTATCCCCTCTTTCTCTATCCACTTTCTCATGAGCCTATCACATCTCTCATAGTTGTCCCCCCACCCTCACCCCAACTTGTCAGCAACTAGAGCAGCAACAACAAATAGCATTTTTACTATTTTGGTGTAATGAAGAAGAGATGAATTTTGGTGTAAACTTTCAGTTTTTTCATAAAATCAAATCTTTTGTGTTGGCGTGCGAGTGTGGTCTTGGTTGTCAGTGTGATAGGTCTAAAAATCATCGCATACGAGATACACAAGTTGGTGATCGTAAGATTCTCGGGGTGTGAGACCCGAAAAGTTGTTAAATCCCTAATTTCCGTTTCCAAATCCCCACATCCATTCCCGCCTCCGGCTTGCATCACACGACCAAGAGACTGACAAAAGAGAGAGAAGAAAATAGAGAAAGATGAGACAGAGAAAGAGAAAATAAGGTCAGGAAGGGTGTTAGAGTCCTCATGGGGGTCAAACAATGGGCATGAATTATTGTCGTTATTATCGGAAAAAGACAGATGAGATCGGGATTCATCGAGATCGGGATTCACCTCATTGTCACTGAACGAGACTGTTGAGGCATCGAGGATGTCGAACCGAATTTGAAGATGACCAACACGGGTCAATTTTAGGTCCTTATCGTTGCTCGTGGTCGGATCACTGTCATTATTATCATTCGTGGTCGGAGGGACTTCGGATATATTTCACATTCGTCGTTTGTGGTCAGGTAAGCCTCAAATCTTGACTAGTGGTTTGTTGTGAGCATGCTTTGTTTTGAGCTGAGATAATGGCAAGGCATCAGATCTAGATATTTTTTGAAGGGTGACTGTGAATGAAATTGGGTTGGATTGATTTAAGATATTAGGTAGTTGTCAGATGGAAATAAAGAAGGTAAAGGGGTGGCAGCATCAAATGGAAAAGTTCATGTTACGGTTAGGGCTAATCTAGAGTTAGAGCTTTGATCCCATGAAATTTTTTAGAAATAAGTTATAGAGAGTTTGGATAATCTCCTCTCTATAGCATCTCTTATTTATAATATTATATTGGTAATTTTACCAATAATCCCTTCTACATAAAGCCTGTTAAATATGTCATATATCGCATTTATTTGAAGAAAATAAATGCATAATTGGAGTAGATTTCATACTTGCCTATGTAGGAAATTTGTCCACATGGTATGCACCAGCATGACCATAGGAGATTGTGAGTATGATGAGAAATTCACCAAAGATCTTTAGTATCCTTTGTAAGATCTTTCTAAAGGACTCCCAAATATTGAAGGCTAAAGAGCCTCAACAGTAGTCACCTTAGCAGCTGAGCAATGACAATTTGCTCAGGGATTTGGCCTGTTTTTTGATCATGATTGGAGACATGGATCGAAAAGATTTTTTTTTTTTTTTTTGGGGGGGGGTACAAGTAATTATGTTAATGGTGTTGTTATTTGAGGTAGATGGCGTTTTGATGTGGTTTGTCATCACTGCAACAAATCAGGTCACATAAGATTTACACGCCTAACATTGCAAAGTCAGATATTCAGCTAGTCCATTTAGTCACAACCACCCGTTTCACATATATTGCTTTAGCTTAGAATGATTTTATGCATGAACAATTTAGTGATGAGAGATGCAAGATATTTTAGCTATTACAGTCTTCGATGGCACCATTATACTTTACTTCTACAGCTAAATTTAAGAAGACCGGTGACTCTATTGCATGCATATCTTCGTCAACACCTAAAATCTCTTACGAGATTGACCATGGAGCCACCATTCATATGACTAGAAACTCATGTGTTCTTTCTAACGTGAATCCAAATTCTCTCATACATGGTGTCACTTTCATGGATTGGTTGGTAAAGGTGTTGGCATTGCAAATGTCACCCAATATGTCTTTTCTTTCGGCTCTTCTTTTACCTGATTGTTCATTCAAATTACTATCAGTTAGTAAACTCACTCAAGTATTGAACTGTTGAATCACATGTTTATACATATTGTGCTTTAATAAAATTAGGACCTAAATGATGATTGGCATAGACTGTGAATCTAGATGATTGCATTATCTTGATGGAGCCGTTAACCTAGTAGCATTGTCTGGTACCATGTCCTATATCGATATTCATGGTCAATCAGGACACCTCCTTTTCAGCTACTTGTTCCTATTTTGAGTTCTTTCGCTAGTCTAAACGAAGTCTGTCAACCTCAGAAGCACCATCGTGTATCTTACCAGATCAAAGTTAAGAAGAGAGTTAATAAACCCTTTGAATTAGTTCATTCTGACGCTAGGTGTCTATGTTTATTACGTATAAACATGGTTTTAAATATTTTATTACATTTGTAAATGACTGCATTTGTGTTACATGGTTTTATTTGTTGAAGGAAAGATCTGAAGTTGTGTTTATGTTTAAAAGTTTCTATGCTGAACTTAAAACACAATTTGGAATCTATGTTTGAAGAATACTCCTTCCTTTAATGACATATGACACACCATGGCATGGTCACTAGTCATCATGCTCGTACACATCTTAACAAAAATAGGATGATAAAGCAAAAGAACAAGAACTTATTAAAAGTTGAACAGACCTTGTTAGTTCATGGAATTGTTTCCAAGTCTTTTTTACGCAGACGATGTTCTTGCTAAATGCCATCTCATAAACAGAATGTTCTCTACAGTTCTTAGATAATCAAATTCCTTACTCCTTACTTTTTCATGATGCACCATTGTTTTATTTGCCCTGACAAATATTTGGATGTATGTTTTGTGCATGACACATCTTCATGTGAGTAAGGTAGATCCTCGATTATCAAAAAGTATCGAAATGGTACAGATCTTACTGCCCACAAACTAAACAATACATTGTGTCAACTTATTTGAATCCCAATTCTACTCTCCTAGCGAGTTATCTTTAAAGTCATTTGATAATAATGACTTTATCTTAGAAAATGGATTTATAGTTTATCTTGTGCTATAAAGTGTCTCCCACAGAACATGTGCTATTGGTAACTGCAGAGAAAGACATGGCATAGGTTATATATAAGCCATTGTATGTAAATACAAGGCATCCTAGGTTTCTGACGACTTTGATGCAACACCTGTTGATCCCAATCATGTTATATGCACTCTTGATGAGTCTCTTGATAGGTCTTCTACCCAAACCAACCTTGATTGTTCGATTTCCTATGAAAAAAAATACTTGTCACTATACAATAAATCCTTTGACTAATTTTGTAGATGTGAACATCTTTCTTTCATATAAAGTTGTATTATTGTCTATCGACTCTAATCATGTTCTTAAGTCTTATAGAATCTTTGCACACCCAAAATGGCATGAATCAATGAAAAAGGTAATGTGGGTCCTAGAGCACAATCATACGTGGAAGTTTGTAGCTTTACCACCGGGAAGAAACAATGGAATGCAAGAGTCTGTGCACAGTTAAGTTTAATCCAGACAGGTCAGTTGCAATGTTAAAAGCTCAATTAGTAGCAAAGGGGTGTCCTTAAATGCATGGAGTTGACTATCATGATACATTTCCACCCTTGTAAAAATGGCATCGGTGAGACTGTTTATCTTTTAGATACAACAAATCATTTGTGCATACACCAACTTGACATTAACAGCGCTTTTCTTCAAGGAATTCTTAACGATGATGTTTATAAAGACCAACCACCTGGGCTTATTGCTCAAGAATGGTCAGGAAAAGTGTGCCATTGAAAATGCTCCTATGTAGTCTGAAGCAATCTCAACAGGCTTGATTTGAAAGATTTGCTTTTGTTGTGCGAAAATATCATTTACATCCAACTCAGAAGGAGTATTTGGCATTATTGTTTATACATGAGAGGAGGTGCATTTCATTAATGGTCTATGTTGATGACATAACGATCACTAGATATGATTACAGGAAATTGTTGAGTTAAAGATGTATCTTTAACATCATTCTTAGATAAGACCTAGAACTATTGTGATATTTTCCTAGCATAAAACTAGCATGGTTTTCAAAAAGGCTTGTTCTATCCCAATGAAAGTATGTGTTAGACATTCTTTTAAAGACATGATTGTTACATTACCAGCATGATAAATTTTTTAATGAATTTGAACTCCAAGTTACCACTGGATCAGGTAGAACCTTTAGATGGTCCTGACATATATAATAGACTTGTTGGGAAACTATCTTATTGTAACGTAACCTGACATTGCATGTGTAGTGAGTGTGGTTAGTCAATTTATGTCTGATCTATATGTAAACTATAAGGATGTGGTCATCGGATGGTCCATTAATTGAAGGAATATGATTGGATTGCAGTTTTTCAGAATTGTAGTTTTGGCTCGTTAAGGGCATTTTCGTAATTTTTGGATTTTTGGGGGTTTTCGTAATTTTCAGTTTTATGGGTCTTTTTGTAATTTGTTATTTTCAGTTTATTATTTACATGGGTTAGGGGATTAGTGATTCTCATGTTAATTTGGTAAAGAAACTTGCGAGAGGTTGAGAGAATTCCCTCTTTATTGGAGAGTGCGATCTTCCTCCAGCATCAGCGACTTGGGAGAGAGGTCCACCTCTTTAACATGGATACCATCTTGTATCCTTTCTTTTTTCAGGTATTTATCAATAAAAATAGCAATTTTTCTACCAAAATATTCGCTTTCTAACCTAAAAATCCTTCTTTTACCATAAAACCTCACCTTTCTACCAAAAATCCTATTTGTATCCATCAAAACCCTAGAAAACCCCTAAAATCATATTTTTATCATCAAAAACCTAGAAAAATCCTATCATTTTAGGGCTCTTGTGTAATGGCCCAAAGTGCCATATACGTAGGGGCTATACTTTTGTGTGAGAATAGAATGTATATCTGTGTACTATATATTGTGTATATGCGTGCATACAAGTGAGTACATATGTGCGTGTCCTTTAGATGGTTGATTGTGCATGTAGTGTGTGCAGTGAACTATGAAGTGGTATAGTAATATTGTATGTTTGTGTGGAGTAGTACTAGTAATTAAAATTACTATTGGTATTACTAATTGATGATAATGGTATATTCTTATTGGTTGCTTGCATGGTTGCCCATGGATGCTCGTTGAATGCTTATGTGTTAATGTGGGTGTAGTATACATGCATGAGTGGTGAGGTGATGCATGGGTATGTGATGCATGAATGTCGTTGTAAGATGGTGTGTGTAGTGTGTGAGTGGGTGTGTAGGATTGGTGTAGAAGGCCTAGTGTGAAAGGGGTTAGGTTAGTGGCATTCTTGTAATTAAGGGGGAGTGTGTGTGCATAATAGGAGAGTGTGAGAAGTAATGGTTTGCTTGTAATTAAGTTTGGGTATGTATGTATAGTGTGAGAGATATTTGTGGAGAATGGCAAACTTGTAAATACGACTTCTTGACTCTTCTACTTAATTCTTGATTCTTCTACTCTTTTCTCCCAAATTCTCCTCATTTCTAAACTCTTCTAAAAATATCTCACTCTCCCCAAGACCAGGCCGAATTCATTCCTTCTCCTTGCTCCCTCTTAGACTTTAGGGAGTCTGAGCACCCATAGGGCTATGACACCCTCACTCTGCATACCCACGTAGCATCCCTGTCGTCATTTGGATGCTGTTGCTCATTCTAGGAGAGAGGAGGAGAAGAAGAAGATGAGAAGGGAAGGAAGAAAGAGAAGGTTTGAAGGAGGAGCCATAGGGATTTGGGCTACCCCTTTGTCTCTCATCACCCATAAGGTAGGATTCCATCTCCAATTAGTATTAGAGTTGCATACTTAGTTTCATGGTTGTTGTGGTTGTTGTGGATTTACCTTTTTCTTAAGTCCATTCTGAGTTTTGGATTGTTTTGTGCGGTGAGCAATCCTGAGCTTGTACGGTTTTGTGGGGTGAGCAATTCAGAGTTTTGGGTGATTTTGTGCAGTGGACAATCTTGAGTTGTATGGTTTTGTGCGGTGAGCAATTCTGAGTTTAGGGTGGTTTTGTGCGGTGAGCAATCCTGAGTTTGTATGGTTTTGTGCGGTAAGCAATTCTGAACAGATTTGTATGCTGATTGTTTTGCTTAGTTCTTCCAATCTAGAATTGAGTTTGCTCTGAAACTTTTATGGCCTAAAGATTAGACTGTTAACTATAACTTTTATGTTGTGAACTTTTACTAATTCGGACTGTAATTAGCGCTAAAATTCTATCTTGCCAACATGTCTGTTTTTATCCAGTCTAAACACATTTTACTAAAATAGAGATCAGTTCCAGCATACCACATAGAAATTTGTATTATTGGTCTCGTTGTAAAGTTAACAAGTTTTTCTACAACTCATCTCAGTGCATGGTTTCGAGATTCTAACTGTAACATGTCCTAAACTAGCAAACTTTACAGCCTTCAGAATCTGTCTGAAAAATAGATTCGTCAGGTCTCACCAAACAATTCACCATAAATCACTCAGTTCATATTTCTGCATGAAAATTTATCGGTGAATCTAGCACAACTATATCTACAACTTTCATTTGTATTGTATCGGCATGTTTGATACAAATATTTGGAGCATTATGCCTCTGTTTAGGACTGTCCTGTTATTTCCAGAAACTGGGTTCCATGAATGTGTTGTTTTGTGTTCAATTATGGGTGTCCATGTTTTGTGGCTTCATTATATGATAGTTACATGATTCAACAGTTGTTTATTTTGCCACCCAATGTTTCATAAAGTTGTTCATTTTCATTTATATTCAATGTCTTGGTGATTTAATTGTTGGAAACAATGTTGGCCTTCAAGAGGTGTTGAAGTGGGGAAAAGAAAGCAAGTTTGGATATGTTCATATTAGGACACGAAATGGTGGAGTGCACGGACATGGAGAAAGTGCTGCGGTAGGAGGTGGGAGTAGTTGCCGCAAGCCACCTCTTAATCCATTAGGTGACTCCACCCTTGACAACGGAGTAGTCACGATACACTTGCACGGCGGCTTATTCATGGGATCTCATTGCATTGCATTGCATTGTATCTCATAGCAATTGCTGTGCGTTTCATATGCATCATGGCATCATTGAGCATTATGTGTGACTTGTGGTTATAAATGTGAATGTTACCTTGTATGTATGTTTATGTACATGAATGCATGAATTGCTTGAGATGGGTGCATATTGGTAAAATGAGGTGGTTTGCTTTCATTTGTGAAGCTTAAGTAAGGGGAAGTGGAATGGGTCACATGTTACTAATTTCTATTGTTTTACTATTAAAACTTAGTTGCTCATTATAAATGTTGTACTTGTTACTTGTCACCTTTTGTACATTATGCTAGTATGTACACCTTGCATGTTGCACGCACACGCTCTCACATGTTCATAATTATAATTGTTACTTCCTTTACTACAGTAGATGTTTATGACATATCATACACTTTGCCTGCTCACGTGCACCTTTTCCACACCTCTTGTAAGGGCTAGTTGGGGTATGGTATTCCTACTGGGTCACGCTTTGACGTACCCCACTGTTGACTTTTCAGGTTCAGATGTTGGAGTTGGTTGGTGATTATGAGGTTCGGCAGTGGAGTTCTGTGGATGAGTTAGGTTGGGATGGCGAGGGGAGAGGAGAGAGTGCTTGTACTTTTGGGGTTTTGTTTGGGTAGTGACGAGTTGTTCATGATGGATGATTGTTCATATGGATGATGTATAAATATCAGACTTTTCTTTGGATATAGTTGTAGTACAGTTTTCCTCTGTGTTTCTTTTTGTGTTTATGTTGTTGGTTGTTTGGTTGTGCTTTGGGAACATTACAGGTACTATCCCAGCAGTGCGCAGTGGACCTGCTTACGTTTTTTATATTTCCCTTCGTAACACTGGCTGCTCTGGGATCACCTGGGATGGATTCGTACTTCCTAGGTATCCTGGGGAGCTGGGCGTTGCATCTTGCAAGCCAGACAGCAACCTGCAAGAATTCTCAACCTCTCCTGCAGCCCATTAGAAAAATCTCATCATTAAAGAGGTGGACCGCTCTCTCAAATCGCCGATTCTAAAGAACGACCGCACTATTCTCAACATCTCCCAAAAATTCACAAAATAATCATGAGAATCCCTAACCACCTAGCCCCTATATAAACTGAAAATAAAAAATTACAAAAGACCCCTAAATTATAGAAAACCCATAAAATGCAAAAATTACGACAATGCCCCTGACGGGCCAAAACTACAAATCTGAAAATATGTGATCCCATCATTACTCTGTCACTGAAAAACCACATTGTCTCAAGGTGGTGCATGAAGTGCATGGGTCATCCACTCCAAGTGAATTGCATGCCTCATGGGTGAAAAAGATAGGATAGGTCTCCATTGCCTTCAACGACGTCCGGAAGAAAGCCACAGTAAAGGTCCTTCATTTTCAAAACAGAAACGTTGACACTCTGAAATTCGTCCAACTAAAAACAAAGGGCCTTGGTGGCCCACAAAAGTGTTGATGTGAACAAAGGGCCTTGGTGGCCCACAAAAGTGTTGATGTGCCATGGCTGGCCCCGAGAAACGTCGTCAGGCCATGGCGTGTCCCGAAAAGAATCGTCAGGCCATGGCGGGGCCAACATAATTGTGAATAGACCATGACGGATAAGTAGGCCAGTGAGCAAGCTTCGGTGGGCCTGCAGGAAACTGCAGGCACCGGGGCACCTGTAGGAGCCTTGCAAGCTGCCGACTAGCCTACAGGAAGGCTGCAGGCTATCGCAACACCTACAGGAGCCCTGCAGGCTACCAGCTGACATGCAAGAAACATGTTGACGGACCTGCAGGAGCCCTGCAGGCAGCCAGGGGACCTGGCCTGCAGGATCTCTGCAGGCTGTCGGACGACCTGTAGGGTCGAGCAGGCTGTCGGTGTCCAATAGGAACACTGTAGGCTGCCAGTGGACCTGTAAGATCCATGCATAGTCGCCATCCCCTCATTGCCTTCCGCTGCATCCTCGATTTCACGATCCACATCGGAGTCGTCGTCGTCGTTCAAATCTGAAACCCGGTCGCTAGTGGGATGGATTTCCTCCTTACGTTGACGGCGATGGTAGATCTTGAGGTACTCGTAGATCGGCTTCATCGACTCCTCCATTTCCTTCATCTCGGATCTCAACTCCTCCATCGAGATTGAGCCACTTTGATACCACTAGAAGGATTTTTATGAATTTTTGATGATAAAAATATGAATTTTAGGGTTTTCTAGGGTTTTGATGGATAAAAATAGGATTTTTGGTGGAAAGGTGGGGCTTTTAGGGTACATGAAGGATTTTTATGGCTAGGAAGATAAGATTTGGAGAAAAGTCGCCGTTTTCATTGATAAATACATGAAAATAGAAAGGATACAAAATGATGGCCACGTTAAAGAGGTGGACCGCTCTCCCAAGTCGTCGATTCTATAAGATGACGGTACTCTTCTGAAAATAGAGGCAATTCTTAACCTCTCCCAAAAGTTCCACAAAATAATCAAGAGAATCCTTAACCCTCTAACCCCATATATATAATAAACTAAAAAAGCAAATTACAAAAAGACCCCTAAAACTGAAAATTACGAAAAAAACCCCTAAAATCGAAAATAATGAAAATGCCCATAACGGGCCAAAACTACAAATATGAAAATCTACGATCACATCATTACTCCGCCTCCGAAAAACCACCGTGTCCTCAAGGTGGTGCATGAAGTACATGGGGACATTCGCTCCAACTGGGTTGCATGCCTCTTCTAGGTCAAAAGGATAAGATTAGTCTCCACCGCCTCCAACGACGTCCGGAAGAAAGCCACGATAGTCGTCAAGCACATCTGATGATCATCCAAGCTCAATACAGAAAAGATGACGCTCGGGAGGTCGTCCAACTGAAAATCAAGGGCCTTGGGGCCCCGCAAAAGTGTTGTCGCGGCAAGGCTGGCCCCGAGGAACGTCATCAGGCTAGGGCGTGGCCCGAAAAGAATCATCAAGCCATGGCAAGCCAAGCATAACTGTGAATCGACCATGACGGGCATGTCAACGAGCACGTCTTGACGGTCCTGCAAGAAAACTGCATGGAGCCAGGACACCTGCAGAAAGCCTGCATGCTGCCAACTGGTCTGCATGAGCCCTGCAAGCAACCGAGGGACCTTCAGAGTCCATATAAGCTACAAGCTGGCCTGCAAGAAACCTGTAGTAAGCAAGGGGACCTGCAGGGTCCATACAGGCTGTTGGCTCGAATGCACGAAGCACGCATGATGCCGATTGACCAGCAGGAGTCCTGCAGGCTACCGGGGTACTGGCATGGTCCCTGTAAGCTGTTGGCTGGCATGCAGACTTGTTAGGCGTATTTTATATACCTTTTTCCGCCCCTTTCACCCTTTATTTTCCATGTCTATCTTATACCACTCTCCCCGATTTGTCCGTTTTTACCCACTTTTGTCTATTTTACACTTCTGGGGTATGTTTTGTGTATTTCAGGGAATTCATGCATAAAACGATGCAATTTGGTGATATGTGGAGCATGAGAGAGAATACAACAAAGAATAACAAGGACCGGAGATCAAAATAAGAAGAAATGGGCCCCAAACAGGCAACACGACCGTGTGTGCAAGCACATGGCCATGTCATACTATAAGCCCAAGATGGGGGTTTACACCATCAGCGACACAGCCGTGTGGATTCACCACAGGGCCATGTCCAATTTAAGACAGAGTGTAGATTGGCAACACGGTCGTGTCGCACGGTGTGTTGAAATTCAGACAGAACCAAGTTTTCTCACACGGCCGCGTCCCACAGCCGTGTGCCTGAAGCTACTAGTAGGGGAGAAAAAGGATTGGCACTGCCGTGTTCGATGCAGCCGCATCTTTGTAGCCCTAGTTTTTAGCGACGACACGGCCGTGTCGATTTGCGGCACGACTATGCACCCCCAAATTTCTGCAAGAACTATAAATAGAGTGAGTGCGATTGAGAAAGGGGGCTAGCTTTTCTTATGCGTTTTTTCTAGGGTTTTCTCCCCCTTTGGGGGCTGTTCTTCTAGCATTTTGTAAGACTCTTTTATTTACATTTCTTGTATTGAATCTTTTCTTTAATTGCATTGTCTTTAATTTCTTCTTATTGTTCATGTCTTACTTCATGTCTTATTTGTTGTTTATTGCAATGTTTAGCGAGTAGATTTTGGTGCTTAGGGCGTAGCTAAACCCTAGCATAGATTACCCATGTGGGTTGATTGCCCCAAAGATCGTTCTATTAGAATATTGATAGGGCATAATTTGGATGTGTTTGCATATCAATCCATCCCATTATTGGCTTCACAACCTAAATCACCGACGAACCATTGGGATTTGGTTTGATGTCTCTAATAGAGGGTTGACTATCTAATAATAGGCGCTGACGAACCATCGGGCACACTCATTAGAACTACCTACATCGTAGCTACGACGAACCTCGAAGTTCCAATAGGGATCCGAACTTCGCCCCTTGTTCCCTCTATCACCGACGAACCATCGGGGGGGAGAGAACGGGTATTGAGATTAAATCTCATAAACGGATGTACTCTTTTGGAACGTGAAGCTAGATCAGCTTACATGTTTAGTCTATGATGGTGTCGAAGCTTAGCCCTCAGCATCTTTCCTTCTTTTGATATTTTTAGTGTAATTACCATATCATTGTCAATATTCGTGTGGCTAATTAGATACATAATTGATCGATACTCAAATCACTGACTCCCAGTATTCGACCTGTAAGCTACAACAACTTCGTGTGCTTGCAGTTAATTTAAAACGATAACAAATTTTTGGCACCGTTACCGGAGAGGCAATCGGCTTGATATTGATTTAGTTTTGTATTTGTTAGACTACGCATTTCAAAAAGAAAAACAAATAAAAGAAAATTTTTACCCCTCCCACCTTTTTACTACTCATTGGTATTACTGACGACCTTTTCCTAGTTCGTCCATTCTTTTTTATAGCCAGGTGAATTCAGAGTTAAGATGTGGATGCCAGATGGGACGTATTCAAATAATTTTTATAGCTCGACAACCCATGATGCTCGGATGGGAGCACAAAATTATCTTTCGAAGGTTGCAGGGAAATGCGGGATATGCGGTCTACAATGGCATACACCCACAAATTGCAAATTTTACGCCACCCCCTATGACCCGAACCCATACACCTACAACCACTACCCAAATCACTCCCATTCAAATCCTCCACCATATATGCCCCCACTAGAAGAAGAGGAACACCTTGCAACTATGATGGAAAATTTTATGGCAAACCAAGACATTCCTACCACTCCCCCTCAAACCATTCTGATCAACACCCCTCCTAACCCAATAGCCCAACAATTCTTCCAAGGATATGGGCATCTTAAGCTAAACGCATGGGGTGAGATTCAAGAGAACATATCGAAGGAGTGAGAGCACCTGGAAGGATCATTCGGCATGATGCATACTTCTACCACCCTTCCATGGTACGGCGGAGGAGGTTCCACAATTGCGATGGAGGATATTCATTGGCATGACGCATCGTCGGCTACCTGCACAGCGGAAGGTCATCTATTTGGGCAAAATTTCTTATTTCCTGATATAGTTTACCTCCCCCTACAGGTGATACCGTAGGCACACATCATGCCAGCGACATCATCCTGAGCTACGCTCCCGCAGAGAATAGAAAACTTAATAAGGCGTTAGCTAAGCTCGAGGGACTCCTGACACAGTTCCGATCGGAATTCCTTGAGTTTTGCACGGGCGACAGCGAGACGCCCGAAATAGAAGAGCCAGTGCCAACCTTTTCCTTTTGTCAGGTCCCCGAGTTGGAGCCATGCACGAGCATCGAGGAGACTGCGACGCATGTGCACGCTTTCGAGGTGTACGTGAGTTCAGCCACGGGCGCAACGATTGATCTCAGCTGGTCCGAACCGTGTTCACTTCCTCTATTTGCACCGCAGCCACTCCACGTCCTACCAGAGCCCAAGCATTTTCACCACATTGATCAGGGAGACCTCTTGAACCCTGATTACTCCCTATCTGAATCCCATATTTTATCACATTCATTTTTAGATTCAGATATTTCTGACGCAACGTGTCTCCCGCATGACATAGGTACACATACACCTGAGACACGCTTGGTTGTGCCAGCACCTGACCACCTTGAAGACAAAAAGAATGAGGATCCGATCGTACCCACCCATGAGAGTAGCGAGGTTCCTCCATGGAGTATTTGTCCACTTGATTTAGGATTTCACATGCCTTTTGACGACGACCTCTGGAGTAATTTTATAGTGGGTAATAATTTTTCTCATTGGGCCGACATGGCTCGTTCCTTGCAGGTCACATGTGGACACCTCCTGGGAATGCTGGGAGCCGCATTGCTTGGGTCCAATGGCACTCGTGGAGTAAAGCAGCTAGCTGAGCCACGAAAGCAGCATGAGGAACAAATTCCTGTACCAATAAAGATCAGGGATCCTCCGTTTGATCATGTGTATACTACTCCAGTAGTGTAAATATTTTTATATACTTTCTAGTTTAGTATCTTAATAATCTCGTCTCCTCCCAATAGCGTGATGAGCGTATTAGGATTTAGAGTTTCATAATAAATTTCTCACCTCTATCGCCTCACATCATATCATGTTTGTCCCTATGGCCATACATAGCTCCGATCTCGATAGTATTCCCCCAACCATACTTGAGCCCTCGTGACACACTATTTTGTTTAGGGCTATACTTCATGCTAGCATGGGGAAGACTCTCACGTGCACTCCATCACTCTCCATGAGCTTAACGCTATCATATAGCATCCCCTTTTCACCACACCCACCCCATTGCACTTCTACCCCGATATCTCATATTCCTCACGCATTAAGGACAATTCTTATTTTTAGCTTTGAGGATAGGTGTTTCACTCCTAGCTTGGGGGGAGGACTCCACACGTTTTCGTTTATTTTTCGCCACTTCCACACTTTTCCCTTTATTTTACCTCATTTTCTTTTCCATTTCACTTTTCTTTTCGTTTTCGCCATAGAAATCAAAAGAAATGATCTCTTAAGGAAAAACCACACTAGCGTGTGATTCCACCTAGGCACCAGATTAGAGTTGTTCCCTACACACACTCTCACTGCTTTCTTAGCGAGACTTTTCTCGTCTCACACGATCCCATTTTAACTCCCTCTTCGTGAGTAAGCACTAGATCTCCGTTTAATCCCCAATGAGATAAATTGGTTGTCTATTCAACCTTTAGATCGCACAAACATAGGTTTCGCCAATTGAGTAGACTAGGCCTTAGCTTGAAGGGCATTGGCCTTAGATATAACGTGATTCCTTTTAAAGACATGGCGGTTTGACAAGTTCCACAAAAGAGAAAAAAATTTAAATTAAATAAAAAGGAAAGAATAAGTGCACCGTTCTTCGAGTCACACCAAGTAGCCGGGTCTCCGTGCCTCAGGAAGCATTGGAGATTCGTGCCGAACGGTGAAGATTTGGAGGAGTGCGCTAGATAGAAATAACCGAACTTATGTGATTCAGGGGAGTAGGTCCGAGGGGTCCATTTTGGCCCAACGCCCTAGACTCGTCTGGATCGGGAGTCGTTGACTGAAATCCCACTGCACGAATCACTTAAGTTCCGTGTGAATATAACATATATATATACATATTATGCAAGTTTACCACCACGGTTTAGGAGGAATCAGCTTATCTTGAGCCAATCTCAGAAAGCTGAGTCCCTATGACACGCTTTTGGTTTATACCTTCTCATGTGTAAGACATCGGTCGAATTCTTCCAATCTTAAGCTTATTAGGCGGATTTTCCGCGATTTAGTCTTCTCCACGGAGATACGAGTTACACTTGCGATTTTGTTGGAGACCGATATTTCCGAGTTACGTGCCAAGCTAGGTAGCGAGAGTGTCGCATGTTAAGAGCAAACTCTAATCTTGGCGCTTATGTGGTTTGAACGGATGATTGGTTTAGAAAGGGCTATCTTTGGATTTCCTTAGCAAATATCTCCTCGTACTTCATGTCTTGTCATGCTCGGGACGAGCAAGAGTTTAGTTTGGGAGAATTTGTAAGGCGTATTTTATACACCTTTTTTCGTCCCATTCACCTTTCATTTTCCACTTCTATTTTATACCACTCTCCCTATTTTACCCGTTTTACCCACGTTTGTCTATTTTAGACTTCTAGAATATGTTTTGTGTATTTCAGGGAATTTATGCATAAAAGATGCAATTTGGGGATATGTGTATCATGAAAGAGATGGCGACAAATAATAACGAGGATCGGAGATCAAAAGAAGAAGAAATGGGCCCAGGAGCAGGCAACACGGCCGTGTGTGCAACCACACGGCCGTGTGTGCAACCACACGGCCGTGTCATACTATAAGCCCAAGATGGTGGTCACAGCATCAGCGACACAGTCGTGCAATTTAAGATAGAGTGCAGATTGGCAACACGGCCGTGTCGCACGGTCGTGTGGAAATTCAGACAGACAGAACCACGTTTTCTCACACAGCCGCGTCGCACGGCCGTATGCTTGAAGGTACTGGCGGGCGAGAAGAAGGATTGACACGGCCGTACCGATTCGTGCTCGATGCAACCGCATCTTTGTAGCCCTAGTTTTTAGCGGCGACACGGCCGTGTCGATTTGCTGCACGATCGTGCACCCCCAAATTTCTATAAGTATAAATAGAGTAAGTGTGATAGAGAGAGGGGAGCTAGCTTTCCTTCTACATTTTTCTAGGGTTTTCTCCGCCCTTTGGGGGCTGTTCTTCCATCATTGTGTAAGACTCTTTTATTTACATTTCTTGTATTGAATCTTTTCTTTAATTGCATTGTCTTTAATTTCTTCTTATTGTTCATGTTTTTCTTCATGTGTTATTTGTTGTTTATTGCAATGTTTAGCGAGTAGATTTTGGTGCTAAGGGCGTAACTAAACCCTAGCATAGATTACACATGGGGGTTGATCGCCCCCAAAAATTGATCTATTAGGATATTGCTAGGACATAGTTTAGATGTGTTTGCATATCAATACATCCCTAAATCACCGACGAACCACTGGGATTTGGTTTGATGTCTCTAATAAAGGGTTGACTACATAATGCTAGGCGTCGACGAACCATCGGACACACTCATTAGAACTACCTATATCGTAGCTACCGACGAACAGTCAGAATTCCAATATGGATCCGAACTTCGCCCGTCGTTCCCTTTATCACCGACGAACCATCAGGGGAGAGAACGGGTATTGAGATTAAATCTCATATACAGATGTACTCTTTTGGAACGTGAAGCTAGATCATCACACATGTTTAGTCTACGCTGGTGGTGAAGCTTAGCCATCAGCATCTTTCTTTCTTTTGATATTTTTAGTATAATTACCATATCCTTGTCAATATCTGTATAGCTAATTAGATACATAATTGATCGATACTTAAACCACTGTCTCCCTGTATTCGACCCGTAAGCAACAACGTCGTGCACTTGCGGTTAATTTAAAACGATAGCAAGGCTTCCTATAGGCTTGCAGCTGGCCTACAGGAGCCCTACTGGCTGTCGGGGAACTTGCAGGAACCTTGCAAGGTCGTCATCCCCCTCATTGCCTTCATCCACATACTCGATTTCACGATCCGCATTGGAATCGTCGTCGTTGTTCAGATCTGAAACCCAATCGCCCTTGGGATGGATCTCCTCGCGTCGACGGCGATGGTAGATCTCAAGGTACTCATAAATCGGCTTCATCGACTCTTACATTTCCTTTATCACGGATCTTAACTCCTCCATCAAGATCGAATCACTCTGATACCACTTGATAGGGTTTTAATGGGTTTTTGACGATAAAAATATGATTTTTAGGGGGTTTCTAGGGTTTTAATGGAGATAGGATTTTTGGTGGAAAGGTGGGGTTTTAGAATAAAGGAAGGAGTTTTATGGCTAGAAAGAGAAGATTTGTGGAAGTCACCGTTTTATTGATAAATACATGAAAATAGAAAGCATACAAGATGGTGGCCACGTTAAAGAGGTGGACCACTCTCCTAAGTCGCTGATTCTAGAGGACGACCGCACTCTTCCGAAAATAGAGGGAATTCTCAACCTCTCCCAAAAGTTCTCACAAAATAATCATGAGAATCCCTAGCCCTAGAACCATATTAATAAACTAAAAATAAGCGAATTACAAAAAGACCCCTAAACTGAAAATTACGAAAAACCCCTAAAAATCCGAAAATTACGAAAATACCCCTAACGGGCCAAAACTACAAATCTAAAAATCTGTGATCATATCATTAACTCTAATATCATTTTTAGAGACCCGGCCACATACTATGCCTCTACACTAGCCCATTTGTTAGAGACTCAGTCCATACTAAACATTTAACACTAGCCTTACTAAGGAAACATCTCATACTAGGCCTCTAACACTAGGCTCACACCACCAATTATTAAGTATCAGTTAGCAACAAATGGTACGAGGTGGAGATGCCATCTAATACTTAAACAATTCATTTCTTTTGTTGTTGTCCGATTTGAGACTAAGTGAGATCGTAACATACCATCACGCTTCCGACAACCGCCGTCCACGACGACCAACTGTGGGGTGTCCACTCTAAGTGGGCCACTCTGGGTTTTTACCAGGTTACCTCCATTAGGTCGCTCCTTCCCCAGGTCGTCCCTTCTGCAAGGTGGGTCGTAGCATGGGCTTGCTCTAATGCCACTTGACTTGACTTTTATGGGTTTTTTGATAAAAATATGATTTTTAAAGTTTTCTTGGGTTTTGATGGATAAAGAAAGGATTTTTAGTGGAAAGGTGGGGTTTGTAAGATAAAGGAAAGAATTTTAGGGCTAGAAGAGAAGATTTGGGGGGAAAGTCACTGTTTGTATTTTTATTTTTATTAAATACATGAAAATAGAAAGGATATAAGCTAGTGGCCACGTTAAAGAAGAAACCGCTCTCCCAAGTCGTCGCTTCTAGAGGACAACTAGACTCTCCTAAAAATAGAGGGAATTCTCACCCTCCCAAAAGTTCTCACAAAATAAGCATGAGTATCCCTAGCCCCCTAGCCCCTATATATCTAATAAACTCAAAATAAGCAAATTACAAAAAAGACACCTAAACTGAAAATTACGAAAAAAGCCCCTAAAATCTGAAAATTACGAAAATGCCCCGAACGGGCCAACTACAAATCTGAAAATCTGCAATCCCATCAGATTCCCTGAGAAAAGGACTTAAAATGTTGCTTGTGGACATAGTCAAGTTACTAATTATCCAGGTGCAGATTGTGTATGCTCTCCTATTGATAGTAGATGGATTAGCTGTTATTATATGTTCATCGGTGGCAATTTTATAGCATGTTAGAGCAATAAGAGGTATCGTGTTCAAGATCAAGTGCGAAGTCTGATCTTCGGAATATGAGTACCAACATGTGAACTGATTGGGATCAATGATGTTATGAAAGAGCTTCAGTTCATGTTTCGGATGCCCATAAACAGTATTGCGATAACTAGACGGTGATGCATATTGCAGATAATCTTGTTTTTTATGAGTGCACCAAATATATTGAGGTGAATTGCTATTTTGTTCATAAAAGGATAGAGGACAAGACTTTGCAGATTAAACATATATCATCTACAAATCAGTTGGTTGATTTGCTGACGAAACCATTGGGGGGCAAGGAATCAGTTCAATTGTGACAAGCAACGTATATATGATATGAATTCTCTAGCTTGAAGAAAAGTGTTATTAGTGTAATATTAAGATTATGCGGGGTCTCTATACAAAAGAGCATTCCGTTTTACACACGTAAATCGAAATGAGAAGACATGATAAATAATTATCAAAAATCAAACCTTAATCTATATTTTGTGTATTACAATGCATTGGCACTTTTTGGTTTGTTCAAAACGTACGCCCATCCTTTCGTTTTTGTTGAGGTTGTTACTCAACTGTACATCTATTGATTTTTGAATATTACTCCCTTTAAGCAGGAACCACTTAAGTCACTCATGGAAGAGAAGGAAGAGGTGTACGATGAACAGGAAATATGAATCCCATGTTTGTATTAAAAATACTGTAGAAAGTTTCTCGCGAAAAAGCAACACATAAAATAATGGCTAAAATTTGTGAATCTATGCTAAACTCTCATATGATTTCCTGAAGGCTACCTTGACCGACGTAAATTACAATAAGCAACAATGAATTATTTGTTTCCTAGTAAGGCCCCCTGATGGCATTAATAGCATTTGGTAAATGACTTTTTTACCCTCACATGTGAGACAAATGTAGAGCCCACTAAAAGATTTTACAAAAAAATCAAAAAATAAAATTTCAAAAAAACCCAAAAAAAAGAGCATGATGTCTCGGTCCCATAAAATTTCAAAAAATGTGAAATACCAAACAAAGAATCACATGTACATTAAGAACAAAAAGGAAAAGGTAAAAAAAAGAAAGAATACTACACATAACCTATCTTCTTAGAAAGAATACTACCCATAACCTATCTTCTTCTCTCACCTCCATCTCCCACTTCTTGATATTTCAAACTACACCGTACAACCCAACCTATAAACACATTGTTCCACTTTAAAATCTGCTAGGACAACGCTAGGGTTTTGGTGGAGAAAATTTAGGGATTTGGGAGAAAATATGATTTTTAATGGATGAAAAAGGAAAATACAAGATAACTTGGCCTCAATTAAAGAGGATTACCGCTCTCCTAACTTTGATTCAAGATAAAGTTTAACTCTCCCAAGATCTACTTTAGTCTACTCCTAATCTTTCTTCGTCTTCTCTCAAATTCAACATTATAACTATCCCTAAACCCTCCCCCACTATATAAATGACTAATTTGTCCATAATTACAAAAATACCCCCCCCCCCTAAAGCCCAAAATTACAAGTTTACCACTCTCATGCCAAAACTTAGTACCAATTTAATAGGAAACACTAGGGATTTGATGGAAGAAATTTTGGGATTTATGAGAAGGATATGATTGTAACAAATGAAAAAAGAAATACAACATAACTGGGCCTTAATTCGAGAGGAGACTCGCTCTTCTAGTTTTGATTCGAGATAAAGCCTAAATCTCTCAAGATCTAAATCTATTCTACTCCGAATCTTTCTTCTTCTTCTCTCAAATTCAACATCATCACTAGCCCTAAACCTTCCCCCACTATTTAACGGTCTGATTTTTCCATAAATACAAAAATGACCCTAAAGCCCAAAATAACAAGTTTACCACTCCCATGCCAAATCTCAACAAACCCTCCCTTCACTCTCTCCTCACTCCCTAAATCCAACTTTAGCACTGACCCAGGGACAAATCCATCCCGTTGTCTGCCTCACATTCACCCTCTTTTAACGGGTAGGCTTCCAACCAAACATGCAAAGCTTTCATGAACCCCATGAACCCAAACCACCACAATCCATCGCCACAACCCTCTTCCAATGGTTCTAACCCCTCTCCATAGACACATCCCACAATCTCCTCCACTCATATTCCTACTCAATCCATGGTTTCTCTGCCTTGCCGCCCCGCTTGCCTTTTCCCTAAACCCATGTTGCATCACACCTCATTCACTTCAGCCCAGCGCCATGGATGAGGAAGAACAAAAGAAAAAAAATTAGATGATGGGATGTGGAAGCACGTGCCAAATTAGGGATTTTTTAAAAAAAATTTTAAGGAGTACCTTTGTCATAATTAGGCATGTGATTATCACATGATAATTTTTTAATGGTCAACTAACACATGGTAATTATATGGGAAAAGTTCGAGGTAGTTTTCCGTAATTTACAAAGTTTAAGATATGTTTCTAAGAATAGTACGAAAGTTAAAGGGAGTTTAATGAAATTTAGCCTAATTTTATGGACTTGTAGTTGTAGATGACTTCTCTAGGTATACTTTGGTAATGTTTTTTAATAGAAAAAATGAAGCTCTTGAAATATTCATTATTTTATCCAAGAAAGTTCAAAATATTCAAGGTACGTCCATTATAACCATTCGTAGTGATCATGGAGGTGAATTTGATAATAAACTATTCTCTAACTTTTGTGATGAGAATGTGATAACTCACATTTTCCTTTCTGCGTGCTTGGCCACAAAATGGTGTTGTAGAATGGATTGTATAGTATTTTAAATAATGCTAATGATAATATTTTGTTTAATGCACACACCAATCGAACATTTATATCGTGGATATGCCACACACTCAAGACCAATGCTTGGTTGCTCATACCAATGAACAACTTTTGTGGCACCGACGCTTTGGTCATGTACACTTCAAGCACCTTCATAAGTTGTCCAACAATAATTCACTTCGCTACATTACTTGTTAAAGCATTTACAAATAGCAGATTGACATAGAAAAATATAAAATGGCAACATTATGATATGCTTAACATTGCAAAAACGATCCAGTCACTTTGACATGAACTGAAGAATTAAAGAAACAAGGTCTAACACTTGGCATTGTAACTACAAGTAGTTTCTTTATTGAGGAGCAGCACTTTATACTAGAGTAAAACGCAAGGACTAATTTTTAAACTGATGGTACTATTAGTCAAACAATAATAATTCCGTCTTTCTGTTGAATTATAAACTATATCTGATGGAGTCATAGATACTTAAGCAGAAAGTCGAAGTAACTGCCAAAAATATTGAATGCCCAGTATAGCATACCAAATTCTTACATCGAAAGCGTCCAGTTGGCAGAAGAAAAGCATTCTTCCCAGCCTTAGAAGACAGTGCTAGTCGAAAACACCGATTCCGAGTATAGACAGCACTATCCAGAAAAAGTTGATCTACACGCTCTGGCGAACTTGACTCTTTCCTAATATACAGTTTCTTAAACTGTGGCTCACTCTCCAGTAAAGTGGTAATATGTGAGCAGACCTGACACAGAGAACTATCACAAGTTAGCTTTATTTTGTTAAAAAACAATGATTTGAGACTAAAAGAACTTAACAGAGGCAGTGCAAGTCACTATTCATATGGAAACATGTTCAAATTCTTTAAGTTTATTGCAGACATGAATCCATTGGGGGGAAATGTCATGTAATGCTTTCTCATGTAAACAATGAAAAATCAAGTCATTTGAGTTGATTACTGCTCTTGCCTGCAATGAATTATCTAATTCTCACTAGCAAATTTAATATTGTTATCCTTCCGGCAAAAAAATCTAATTTTGGAACTTGGGTCAGAATGAAAACTTGGTACTGCATAAGCATGCTATTGCAGCATAGTGAACTTAAAATGGCACGCCATATTTCGCATATAGTGGACCATCCCAACATTCTCTACAGCAAATTCTAGTGCTTAAATAGTTAAATTTAAACAGTTGGTGAAAATTGATTTCCACTTTTTAGAAGTCTAATGGGATACCTTTGTATGCCATTAAAATAAGTAAAGATATGCCGAACAATCTAATTATATTATCCAAAGTTTGAGAACTCGGTTTCAGTTTTCGTTTAAGTTCTTGGAAAAATGTTAGGTTTCCACCCGTTTCGCCCATTTCGTAGGTTTCGGTTTGAGCTTTGGTTTTACATTTATATGAATGTATATGTTTATATAACTATGAATTTATAACAAATATTTTAGAATTTTAATGAATTTTTAGAATATTTATAATATAATCCTTAGAATTTCAATAAATTTTTATAATTTAAATAAATATTTATATATATATATATGATTTAAATATATTTGTGTATTTAAACTCAAACCCATATTTTTATTGTAAGTAATGAGGTTTCGGCCGAAACCACTTGGTTTCGGTCGAAACTGGACCAATACCAAGTTTCAACATCAGTTTAGTATCGTCCCCCTTCAAAACCAAAACGAAACGACCAAGACTAGCCAAAATCTCATTCCTGGATATTATCTGGAACTCTTAAAAGCATGAATATGCACCTAAGGATAAATACATCCACATGTAGATGTAGAACTAATTTAATGAACCTAACTAATTCAGTTTCATAAATTACCATGTGCTCAATTTGGTCTCAACAATTTAATCCATAAAGCATAAGCTATCAAGTAATTGATTGACAATTATGCCAATGTTAAACCTCCTCATATGTGAGGTAATATCATTTGCAGCTGTCGCCCAATAAAGGTGAATAAATGGTAACAAAGAAATTCACACCATAGTCATTAATATCTTACGATATTTAGTTACCAAGGATATCAAACTATTATTCTCAACGCCCCTCTCAAACTCAAGGTGGATATCAGACTTTTTTGCTTTTTTAGAATTGGGGTAGAACCAAGATTCATTTTAATTTTGATCCAGACTAGGTCCTTACATACGGACAAGATACAACATGCAAACAAACATGATTACAAGATAGATTGCTATTAGGCCATTATAAGACAGACAACCATTGCGTGGCCATTACAAGGTTAAGCTTAGAAATTAGGTGACATGACAGGATGAAGCTTTCGACTCTAATGCCTTATAGAAGCCTAAAATGTATCAGAAATATATTGGGTGTACAATTATTTCCTCCTACCTTTGTTATTTGTATGTATAGATATACTAATGAGTTGGGTATATTATACCCAATATTTTATTACAACCAAAATACTTAAATGCTCTCAAAATACTCTTAACACGACTCATTATTACTTGGGACATCTGTCTCTTTAGAGTTCAAAACCTTTGGTACATAAACTGAATAAGTTATTTGGTTTAGATGATGAGTCATGTCAATTAGAAAAGCATCACCATGTGTCTTGCCAATCCAATATCGATAAATATGCTAGCTATCTATTTTAAGTGGTTCATTCTAATCTTAGAGGACATGCCAAGTTGAGTCTGCACATGGCTTAAAATGTATTATTTCTTTTGTCAATTACTCTCGTGTAACTTAGCTGTGTTCGTTTTAAAGTTCATCAAAAGTTTTTTCTACCTTTATGATATTCTTTCATCATCATAATCTTAACCTTACTCTTTAAAATTTGGTGTCAGCATCATGGACTTAATTGAAAAAGAGAAAATAATAATAATAATAATATAAAAATAACAACTAAAATGAAATAATAATAATAGCAAAAGTAATTAAATAATAAATAATAATAATAAATAAAAATAAAAACAAATAATGATAATAATAAATACATTAAATAAGTTTTTAAAAGGTCGGATCATGCTTACGTCGAATCATGATATCAGATACTTATTTTTCACACATTGCGATTTCATATGTTCTGTCGTTTTAACATGCATATTAATAGGTCATCGACGCATGTAGTCAAACTATCTCAAGTGATATTCTCTTATCATATCCAATATAGGGACCACAGATACCTTCGCTCGGATATCTTTATTTCTCATCTTATGTTTGCTTATTTTCCACACATCTACTTCAACATTTGCATATCTGCCACACCGATCCTATGTTCATACTTCTTGACGATTGTGTAAAAATATGTATCAACTGGTCTTATCATCATCCTATAACATTTACCTTTTAAGTGCAACTATATACACACTCTTGTTACGACTCTCTATTTCAATCAACTTGATTTAATTTTATGATCAATACCTTCCTTATTCTTAACATCCTCCTAGAATACTGACCTGAGATATATAAAGGATTTACTAATATAATGTTTCAATCCAGCTTTACCATGCTATAATCTTTATGCCTTACTTTAGTAAACTTACATTCCACATGCTTTATTTTGTTCCGGCGAAGTTTGAAACCTCAAGTCTCCAATATCTGCCCTCAAATTTCTAAACATTCCACCTTTTTGGCATCATATGTCAAAACAATATCATCTGTAAATAGCATACATCAAGGTGTCACATTTTGAATATGTCCATTAAGCTAATCAATCCCTATAGCATAGAAGCCAAGATATGATGCAACTCGGTGGTGATTGGAAAGTTATATGTTATTTCTCCATAAGTCTTCATATTAATTACTGCTTCTCAATACATGTCTTGAATTAGAATAACATACTTTAGAGGGGGCATATGTCTTCATTAAGGCCCATAATAAAACCTTTCTAAGGACTATATAGTATGTTTTCTTCATGTCAATAAAGATCATATGCAAATTTCTCTCCCTAGTTTAATATTGCTTCATAATCTGTCTAAGAAGATGGATTGCCTCTATTGTAAAACATTTCGCTATGAAACCAAATTGAGTTTATGATATGATGACATTCATTCTCAGCATAAACTCGATCACCCTCTCCAAAATCTTCATGGTATGACACATTAACTTGAATCCATGATAGTTAAAGTAACTTTGTATATTTATTTTTTTATCAAGGTACCAAAATGTTATTCCTCTGCTCCTTTGGTATTTTACTTTATTCCCAAATTTTTTAATAGGTATTAGCTATATAATAGCCATATCTACTATGTATTTTCATACCTCAATAGAAATATCATCTGGTACACATACTTTTCTTAATTTCATTCTCTTAACAACTTCTCTTGCCTCCTATAACCCCATTCTTTGCATAAAATTATGATTTAGCTCTTCCAAAGGAACCTCATTATCTCATATATTCAAGGTATAACTTTCATTAAAGAGTTTGTTAAAATAATCTCCCCACTTATCTCTGATATTATTATCTTTTACTTAATTTTTTTGATTTTCATCGTTGATACACTTACCTACACACAAGTCCCTTCATTTTTCCACCACATTCGTGCCAGTTGATAAATGTTCTTCTCCCTGTCAGATGTATCTAAAATTTAATAAGTATTGGCATACACCATGAATCTAGAGTCTTGGATAATGCTTTAAACTTCCTTCTTATCTAATTTATTTCTTTTCAAAGCATTGTCTTTAAATCTCCTAATGTTTATAAAATATCATGTTTAGCTCTAATAGCAACATTCGCTTGCTCGTTCCACCATGATGTCCTCTTACCTAGTGATGCAATATCTTTAGCACTCTGTTAGGAACTAACAAAAAATGCAATTTTTATAGAGAACAAATAGCGAAAACTAGATAATTGAATACAAAAGAGGTGTATTCTCATCCCAAGACGTCGAAGAGGACGTCCGCACTCGTCTACCTACGAAATCACACAAATATCAATAATCAAGCATACCCCTAAAAGACGGCTAGCCCTAGTTTAAATAAGAAAAATCCTCTCCTAACACTAAAAATAAGAAAAAGACCAAAAACCCATTAAGTCGGCCACCCACTCTTGCGCGCGTGGCTTGGGCGCCGGCTCGGGACCCCCTTCGGCCCGTGGGTCTAACACTACTCCGCCCCTGAAAATCCACATTGTCATCAAGGTGGTGCCTGACATCCCTGGTAATGCTACTTCGAGGGGGAGTCGTCATCACCTCCGATCCGTTCGTCCTCCACATCATCATCCTCGTCTACCTCGGCGATCAACACTTGCAGCTTGCAACCCCACAGTGGTGTCCTGGAGTGAACCTCTCATTGCATCTGAAACAGAGCCCCTTCTGCCTCTTCTCCCGCATCTCGGCGTCAGTCATCCTCCGAAACTGACCCCCCCCGCTGGCGGTGCGCTGCTCTGCTCTCCAGTCTTCTCAATACTTGCTTGATCTGCCCTGTAGCTGTCTTCTATTCTCCTGTCGCGGTCGAAACACTCCGCGAAACCGGTCCACTCCAACCACCTCTGGCCTTTCTCTCATCCATCTGCCAGTCCTCCGCCATCTGAGCGTACTCCATGGCCCCCATCAGACTATGAGGCTTATGCATGTGTACCGCTGCGCGTATAGTGGCCTTCAGCCCCTTCATGAAAGTGCTCTCCATCGTCTCGTCGGTCACCCCGTGCACCTGTCCTGAAAGAGCATCGAACCTCTCTAAGTAGTCTCTCACCGTACCATCCTGTCGGAGTGATAGCAGCTGCTCCCGCACGTTCCCCACGTGGGGGTCTCTGAACCTCTCTACCATCTGGTCCCTGATCTCCTCCCATGAGCGAAAGGGGCGCCTTGCGTCCTTCCATTGAAACCACGTCAGGGCCTTCCCATCTAGGCATATGCCAGCAGCCTCCAACTTCTGCTCCTCAGTCATCTGGAAGACTCTAAAAATCTCTCTGCCCTGTAGACCCACAAGACCGGGTCCACCCCATCGATTATCGGCATCTTCAGCTTTCTTAGTCGGTCCATATTGAAGCCCCCTGGTCCCCGCGACCTCCTCCCTATCTAGCCTGGTGGCAGTGCTGATACCTCTCCTGGCGCCGCTCGTAACCCCATGGGGACCTCCTCCTCGGTCTCTGTACCCCTCGCCGCCTTCAAACATGTCCTCTGGCCTCTCCTGGAAGTCTCTGTATCCCCGACCTGCGCCTATTGTGCGTCCCTCTGGGTGGTGGGGCGGTGGCTGCCACCTTCCGTCGTCAAATCGAGGGTCGGGAGGGTCCCGATAACCTTTGTCGTAGTCTATGTGCTCCTGAAATCCCCCGGGCCCAAATTCCTCCTCGAAGTCTCGTGCCGGAACCTCCCGATGCGGCTGTCCGTCGCGCAAAGGCTGAAAAGCACCGCCTGTGCCCTCGAAATCTACGCACGCATGTCTGCTCAGGTCGGCGGGGCGGCGGCCTACCTGGGGCAGGGTCACCGGCCCCGTCCGAGGGCCCTGGGGGCCCCAGCGGCCCCCTAGGTCGAGGGGGGTCGCCGGCCCCTGGGGTATTCGTCGTCGCTGGGCGAACCCAGGGGAGGCCGTCACCTTCTCTGCGGCTCTCCTGGAGGGCGGCGGAGCCCTGGGGGGGCTGTCGCGGCCCTCCCTCGTCTTCGTGCACCTTCCTATGGGCTTGGGTGAAGCCGATGGCCCCTCCTTGCGCTTCCACCGCCTTTTGCCTCATTTCTTCTCGATAGTCGACCTTCAATGGCTTCTCTTCCTCATCTTCGACAAATTTCTCCACCAAAAAGTCGTTTTCCGGGTCAAAACTCTCAACTTTAGGGTTCACATCTCCTTTGTTGTTCACCGCCAATTGATTTAGGATTCCCATCAATTGCGTGAATTGTTCGTCATGCTTTGCTTCATTTGTTGTTAATTGGTTGATGGAAGCCGTCAACCTTGCCATGGATTCATCGATTGCCGCCAACGATTTCTTGATCATGTCGATCTCGCTTGTAAATTTCGCCTCCAAAGCCTCAATTTTGTCTTACGATCTCGTCGTCGCCGCCATCGATCGTCACGTGCTCTGATACCAAATTGTTAGGAACTAACAAAAGATGCAAGTTTTATAGAGAACAAAGAGCGAAAACTAGATAATTGAATACAAAAGATGTGTATTCTCCTCCCAAGATGCCGAAGATGACGTTCGCACTCGTTTACCTACGGAATTACACAAATATCAATAATCAAGCATGCCCCTAAAAGACGGCTAACCCTAGTTTAAATAAGAAAAATCCTCTCCTAACGCTAAAAATAAGAAAAAGACCAAAAAAGCCCTTAAGTCGGCCTCACCCTCTTGCGCGCGTGGCTAGGGCGCCGGCTCGGGACCCCCTTCGGCCCGTGGGTCTAACACACTGATGCCCCCTTATACTCTCAATCAGCCTACTTGAGAACCATTTCTTTGAAACTTTCTTATGTATCATCATTTAATTTCTACTACTAAATCATAGAATTTATCTTAGCTTTGTAACTCTTTTACAATTTCATAAGATATACATCTAGAATCCAAATTTTATATTAGATGGCTACACTCTCTTCTAGCACTATCTTACAATCTTTGCAGCATCTTTTATTTACCCTTCTAATTAGAAAGAAATCTATTTAATCAGCATTTATTCTGCTTTTAAATGTAATGAGTGTGAATCTCTTTTAGAAAATCATATGTTGGCTAATATTAAGTCATATGTAATGAAACCTTTACGATGTTCTTTGTTGAAATAAAAAGTCAGTTTAGCATTATTCGTATTTTGAGTAGTCATAATAAAAAGGAATAATTTGGTACATCTTGTGTGGATTTAATGTTTGAGTTTGACATTTTGCATCAATTCATGTTCTCATAAAAAGGAAATGGACAATTTTTGCAAATAGGCCAAATTAAAAAATTAATTTGAAAAACCGACCTCTTTTTTTTATTTAACAAAACCAACCTCTTTTGGTTTTGGGACCAAAAAGAGGTCGGATTGGTGGCTGGGGCACGCATGTGGCCTCGGCCGCATCTTCAGAGTGCGGCTGAGAGCCGCACTTTCAGAGTGCGGCTCTAGGCCGCACCTGAAAAGTGCGGCCAAGGCCACAAAACAACAGAGCTGAATTTGGCTGCTGCTGCTTTCTCCTCTCTGTTTGCAAATGCAAATAGCTGTTACTGCTGCTGCTCTTCTCAATTTCAGTAGCTGCTTCTCCTACTCTCCCGATAATTCACCACTGATTCATCACAGCATATGCATATAAGAATCAAAATTTGTCACAAATTATTCTCACACTAATACTTCTCGCAGCCATAGCGTATCACAATTATCACAAATAGTATATCACAACACATCACTTGGATATCCGAAAATTCATATAAATCAAAACACACATCACATCGAATTCAAGCTCAAGTAACACATAAATCAAACATTGAATTCATCAACCATATTAGTTTCAATTTCAAAATATATATCACGTCGAATTCAACAAACTAACAAAAAACATGGCCCTAACACATCAATCATGGCCCTAACACAACAGTATCAGTAGAGTAACATCCACCATTGCATCATGTGCGGGATCTGCCACGGCCTTGAGATGAAGACGCGCCGCGGCCTTGAGATGAAGACACGCCGCGGCCTTGAGATGAAGACGCGGCGCATCCTTGTGATGAAGACGCGCCGCGTCCTTGAGATGAAGACGCGCCGGGCCTTGTGATCTTGAGATGAAGACCCACCGCGGCCTTGAGATGAAGATCCGCCGCGAACTTGAGATGAATACCTACAAGATAAGCATAAATTAGAACATCATATATATATCCACAAGAAATATATGAATTGCAGAATCAACATACGCGTGTTAGAGGAGGATTTCGGCAGCGTGATTAGTGCCCGAGTTGATGACAATTGCCACATCTATTCTGTCGGCTTCCTTCGCGCGGAATATCTATTGCCCCCCGAATATGTGTAGATGTAGGCCGACCTGGCAGTCTTCTTTTGTCGGGTGGAAGTAATTTGGGACCATCCCAAACCTTCCAATACCGTGCATCGGGTATGGGGTGAAATAAAGGTACATAAGCAAGGCGATATCTGCTAACCTTATACCATGGCGAACAGAATGGCATATATGCTATATTGGCACCATATTCTTGTCTGGAAGTTGCGGCGATAACATGTGCACATGGGATGTGCTGAAGCGAATGAATATTGCAACTACATCTGCATTTCTCGTCATGCAACTTAACAGTATAAAAGAGACCATCATTGTCAGTCACCTGCCACTCACAATCACTAAACCTTGTGAGCATAAATGTTCGGGCCTCTTCCCTCCGTGCCCCAATAATGTCCATTGTTGTGGGCACAAAATCTGTCGTCCACACTTGCCTACTTAGTCTTCGACTGAAGAAATATCTATCTAACCAGTAAAATGTTCGTGCAATCAACGCTTGTATAGGTAGAGCCCTCGCACCTTTGAGCACCCCATTAAAGCTCTCAGAACAATTTGTTGTCATGATACAATAGCATTTCCCACGATCGGCATGCATCGCCCACATGCTTTCTTCTCCATGTAAATCTGCAGATATCCACGCATCTGCTTCAATGGACTCGTCTTTAATTTTGGTATGTCAGCAAGTCTGATGCAATGCCAGCCATCCAGAAGTTTCCCTCCAAGGTACGTGTTTGGAATCCTTTCGCCTTGTAATTTGCAATAATATGCCACAGAAAATACCTATGGTGATAATGTGCTGGTCATCCCTCTTCTAGTGCTCGTGGAATTCCTTTTATTCTATCTGAAATGAAGGTAATCGTTCGTCCATGCGCACTTGGTATGTATTCATATATACATGCGAAAAACCACTTCCAATTTTCTTGGTTCTCAGATGAAACAACCGCAAATGCCAGGGAAAACAGCCCACCATTTCCATCCACTCCGGTGGCCACAAGTAAACACCCACCATATTTCCCATACAAATGGGTACCATCAATACTTAGGATCGGCCGACAATGCTTGAAACCCTTGATTGAAGGGCCAAATGCCCAGAAGACCCCTGAAAATTGTGCCACTCCTTCACTGATAGTGTCATAAGTGATCTTGTATACGATGCCTGGATTAGTCTCTGAAATGGCCTCTAAATACCGAGGTAGCCGATTATATGACTCCTCCCAATCTCCAAAAATCCTTTCTAACTCCTCCGATCTTGCCATCCATGCTTTGTAATATGAAATTCGGATCCGTAACATGGTGGTTATGGCCTCTTGGATTTCTGCCGGTGTCAAATCTAACTTTGTCTTCACCATTGGCATAATCATGTTACAAATGAAAGATGCTGTGGCTTTTTGATGATCTGTATTTAGGGTTGGATTATTGCAAGTATGTTCCTCAACAACCCTTGAGAGCTTGAACTTCCCAATGCTACTCTTCCGCACTGCTGCATGGATACGCCACGGACAATTCCTACTAGCCTCATCTTGCGTTGCCGGATTGACTGCAGCATTTAGGTCACATATCACATTATAACTTGTCTTGTTTGTCTTTATTGGCTTAAATGAAACATTACGCTTAATGCTCCACTCCGTTATTGCTTTAATCAAGGCGGCCTTTGTATCATAAATATCGCCGACATTGAACACCCCCCTAACGTTTTGAGGTCGAGGCTCTTCCACTCTCCTTTCAGGTGTATTTCTCATAACTGTTGCATTTAGCCATTCCTCCTCTTCAACTTCATCTGGCAAAGCCTTCTCCTCTTCCACAATTGTGTTAACGGTAACCGATTGTTGTTTCCATGCTATATCATCTTCGTTTGGATCATCTGCATAAAGCATGCTATCCTCTCCGGCCCCGACATGCTCCTCGTCATCGCTCTCTTCTATTTCTTCATCAACATCTTCAGGTATGTATGGATCTTCAGGCATCGACTCCGGTACAAAAACCTTCCATGTAAGTTGAGTGTTGATTTTCAATCCCCACTGCTTCATCATTCAACCTGTTACTGACATATGAACGGTTTCAAAATTTAGTTACTACGACGAATATAAAAAATATGTCAAATTACAATTCGTAAAACTTGATTGAAATCTAGACTTACGTGTTCATGTTAGCTTGATCTTGCGGATATTGCGAACACCCTACTCCTGTCGTATTTTCTTAGGCGGTGTTTATTGCATCCATACCCACATATATTTCAACTCCACGGTGATCTTGCGATAAATCAAACATATTCTCCATATCATCGTCGTCTGATATTTTCACTGTGGTAGTCTTTCCTCCCATTACTGGCCAGTTGCACACCAGATTCAACATATAATCTTCCCGACAGATCTTCGTGATATTGTATATCCGATCTACTAGGTCGTGATAGGTCGACACACTTATCAGCTTCTTCGATTTAGCTTTCCCTCCGACATACCGTGGTTCGTAATTTTCATTAATAAATAATTCACCGGCAAAATAGCATATGACAAAAATTGAATCCTTGTCATTTCCAACAACCTGCACACACACCATTATAAATCCCTAACTCCCTAAATCATAACATAATGATGAACAAAAAACTCTGAATACCTATCAGGGGAGTCGAATCGTCACGGATCGGCTCTCGTAAGGCAAAGGGTTTCGGATAGCAGTTGAGTTGAATCGAAACAAATCCCGCCGTCGCAAAAAAACAAACCCAGCAACAAAACAAGCAGTAAGTCGCAAGACAACGATTGTTGTCTGTCGTTTATAGGCCGCATTCCTCATGTGCGGCCCACGGCCGCACTTTGAAGATGTGGCTTGGCCGCATCTTCAAAATGCGGCCCAAGGCTGCACCTGTCACATGCGGTCCCGGGGGCTCTAAATTTCCAGCAACCTGGATCTCCAGAATGTGATATGGAGTGTGATACGATACGTATCACACTCCGGCCGACTTCAAAACGTCGTTGGCCGGAAGCAGTTGCTGTGATGGCGCTTGCGTGACTGGAACAACGTGGTCAAGCTATATGGAGAAAGATTGTTGACGGAATGATGGAGGTATTATGTCACTGGGTTGGGCTCCGCTCCAGTGGAGAATTTTCTCCTTCTAATCTCATCTACATGTCTTTTTACCGCTTCGTTGGCCGCTTGAGCCACTGTCTTCCTCCTGTAAGCTGTGGAGAAATCCCGCCGCTCAAACTGCCACCGAAGCAGCAAAAGGGCACGTAGGTGAGTTCGGGAGGAGAAGCCCCGCTGACTGAATACCTCCATCAAGCCCGAACACAACATTTCTCGTATGTATATGTGATGTATGAATATTGGGTGTATGAATGAATTCGTTGAATAAATATGGGGTGTATGAAAGATTTGTTTTGAAACCATACATAACACATATATTATATATCAAATTCATTTGAGAAACCGTACATAACATAACAAATGTCTCAAATCCAGCAAATATACATAACACATTTCAAAGATACATATCATCGACGACTCCCTTTGCGTCGACTAAATACACGAGAATACCAGGGCCTATCCGAATGCGTTCCCTTTTTATCTGCTGAGACACCTCGCCAACCTGTGACACGCTGAGACACCTCGCCAACCTGTGACACGCCAACCTGTGACACGCCTTCACCATCACCTTGTGTCTGAGGTGGCTAAGACGGGCCAACATCCACCTCCACATGCTGCTGTGAAATGCATGTGTCATCCCATTCTGTTTGCTGCGGCTGTGACGTGTCACCCTGGGTAGGCTGCCAATCTGCATGCGTCAAATGCTGCGGCCAACTGCTGCTGTCATCCCATGTACCCTGGGTAGGCTGATGCTGCCAATCGGCTGGAACATCCCATATGCTCTGGTGCCAAGCTCATGTGTCAAATGATATGGGAGGGGGATGTTGCCAAGTGCCGGGGTCATAACCTCCGTGAGGGTGCTGCGTCCAAGTGTCGGTGTCATAACCTCCGTGAGGGGGCTGCTGCCACGGGCTGTCATAAGCTCTGGGATGGTCCAGCTGCCAAGTGCAGGCCTCATGTACGCATGTATGCTCCTGCTGAGAGGTACCGGCATCATCTGCTCTAGTATGCTCTTGCTAAGAAGTGCCGGCGTCATCTTCTCTGGTATGCTCCTGCTGAGAAGTGCCGGCCTCACCCATCCTATATAAACGACTCAGCTCGCTCGTATCTACACCTTCTGGAAGATGGCCTGTACGATGTAGCACATCATCGATATTGGTCCTCATCGTATGCAGCAACCCCTGATCATGTGTTTGCAATACTTGGCCTGCCATATCGTACAATGAAACATATCCTACAACCAGTAAAACAAATTAAGTAATAAGCATATTGGTTATAAAAAATACTATAAAAAATTAAGCTTGAACATCTTCTTACATGTTGGCGCTCGATGGGTCCTCGGGGCATTTGTGCGAACAGGGGTTGCTGCCTCAGAAAAATCCACCTCCTGGTAATCCCCCAATTAGGGGTGGCAAAATACACCCGACCCGACCCGACCCGACCCGAACCCGGTCTCTTGGGCCGGGTATGGGTAGGGGCCAATCCGGGTCGGGTCGGACTCGGGTCAACCCGACCGACCCGGATAAAAATCCGGGTCGGGTACGGGTTTGTCTTGTCAACCCGGTTGACCCGAATTCAACCCGGATATAAAGTATTAATATATAATAAATAATATGTTTACTTTCTTTCACAAGGCCCCGTTGGAGACTTGGTTACCGCAGCTGCTTGTTGGATGGGTAAGTCATGGTTTCGAAACCCGATGGATTCCATTATTTCGTGAGTTTTTCTTCGAATTTTAAAAACAGAATGTATTGAAACATTAAAAACAATGTAAATATCATTGTTTCACAGCTACCAGTGTGTCCTAGTGGTTGTGTTATGTGCGGGTGCTTGCTTGGTCATGCGATCAAGGCCTACTTCCTTCATGTTTCTTTGCAATTAAATAAAACTTTTTACACTTACTTTCGACCCGACTACCCGCACCCGACCCGCAAGACGAACCGGGTCGGGTCCGGGTGAACCCGGGTTACACCGGGTCGGGTACGGGTTTCCGAGCCACGACCCGGATTTAATCCGGGTCGGGTTCGGGTTCACTCCTATCCGGGTCGGGTCAAATCTGACCCGACCCAACCCGACCCGACCCGACCCGTTTGCCACCCCTACCCCCAATACCACTCCATATAGGCAGCAACCGATACCACATCCCCCTCATGCACAATTTCATCTGCTCTATTCATCCAATGCGCAAGAGGATCCCTGATTACAGTCATATCTGCTGGCTGCGCTGATCTTGTCTTTCCCGCCAAGACTGGGAGTGCAGATGGAATGTGTTGCCGTAACCAAATTGCCGCATGACGCGGTCGGGTGCATGCATCACCCGTGCTTCCCAGCAGAATATGGGTACCCTCGCTCGCCATAACTCGGGATGTTCGCGACATAACGCCGGCAGCTGCTCGAATCGCTCTCCATAAGGCTCACATGTAACCTATTAGGCATGAAGTACACAAATATATCAGTGTACTATATTATATATCAATTGATCACCGACGTTATAAAATTTACATATACACACATGCGTACTCTCTAATGTGTCAAACTGGTCTCTGTATGTATCAAGGTTCCCATGAGCAGTTTCCATGAATGTTTTTCCCGTATTCCACCTGAACCCATAGGGAACGGTGTCAGCAAATACATCCTGCAGGAGCCTTAGTCTTCCTACATACATTCTCTCCCAGCTCCAAACCTGTAAATATGAATTTTACTTCAGAATGTGAAATATATAGATATATATATGTCACTATTGTAGCTAACGAAAAAAATTATACCTGCAATAATAACCCGCATGCATATAAAGCCTTTGTCTGCTTTAATGCCACCTTGCTGAGCTCAGCGTACAAGTACGCAAGCACCGCACTTCCCCATGAATATTGACCGGCCTCTTTAAAATTATCTAACTTTGTCAACCAACGTAGATTTATAGATCCTTTGCTTGGATCCGGAACCAGTAAGGTTCCAATCATATGAAGCAGATATGCCCGTGCATACTGCTGAATGTCCTTATCATCTGCATCCTCAGGCAAATCAGTAAATGTATCACATAACCAACTAAGTTTTACCTTGGCTGCTTTCCTTTGTGGGGTATCCTGTCCAAGTAGTCTCTCCATCAACGCACCCCAGCTGCTATCTCGCATTTCACATTGAAATATTGGTTCTCCATCAATCGGTAGGCCTGTGATGACTGCCACGTCCTGCAACGTGATTGTCATCTCTCCCTGGTGCATGTGAAATGTATTTGTCTCTGGCCTCCATCTTTCAACCAAAGCCGTCAGCAATGCGTGGTCCAACCGGACCCAACGCAAGCGCGCACATAGGTGTAATCTGGAGGCTTCAATATAAGGTCGTGCGCGCTGATCTAATCTCCACTTTGTATGTTTTTGTCCATGATCGACAATTGCTATCGATGCCTGCAAACATATAATTCACACCTTAATTATTTTCCTTTCAATCATAATTACTTACTTTGACTATCAATTCTTTCTATTTACCTGCCCTTGCACTACATCGGCAGAACGATGACGTGCTTGGTCATACAAGACCACATTAGTAATGGGTCCAGCCTCTTCCATTTCATAAAAACCTAAAAAATTTCACCAACTATATATTCATCTCAAAACCCTAAATTTCAATCTAGATTGTACAAAAATCACAAAAAACATTCAATACTATAATATAAAGAGTAGAAGTAACCTGAAATAAAGCCGATTAATCACCAAAAAAATTTGGAAACGCCGGACTTCGAAGGAGCGACCGCAAGGGAGGAATGGGAGAAGATGAACAGCAGCCCGCAAGGTCGCAGGCTGTCTGTCTTTGTGTTGCCTGGCCGCACTCTGAAGATGCGGCCGAGGCCACACACGTGCCCCAGCCCCAATCCGACCTCTTTTTCGTCCCAAAACCAAAAGAGGTCGGTTTTGCTAAATAAAAAAAGAGGTCGGTTTTTCAAATTAATTTTTTAATTTGGCCTATTTGCAAAAATTGTCCAAAGGAAACTAGGGTTGCAGAACATAAAAGACATGTGCTAGAGGTTATAAGGACACTTGTTATCCATATAAAAGTTCCTAAAACCTCTTAGAGTATAAAAGTTCCTAAAACCTCTTAGAGTGATGTTGTCCAAAGCACATGCTATTTGATTAATCGTATGCCCTTGATTGTACTTAATGGTTGTATCCCTTATATGTTGTTATATCCTTTCATTGTTCACACGCATCTAAACTTGATCCTCGGGCTTTAAAATGTGTTTTCTTAGGAATTCTTCAACTCAGAATGGTTACAAGTGTTGTCATCCAACAATATATCAAATCTTATTTCGACAAACAAATTTTTAAGCATCAATGGTATTTCTCTACAAAGGGTAGATTTGTTGAACTATTACCCCCAGAGCAATCTGATGAGTTTCTATTTCTTTTAGATCCCCTTACGAGACACATTATGTAGGAACAGACTCTTTGCCATTAGCCATCAAAAGGCCATCAAGGTCTACACTAAACATTTATGGGGTATCCCTCCAACTTCACCACTAGTTCCGACTACTTCTGATGTTCCTTCTCATGAATCACTTACAAAATATGATAAGCAGTACGTATCTGATCTTGATATCCTATTACACACCATAAAGACATGCATTCATGTACTACTCATCCTCTTTCAAAATTTATTTCATATGCTGATATTTTCGTCGCACGATGTTTTTCTCTCATTGATGGATTCTCATCCACTTACTAAGTTTGTGATGTGATCATTACGTATCAGCGGAGAAGACTCAAGGCGCAATCAGCGGAGCAAAATTAGGCGTCGGACAGATTTGGCAAGATTTGGGCTAAATTAGTATTTTCTATTTTTGGCAATTTTTTAGTATTTTCCTTATTTGACGAAATCTGCGCATATATATGTTTAGGGCAGCCGTCTTATTTTCTTATGCAATTTGAGAGTTATAAACCCTAATTCTTAGAGTATTAGTCATAGATCTAGTGAGAGAGTAATTTGTAGTCGTAAATCTAGTTTTGGAGAGCCGGCTCCCTTTCGAAAGGGGTTGATTAACTTGTGTTCCACAACTATTTCAATAAAAATCCCAAATTTCAGCCCCAATTCTATCAAAAACCTATCAATTGGTATCAGAATGACGATCCGACATGGCAACGACAAGAACAAGTTCCAAGGTGGAAGATCTAGAAAAGAAGGTGGAGGAGAAGAATGACGCCATGGAGAGGAAGAATGACACTATGGAGAAGAAGATCGACTCCTTCAAAGGGAAGTTCTCCGAGTTCACGGCAATGATGAAGGAATGGATGGAGAAGCAAGACAACCCACGCCACGAGGAGGATGAGTCCAAATATGGTAATTTTTTCGCTCAATCTTTAGACTAGGGCCAAAGGAACCACCTTTGGACAAGGGGAAAGCAAGATCATAACTTTGGGCGACGAGACATCGGGAGGAGAAGGCAGAAATCGAGACGGGACAGATCTGGATGAGACAAGGCAACGAGAGTGGGCTGCCGGAACCATATCCCTTCACGGGGGTTCGGCAAGCCCACAGAGCATGTGGCGCAGCCCCAGGAGCATTCCTGGGGGCCGCGCGGTCCCCAGGAGCATTCCTGGGGGCCGCGCTTCCTGGGGGCCGCGTGACCCCCAGCTATTTCCTGGGGGCCGCGCGGCTCCCAGGCTGCTCCATGGGGGCTGCGCGGCCCCCATGGTGGAGCGACGAACCCCCAGGGACATCCCGGGGGGCAGCAGCCTCTAGAGCTTGGAAAGGGGAATTTTTTGGCTCGGGGACTGGTTCAGGTGCTGGATAATTTTCGGGGTCTGGTTCAGGTGCGCGTCAAGGCCCGACGCATCCTCAATACACAACTGAGCACCCTGAAGATCATCTTCAAGGCCCATGAGCGCCGACGAACCATTCAGGAGGGAAAGGGCAGCCAGAGAGAGCCCGCCAACAGGGAGGAGGATATGGAGACCTTGGGGGTAACACTTGGGAGCACCGAGGCACAGTTGGTGATGATGGAGGCTGGGAAAACGGCTGAGGAGGAGGATTATGGGACGAAGGTAAGGCCCAACGCAATGCCCGGCACCAGTTTCACTTTGGATTGCCAAGGGAAAGGGCAAACCAGGGCAACGCGCGGCTGGAGAGCAGGGTCCGGAAATTGAAGATGTCGGTTTTCGACGGAGACGACCCATATGCGTGGATCTATATGGCAGAGAGGTACTTTCAGGTGAACGGATTGACGGAGCCCGAGAAACTGCAGGCGGCGGGCTCTGTTTGGAGGGGAAGGCCATTGCATGGTACCAATGGAAACTGCAGTGGCGGTAGATCAGATCTTGGGAGGAGTTCAAAGAGTGCTTGCTCGATCGTTTTCGGGACACTCATGGAGGAGACTTGTACGAGCAGCTCATGGCCATGCAGCAGGGGGGGCACGGTTAAGGAGTATGTGGAACGATTTGAGGCGCTCTGAGGACAGGTGAGGGGCACCCCAGAGGCGGCCTTGATGGGAAGCTTAATGAAAGGGCTTAAGCCCAACATTCGGGCTGAGTTACTCATGCAGCGACCGAGGTGGCTGATGGATGTTATTGAGCCGGAGCAAATGGCGGAGGATAAGAACGCAGCTGAGCGACGATCGAAGGGGGATGGAGCGGAGGTGCCTTCCGTACCGCAGGTTAGGTAGGAGGGCAAAAGCCCGCCGCACCGGGAGGACAGATGGGCGGACTACTGGCGATCAAAGATAAGGGCAGCGCCGCACATACTAGTGGGCCGTTCCGGAGAATGACAGAGACGGAGTGGGCGAATAAAAAGGCGAAGGGGTTGTTCTTCCGGTGTGATGAGAAGTATGGTCTTGGGCATAGATATCGAGAGCGAGCCTTACAGGTGCTCTTGGTACATGAGGACGACGGAGAGTCTAATGACGAGGAGGAAGTTGAGCAATTCTTAGAGGCGGCAGAGGTGGAGCAGGAGCACACTCATTTGGATGTCACGGAGGTATCTCTCAACTACGTAGTGGGGTTCACACCGAACCACACTATGAAGCTGATCGGAGAAATATCAGAGCAGGAGGTGACGGTGCTTATTGATAGTGGGGCCACCCACAACTTTATTTCCAATCGAGTTGTGGAGCAACAAGGTTTGGAGTTGGTGGATACATGTAGCTTTGGGGTGATGATGGGCACCAGCCAGGTAGAGCGGGGGAGAGGAGTATGCCGAGGTGTGGTTCTGACCCTCCAAGGGGTCAGGATTGTGGAGGACTTCTTGCCGCTGGATCTGGACAGCACGGACGTCATCTTAGTGATGTGATGGCTGCAGAGCTTGGGGGAAATCAGGACAAATTGGAAGTTGCTACGGATCGAGTATCAGGCGGGGGACAAGCAGGTGACACTTCAAATAGACCCAGGTCTGTGTCAATCACGGATTTCCCTGAAGGTGATAACTATGACCTTACAGGCGAAGGGTGGTGTCTTCTTGGTGGAGCTCCAAGGTCTAGCGGTGGAGATAGCGGGCAAGGCAGAGGTTATTCCTGCAGAGATCCAACAGGTGTTGGACCAGTTTAGGGGGTTTTCAAGAACCTCATAGACTACCACCCCCACGAGACCACGAGCACTCCATAGTGCTCAAGGAAGGAGTTGCACCGATCAGTGTATGGCCTTACCACTACCCCCAGATTCAGACGGGAGAGATCGAGAAGATGGTTGATGAAATGATACAGGCGGGAGTAATCCAGCCCAGCACTAACCGTTCTCCAGCCCGGTGTTACTCGTGAAGAAGAAAGACGGCAGCTGGAGATTCTGTGTAGACTATCGGGCACTGAATAAGGAAACTGTACCCGATAAGTTTCCTATTTCAGTGATTGATGAGTTACTCGATGAGCTGCATGGGTCTACAATATTCTCGAAGATCGATCTGAAGTCAGGCTATCATCAGATCCGAATAAGTGGAGAGGATGTGCAGAAGACGGCCTTTAGGACTCATGAAGGCCATTATGGGTTTTTGGTCATGCCCTTCGGGCTGACCAACGCACCAGCCACATTTCAGGCCATGATGTACAAGGTGTTCAGACCCTACCTCCGAAGATTCGTGCTCGTCTTTTTTGACGACATACTAGTTTACAGCCAGTCAGGGAGGCGCATGTGAGTACTTGACGCTGGTGTTACAGGAGTTACGCCAACATCAGCTCTTCGCCAATAGGAAGAAGTGTCTGTTTGGCCAGCGGAGTGTGGAATACCTGGGACATATAGTCTCCGCTGATGGGGTCGAGGCAAAGAGTTCGAAGATCGCAGCAATGGTGGAGTGGCCGCGTCCAACCACCTTACGGGGGCAGCGGGGGTTCTTAGGCTTGACGGGCTACTATAGGAAGTTCGTCAAGCATTACAGCACCATTGCCTAACCGTTGACAGAGCAGCTGAAGGACAGCTTTCATGGGGGAGGAAGCCACTGCCACACTTGAGGCCCTCAAGAGGGCCCTGACGAGCGTTTCGGTATTGGCACTTTCGGATTTTAGCAGGCCATTCGTGGTAGAGTCCGACGCGTCTGGATATGGGCTGGGAGCGGTACGGATGCAAGACCAGAGGCCCATCGCGTACTTCAGCCAGGTATTATCAACTTAAATCCGTGTACAAGCGTGAGCTTATGGCCATAGTTCTCGTCGTTCAGAAGTGGAAACCATACTTACTGGGCTGATCATTCCTGGTGTGTACTGACCAGAGGAGACTCAAGTACTTACTTGAGCAATGGATGGTGACATAAGAACACCAGAAATGGCTAACGAAGCTTATGGGGCATAAGTTCGAGACCAGTATCGGCCAGGATTGGAAAACAAGGTAGCTGACGCCTTGTCGAGGAGGGAAGTAGACTCTCATCTTGCAGCTCTCTCTGCCAGTATTGCTGGATTTGGAGCCATTGATGAGGGAGATAGCAGAGGATGAGGAGCTGAGCAAGATTAGAGCGGCGTTACTTCAGGATCCTACAGTGCACCTAGGATACAGGATGGACGGACAGCACTTACTGTATAAAGACCCTTGGTGGTGCCGATGAGCTCGACTTACATTCCGACAATACTACAAGAGTTCCATGGAAGTGCAGTAGGGGGCCATTCGGGGGTCCTCAAGACTTACCAACACTTGAGCAGAGAGGTCTATTGGGTAAGGATAAAGGACGTGGCAGCATGGATAGCAAAGTATATGGCAACAGCTCCGGGAGGATTGTTGTTGCCACTAGCATTGCCAGAGCGCGTTTGGGAGGAGGTCGCCATGGACTTCATTGACGGGCTTCCGAAATCGGAAGGGTACACAGTTATCATGGTGGTGGTCGACAGGCTGAGCAAGTACGCACACTTTGTGGCATTGAGACACCCTTACACAGATGTGACAGTAGCAGCCTCATTCATCAAGGAGGTGATTCGATTGCATGAAGTACCGGAGGCGATCGTGACAGACAGATACCATGTATTTCTCAGCCATTTTTGAAAGGAGATGTTCAAAATGCAGGGAACAAAGCTGAAAAGAAGCACGGCGTATCATCCACAAACTGATGGCCAGACGGATGTCAACCGGAGTATCGAGACATATCTCCGTTGTTTCGTATCGTATGTGCTGAATCAGTGGGCCAGGTGGTTGGCTTGGGCGAAGTATTGGTACAATACTTCGTTCCATGCGACGGCTCAAACCACCCCTTTTAGGGTATTGTACAAGAGGGACCCACCGCACTTGTTGCACTACAGACGAGGTTCCACACCAGTTTCTCGGGTGGAGCAGTTGCTAGAAGAGATGGATCAGATGCTTCAGGAGTTGAAGCGTCATCTATTACGGGCGCAACAGTTGATGAAGGCCCAAGCTGACGGACACCGGCGAGATATTCAGTTCGCAGAGGGCGACATGGTCTACTTGAAGCTGCGTCCATACAGGCAGAAATCGTTGGCTCACCAGAGGAATGAGAAGTTATCTCCTCGCTACTTTGGCCCATACAAGGTGGATGCACGTATTGGGCAGGTGGCTTATCGACTGAAGTTACCACCAGATTCAGTGATTCATCCAGTGTTTCATGTCTCTCAGCTGAGACGTGCCATCGGTGACCACACACCTTCATCCTCACTACCACCGACACTGACAGCGAACATTGATGTCCTTTTGGAGCCATCAAAGGTTGTAGGGGTTCGTCAAGGACAAGCAGGGGAGTGCGAGGTTCTGGTTAGGTGGTCTAGCCTACCAGACCATGAGACGACTTGAGAACCCTACGATGTCATTAAGCAGAGGTTTCCTGACTTCCACCTTGAGGACAAGGTGGTTCTTTTGGTGGGAGTAATGATGAGATCATTATGTATCAGCGGAGAAGACGCAAGGCACAATCAGTGGAGCAAAATTAGGCGTCGGACAGATTTGGCAAGATTTGGGCTGAATTAGTATTTTCCATTTTTGGCAAGTTTTGGTATTTTACTTATTTGACGAAATCTGCTCATATATATGTTTAGGACAGCCGTCTTATTTTTTTATGCAATTTGAGAGTTATAAAACATAGTTCTTAGAGTATTAGTCATAGATCTAGTGAGAGAGTAATTTGTGGTCGTAGATCTAGTTTTGGAGAGCCGGCTCCCTCTTGAAAGGAGTCAATTATCTTGTGTTCCACTTCTATTTCAATAAAAATCCCAAAATTCAGCCCCAATTCTATCAAAAACCTATCAGTTTGTTTGCAGATGCATTATCTTATTCAGATTTGTGAAGTGCTAAGTAAAAAAAGATGGAAGCATCTCGATAAAACAATAACACGACTTAGTGGATGCTCCACCTGGCAAGAAGGTAGTTAGCTGCAAATATGTTTATAGAGTAAAACTGAACCTTGATACCACCATAGCTCGATTGAAAGTGTGCATGTATTGGATTCCCCAATAAGGATTGAAGACAATTTAAATTTTGATGTAATATATGTCTTATGTTAATTGTTAAGGCCTTGAAAATGTCACACTCACATGAAACACTAGGAAAATAATTAGAATTAATTGAGAATTAATTGATTTCTGCATGTATTAATCGACCAATAATAACCCCTCGTCGACTAACAGGAGAATGGGTTTTATTGTGTTTGGCTAGAAAGAGTAGTCGACCAGTTGATTGCCTAGTCGACTAATCATAGAATTAGTCGACCAATAAGTGTGTTATAGTCGACTAATCATCAGGTTAAAAACTGTTGCTATGGACTCACTGGCACTAGTCGACTAGTGTACAATGCCTAGTCGATTAGCTCTTGTACACTAGTCGACTAGCTATTAGATGTTGCAAAAAACTACTTTTCGTAACTAGCAGTTTTCTAGCCATTGGGAATGGTATTTTGGAGCTTTTCTCTTCATGTTCTTTACCTCTATAAATAGAGATCATCTCAGGTTTATTAGTATGGACCTTATAGTGAAAATAGATGAGAAAGAAAAAGAAAAATGGAAAAGGCCCAAATTTGCCCTAGAGCTCTAGCTCTCATTCTCCAATTTCTTGAGCTTTGTTACTATTCTTCGTAGTTCCAAAATCATATAGAATAGAAACCATTCCCTAGCAACACTATAATATTCAAGCTTCATCTTCAAGACTTAGGGTGTGTTTGGATTGAGAGAAAATGTATAAAAGAAAAGTGAAATGAAAAGGAAAAGGAAAGAAAAAGAAAAAGAAAAAGAAATGAGATTCTTTCTCATGTTTGGTTACCAAAGAAAAATTTGAAGAAAGTTGAAAGGAAAATAAGGAAATTTCTTCCATTATGTTATTATTAATTCAAAATATAAAAAAATTTAAGAGGTGTTTTTGTTAAATAATTTAAGAGGTGTATTTGCTCACTTTATAAATAATTTGCTTAAAAAATTTAAGAGGTACTTTCAAGCAAATAAATTAAAAATTTGTTAGTTGTTCTGAATAATTCAGAAAGTTAGCAAATAATTTACGAATTGTAACGAATAATTCTCTAACTCTACAAATATCATGATTCATAAATAATTTGATATTAAATAGTGTATAAATAATTTACAAATTATATAAAAACGTTGCAAATAATTTGCAATCTATTAGAAAAATCGTGCATAATGCGCGATATTTTCCAAGCAAAACGCGAAAATTACACGAATTTTTCACGAATTATTCACTGATTTTTCGAATAAGTTTATGAATAAAAATATATTAAATATATATGATTTTCAAAAGAAAATTTCCGAATTATTCACATATTATTTTGAAAAATTCAGGAAAAATTCGTGAATTTTGAATAATTTACGAGTTTTAAATAATTCATGTGTTAAATTTTGATAATGATTTGTGATTTTTCGAAAAAATCATTCATAATTTTTTGAAAAATTCATTCATAGTTTTTTGAAAAACTTCATGAATTATCTTGAATTCATTAAAAATAACAACTAATTATATTTGTTAAAAAAACACAAATGCATGAATGTGAGAATAGTTAGTTTTGCCTTCTTTTCCCTCATTTTCCTTGGGTTAAGAGGAGGAAAACTTGAAAGAAAAGTTTTACTATTTATTTTCCACTCTTTTCCCTCATTTTCTTTTTCTTTTCACTTTTCTTTTAAGCCAAACAATGAAAAATCATTTTCTTTTTTAATTTCTTTCCCTTTCTTTCCTTTTTCCCACTAACCAAACACACCCTTAGGGAAATTGTTTTTATTTGCTCAACAAAGATTGTCTCAAGTGCAATGTGTTAGCCTAAAATGTGAGGTTTTGGTGTTGTTCTCGGCGAAAAGGTTGTACGCTTGTGTTTGATCGAGTCTCTATATACCAGCTTATGGTGTATTGAAGGTGGTTGTACTATTCTATTGAATAGTGGAAAGCTCAGAAGGGACCTGAGGACTGAATGTAAGTCACATGATAAAAATTGGTGTTTGCGATTGCTTTGCCTTGGTTTGAATTTTCTATAATATATCTCTTTATGTTGATTTATTTATTTACTTGCATATACTTAAGCTTCTGCTATTTATCTTGTTATGTATATTTGCAAGTGATTTGTTGATTAAGAAACAATTTGGTAACACAAATTGTTTTCCTAGATAGAAATACTTATAGGTTTTTGTAAGAATTTATAAAACACAATTTATCCCCCAAGTGTTTCCGCTTACCATCTCAGAATTCCAACATTTGGTATCAGAGCTACGTTTTGGATGTCATCAACAAGTTTGGCATCCATCGAAGGACACTCCATTTCGAGTTTTCCAATGTTCAATAATTTTACCTGAATGGAAAGGACGAATGAAAATCTACGTCAAATCCATTGATTTTGATTTATGGAGCCTCGTGAAGATGGCATATCGCAAATCTACAATACACACCTCAAAATAGACTAATGAACGAAAACGAAAGGCAGCCCTGAATGAAGAGGCAATTAAAATTTTATTTTCATCTTTAAATAACAATGTTTTAACTTTTAAGCCATGTGTCGGAGCAACCACGGCAAATCAACTGTGGCACATATTTTAAATGACAAAGAGGAGAAACAATAAGGAGCTAGTGCAAATATGTGTCTCATGGTATAAATGGATGATGAGGTAGACTCTATCTTAAAAAAATTATAATGATTATAGTGAGTTAGTAGATTAATACAATGATTTAGTAAAGCATTATACATTATTATAAAATAAATTGAAATCTTTGAAGCATGATCATACGAAATTAAAAAAAATATCATAGTGCAATGATTCATAATCATGAAAAGGTGACAGTAAGCATAGTATTTCTCTTTCAAAATTAAATGATGGCAACGTAATCATTAAAAAATTAAATTTAGAAAATAAAAATCTAAAGGATGAAAACATTTTGCTTAGGGATGAATGTAAATTTTTTAATGCTAAAATTGATAAAATTTAAAATGAAATTTTCTTTGAGTAAATTGAAACATGAAGAATTTGTAAGGACCGTCTATCCTTGCAATACTAACAAACACTCTAGATAGGGGATGAATAGAGTAATGACAATAAATTGTGTAATTAAAATTAAACTTACAAATGCAGAATTATAAATGCAAGAGGAGAATAATTCACACAATCAATGCAAACGCAAACACAAAAGTTTACCCTGGTTCCCCAAACTTGGGTACGTTCAGCCATACCAAATATCCACTATAATTCTCACAAAGAGAGTGAATACAATCTCACAAAGAGATACCTCACACAGAGGATTTGGTAGCTGATACCTCACACAGAGGATTTGGTAACTGAGGGTTGAGTATTTTGGGCATGTAGTCTCGGCAAAGGAATTGGTAGCTGATATATAAAAGATTGCGGCAATGATTGATATGCCATGCTATATCACTTTGCGAGAGTTAAGAGGATTTTTGGGACCGATGGGCTACAACCGAAAGTTTGTCAAGGGGTGTAGCATCATTGCTTGGCCATTGATGGGGCATCTCAAGAAGGACAAATTCCAATGGGGCGAGGAGACGACACGGGCTTTTTAGGGCCTTGAAGAGGTCCATGACTAGTGTACCCGTGTTAGCTTTTCTAGACTTCAGCCGAACTTTTTTGATAGAGACAAATGCTTCAGGTTATGGGTTGGGTGTCGTGTTAATACAAGATCAATAGCCAGTGGCTTACTTCAGCCAGGTGTTGACAGCAAGGGCTCGGCTCAAGTCTGTTTATAAGCACGAATTGATGACTATTGTGTTGTCATTGTAGAAGTGGAGGCCATACTTACTGGGAAGACGTTTCATATTACAAACGGATCAGAAAAGCCTCAAATATCTATTAGAACAGCGGATAGTTACTGAGGAGCATCAGAGGTGGCTATCAAAGCTATTAGAATATGATTTTAAGATTCAATGTAGGTCCGAGTTGGAGAATAAGACGACGGATGTTTCGTCTCGACAAAAAGAGGATTCACAGTTGGCTGCATTATTTGTATCGGTGATATTTGATTGGGAGCCCTTGCTGTAAGAGAGATCGAGACAGATGGGGAGTTAGCAAAAATTTGGTCTACGATGCTACAGTGATCAACGGAGTATCCAGGTTATTCGTTAGAGGGACAGTGGTTGTTATACTAAGGGCGGCTGGTCTTGCCTAGGACTTCTATATACATGCCGAGCATATTACAGGAGTTCCATAGAAGTGCAGTTGGAGGATATTTTGGAGTCATCAAGACTTATCAGCACATGTCTATAGAGTTGTTTTAGGAGATAATGAGGAAGGACGCCGCTAAGATGGTGACAAAGTGTAACGTTTGCCAACATCAGAAATATATGGTGGTGGCTCTTGGAGAGCTGCTACAGCCTTTATCCTTGCCAGATTGAGTTTGGAAGAAGGTTACACTTGATTTTATTGAATGATCGTCGATGTCTAATAGGTACTCAGTCATCCTTGTTGTGGTGGACCATATCAAGTATGCACACTTTGTGGCACTTCGAAATCCTACATAGCAGTGACAGTTGTAGTGGCATTTATATAAGATTGTGAGATTACATGGAATTTCGGAGTTTATTGTGTCTGATCGAGACCGAGTTTTTACTAGCCATTTATGGATGGAGCTATTTAGAATGCAGTGGATGGTCTTTAAAAGTGGCACAGTTTATCATCCCAGACTGACGGCAGACGGGGGTCGTCAATAGGAGCATACAGAGCTATTTGCATTGTTTTGTTACAGATGCTCCGAAGCAATGGGCGAAGTAGCTAGCATAGGCTGAATACTGGTACAACAATCTTATCACACGTCCGCTCAGACCACGTCTTTCAATATTTTATATAGGTGTGATCCTCCACATCTATACTAAGGCCACAGTTCTACGCCAGTTTTGCAGGTTGAGCAGTGGCTGGAGGAGATGGACAATGTGCTGGAGTTAAAGCGACATCTGAGGAGGGCCTAACATATTATGAAGCCACATGCGGATGTGCATATGAGAGAGGTACAGTTTACGGTGGGTGGCAAAGTATACTTGAAGTTGCGACCGTACCGTCAGTGATCCTTAGCTCATAAAGGAAATGAAAAGTTGTCACCTCGGTACTTTGGGCCTTATCGATTGAGGCAAGTATTGGTCAGATTACCTACAGACTGAAGTTTCCACCAAAGCCCTTTATACATCCAGTTTTCCACATATCACAGCTTTGCCAAGCGATTAGAGACTTCACACATTCATCGTTACCACTGACGTTGACTGTGGATATAGATGTGATTTTGAAGTCGTCGGAGCTGAAGGGAGTTCATCGGATAAATGCATGGACACGAGAGGTGTTGATTCAATGGAAGGGCCTTCCCAACCACGAAGCTACTTGGGAGCCTTTTGAAGGCATTGAGTAGAGATTTCTAGACTTCTACCTTAAGGACAAGTTTGCTCTTTTGGTTGGGAGTAATGATAAGATCGGGACTTACCAATGGAGGCAGTGAATGGCTGAGCATGGGGCGGCAAAGTAGCCCAATGGCAATTTTGTAATTTTAGGGTTCAGGTGTATTTTTCTAATTCTGGACAAATCAGTCCACTATATTTGGAGCTAGTGTAGTTATTCTTCATGTTGAAATTGTGTGAGTAAACCTTGGAAGTAGATCAGAACCCTAAATTATGGAAAGTTAGGCATTTTCTCTTGAATAAAAGGCTAGGAGTCCTCTCGAAAGAGGCCCCTAAATTATGGAAAGTTAGGCATTTTCTCTTGAATCAAAGGCTAGGAGTCCTCTCGAAAGAGGCCAACTTATGCTTGTATTTCTCTTTGTCTCTATAAAAATCAGATTTTTGTCCTACCAAACCCTAGTAAATCCTATCACAACTCTTGAGTTCATTGTAACTATTACATATCAACCAGGGTTCAAAAAGATTGTACATAAAGCGGATGTAGGTATTATCATATATAAATCCATTTCTTTTAGTCGATACTGATTCGAATACAGGTGTTCTAACCCATTAACTATATTAATCGAAAAGGCTACGGGTCATGCTTGTTTTAGAAGTTTGTTGGGTATTAACAGATATGACCAAAAACCTAGATGAAAATAAATAAGATGTGCTCTGGGTTTTAATATGTTTTTTTGCATGAAACTGCCAAAGTTAAGATCTCGATAGCACTTTTTTTCTGAAATTAAGATCATATATTACATAAAGTAGTATGTAATTTATTAAAAATATCTGGGAATATACAGCATATTCTGATGTATAGAATATCTTTATCATTATCATCTTCGTTTCGTTCTTTAAGTGGATATTTGATACGAACATCCACATCAAAAATCGAAAATAAAATAGGATATGACACAGAAAATCTGTACTTGTATAGAACCCTGGTGTACCATGCACTCGTATCACACTTCTAATGTACGATGATTGATAGTTGAGATCTTTAAAAAAGCTGCCCGTTGCAGGTTAGCTTCACCATATTTATTGGCTCTAAGACCTTAATGACTAGACCTATAGTCCATGATGAACTAGCATTCTTGTTATAAAATTCTATAGCACTCGTTTCCCATCTTTTTGGACCAGCAAAGGATAGAGACCATTGTGGAACTTGATCATCTTAGTTTTCTATTAAAAAGAAAAAAAGAAATCAGACCAACAGGAAAATTATAACAGTTGATTTTGCCCTAGATTGTGCAACATTCCACCTTAGACCTCAATGCTGCGTACTTGACACACGGAGCAAGACGTAGGAATTGACTACAATATAACCATTTACATGTGCACCTGTTCAAACACATAATTAGCTAGACAGATAGGTTTATGAACAAGTCTATATTATGTCTGTGTGTGGTTGTATTTTGCATCGTTTTACAGGTATCTGCAAGTCAAACAAAAATTTGGGCAAAACTTCTTCCATCTGGCATTTTATGAAGACCTAGCACAATTTGATATACGCCAAGCTGCGAAGACAGCCTAGATATTTTCTCAAACATTTATCAGAGGTTGAGCTCACTGTGAAGTCTGTTAATACTAAATAGCAGCAGGGATTTCTGGTAATTTGTCTAAGGCAGACCCAACGGGAAATTGACATGTGTGCTTGACACACAGGCTGAAATTAGCCATTAGGCTCTTATCCGCTGTGATTTCTCCAATAAAAAGGAAAAAGAAGAGGGAAATTCAGACTGTGACTGATTGGGATTGTAACCTCCTCACTAGTGAATCACTTCTTTTTTCCCAAATCTGGCCTCATCTTCTTAGTTTCTAGCCATCTGAAACCATAATTTCATCTATTCTTCTTCAAATTCCGAGGATTTCTTCTCCTAATTCTCATGGCAGGTAAAAGATTGCACTTGACCAACCGATAGCACCGATGCGTCCACCGACATGCATCACATTAATAAATTATACTACATTTTTAACAGAAAAAGAAAGAAACAGAATTCTATGTTACTGCAAAATTGAACTAATATATATCCACACAAGACAGAGTCGAAATGAGCATGAAAAGGTTTCTTTTAGTATAAACATGCCAAAGGGGGGATTTAATTAGAAATGGCAGGATTAAGAATTGCATACCTCAGAAATAAATGCACCCACATGTGAGTTATCCTTAAAGCCAGTCTTTGGTATGCGGATAACCAAATGGCGTGAAAACTTTTCTATCAAACAACAAAGTTTACATACAAGATGTTTAGTTAACGGCAAAAATCGTAAAGTACACCTGCATTTGATCTATTTTTGCATATAAAAACAAAACCCAACTAAAAGGTCCCAGTTTGGGTAATATATGCAGAAATTTCTCAGTTGTTCATCCAAAACAAGTGCAAGATTCAATGATAATCATGACTAGAAAAATATCACTAGTGCATATCTTTAGTCCAAAGTGAAATTGAACGCCTTTAGCATTATAATAGTCTAAAATGTAGAAGCAGAGGAAAAAGTCTAGAAGGTAAATGAAAAAAATGTTGTTGAAAATAAAATAAAACCCCCAATAATAATAATGAAAAGTTGACCCAAAATATTGAATGCTTGACAAAAAGAAAAAAAATTCCCAAATATTTAGAATAAAGAAAATATAGAGAAAACAATGAATCTCACTCACTTATTCAGGTATCAATTTCCCAAATGGAAGCCAAATTGGCAACTAAGTCCCTACCACTACAACAAAACGAAAAAGTTATGCTGAACGTTAAATTTTTTTATCCTAACACATCCTCGCATGTTGGCTGTCTTTTTATGGGCTGAAACCTACGCTTTTGCACAAACTTTTTTTAATCCACTTTTAATTGCGAGTCTGGTTGATGTAGAACCAAAACGATATGGGAAAATTTGTGGAAAATTTGGGGAAGAACGGAGAAATATATGGTTCTGAGGCTTCTCACCAAGGAGTTGACTTCTCGCCAATGTAAAACTTTCTTAGGATTTAGGGTTTTAGTCTCCCAAATTTTTCATTGATTAACAAAACCATTCTTAAGGTCAATTTATATGCTTACAACAAATACTATTCTCTCTTCCCAACCTATGTGGGACTAAATGTATTCCATAAAAGGAAAAATATGATCTAATCAGATAGGTTCCATTTGAGCTCGAACCTAAAAACATAGAAAACTTAGTTGGGTCACACATCTTCGTTTTCGTGTATATACATTGATGTCCCCGTCAACTCTCACTGGGTGGAAAGAACTTTATAGGGTTTGATATCATTTTCATGTTCCTAGCTCTGATACCAAATGTATGTATCAATAGTATGGTTTCTTCTGTGTTCTGATACCAAATGTAAGGTCGTTGCCTAGTGGATGGCAACTTAAACATTAAATAGTTACGATTAGTGATAAGTTTAATAACCAAATTATCAATAAATAATGCAGCAGAAATATACGACGAGAATTATCACAATATAAATAAAATAAACAAGATAAGCAAACCAGAGAAGCACATCAGGCGAAAACACAGCGTTGTATCCTAGTTCGGTCTCCCTGACCTATTCCAGTCCACAATCTCCTAGCTAAGATTTTCCACTAAACCTCTCTTGCAAACCAGCAAAAGAAAAACCTTGTCACTTGGCAAATAATCTTATCAATTGAAAACCCACAATCTCAACACCCTGAGATGGGAAAAATCACCTCTCCAACCGAGAGCACAACCATCACGTAACCGTGGCAAACACCTCACAACTGATACAAAGCTGTGTAGAAAAAGATTATAAACTCCTATAGCATTGAAGATGAATAGTTTATGGATGCAATGACGGCTATGGAGTAGGGATTTCTATTATAAGGATTTACTCTTTGGAGAATAGAAATTAGGACTCAAAGAGACAAGAATGAAAGCTCAAGCACGAGGACAAGAAGTGAATATTTTATTATTATTCCTCTCTATTTATTTTCTTTTTCTTACCAAAATAACCAAGAAATAATCCCTAATTATATAAGGAAAATATTATGAGAGAAAATGTCAAAACAGTCCTCTACAACGGCTAGAAAACTGGTAGTTTCTCAAAGTCAACACAGCCAATGACTAGTTATTTAGTCGATTAGTGAACAACCATTAGTCGACTAATGCATTAGCATTGGTCGACTAATGCTTCAACATTGGTCGACTGAACTGTGACATCAGGGTTAGTCTTCTATTAGTCGACTAGGTTATGCATTAGTCGACAAATAAAGATAAAATGCACAGTTTAAGTATGAAGCCTAAGGATTTTGTTTAGGATTAATTTCATATAAATTCTAAGTCTATTCCTAGGGTTTCAAATGTGTGTAGTGAATCTTCAAGCCTTTAACATATGTTTTAAGACAAGAAAGAAAACTTACATCAAATACATAATATACATTTGTATGCTTGGTTCATGTAGTCTTTAAGCTCTATGTCTTTGTGATAGAAGTCTTCAATTCTTCTTGCATTGCCTTGTCACACCATCATATAAACTTGCATCAATGTGTCAAGCTTGACTTATCATCCAAACTTAAGCTTTTAACCTTTGACATTTGCTAACGATATCATAACAACTGCACAAATACATTAGTGCAAGCATTATGTTTGATCATCATCAAAACATATATTGAAAAAATCTAATATTTAACAGAACCCGGCCCTGACGAGTGTATGGCATGGTAGCTGTCATAATACTCGAGCATGTCTAGGTCTATCTTCTGAAGTTTTACGTTGAAAATCTCATGCTGTCCGAAACAGGCATTCTCTTCGAACTCACCAAATGGCGCTGATAGCCACCGTGTCTAGTTGATATCACTTGTTCATCTAAGATGTGATCAATCTGCTCCTTGTTTGTGGACAGAGGTTGTAAAGTAACAGGAAATGGTATAATGTGGGCTCATCTTCTTCGGCTAATCTCTTTAAGCAAGTCAGAAATGTGTTCTGCAAATGATGCAACTGACTATGATATTCTATGTTGATGGGACATAAAAATGAGTTCTATAGACTTTCTAGATTTGTACATGAACTGTTTCAAATTGACTCATGTCAATGGACATATTCACTGAACCATAATATGCAAACTCAGCAGTTGGTAACATTAAATCCTAACTCATATGAATATCACACACTAAACACCTAAAGAGATTCCTTAAACGTTGGTTCACTGCCTCAGTTTGGTCATCAATCTCAAGCCGGTAAGCAGTGTAATATTTTGGCTTAATGCCTATCATTTAGCAAACTATTTTATAAAAGTAACTCATGAATTGCATATCCCTATCTGAAACAATTGTCTTGGACAACCATGTAATCGAACAACCTCATTAAAAAGAGTCAAGCAATATATGATGCGTCAGAGGTTTTGGAACATAAGATAAAATGTGCCATTTTTGAAAACCGGTCCACTACAACAAAGATGGAATTGTGTTTTCTGAGAGTGTGTGTGAGTCTTAATACGAAATCCATACCGACATCCTATCAGGGACAATCTGGCAGAGATAACGGTGTATAGAATTTAGTATTTTGCTTTCAATGCTTAACCAATTGGCAAACACGACATTGCACGACAAGTCTAGTAATATCTCTCTTACGGCTCAACCAATAAACCTGACTTTTTATGGTCTCTATCTCTTTGTGCCACCTAAAATGGCCTGATAATCCCCAGCATGATCTCTCAAGTAATAAAATGTTCACTGATGTACGTGGGATATACAACTGTGTGCTCTAAATAGTACAAATCGTGTAGGAAAATAACTATCTCACTTTTGAACCGACTCATCCTGGACGGTGATATGTCTCACTAAAATCAGGGCATAATGCATATTCCTCTTTCATCTTCTCGAATCCAATAACCTTAACACTCGTAGCAAATAGTAAAGTGACTCTGCGTTTTAGTTAACCAGCAAATAGAATAAATGTTTATTATTCTGTGTGATTAAGGACAAACGTATACTCTTGAACAAATTCAACCCAACGAACATGCCTAAAGTTTAGCTTCTAGGTATTGAGTTATATCAACACTTCGTGATCCCAGTATAAGGCAAATTCTTATGGTATGAGATGATGCCATCAATATCGTAATTCATGCACTACCGCATGAACTCCTTATCGTAGGTGAAGTATTTAAATTTAGCATCACTTAGTTTCTCACTAAAATATGTCACTGGATGCCTTTCTTGGCTTATAACTCCACCTATTGCTATGCTTAAAACATCACACGCAACCTCAAATACTTTCGTGAAATCTAATAGACGCACAACAGGCATTCGGTCATACTTCTATTAATATCTACAAACACCGTTGTAGCAGGATTAGTCAAAAAACTCTCCTTTTTTCATACAATCAGTGATGGGAGACATAATACTTTCGTGAAACCTGAGAAACTCATAACAGGTGCTTCGGTCATATTTCTATCAATATTTATACACACCTTTGTAGCAGGATTGGTCCAAAAAAACTCTCCTTTTTTCATACAATCGGGGATAAGAGACATAATGGTGCTAAATCCCTTTATAAATCAATGGTAGCATGTGGCTAAACCATGAAAACTTCGAAGTTCATGTATGTTACGAGGTTCAAGCCAATCTACGATTGCTTAAACCTTTTAGGGATCCGCACAAACTTCATATAAGGAAACAACGAAACCTAAGAAGATGACACAATCTGTCATGAAGATATACTTCTTAAGGTTTACGTAAATACTTTCTTTCCTCGGCATAATACAAACCTATTGCAAGTGGTCTATATGTTGCTCTCTCAAATATAGATGAGGATATCATAAAAGCACACAACTAAAAAAATTCACAAGAACGGTTCAAGTACTTGAGTCATCACCCGCATTGGACAGTCTAAGGGCATAACCATTTACTCATACAAACTATCTTTTTTCTTGAAGGTTGTTTTCCACTCATCTACTTGGCAGACTTGAATCTTATGGTAACCACTCTTAAGATCAATTTTTGAAAATATAATGTCACCTACCATCATATCAAGCATGCCATCCAACATAGAAATAGGGAAATGGTATTTACACTTGATTTTATTAATCGCACGGCTATCCACATATAATCTCTATGATTCGTCCTTCTTTGGTGTAAGGAGAGCCAGCACTACACATGAACTCAAACTCTTCCTGATAAAATCATTAGCCAACAACTCATCAACTTACCTCTTTAACTCAGGATGATTAGTTAATTCATACGGTAATAAGGCAAATTGGAAAGTCCTAGGTTCAAGTTTATAGTGTGTTGCATGTCACGCGTATGTGGAAGACAATCTGGGAGGTTCTCAAGGAAGACATCACGGAATTCTTTCAAGATCGGTGTTATTTCATCGGTATTCCTTCTTGACCAGACTTGTTCACTTCCCTCGCAACCAAGGCAAACACAACCGAGTCCTCAATTACTTCTCTTTCGAGTCCTTTAGAACTTATGATATGTAAGCTTTTGCCTTGCATTGCTTCCTTCTTCTCGAGAGCAACCATATTGGATTGTATGGGATTTAACTTGATTTTCTTGCCTTCATGAATAAACAAACACAAATTCAAGCAACTGAATCGTGATGTCCATATCAAGAAGCTAATGTCTCCCCAAGATGATATAGCCTAGATCCATTGGTAGCACATCACAACAAATCGTGTTCTTATATGAGCCAAACTGAATGGGAGACAAGACATCTCTACATAATGATAATGGATACGGCATCCACCCACGACACCTTGTATGGACTAGGGTGAGAGACTTGATGCAATCATATTCGTGTACTGAGATTGGATGAAACAGCATTAATATAACTCCTGTTGTCAATAATCACTTTACAATTCTTATCATTGTGCTTCACAAAGATGTGAAAGATTGCAGTTCTATACAAGTCATCGCTATCTTTGGATTGAGCCAGGGCACAATGTACAATTCCAAGCCTAGAATTCTTGAAGCAAGCATCTAAAAGCTTTACTCGCATAAGTATGCTTCCAATACATTCTAGTCTTGTCGATTTCTCATCGATCTCATGAGTCGTCTTCTGGCTCATAAACTTTCTCCTAACACCCCCTAGATCATCTCTTAAGATCATTTATAAATAAATTCTGAGATGGGCATTGACATGCAAAGTGGTGACCATAATCCTGGCGCTTAAAACACTGTGTGACCCAACTTGGAAGACTCATCAACAACTCATTTGCCTTTATCGCTCGTATTGATGTGGTTTTGGGACCGACTTAGGCTGAAACTGACCATATGGTGGGTAGCTACCCATTTGTGCTTGGCGGTTAGACAGCTCTCGCGAGTCAAAACATTTTATCACATGTGGGCTATAGAAATTGTAAAGCTCCTGCACGAGATAATAAGCATGCTCTACCGTGTAGACCTCACTAATGATAAGCTACTTTCCAAGGTCAATTCTAAGGCCATCTATAAACCTAGATAAGGTCACCCTAACATCTTTCGATACACCGCATCGCATCATATATTCGTCATATTTGGCTATGTATTCAACAGACAGATCCATTATCTTGGGTCAAACTCTGTCATTGGTCAAGGAGTCACCGATGATAAGATATGGCCAAGTATTTATCTTTCAGCTTCTCCTTCATCTCATCCCATATAACTATATGTCGTTGCCTTTCACTTGCCAACATACGCTTGACATTTTGTCAAAATAATTTAGCGGGTCCAATCAATTTTATTTTGATAAATCTCACTTTCTTATCCTCTAACATGAGGTACCAATCAAAGTAGCGATCCATGTCGATCATCCAATCAATAAAAACCTTAAGATCCAGCGGCCATCAAAAGTGGGGGCTTCTATCTTGATAATCCTGACTACACTCTTATCTGGGTCGCATCTCTCAAGAAGGGGTCTCTCTAGTCTGTCCAGGATGACTAAGAGGCATATTTGTGTATGAACACTCATCTGATTCTTTCTAAAGACTGTTCTCTAGGTGTATGACACAGTATATCAGCTCCTGAGACTTGGACCTAACCTTGTGGACAGTGGTTTATAAAGTAGTTAGCTGGTTAAGAATCTCTCTCATCAGTTGTTGTGGGTCAGAATCCATAATGATCGAGGTATCTGATGTCGGGTATGCTTTACGACTGTGTGGTTATATAATGTAACTAACCCTAAAAGTATGGCATTATGCTAATATGATAATGCCTTTTAAATATTATTTCTTCTTTTTTAATGAGAAGATGATAAACTAATGCAATTTCTAATATGATGCCATGCAAGTGAATGATGATATTAGTTAGCAGAAGTCATTAGCAAATCAGATTTAAGCTAGTCGTAATGCTTACAACAACTTCAAAAGTTTACTTGGGTGACGTGTGTAAATGATGTACTGTATAATGTGACAATTCAATCTATTGGTAAAAATTGATCCTCTTGCAGTTGTAATTGTAATTATGTGGCTCTTCTTTTAATAAAGAATTTTTTTAGTGCTCTCAAAAAAATCTCTATGTGAATATTTATTTATTTATTTGAATTTTGGCTCTAGGGTGTTTGATGGAAAAAGAAGAAAATCAGCAGCACTTGAGGGGTAAAAGGCTAAGATAAAACTCACATCATATTATTCCGTGCGGAAGTTGAACAGGCCCACAAAAGATAACTATGCGTGCTTGGTTGAGTTGGCTAGCCACTAACGAAAACGGCCCTGAATTTAGGCTGAAAACGACGTTGGAATCTTCGAAACAGTAGCATAAATGCCCGAAAATTCGCACAGCACACTATGAGGGCCGTAGCTCGATTGAGTTGTTGACCAAATCAACACAACTAGATTGGAGCTAGCTTCGATTGGCTCAACGACTCAGTCAGCTCGAGCCATATGGGGTCGGCTCGAGTCGGCTCGGACTAAGCCGATGAACAGTGCGGCTTAATCGGCAACGCGGCTCGACACGACTTTGTGACTCGGCTTGTTGTCGGGATCGGCTCGACTGAGCTGACATTATATAAAAATGGCGCAATCAACGTCGGTGTCGTTTTCCGGTGATCTCACTAGTGATTTGTTGCCAAATTACAACTGTGTGTTCGCTGGAGAACGGACAAGCCTCTGAGGAGGTCAACTCCCTTGTCGTCGATAATAGCAATAATGACAAGCATTGAGAAATTGTTGGCATCGGTTTGACGGGCTTCGATCGATGGCGTCGGTGCCATCGTCTACGGTCAGCGTCGACGAAGGAGTGGGCTGCCTTCGGCATCAACGGCGTATGTCATCGCTAGATATTTTACGAGCATTGCGACTAGGGTTAGGGTTTCAGTGTTTTTTGATTTACTTCAATTTTTTGATCTGGAAATTGGGAAGAGGAAGATGTGATCTTTTGGCTCTGATATTAAATTTGATGTAGAACCAGAAAAATTTGGGAAATTTTGTGAAAATTTTAGGGGAAATGGATAAATGTAGGGTTCCAAGGCTTCTCATTGAGTTGACTTCTCGCCAACGTAGACCTTTCTCCGGTTTTAGGGCTTTAATCTCTCAAACTTTTAATTGATTAACAAAACCAGTCTTGAGACCTATTTATAGGCTTACAACTTATAGCATGCTCTCTTCCCAACCAATGTAGAACTAAACTTATTGCATAAAAGGAAAAACATGGTCTAATCGAGTTGTTCCATTTCGACTCGAATCCAACCATAAAGAACTTGGTTGAGTCTCCATCTTCGACTTCATGTATATACTTTGATTTCCCCATCACAGGTGAGATTTGAACTAAGGCTAATTGGTACTATTTTAAAGTCCATGCAGCTACGTCAAAGATCGAAAGTTATGGTGATAGTTGAAGGTTCAGGTTTTATAGTCTAATGGTAACAAACAGCCCTAGGTCTCAGTGGATGGAAAGTAAAATATTATTACATGTTGAGTGAAAAAAATTAGGATATATTGCACTTTTCAATTAGATTATTAAGATTCTATACGGAGTAACATGGATGGCCAAACACATGAAACAAAGGAGCATTGGGAAAATGCATAAACAATGGGACTTTGGATGTCTCAATAGAAGCTCAGACCTGGCTGAAAACAAAGTGGTAGCCTTAATGTTTAAATAGCATCATATAAGCACTTAAAAGATTAAAAAAACAAAGATTCAGTAAAATGTCTCAAAAGTTTGGGATACATGCATGGTTATTATTGTAGATACGATGAAGTATTCTATAACAACAAAGCAATATCAGACTTCGATTCAAAAATGCAAACTATAAACCAATCCAACTGCAAACATGACGGCATGAAACAAGCCCTAATTGAAGTAAATATTTCATATAACTGACTTGATGCCAAACACAAACCTTCAGTAGATGAATCAAGCTCTATTACCCAATCTTGATTTCCATGGATAGAATATTTGTCATTTAGAGCTTTCCAGGTGATAGATATCAAGATATCTACCATCTCATCTACATTTCTGCCCGTGTTGATTTTCTTATTGAATTCCAGGTCAAAATACAAGTGGCAAGGAAAACCCTGAAAATATAAATTAAGAATTTACTTTTGAAAAATAGTACTGACATAAGAAAAAGACCAATAACAAGAGACGGTAACTCAGCATGGGAAAGTTTTACAGAGAAAAAATTGTGAGATAAACGTGAAAAAAAGTTGCTATATAGATGATCGTATAAGATGACTTTAAAGATCTACAGTGCACTCACTTTTCAACATTTTCTTAATAATTAGACATAATGATTATAATTGAAATACATGAACAGGAAATTACCATTTAGAAACATTTGAAATAATCAGATATAACTTCACTGCAATTCAGTGCATCCTTCATGGTGTGGTTTATGAATTTACTACAAAGATCACAATGATTATGAATTTCAACAGTTGGATGCAATTTAAAACTGATGAGATCGATGTGTCTATTTCAGGAAGCTTCACAGTTGATTTAGAAGTGCTCACAGCTTCAAAAGAGATGGATATAAACTATCTTCTATTAGTGGGGTGATGATGAACACAATATTGGATAGGATTAGGAGTCTTTACCCGAGATTATTGATGGTAAACAAGCAACAGAATCTGGATTTAGAGTTCTAAGGTGGCAGTAATTGGGGAAGGACTAATGGATCTAAAGGATCTAGAGAAGAACTATGATTAGGCAATGATAGATTAGAGATAACTAAGGATAAATAAACTTATATGATGACTTCGGACCCACCCCCATGAGCCTTGATAGAAATCACCCCAAATCTGAACTAAACTTGATTAAAACAGCGAATAGAGAAGATAAATGGTTACAATAAAGGGGCAACCACCCTCCCAAGACGCCGGTAAGAGAGGACGTCCGCACTCTCCTAATATCCCTCGAAGAACTCTCAAAGAATCTCTCGCAATTATCAAAATAATCATAAAAACTAAAATGACGGCTAGCCCTAGTTTAAGAATAAACCCCTCTCCTAAACAATTACAAGTTTGCCATTAAAATTAATTAAAACAAGGAAAGTCGAAAATGCCCCTAGGTTGAGCCGGCCCTTGCGCACGCGAGACTTGCGGGCTGGTCCGTGGGTCTAACATTACTCTGCCTCCGAAAATCCACATTGTCCTCAAGGTGGTGCATGAGACTCCTGACGGTGCTACTCCAGGTGGGAGTCGTCTTCCACTCCGACCTATTCGTCCTCCACGGCATCCTTCTCGTCTGTTCTAGCTATCAGCACTTGCAGCTTGCGACCCTACAGTGGTGTCCTGGGGTGAACCTCTCATCGCATCTGAAATAGAGCCCCTTCTGCCTCTTCTCCCTCTTCTCGGTGTCAGTCATCCTCCTAAACTGACCCTCCGCTGGCGGTGCGCTGTTCTGCTTTCCAGTCTTCTCAATACTTGCTTGATCTGTCCATGTAGCCGCCTTCTGTTCTCCTGTCGCGGTCGGGACACTCCGTGAAACCGGTCCACTCAAACCACCTCTTGCCTTTCTCTCCTCCATCTGCCAGTCCTCCGCCATCTGAGCGTACTTCATGGCCTCCTCAGGCTCTGAGGCTTCTGCATGCAAACTGCTGCTCGAACTGTGGCCTTCAACCCCTTCATGAAGGTGCTCTCCATCGTCTCGTCTGACATCCTGTGCACTTGTCCTGATAGAGCATCAAACCGCTCTAGATAATCCCTCACGATGCCCTCCTGCCTGAGTGATAGCAGCTGCTCCCATACATTTCCCAGATGGGAGTCTCTGAACCTCTCTACTATCTGGTCCCTGATCTCCTCCCATGAGCGAAATGGGTGCCTCGCGTCCTTCCACTGAAACCACACCAGAGCCTTCCCATCTAGACATATGCCAGCGGCCTCCAACTTCTGCTTCTCAGTCATGCGAGAGACTCTAAAGAATCTCTCCGCCCTGTAGATCCACAAGACCGGATCCGCTCCATCGAATATAGGCATCTTCAGCTTCCTTAGTCGGTCCGTATTGAATCCCCCCGGTCCCCGCGGCCTCCTCCATGTCTAAGCTAGTGGTAGTGCCGCCATCTCTCATGGTGTCACTCGTAACCCCATGGGGTCCTCCTCCCCGGTCCCCGTATCCACCCCCTTCATTACCTCCAAACATGCCCTCTGGCCTCTCCTATAAGTCTCTGTAACCCCCTCACATGCCTCCTGTGCGTCCATCCTGGTGGTGGGGTGGAGGCTGCCACCTACCGTCGTCAAATCGAGGGTCGAGATGGTCCCGATACCCTTCGCCATAGTCTTTGTACTCCTGAAATCTCCCGGAACCCAATTCCTCCTCGAAATAACGCGTCGGCACCTCCCGACAGGGCTGATCATCGTATAATTGTTGGAAATCGCCGCCCCTCGCCTCGAAAAACCCCCGCCCAGCTCCTCTCTGTCCTGCAAGGCCGCAACCTGCCTGGGGCAGGGCCGTCGGCCCCGCCTGATGTTCCCAGGGGCCCCAGCGGCCCCCCTTGGATCGAGGGGTCGTCGGCCCCCTGGGGGCTTCGCCTCTCCTGGGCAAACCCAGGGGAGGCCGCCGCCTCTCCTGCGGTGGTCCTGGGAGGCAGCGGGGCCCTAGAGGGTGCCCCGCGGCCCTTCCACGTGTGTCCGCACTCCATGGGGGGATGGTTCTAGACCCCGGCCCCCTTTGCGCTTCCACCGCCTTCCGTCGCACCTCCTCGAGGTAATTGACCTTCCACAGCTCTCCATCCTCATCCTCGACGAATTCCTCCTCCACAAGGACGTTTTCCGCATCAAAAATCTCAATGTTTTCCTTTCCTTTGACCAAAGTGGCGCCTTTCCCGCCGATTTAGGGTTTCATCGCCTTTGTTGTTCGCCGCCAATTGGAAGAGAATTTGCGCAAATTATTCGTCGTGCTTTGTGTAACGACCACTTTTCGTTGTACTTTGTTCGTGCACGTGCTTTTGACCGTGCACGCGTTTATTTTAGACCTTGTTTGTTTGTGAACACCTTGTTGTGATATGCCGTTGTGAACGTCTCTGAGAGTATTAAATAGTGGCACTAATTTGGAACGACGTTTCTCGAGTCGTTTTCCACAATTTAATCTTATTCGATGAGACGTTGTGATTCTCACTTTTGACGGGAGACATTACTATTTTTAGTTTCGTCGTCCGACGTCGAAACTGAGATCCGTCTCCTTAGTTAGCTTTCTTTCATCGTCACGATCACTCCGATATTTATTTTATAATTTTTGGAGTTCATTTGATCACTTTTATATTTTTAGCAAGTTTTAAAATATTTTTAAAAGCTATGTTTTAAATTAATTTCGGCCAAATAAAATTTATTTGAGTTTAAAATGTTTTAAATAATTTTTGAGCCGAATTCCAGCTCATTTGGGCCGCACCCAAGTCTTGTGTGAATTGGAGAGGGTGAGATTCGAATTTTAAATTATGTTAAACTCCTAATCCCATTAGGATTAGCCCTAGACCTAGTCAACCCATCTACACTATATAAACAACCTTTAGGAAGACCTATTTTCGCAAAAAAATAACCCTAGCCGCTTCCAAAACTCAAATTTGACGTTGCGACGAATCGTCGCAACGTTGCGACAGCCAACCCCCGCACGACCGAAGAAACCAAGCCCGTTCCCCCGCTCAGACCGCTAGCCACCCCCGCACCAAGCTTCGCCCGCAGCCGCTGCACCGCTCCGCTCCGTTCTCCCGCTCCGACCGAGAGGAGCTCTCGGTCTGACCGAGAGCTTGGCCGCATCCCCGCTCCGCATCGACCCGGCACCGACCCCGCTTCGTTCCCCCCGCTCAGCGTCGTGTCTGACCGGGCCGCATCTCTGCACCGACCGAAGCCCGCAACGTTGCAACGGTTGCAACGTTGCAGCGCTCCGTTCCCCCGCATCCAAGGCGCCCGACCGACGGCCCTCCCCGCTCTGACCGAGAGAACCAAGGCCGCACCGACCCGCTGCGCTGCACAGGACGTTCCCCTGTGTCTGACCGAGCCAAGTCCCGCATTGGCTGTGTACGACCGAGAGCCATTTGTCGCAACCCCGCATACTTCGCATCGCTTGCCACCGTGGGCCCCCCAAGTTCTCCAGAGTTATTGTGGGTCCCCTATTGATCCCTAGGACTACTGTGGGCCCCACCTAGGTGCGTTTTTCCCGACGATTTGCCGCGTACGACGTTGCGACACGTCGTAGCCCGTCGTCGCACGTGCTAGCTTTGGAATCTGGAATCGTCGCTCCGGTTGTTGCTCTGAACTTTCCAGCGAGGAATCTATATTGGAATCAGGACTTGGAGCGCGATATTTCATTCCAACCCCTGGCGTCGCTACCCGATGCCAGTGTAGCTTTCGCGTCGTGTTGAGGTAACGCGTCGCACCCCTAGGACCCCCAACCCAATTGCATGCTAAACAAGACTAAAAATCAGTATTTTAAAGTATTTTAAATGTTTTAGAAATCACTAATCAAGATTAATAAAACGGATGTAGGCCGGTGGACTTGTGCACGTAGGAATTGTGACTTTGGACTCGTTGGACGGTGTTCCTCTGACGTTGTACTTGCAGGAAAGTGAAACTTGCCAACTCTTGTGTAGGGCCATGTTTTTATACCACTTCCTTGTTTTTAGCGTAAAAGAGACTAGTCAGTGAAATGATAGCTGGCTAGACGCCTACTTGATCTAGTTTGACAACGAAACTAGATCTGTCACCTAAATTGATCTAGCTTGACAACGAAGCTGGATCCTACTCTTTAACTTGTTGATCATGCATACTAAACTGTCATGTTTACTTTCCTTACCTGTACGCCTTACTACTTGCCATGACATGGCATCCATGCATTAAATGTCGCATTGGTAGCACACGCTACAATACTTGTACTTGTACTTCCTTGTCCGGCTAGGTGCACCCCTATGCCATCAAGATAAAAACACTTCCTGGCTCGTGTTCCAGAAGCGAGCATTCCCGTTCGGAGGTAAGGCCCTGGCTCGATACACGTGGAGGGATAGGGATAAACGATCACTTGAGCTTAGGAGTTGGCCCGCGCAGCCACTCTAGCCAAAAGGCGGAATCTCTGTGCACGAGGTGCTTACTTTACTTGTCTTGTACTAGTGAGTGTTACTTGTAAAACTTGACATCCATGTCATGCACGTACTTTACTTTACCTTACTTGTTGCACTCATACTTAACTTCCATGTCATTGCATTCATGCTAGAACTGCTAGGTTGCTTACCTTCACTTTCAGTTTCCTTGCACAGGTCTCTTGTAGACTTGCTGACATGTGCCCCTTGCTCTTTTGGGTGTCACATGTTAGACCCTGAGCCAGAGACCGTAGCTGAGGACGTGGTGTTTGCTGACGCTGAGCCAGAGTCTACTTTTAACGAGGAGTTGGTGGACACCTGTGACCAGTCTTAGAGACTGTTTTGGAGTTGCTTTTGCTTTAGGTTGCTGTTAGTTGTCGGTGCGTAGCACCATTACTTTGTTTTGTACTTTGTACTTTTGTTGTCCATGCTGGGGCCTCTTTTAGACTCTTTTCTTTTAGCCTGGTGGCTTTTCTGCGATGTTGAAATTTATTATTATGGATATTCTGAGATTTATCTTTTGTCTCATTTCTTTATTATTATCTGTGTTTCGTTTCACGTTGCAAGGACCTGCTGTTTAAATTTGATTGACGCTTATCGGACTTGCAGCTTTGTAGCTTCAAGTCTGAGCGGACCTTCTCACGCTTCGCCTCCACGTTTTTGGGAAGCGGGCGTGACACTTTGCTTGATTTGCCGTTAATTTTTCGATGGAAGCCGTCAACTTTGCCGTGGATTCTCGTTTGCCGCCAACGATTTCTTGATCACATCGATCTCGCTTGTAAATTTCCCCTCCAAAGCCTCAATTTTGTCTTGCGATCTTATCGAATCCGCCATGGATCGTCACGTGCTCTAATACCAAATTGATAGAAATCACCCCAAATCTGAACTAAACTTGATTAAAACAGCGAATAAAGAAGATAAATGGCTACAATAAAGGGGCAACCACCCTCCCAAGACGCCGGTAAGCGAGGACGTCTGCACTCTCCTAATATCCCTCGAAGAACTCTCGAAGAATCTCTCTCAATTATCAAAATAATCATAAAAACTAAAATGACGGCTAGCCCTAGCTTAAGAATAAACCCCTCTCCTAAACAATTACAAGTTTGCCATTAAAATTAATTAAAACACAGAAAGTCGAAAACGTCCCTAGGTTGAGCCGGCCCCTTGCGTGTGCAAGACTTGTGGGATGGTCTGTGGGTCTAACAGCCTCACACTGCCCGCTCACAAGCACCTCACATGCAAGAAACTCAATACATTCTCTTCCTTTCACTGCTAGATAATTTTTGAACCAATGATTATTTATAAGCATACATTTCGTGAACAGCACGTGCAATTAAATAGAACAAAATAAAAGAAAATAATAAAAGACAGTTCTAGAAGTCTATCACGTCCACATGCACAAGGTGTGCCACTTAGTAAAATACTTAAATTAGGCTGTAAAAATTAAAATAAGTCTATTTTGATTAGATTTTCAACATTAACTTGATCTTTAGCATCCCCCATCAGAATATAGCCCAAGATGAGGCTGTGTCATGCGCAATTATTGTCTTCTTTTACAACATTGTTTGCAACATTACAAATGGTGAGAAACATCTAGTTATTGTGTAGGCCATCTTCATGTTAGGATGATACCTTCAAGGCCCATTTACCGACTGGATGGCGCAGAAAGGGAGGTTAGAGGCATTTAGAATCTTTTAGCAGACAGGGGAACGGGCTTAACACAATTTGACCAAAGAACTAATTCTATATTAGGGTAATTCCAACAGCAATTATTTTACCAAAATTGTTCAAGTTCAATGAAGAATGTTCATTTCATTGAACTTTGAAATTTCTAGACCATGGAACCTGCCTCTCTCTATCACAAAACAATCTATTGCATGATAGATATAGTACCTCTAGTGAATGCCACAATCCATTTGTTTGTACCATAGGAGTATTACAACTTGCTTTTTTGACTACACAGAGTGGTCATTCCTCAACAAAACCTTAATCTTAGCCGCCCGGTTGAGCTAGATCACCTTTATAGTTTTATTTAAGTTAAGAATCATATGTTACATCAGTATCTGATTACGATGATATTTTATTAGTGCCATGCTGCCCCACATTTTATATTATCTTGCAAGTATTGTAAACAACATAAAAGCCTTGAGTGGTTCACATGACCGGACAGTTGTAGAATCATGCTATGATTGGGCCACATTCCCAGGCAAGTATGGCTGTATACTGTCGTTTACGCAAGTAAAAGTTTTTTACTCAAGAAACCGGATAATTAATTATTTTTCCAAAAAGGTTCCTCTATTGTCAAATTACACACCTGCTTCAAACAGGACAAGTTTATTGGATCAACAAGAACAATGCACTAACTAGCTGGAGCATAACTTAGTTTACAATCGTGCAGAAGGTGGACTTCAACTCCAGGCATTCCAGATCTTGCATCATGCACGCCAAATGTATTTGATAGCATGCAGGGACCTAATGGGATGTCCAGCAATCAAAAGACAATAATATTATCTGTGATGTAATAAATGCTCCTAAGCTACATGGCTTTTGATGTGCTCATGAACCCTACTGCAATATACCAACCCAGAATCTAGATACATCAATATAGGAAGCAAGAATGGAGTTAAATATGTCAACCGGAAATAGGAAAAGTGGAGAATTAATATAATCTTTATGCGGTATCTGATATGGACTGTGTCGTTGATGGTAGACGCAAGTTCTGGCAAGATATGGACCAATTGACTATTTTCTAAGGCACAACAACATAACAGAGACAAGAATGGGTGTCAAGTGTCTGAGGTTTTTACAGCATCTAGCATGGCAAACTCCAAAAGTAGGATACAGGAACATGTTTACCCGTGTCATTGAAAGTGATGTGTGTGACCGTGTGCATTTGTATATCTGCATGTATGTATGCATGTATTTATGTATCTGTAATATATACATATAACAGACATGTATGTATACAGCCACATATACACACAAATATGAATGCATGCACTGCATCTATCCATCCAAATATACCATTAGAATTAAACATACGTGCTAAATAAAATGTCTACATACAGAGCATGGCTAGATACAACGTATCATCAAGTACACATGTGCCTATTTCATACCTTGTATGGTGGATCAAAATTTGTCAACCGTTTAATTCATCTACTATAAATAAAGTACAAGTTGAAGAAGGTTAATAATGCTCTTCTCATTATTTTTTCTCTTTTCTTCTAACATGGTATGATACATTAGGGTCCTAGCATCATAGTTGTCAAATAAGCAGAGAACGTGTGCTGGGTTGTGCTCACATATCTTGTGCCTAGCATCATGCCGATAACAAGATGTTGCTCATCACCAACTCATATCTTGTTGGTTGCTACAATGATGTTACCCTTCTACCGTAGCTGCTATAATGAACTACATTGCTACGGTACCACCACAGTTCCTTCTACATTATTGCTCCTTGGCTATAGTGCTGCTATAGAATTACAATTCTTGTACAATACTACTATGAACTCCACAGCAATATTGTTACTATATGACTACTATCTGCTTACGGGTTTGGACCGTGGTTGTTGCACACAAGTTTTGATTGTTGTTGTGTATGGCTTCTAACTGCTACTACCTATGGATTTTCTATTGATGCCTACGGATTTTCTATGGCTACTGCCTACTGACTCCATGATTGTTGTTGCCTACGGGCTTTATGACTAGTGTTGCCTGCGAGTTCTAGCTGTTGTTGCTACGGTTTTTCTGCTGCCACTGCACATGATTCTGTTGTTGCTATTTGCTTTCCTGATCATCTATGTCGACTAAAATGGTTTCTTCTTTGTGTAGTAAGAGTATGATTGATATTCATGCTCATGCTTGATCTGGGAGTATTAGAATTGAAACAAGTGCTAAATTTAGTGTCTAGATACAACATTTCATGTGCTAAATACAAAGAGTGGCTAGATACAATGTATCATGTGCACATATGCTTAATTAATGCCTTGGATAGTGGATCTTGTAACCCATGTAATTCATCTACTATAAATTACACACAAAAGGGTGAGTGCTAATAATGATCTTCTCATATTTCCCTCTTCTCTAACTTCTCATTCTTTTTTTCTGAACAACCATAAATAACTAGTTGCATGAAGCAACTGAACAAACCATCCAAAAATAAGGGCATTTTTCATCCTTAATCATCCAGGGCAAAAGCACAAAAGAATGAAAATTATTGGTCAGATGACCTCATTAGGGGGTCAGATTCATGACCGCCATATGAGGATCAGCTATACAATTCAAGTTTGCCTGTGAAGAAGTCTGATACGTTTTGCTAGGGTTTGGATGATAAAAGAGGGATTTTTGTTGGAACTCAGATCTGGAATTAAAAAGAAATCCTACTACAACTCATCTACTCGCTAACTAATGACTAGAAGACAATTATTAACTTAGGGGGAAAAACCAAATCCTAATACAATTAATCTAAGGGAATAAATAAAATAACCCTCACAATTTTCGCATACCATCTAGGGCCGGCTCAACCCCCTTTAAATAGAAAAAACACCCCTAATTGTTATTTTACCCAAATGCCACTGCTCTCAATTACTGGCCGCAACACTACTCCGCCCCTGAAAACCCACCTTGTCCTCAAGGTGGTGCGTGAAGTGTATGGTCAGCTACTCCACGTGCAGGTGCTCCTGATCATCGTTCACGCCAGCTTCCAGCATTACCACACTCTCTCCTCCCTCTTCTTCGTCATTCACTATTAGGATCTGAAGAGTATAATTCCCACACCGGTGCCCAGGAGTAAACTTCTCGTCGCATTTGAAGCACAGGCCCTTGGTCCGCTTGTCACGAATCTCTGACTCGGTCATTCTTCGTGTATGTCCTCCAGGCCGTGGTTCCATCCACTTCTCCTTGGTAACCGCTGGGCCGTCAGTGGATGTTGCCCCTCCTGCGGCCCCTTTTTGTCCCCCTCCAGGATCCGGCCCTCGAATAGTGGAGCCTTCCCACGTCCCCGGGCTCTTCTCTCTGTCTCCTGATGGTCATCCACCTTCCTAGCCAATGTCATCATCCCGCGCAGACCCACTGGCTCGAACTGCCTCAGTCCTGATCTCACCGTAGGCTTCAACCCCTTCAAAAAGCAGCCCTCCAATGATTCCTCAGATACTCCCCGAACTTGGTGACAGAGCGACTCAAACTTCCTGATGTAATCCCATACGCTCCCCTCCTGCTTCAGTGAATAGAGCCTCTCAAATACTCCACCAGACTGCCCTGCACCAAATCGCTCCATCAATAGCGACGTAAACTCCTCCCAAGTCCGAAATGGCTGCTGCTGATCAGTCCACCGATACCAGCCTAAAGCCTCCCCCTCCAAACAACACCTATCGCCCGAAGCCACTCCTCTCCTGGGACTGCTAACACCTCCAAGTACCTCTCCACCCGGTACAGCCAGTCATCTGGGTCTCCTCCCTCAAAGATGGACACCTCGAGCTTTCTCAGACGTCTCTAGCCAGCGAATCCACATCTCTCCTGCTGGTGAAATCCTCCCCTCTGCTGGTACCCCTGTCGTCCGTCTGGAAAATATGCCTCAGCTCGATCTCGGACTCCTCCCTCTGCGCCATGTCCGTGCCAGTCGCCCTATGGATGCCCGTACTCTGTCTAGTGACCTTCCGGTGTGCCATGGTATGCTCTCCAGTCACCCGTCACTCCCCCGAAGGGTGGGGGCTGAGTCGACGAACCACCCGTGATCTGGTGGGGGCCTCCAGGCTGCTGAAAACCTCCTCCGGATCCCCCAAAAGGCTGAAAACCTGAAAATTATGCTCCTCGGGCCTCGGGCGGAGCCCCGGGGGCCCGGATGTGCTCAGAAAAGTCTGTCGGACGTCCTGGAAGGCCGGCGGGGCCACCAAGGGTCCGTCGGCCCTCGGGGGCCTCCCCTGGGGTCGGCCGAAGCCCCCCAGGGGTTCGCCGGGGGCGGCCGGCCCTGAACTTGGGCCGGCGGCCCCCAGGCGGGCCCGCCTGGGTTCGTCGCAGGCGCAACGAGGGACGGCAGGTGTGGCCGCCCCTCCTGGGGGCCTGGCGGCCCTCCCCCGTCACTCTGGGTGTTCGTCGGCCCCCCAGAGACCCCTGGGGGTGCGGCGGCCACCCGGAGGGCTGCCGGAGGGGCGGAAAACCCCCTCCAGTGCCCCTTTCTTCTTGGCGCGGCGGCGTGTGGTCGTGATGAGTCCCCCACTCCTTGTCTCCTAGATCGACGCCTCCGCCTTCATCTCGTTCCGGCCCGCCTTCGAAAAAAATCGTCTTTTTGCACTTGTCCTTCGCCAAAGGTGGCTCCTTTTTGCTTGGATCCCCCTTCGACACTAGATGTACGGTCAACGCCGCTATAGCCTCCATTAATTCCATCAATTTCGCCTCTGTTTTCTCTTGGTTCTCTTTCATCTCTTTCATCTCTCCCCGGATCTCCGCGGCTATCTCGGCGTCTTCCCTTCTCACGTCGATGAAACCCTTGCTGATTTGGGCTTCCATCCGTTCAACCTTCTCTTCCAAAACTTCAATCCACTCCATGGATCGTGTGCTTGCCATAGATCGACCGCTCTGATACCAATTTGATACGTTTTGCTAGGGTTTGGATGATAAAAGAGGGATTTTTGTTGGAACTCGGATCTGGAATTAAAAAGAAATTCTACTACAACTCATCTACTCGCTAACTAATGACTAGAAGACAATTATTAACCTAGGGGAAAAGCCAAATCCTAATACAATTAATCTAAGGGAATAAATAAAATAACTCTCACAATTTTCGCATACCCTCTAGGGCCAGCTCAACCCCCTTTAAATATAAAAACACCCCTAATTGTTATTTTACCCAAATGCCCATGCTCCCAATTACTGGCCGCAACAAAGTCCTCCAAGGTTTATATTTCAATGAAAGTCATCTAATTGAGATAAATAGATTTTTTCTTTTTACTGCCTCATCTTACTGGCAATTACCACTATGGAACTCAGTACCTCTTGAATAACTTCGTAATGGTGGCGTTGTCTAGAATCCATGCTTCTGTATCTGAATGAACAAAACAACTATTAGAATAACATTGCAGCAAGCTTGTGTCGTTATGAGGAACTGTAGGTTATTTGAGAACTGGCAGTAATTCTGTAATTAAGAGATAAGACACAAAAGAAGGGTGATTGATCATTAATAGAATTTTTTATAAAACATTGATTGCTTATTAAGTAATGACAATGAACTTTTACCTTCTCCAGAACTCGTCATATGTAGATACAAGGAACCTTCTTTGCCCACTTAAATGATCTTGATAGCTAAAAACATAAGTCTGTGCATGTGTTTTAGCAAATCTTGCGGCTTCTTCCTGTCTTGGGAAAGTAGCCCAGACTTTATCCCTATATAAACAAGGAAAACATGTTGAAGCCACAAATGTAATCATGAGCCCAAAGAATCAGATGCATGTCCCTCTCACTTGATACCTTGGAATCAGTCTATTCTGCTCTCTGAGATCAACACGAATTTCATGTAACAATCGTAATAATTGTGATGGTTTCTTGACTGGAGCACCATGTGGGGAACCATAAAATACAATTGGAGATATCTGTTTACCGTTCCTGAGCTTGATTGCTGTGGATCGTGATGCGGTAACCTGAAATGGATAGTTATGGTCTATCACCAACAGTTTCAACAGAACTCTACAGAGCGTAACGTCTGCTTTTAAAGTAAATTTTTGGCACCCTCCCAATCATATCTTGAAGAATTAGCTGGTAAAACTTCAATTTTCACAGTTCGCATTTCATGCATTTATTTGTTGTTCTCAAATTGAACACTAATGTGTAGTTCCTCACATGGTATTTAAACTGTATGAATGTCAAGATGTTAAGTAACTCTGCTTTAGTCGTAAACCCAACAGAAAGGGTAAAGTCTAAATGCATTTACGGTAAGTTAGATTTTGGACTGTCAGTATTGATAATATAGATAGCAAGTCAATACAGTTTTTTTCTGGGATTTTAGCGATAGCATAAAGCCCAAAGAAAGCACAAAAAGAATAGTGTCTCAGCTAAGAGCCCAGGACTCTCCATCCAACAACAAAGGCCGCATCACATTAGGCCCAATAGATCCAAGCATGCACAATAGCACTTCATGTTAGACCTATATTAGAATTAAAAGAATTTTCAGTTTAAATTATGAAATATATTCTCATAGTTTTAGAGTTAAGATTCAAGTAAAGAGTAACATATTACTTGTATTTGTCTTGTGTTCTTGGGAATTTATGGCAATATAAACAGCACTAAGAACTCTCTTTGAGACATGGCCGTTACTCTAAATATATTTTTTTGTTTTCGTTTAAATGGTGTCAAATCCTCTCTACTTCTTAAAAACCTAACCGCAAAGAACCCAAAACGTAAACCTAACCCTAACCCTGACCCTCAGCTTCCCCTACTTTAATTACTCTCTTCCCTTTCAAAAAAGGAGAAAAAAGAGGGGTATTGTAACGTTACACTACGCTATGGTGACCACGTTACTATAGCGCTATAATATGTTCTACAAGAACACTAAAGGGCCCGCACTACATAACACGTCTCCACAAACATGGATATTCTTCACCATCATCTTCTCTTCTTTGTTTTATTTTCTTCATATCAGCTATTATGTTGCAAAAAGGGGGCTTTAAGCTTTAATATAATAGCGGTGTGTTGATCGTGTATGTGTGGATATCATTGGTTGTCGTAAGCCTCGTGCATTGGTTGATAGCCAATTGATTGTCATCGTTGGTTGTCGTTGGTTACTGTAAAACTTTTTGGCTGGTTGGAAGCCAATTGGTGTCCTCATTGGTTGTCGTCAGTTGTTTTTTTGCTGAAGTTAGTAAAGATACAAAGAGTGTCTTCAATGCATTGAAGATGTCACTACAGGTTTCTACCATGAAACTTAATGGTAGTAATTACTTGCTGCTTCATGGCTAATTTTTAAAAACCCACATGAACTTTATGTCAATTTGAAAAAACCTCGAGAACTTTTTTACTTCAAGAAAACCCCACAAGCTTCGGGTCTTTGGAAGAAAGCTCAAGTCAAAGGTGACAGTGAGATTTTTTTTTAAAGATCAAATAAACACCCACGCATCCGCCTTCTTCTCTTCCTTTTCAATCAACCCATTAATTAACCTAATAATAGCACCACAAAAATAAAAGAAAATATAAAACAAAAAAAAAGTTTGTTCTTTAAAACCGTTGGATATTTTGGGTGATTTGTTGGTTAGTATTCTTTTCAAGCAACCCTCACCTCCATCTTCTCCTTCTCTTCCACCCCAATGAACCTATTCACTGTATTCATGGAATCATCCAAAAATAAAAGAAAATTTTTTTTAAAATGGAAACCCATTCTTAAACCTTACATGAATTTGTTAATGATTTTTTGGTGAATTGCTGATGATTTTTTGCACAAAACATGTCCCTCAAATGTTTTTTCATTTTTCGATGAACATGAAGTGTATTTTGGTTTAAAAATAGATAGGGCGACCAAAAGGTAACATTTTTGTCAGAAAATTAAATGATGGGCATTTTTAAAAGGTTGCCAAAATTCGTAGGGGTTTTTTTGAAGTAAAAAATTTCTCAAATGTTTTCAAAATGACCCAAAGTTCATGTAATTTTTTTGAAATTTACACATGCTCCAATAATCTAAGATCGCCAAAGTTTATCTCACTAGACAAGAAAAACAGGACCACCTAACATATAATCATTTCACCTTCTTCAGCTACTTACACCTTAAACGCCTCATTTGCTGTATTTGATCGTTCCTCAGATACTACATCAAAGTTGGATAACTAGATGCAAGATTATGCTTAGATTGCTTCTTTGTTATTGATGTCCTAAGCCTATAGCCAATGTGTGTCATCATGTTGACTAGCTGTAAACAAATTTGGGGGTATGTGAAGTTTCTTTATTCCAATGATTTGAATCGTTTGTATGATATTTTAGAAGACTACTTTCAATGCAAGCAACACTGATTTTTACGAAGATATGAAGCGAGCTTATGAAGAGATTAATGTTATTATACCAATCACACCAGATGTTAAGGAGATGCATGTGTAGCGCAAGTAGTTGGTTAGTCATTGGTTTTTTCGTAGTTTGAGGCATGATATTGATTCAATGAAGTTTAATATCTAAGGTGACTAAGAGCTTTCGTCATTTGCTCATGTCTTTTATTAAATATCTTGTGTTGTTTGTAAATCTAACTCTAGTTATGTTAATTGGGATACCAAGTCTACACGTGTTTCTAGAAGTATGATGGTCAGCAATTGCAGCAGCTTCACACTAGCTCGTGGTGGATTTCATGGATGAGAAAATTATGATGGATTTTAGGGTCAAGAAGACCATAGTGGATTTCATGGTATAAAGATATCATAGTAGAGTTCTTGGAAAAGGAACTCAAGTGTTGCACTCATTGCAAAAAAAATCATATGCATGCTTACTGTCAGGATTTTTTTGGGTGACCTCCATGCATTGCTAATGTTGCTACTACTACAAGCTATGATACTAGTACTTCAGTTGACCCATCAAGCAATCTTAAATTATTATTCTAAAGATATGTATAACTAGTTATTACAGTATGAAGCTAGTTGTACAAAAAACATCGACTCATATTGTGTCTGCAGCAAATAAAAAATCACCACCAGCATATGCATCATTCAGTTCTGCTTCGTAATCTTGGGCCATTAAGTTTGGGGTAATTAATCATTTTCAAGTACATCTAGTTTTTTTCCTCATATGCAGTATTCATACTTATTACCTTGTATTACCTTAGCTAATAGATCTTTTACCAAAGCTAGTGATATAGGCATGATACCTCCCACCCCATCTGTTTCATTATCATTGGTTTTATTTGTCCATTTTCCACTTAGTTCTATGTCTGGTAGCATGCTTACTAAAAAGTCTTCAATACTCATTTACCTTTCCTCCTAATTCTGTTGTTATTCAGATATTAGAGTCAAAAAAATGATTGGCAAAAAGCATGAGTCCAATGTTCTCTACTACTTCCATTCTACCATTGCTTAGTCTACTATTGCTTGCTCAGTACAGCCCCCCCCCCCCCCCCCCCCCCCCCCCCCCCCCCCCCCCACCAAAACCCAAACCAATTGGTTCCCAAGTTTAGGTTAATTGCAAACTTTAGAGTGAGTCATGTGAGCATGCAAAAGATTTTTTTCACATGATATCAACAAGCAAGCTTATGCTCCTTTCGTTTTTAATTCTTTATAACATTTAGGGTCCATGACATGCATTTTTGGTATTTTGTTATACTCGTATGGGCTTTTTTCCTGTAACAAAAATTTATTCAATTAAAGATAATTCTAAGCTATTTTCAATTTTTTATGTTTTTATGAAATTAAAACCCAATTTAACATGCCTATGAAAGTTCTTCAATGTAATAATGTCATATAAAGTTTTTTCTCAATCTTCTCGTGATTTTTTTGATCACTCATGGTATTGTTCATCAGTTATCTATTTCATATACTTCACAACAAAATGAGGTGGCAGAAAAGAAATATAGACAACTTTTAAAAGTAGTTAAATTTTATGTTATAATTATGAAATTGGATATTTGGATATTTGGGTATTTGGGTTCTCTTGGATCCGTACCCATTTTGTATCTTTGCCTACATACATATCAATAAAGTTTGGGTATTTGGTATTGTCTCGGCGAGTTTTAGGTTCTCTTTGAAGACTACCTAGGGTGTTTCGGCTAGGATTTCTCTAACGTGTGTTAGCTAATCTCTGAAGACTATTTTTACATGCGGTAAAATTAGAGATGTCTGAGTGTTATTTGAGAACCAAAGTTAGTTTTTTCTTTTAGGTTTTCTTCTATAAATTCATAGCAGGCTTAATTTTTACTTAAATTAAGTATCATACTTTATAATTCAAAATTATTGAAGCATTAATGATCTCTTCAACTAGATATACATCGAGAATTGGATGGAACCGGTATAAATATTGGTATCATGTGCATGTTTTTCTTTTGTTTTACGTTTACTTTTCATATATTGCTGGTATTACTGCTTTTATAGATAAAGTCATTACATTTGCTCGTTGGTTCAATGATTTTGAAAATTTCACGGATGATTGTTTACTTGATATGGGCATATAAACCCAACATTTGGTATCAAAGCCTAGCAATTATGTCATAATGGCATTGCATGTCAAGCATTACCTACAAACAAATAACTCATTGCATGTCAAGCATTACCTACAAACAAATAACTACTAATCTCATGTGTTCTCTGCCGTCGCTCAATTAATGAATTACAAATATTTTGGATCAATTTTATAAAAAAAAGAATAAGCGGTACCTTCTCAATCTCCGCGGAATCCTGATCCAGTCGTTGTTTAGAACAGCTTGCGGCAGTGGACTCAGTGACCGAAGAGGACTCTCCTGTCGCCAAGCTCGCTCTTTTGGGTTTCTTGTGAAGGCTTCTCCTTTCTTTCAGTGCAGATTCTGTCGTTTCTCAAAATTAGAACCAATAAAAAGACAAAATAATAGCGAGGTATATAGTTTGAACAGAGAAATTAGGGTTCTAAAGAGGGGAAACGAGAACGACGGAAGCTCACCGGGAGGGGATAGCCCGCATTTGAAGCAGGCAAACAGCCGCTCGACATCATCCTTTGGATCGATTGACATTGACAACGATTCGTCTCCCTCCCTCCCTCCCTCCAGCTCCGATCGCAAAATGGCTTATTTTCCCCTCTTTGCTTTTCGCTGAGCGGGAAAAGAGATGGGCCTCGGTTAAAGCCCAGCTCTTTTATCTGTTGCCATATACAGTTTTTGGGCTCTATTAATTGGTTCTACTTTGTTGTTTGAGTGTGATGCTTGACCTTTCATCACACATTTTGTCCGTGAAATTAATTTGAAATTGTTGTGAGTAGGCCTTTGGCCTCCGGCCCTCCCTAACATTATCCCCACATTACTCCACCATTCTTAATGTGGTGGAGATCTTTGGTATGTTAATTGTCCCTTGGAATTCCATATGAAATTATAAATAAAGAACCATGGCTATTGGCCATGGTTACTCTTCTCCAAAAATCTTATAGCACGTTATCAGCACTTTTTGCTCTAATTTTTGAGCTTTTCTATCCTCCAAATTCCATCCTCTAATTTGTTACGCGCAAAGGAATCTCTGGTTGCTGTTGCTCGTGGCGGATTTCCTCTTGGGCGTGCATTGCTCAAGGAATCTCTTGGGCGTTTTCGGAGCGTGGAATTTTATCTCTACGGATCTTCTCGTCTTTTCGATCTTCCCTAGATTTTCAATCTAGAGGTAATTTCCATCGATCCCGTAGATAAACAAATTTTTATTTCCGTCGATCCCATAATTTTTATTTTTATTTATTCCGTCGATCCCCTAGATTTTCGATCCCGACGGGGGGGACCGTTCTTCTGCGTCGCTCCCCCCCCCCCTGCGGGGCGGCAGGGGGGTCTTTTCTCTGGCCGACGCGTGGGGGAGATTTCTGGCCGCCGACAATGGCCTAAAACAGTAATAGATGTGGTGGAATTTGAGGGGACATACTTAGGGTTTTGGGATTATTTGTATTCCCCAACCCAAAAAATGGTCTTAATGGCTGATTCGGCTTAATTTAATTAAAATTGATAGTTTTGTTGTTGGACCTGCAGCCCATTTGTGCCTGCCAATAACTTAATAAATTCTTTGGGCCTGCAGCCCCAATTACTTAACGATTATTATTTTTGCCCACTAAATAATGGCCTGAAGCCAATTAATTCTTATTGCAATATTCTTTTGGTTGATTTTTTTTGCTACTGGGCCTGCAGCCCAATTATTAAATATTAAACAGATTAATATTTATGGGCCTGCCGCCACTTTAAATGATTAATCTATATCTTTTCTTCGTTATGAACTTATCACTTCATATTGCAAAATTTATAACACTATTGCATTTTTTTAATTAAAATATGGAATTTTAGGATTTTTCAAAAATATAATTATCTTAAGGATCATGCGACCGCTCTGCCGTTAGTTAACTAACCTAACGGTGTATGACGTCTCCCCGTGATCCGAGAGATTATTATATTTTATAGTCTATTTTCCAATATTTTATATGCATGTGTTATAAACATGCGTTGTTGTTTATTTTGTGCCTGTAGCATTTATAAACTGCGTGGATGTTTTTGTAAGCTAAAATGTGATTTTTGAGATCGGCCAATTTGATACCCTTTTAAATTCCTTGCAATTTAATTTTCTTTTTTGAGAGAATTTGTAAGTGAGGATTATATGTATTTTTGCCAAAGACCGGCATACCAACAAAATGAAGACGACGTTGTACATTGGAAAATTTAGGGACCCATTCTGGGTTTCCAAGTTGTATTTTTATTTTCTTTATGGACTGTATATTTGGACTTTGGACTGCGTACTTTTTTTGGGTATATGGTCGATCCCCACATTTTGCTTACTTTATTCGTTATGCGTGAATTTTAATTTATATTAATTCATGCTTATTTTAAAATTGCGTACATCGATTTCGAAGTCCTTGACTCTGCAGGGAAGATTTACCTGAGTTGGCGAGTGCCCCTAACCTTGGCACTGCCCATATCCCTGAAGCCCACCACATTTCTCCCCAGAAGTGGAAAAACAAGAGGAAGGCTAAAAACAACAAAGGGAAAGCTGTAATGAAGCAACCAAGAGGTGCAGCTCACCAGACAAACAAAAACAATAAAGGAAAGCGAAACTTCACATGGAAGCGAGCAAGTGTCACTTCCTAAGAAGAACTGGGAGGATAAATACCATAGATGCGGCATGACTGGCCATTGGTCCAGAAACTGCCGCACTCCTCACCACCTCCAGGATCTATACCAGGCGAGCCAGAAGTCTCTACCTGAAACAAACTTGGCGGGTGTTCAGCCGCCAACAATGTTTGCTGCAAAAGACTTCGAGAACGACGACCTTCTCGATTGAGCATCATCTTTTATCTATGCATTTAAAATTCGATGTATCTTCATCTTTTATTTGCTTTAATACGAACTTTTATTTTTGAATGTTGTCTACATTTTCGCTCAAATAAAATTTCGTTTTTGCTTATATAGATGATGTCTGAGTGCCTAGTGGACAGTGCCTCGACGCACACAATCCTTCGCGATCATTGCTATTTTAATAGCGTAAACAAATCCGACGGTCCTGTTATCACAATTTCAGGACTGTCCCAAATAATCGAAGGATCTGGTGAAGCAATTATATTGCTCCCAAATAACACAAGACTTCAAATAAATAATGCATTATTCTCTCCTAAATCAAATAGGAATCTCGTAAGTTTCAAGGATTTCCGTTTAAACGGATATCACTTAGAAACCATAGATGAAAATAAGGTTGAATATCTGATTGTAACTCGTCATAAAGATGACCAGAAGATCATCTGCGAACGATTCAAGGGACTCCTGTCGGGTATCTACCAAACATACATTCAACCAATAGAAGCCAATATGACTGAGCACCAGACGTGCCAATCACTACCAGAGTTCCAACTCTGGCACAATAGACTTGGTCACCCTGGAACAGCAATGATGCAACGCATCATCACTGAATCCCGTGGACACAAATTGAAGAACCTGAAGATTCTTCAAAAGAGTGAATTTCCTTGTCTCCCTTGTTTCAAGGGAAAAATTATAACGAGACCATCCCTCCTGAAAGTGGGATTAGAGTCTCCTGTCTTCCTTGAGAGAATTCATGGTGACATTTGCGGGCCAATTCACCCCGCAAGTGGCCCATTTCGGTACTTCATGGTACTGATTGATGCATCAACCAAATGGTCTTATGTGTGCCTCTTGTCCACCCGCAACCTAGCTTTTCCAAAGCTATTGGCACAAATAATCAGGTTGCGTGCTCATTTCCCTGATAACCATAACAAGAAACTACGTATTGATAATGCGGGAGAATTTACTTCACAAGTCTTTGAAGACTATTGCCGGGCAACAGGTATTGAAGTTGAACATCATGTAGCACATGTTCACACCCAGAACGGATTAGCTGAGTCCCTTATAAAGAGACTCCAATGGATTGCACGTCCATTGCTTATGCAATCCCAGTTGCCGATGGATGCTTGGGGGCATGCTATTTTACATGCCGCATCACTTATTAGGATAAGACCATCTGGAGGTCATACTTTATCCCCGATGCAACTAGCATATGGCCACCTCCGGATATCTCTCATTTGAGAGTGTTTGGTTGTGCGGTATATGTCCCAATAGCACCACCTCAGAGGACCAAAATGGGTCCTCAGCATCGTCTAGGTATATATATTGGGTTTGATTCGCCCTCTATTATCAAATACCTTGAACCCCTGACGGATGACGCATTCAAGGCACGTTTTGCTGACTGTAAATTTGATGAGAAATTTTTTCCTAAACTGGGCACATAGTCTAAGAAGTCAGAAGCTACTGAGACCATTAGTTGGGACCAGAAGTCTTTGTCCCTATATGATCCGCGTACTAATCTGTGTGAAGATGAGATCCTGAAGATCCTTCACATCCAGAATACAGTACATCTTTTGCCGGATAAGTTCACGGACAACTAGAAGATTGTCCGTTCACACGTCCCTACTGCCAATACGCCAGCTAGGATTGACATCCCCATATATGGATGAAATCCACCGGCTAGGGATGAGAATGGGCATGCCCAAAGCCCGTTTGGGCTTCCAATTGGGCATGCCACATCATCATCCCTACAAAATCCTTCACACATCCTAGTAGGATGTGTGAAGGATTTTGTAGGGATGATGATGTGGCATGCCCAATTGGAAGCCCAAACGGGCTTTGGGCATGCCCATTCTCATCCCTACCACCGGCAGCAGATTTGGCTGTACCTCAAATGAAAAGTGGACGCCCACCAGGTTCAAAAGATAAAGTTCCTCGAAAGAGGCAGACTCCTGGAGATAATAAGATTATCCCTCCACAGGATGCTGAGCTCAGACCAGCTACTTCTCCCCTCTTGATTTCCCCGGCAGAGGAAACAATAGGAGAAACATCATTAAATTTTGTACGTACTGGAGAAGTACTGGACAGAAATAGCACAGTCGTCAACGACGATTTTGCGTTCGATATTGCCGTTCACGTCACTGAATATGACGATGACGTCGAACCACGATCTCTAGCGGAATGTAAATGCAGAGATGATTGGCCAAAGTGGGACGAGGCAATAAGAGTAGAGCTGGACTCACTCAAGAAACACAAAGTCTTTGGACCGGTAGTCCAAACACCAGTAGGTGTAAAGCCTGTGGGATATAAGTGGGTTTTCATAAGAAAAAGAGATGAAAATAATGTGATCGTTCGCTACAAGGCACGCCTTGTAGCCCAGGGTTTTTCCGAAAGACCGGAGATTGATTACGAAGATACGTATTCACCTGTCATGGATTCGATCACATTCCGATTTTTAATAAGCCTAACTTCTCTGGAAAGCCTAGAAATGCAGCTCATGGACGTTGTGACTGCATATCTATATGGCGATATAGATAAAAATATCTATATGAGACTTCCTGATGGGTTTAATCTACCCCCAGAGATGAAAGAGATACCTCTGGACGTATTCTCTGTGAGGCTACATAGATCATTATATGGTCTAAAACAATCGGGCAAGATGTGGTATAACAGACTTAGTGATTTCCTTGCACAGCAAGGATTCACGAATAATGAAGTCTGCCCGTGTATCTTTATCAAAAGAACGGGAACAGGATTCATCATCATAGCAGTATATGTAGATGACTTAAATCTCATAGGATCTCCTGCAGAGATCAATGAGATATCTGAAAGCCTAAAACATACTTTTGAAATGAAAGACCTAGGCAAAACAAAGTATTGTCCTGGCTTACAGATAGAACACCTAAGAGGTGGAATCCTATTACACCAATCTAATTATACAAAGAAACTTCTACGCAAGTTTCATATGGATAAATGTCATCCTTTAGGTACTACTATGGTCGTAAGATCACTAGATGTACATAAGGACCCCTTCCGGCCACTGGAAGAGGGGGAGGAGATACTGGGTCCTGAAGTACACTACCTCAGTGTCATTGGAGCACTTCTATATATGGCTAACTGTACGCGTCCTGATATAGCGTTTACAGTTAATCTCCTAGCCAGACACAGTGCAGCGCCCACAAAGCGCCACTGGAACAGAGTAAAGCATATTCTGCGATACCTCCAGGGTTCAATTGATCTGGGACTTTACTACCAGAGAGGTGCCTCCCCCAAGTTATTTGGTTATGCTGATGTAGGTTATCTCTCAGATCCGTATACGGCAAAATCCCAGACAGGTTTTGTTTTTACCTACGGAGGTACTGCTATCTCCTGGAGATCGGTAAAGCAAACCACAACAGCTACATCATCCAACCATTCGGAGCTCATTGCGATCCATGAAGCAAGCAGAGAATGTTATTGGCTACGATCCGTTGTCTAACACATTCTTCAATCTACTGGCCTGAAGACCGGTGATTTGGAGCCTATCGTCCTGTTTGAAGACAACGCTGCGTGCATCGCTCAACTTCAAAAGGGCTACATCAAGGGCGACAGGACGAAGCACATGTCTCCCAAGTTTTTCTGGACACATGAGCTAAAGGAGGACAAGCAGATTGAAGTTCAGCAGATCCAGTCCTGCAACAACTTAGCTGATCTTTTTACCAAATCTTTACCAAAATGTATTTTTGTAAAACTTGTAAAAGGAATCGGTATGAGACAACTGAAAGACCTACAAGCCTGAAGCTTGTACGGATGAGGGGGAGTAACCTGTGTGTTGCATTCTTTTCCCTTAAGTTGTTGGTTTTTCCCACTGGGTTTTCCACAGCTAAGGTTTTAACGAGGCAAACACGATTACTCAGGATCCAGAAGTATCCACCCCCTATTAGCCTTAAATGCTAAGACCAAAGTAATGGATGGATAAGGGGGAGTGTTGTGAGTGGAGGAGGCCTTTGGCCTCCCCACCATTATCCCCCCATTACTCCACCACTCTTAATGTGGTGGAGACCTTCGGTATGCTAATTGTCCATTGGAATTCCATATGAAATTATCAATAAAGAACCATGGCTATTGGCCATGCTTACTCTTCTCCAAAAATCTTATAACAGAAATCGAATTTTTACGCAAAAATGGATTTCAGGGCATCTTGATTTGTGGGAAGATTGTGCATATTATAATAAGTGATGGTATTTATCATTTACTAATAATTTGATGAAAATATTTTTTAAAATAAGAGGAATAGATAAAATGCGACATGATTTGAGCTAAATAAGATCTAATCTTTGTTGCTTTTGCTTGAAAGCTGTTTACGGGTGTTTTCTCACCACTGAATCGTTGACCGATGACCGTACGGTCAACGTGGTCAAGGGGTCGGTTGAGATCCCATGGACACGCCGAGCACATGTGCACTCAACGTGGGTCGGAGATGGAGTCGGGGTTGAGCGTCGGTCTTCGGTTGAAGCGGAGCGGATGGGAGAAGCCTCGGCTCTGTTTGATGGGCTCGGCCTCGGTCGGTCATCACACCCGCTAGCCACGAGGGTGATCGTCGGGCGCTGAGGGGTAGCCTCGGCGCCTCGGCCAGCTTCTTCCTAAATAGACGAGAAACTCATCAGGGTGGCCGGACCTTGGTTCCGGTCGAATCCCCTCGGATGCCTAAGTCAGATCAGGGTCTAAAGAGTACTCGGTGGGGTAGGTATGACTCGAGAGGAGATCGATACGCTGACCCTCGGCACGAGCAGGGGGAGAGAGAGAAATGGCGGAAACCAAAGTCGTTGATGGAATACCTCAGATTTGGGTACCTGGGATTCGATCCCCTTCCTAGTCGTCCTTCCGTTCCTTTTATGGGTTCTCCGCCACGATTGCCCTCGATCCACGTCCTTCCTCCGCTCCCTTTCATGACCCGCGATCCGCCTCCTTTTCGGCACCTACGTGCGTGGTGGGGGGCGTTTATTAACGTGCCCCTTAATGATCATTAAGGGGTCGCGGATTCAGGGTAACAACTATTTCTGAGGAGCACGAGCTAATCGTGCGTCCCCGGGGGCAGGCTGGTCCGGCTTCGAGTTTTATCCGTGGGCCTCGTTAGGCGGTCCCAATCTCGCTTCGTGGGCTTCCCGTTCATGGCCGGGCCTCGTGTCTTCGCTTCTTGGGCTTCTCCAAAACAGTCGTATCAATTGCCCCCATCGTCCAGGCCGTTCGGCTTCAGTCGGTTCGGTTCGGGTGATGTGACTGTTGGGGGGTTTGACAGGCGTGTCAGTCGATGCATGCCCATTAAGTGGGGGTCATCATAACACGGCTCGTTTGATCTTCTCTGGGTGCGGGTTTCGAAGCGCCGCCGATCCTCTGATGTTGCCACGTGTTCCTTTCCGGACGATTTGAATTCCTCGATTGCTTTGCATATAAAGACGTCGGGTTCCCAAGTTTCGATTCTTTCGTGCCCTTCTGATCTTGGTTTTGTAAGCTCCTTCTTACCGTCATCTTTCTTCCTTCAGCTCCTTCTCAAGGTAACCTTCTTTTCTTTTTTTGACCCATGGCTACGCTTAGAATAGGCAATTCGGCGTCGGGATCTAGGGACCCCCCGACGCCTGAGTCCGGCAATATCCGACCTCTGGGACCTAGAGTCCCTTCGGGGTCTCGTCCTGCTCAGGAAAAGGGGAAAAGGAAGCTTTTCATGGACCCGTCGGCGATGACGTGGCTCAGGCCATCGAGAGGTTCGACGTTCCCCCGGCGGTCCTTGAGTCGCCGTCTAAGGCCCCTTTCCTGGCAGCTGCGAAGATCCGGGAGAAATATTTATATCATCTGTATGACGTTCGAATTCCCTTCAACGATGAGCGGATTTGCTTCCTGCGGAGTAACGAGGTCGGCGTCTATGTTGAGATGTTTCGCTTGGGCCTCCATTTCCCCCTTCATCCCTTCATCATTCAGGTCATGGAATTGCTGATGGTGTTCTTGTGCCAGTTGACCCTGTACTCCGTCATGGTGCTGACCGGGTTCATCATGCTCTATCGTACCCATGGCTTAGATCCGTCCCTTCCCCTCCTCTTTCATTACTATCGGGTTCAGACGGTCGGCCAAGGGTCGTGGCAGCACCTCCGGGCCCGCGCGGGGAGGGAGTGTTTGCTCGGTCTACCCCGCTGGGTGGGGGACTAGAGCTCGAGCTATGTCTTTGTCGTCTTTCCTGAGGACGCCAAGATCTTGACAGGTTGGGGAGGGTTATGTCAATACGACTTGGCGTTGACCATCTCCGAGGCTGATCAGGCAGCTATTCGACTGCTACCGTCTCTTTCCCTAGAGGAGAGGTCGATCTGGCCTCTGCTGGACGACCTGCTTCTCAAGACCGTTCTGTGGTCTCCCGGTAGGCTCTTCCTTTCTTTCTGCTTTCCCTCTCGCTTACCCTGATCTTCTTTCCTTCTGCAGAGATGGCCGGGTGCGAATTTACCCACAATGTCAACGAACTCATCCGAAGGGGTTCCAGCTGAAGCCGAGGGAACCCATCGGGCCAGGCGCCCCGTCGCACCGTTGACGAAGAGGTGCGTCAGGCCGAGCCTGCCGTAGGGAGAGTGGAGCCCACGGTTGTGGTGACGCCTCCTCCTTGGCCGCGGAGAACCTCCCTGAGGGTGAGGCCCTGGGGGCCGAACTCCCTCGCCCCGCCCAAGCCGAGGGAGGTGACGCAGGAGCCGAGCCGACCCCTCGCGCGCCCATGGGCGGTCGCGGTGCGGGGCGTAAGCGTTCTCCCCCGACCTCCGCCGGCCCCAGTGAGAGGAAAAGGATGAAGGAGGGTGGGGAGACCCGCACTCCAGTGGCCTCCTAGGTGCCGACGGCCTCCGGCGAAACTCTCCCGCTGACCCTGGTGGTCACTCCCGCCGTCTCGGCCGAGCCTTCCCTGGTGGGAGCCGGCTGTGTGTTGGCGAATGTCTTGGCGGGCCCCGAGGTTACCCCCGGGGACTTGGTATTCGTCGATCGGATCATGGCCAACCAGTTGGCACACGGCTCCGTCCTCCCGAGGGACCGATCTCTCCTGGAGAGAGCTCCCACCGACACACTGTCGGACTCCCTAGTCTGGCAGCTTCAACAGGTTTGGCCGCTTTGCTGTTCCCAGACCTGTCTCCTGGCCTTTCTCTATATAACTCCTTCCTTTTTGCAGGCCACTGTGATGGCCGTCGAGGCGCATCGTCGGGTGGCCCGGGCGAGGGAGCTCGAGGAGTCCACTGCCCGGGAGCGTACAAGGGCCGGGACGGCCGAGGTGGCCGTCCAAGAGGCGCACATGGAAGCTCGGCATCTCCGACGCCGGGTGGAAGAGCTTGCTGCTCAAGTGATGGACCTCCAGGGGGAGCTGGACGACGCTCAGAGGTCGGCCCGAGAGGCGGAAGAGGCATTCCGCCAGGAGAGGAGCGACCTCTAGAGCGAGCTGGCAGACATGCGTCAGATGACCCAGTTCATCGACGAGGTGGAGAGGGGCGTCGACTGGGTCCTGGGGGCGAGGATCGCGGAGGTCCTTAGGGAGGCCTTCAGCTCTTATGAGGACCTTCTTGCCCCTCGGATCATTGACGTCGTCCGAAACTCCTTCCGGCGGTTTGCGGAGCATGCCCGGTAGCCCCTCCCTCCCGTCGATCCCCCGTGCTCCGAGCAGGGCGAGGTGCCAGAGGATGCTTCCTCCCGTGCCCCAGGGCCTTAGGCCTCTGTTTCTTGTTCCCCTTCTCTTTTGGCTTGTAATTCTGAACAATTTTATTTATATAGCTTCTTTGTCGCTGGGGGTTTTCTGCCCTAATTGTGTTTTGAACTGGTCGCAAGTTCCACATTTCGCCGGCATCCCTTTATTGCTCGCGGTGAGGGCGAAGGGCCTTCAGAACTCCAAACCCGTTGGCATCCTGGATTGAGACCTTATTGTCGCCCTCGTCTATTTCGCCATAGTTTTTCCTCCATTCGCGATACTAGGTTTGCTTAGGTAGTCGCCTCACATGCGGCTGGGTTGCTCCCAGTCTCGCAGTCAGTCGGATCGGTCGGTTATAAGCCGGGGGCTACCCCTCGGCTTACGACCATCCGAGTCCCTCGTCCGCTGGGGGAGTTGCCCCCAACCTTATGTGCGAACGGATCGTTCGGTTGGCCAGGGGGCTGCCCCTCGGCTTATAACCGACTGATGTCCCCGTCTGCTGGGGGAGTTGCCCCCAGCCTTAAGAGCAGGAAGATCGTTCGGTTGGCGAGGGGGCTGCCCCTCGGTTTATAACCGACCGATGTCCCCGTCTGTTGGGGGAGTTGCCCCCAGCCTTACGAGCGGGCAGATCGTTCGGTTGGTGAGGGGGCTGCCCCTCGGTTTATAATCGACCGATGTCCTCGTCTGCTGGGGGAGTTTCCACCAGCCTTACAAGTGGGCGGATCATTCGATTGGCGAGGGGGCTGCCCCTCGGTTTATAACCGACCGATGTCCCCGTCTGCTGGGGGAGTTACCCCCAGCCTTAGGAGCGGGCGGATTGTTCGGTTGGTGAGGGGGCTACCCCTCGGCTTATAACAGACCGTTGTCCCCGTCTGCTGGGGGAGTTGCCCCCAGCCTTACGAGCGGGCGGATCGTTCGGTTGGCGAGGGGGCTGCCCCTCGGCTTATAACCGACCGATGTCCCTGTCTACTGGGGGAGTTGCCCCAGCTTTACGAGCGAGCGGATTGTTCGGTTGGCGAGGGGGCTGCCCCTCAGCTTATAACTGACCGATGTCCCCGTCTGCTGGGGGAGTTGCTCCAGCCTTATGAGCGGGCGGATCGTTCGGTTGGCGAGGGGGCTTCCCCTCGGCTTATAACCGACCGATGTCCCCATCTGCTGGAGGAGTTGCCCCCAGCCTTACGAGAGGATCGTTCGGTTGACGAGGGGGCTGCCCCTCAGCTTATAACTGACCGATGTCCCCGCCTGCTGGGGGAGTTGCCCACAGCCTTACGAGCGGGCGGATCGTTTGGTTGGCGAGGGAAGCTATCCCTCGGCTTATGACCGATCGATGTCCTCGTCTGCTGGGGGAGTTGCCCCCAGCCTTATGGATGGTTTTAAGGATTGGTTTGGTGGGGGAGTTGCCCCCAGCCTTTCGACCGATCGATTCGGTGGGCCTGCGGAGGGTTGCTCTCCGGCTTAGGGCTGACCGCTGAACCCGTCTGCTGGGGGAGTTGCCTCCAGACTCACGGACGGGTTTACAGATCGGCCTGTTGGGGGAGTTACCCCCAGCCTTACGGCCGATCGGTTCGGTGGGCCTGCAGAGGGTTGCTCTCCGGCTTAGGGTCGACCGCAGAACCCGCCTGCTAGGGGAGTTGTCCCCAGACTCCTGGACGGGTTTGCAGATCGGCCTACTGGGGGAGTTGCCCCTAGTCTTATGGCCGATCGGTTCGGCTTCCCGCCTCCGGTCTGTCGAGCGAAGGCAATCCTCTGGGAGAGGAGATCGAGTTCTCTTTCATGTCTTGAAACGGCCATTCAACTAAATGCGGAAAAAAGAGGTTGCATTTGTACCAACAAGGTCCTTCTTTCTTTCCATGGACCAGTACATTTGGAAGAAAAAACAAAAAACGGAGGGAGTCAGGGCAGGATAGCCTCCCCCGACGAGGTGGCAGGCGTTTGTCCAGTCCGATCACTCGATGACGCGCATGGGCGCCTAGACTACGTTAACCTTCTTCCCCTTGTCCAGCTGCCTGGATGTCCCCTCCCCAGGAGTGAGATCATCGGTAAAGTTCTTCAAGTGCCCCCGACTCACCATCTTCTCTATGTATTTCTTCTGATGCCAGCAGTCATCGGTATCGTGGCCGTTGTCCTTCTGATATTTGCAATATTTCTCTTCGTCTTTCCCACCTCTCTTCATCCTCGGAGGAGGCCGGTTCATGCGCCCCTCCTTCTGGGCGTGTGCGAGGACAACGTCCGGGGCAACGTTCAGCTGGGTGTGCCGCGGTTCTTCCCTCCGCTGCTTTCCTCTGGCCTTCTTCTCCTGCTGATGCTCCTCCGAGCTGCGGCGCTCACTCTCGTCGTGCTTGGATCCTCGCTTGGTCCTTCCGTCATCGATGGTCAAAGCCTCTTCTGTCAGCATGAAGCGCTCGCCCGTGCCATGACCCCGGCGAGGTCCTTCGGAGGATTGTTGTGTAATGATTTCTTCAGACCCCTGTGCCGTAATCCTTTCTTCAGGGCCGTCTTCATGACCAGCTCGGGACAGCTCTCCACGTTCAGTCGTTCCGTGTTGAAGCGACGCATGAAGTGCCTCAGGGATTCCCCGGGACCCTACACCACATTGAATAAGAGTTCTGAGTCCGGCTTTACCTGTCGCCCGGCCATGAACTGCTTGCAGAACAACTGGGCGAGCTCCTCGAAGCTATCAATGGAGCGGTTGGACATGTTGTGGTACCAGGTCCTCGTCGCTTTCCGAAGGGTGGAATAGAAACCCCTATAGAGCAGGGTGTCGTCGGCCCCCTGGAACGCCATGACCCCCTCGTAATCCATCATGTGGTCCGCAGGATCGCCTGTGCCGTCGTACTTCTTCAACGTCGGCACCTTGAAACTTAAGGGCACCCGTGCCTCAGTTATCCTCCGGGTTAGGGGACATCGGTCACCATTAACGCTCCCCGGCCACCCTCCTTCGCTTATCTCATGATTGTCTGGTCGCAATGGGGGGCAGGTTCAGGCTTGGCTGTCCCTTGTGCCCCCGCCAAACTGGGGGCAGGGCTCGATCTGTGTGCGTCCCCTTTCTCGCTTCGGTATTCTCGCCTATCCCGCTTCACTCGGCGGGCACTTCCGCTCCGCTGGGACCGATCCCCCAAGGCCCGGTGATCGTCCCGTCGGTGCTTGGATGAGCCTGGTTGTCTAGACGAGGTGGTCACCGACTCGCCCTTGGATTGCTCGAAGCCCCTCTTGTTTCCCTCACGAAACGAGGTGGGGGTGGGGGCCGTGCTGGGTTGAAGCCCGGCATGGTGACTCGCCGCTCCAGGTTGGGCACCCCGTTCCCGTGGTCAGTGACTACGGCGGACCGCATGGGTTGGTAACCCCCTCCCCAACGGTGGGCCTCATCCACCCCATCTCCCTGGATGGGTGTGTTGCCGACGAGTTGTTGAATTGTTGCGACCAACGTCTGGATGTTGGCGTTGGTCTCCTGGGCGAAGGTGCAGAGCTATTCCTGGGAGACCGATCGGAACTCGCCTGTCCCCTCGGTGGTGTGGCTGAGCTGGTTCTTGGGGGGAATGTAATCTCCCTCCTCTTGGATGGGAGGCATGCGCCCCGCGCCATTGCAGATGGGTTCCATTCTGGTGGTTCGATGTGGGCTTGCTTCAGTTCCTACAGACGTCGTCAGATGTTTACGGGTGTTTTCTCACCACTGAATCGTTGACCGATGACAGTACGGTCAACGTGGTTAAGGGGTCGGTTGAGATCCCTTGGGCACGCCGAGCACACGTGCGCTCAACGTGGGTCGGAGATGGAGTAGGGGTCGAGCGTCGGTCTTCAGTTGAAGCGGAGCAGAGGGAAGAAGCCTCGACTCTGTTTGATGAGCTCGGCCTCGGTCGGTCGTCACACCCGCTAGCCGCGAGGGTGATCGTCGGGCGCTGAGGGGTAGCCTCGGTGCCTCGGCCAGCTTCTTCCTGAATAGACGAGAAACTCTTCAGGGTGGCTGGACCTTGGTTCCGGCCGAATCCCCTCCGATGCCTAAGTCAGATCAGGGTCTGAAGAGTGCTCGGCGGGGTAGGTATGACTCAAGAGGAGATCGATACGCTGACCCTCGGCACGAGCAGGGGGAGGGAGAGAAATGGCGGAAACCAAAGTCGTTGATGGAATACCTCAGATTTGGGTACCTGGGATTCGATCCCCTTCCTAGTCGTCCTTCCAGTCCATTTATGGGTTCTCCGCCACGATTTCCCTCGATCCACGTCCTTCGTCCGCCCCCTTTCATGCCCCTGCGATCCGCCTCCTTTTCGGCACCTACGTGTTTGGTGGGGGGTGTTTATTAATGGGCCTCTTAATGATCATTAAGGGGCCACAGATTCAGGGGAACATCTATTTCTGAGGAGCACGAGCTGATCGTGCATCCCCGGGGGCAGGCTGGTCCGGCTTCGAGTTTTATCTGTGGGCCTCGTTAGGTGGGCCCAATCTCGCTTCATGGGCTTCCCCTTCATGGCCGTGCCTAGTGTCTTCGCTTCTTGGGCTTCTCCAAAACAGTCATATCAAAAGCTACTTTCAAGAGAAATGTCATGTAACTGTGTCACTGACACCACGTCATCGTCTACTTGGAATCTGTTTAACAAATGAGTCGGCATTCTCTAAAAGATTCCCAAGGACACTTTTGTTAATATGGATTTAGAAATGGTCTTAAACATTCTTGTAAACTCTTTAATTAGATGTCATTATGTGGTATTTATGGAGAATGTTTTAGAGATGCATCCTAGACCATTGGAACATGTAAATCTTTAGAAACGAAATCTACATCATTCATTGTATGCGAGCATCACCGATAAAAGGGGTAAGAAGATGGCATCCATATCCAATAATAATCACTGAGCAATTAACCAAGTAAATGCAATATAAATCTCCACCCTCAAGACCTTTTGTGATGCTAAGTGTCTTGTTAGTGTTAGAATTTGATAGAATGCCGACTTAGACATTCTAATAGATGGAGTAGCTAAACTATACCGCGATGATAGTCGGTATTAGAGCTTGCGAAAAAGCTGTGGTTCGTGGGAAAGAGGATGTCAACCAGTGAGATTCTCAAAGACTCCGAGATGACAGAGGCCACCACTAGGCTGCCTTACAAGGAGAAATCTACAGACATCATGTCAGCGTTCGAGACATGGTTAGACAAGGCAAAGCTCACAATGGCTGAGACGAAGGACCAGCAAGAGACCATGGAGGAATGTATGACGTCCCCCCAGTTTGTGATCATGTGCAAAGTGCAGTATGTGCGATATGAGATTGGGGGAGCACGAGATTTAAATATTTATAACCGCAAGCGCACGGTGTTGTAGTGTGGCTTGGAGGTCAAACTCAGGGAGACGTGGTTGTGCTTGTGTCAGAAGGGACCCGATTCACCCTATGGGTGAGCTAGCCCGAATCGGTGGATGGTTTGTCACAAATTGTAGATACGAGATTAAACAATATAAAAGGAAACCCCGGGACTTCGGTTTCCACCCTATCATGTGATTCTAGCTAATACGGCCGGCGGATAGGACAACGATCAGAATTAGGGTTTAATGGTGAGACGTTGCCTCTAAGAGTGATACCAGCGTCCCATGGGCCCGATATTCCGGTCGGTGCCCAGGATGATACGCTGGACTACCCGAATTTGTCCAGTGGGCATTCCCATGTCCATTAACACTGACCGACTCCGGGAGCACTAAGCTCGCAACGATAACTCCCAACATCTCGTCCTGCCGCTCCCACGTGCTAGGATTCGATGTCTACGCTAAGGGCGTGAGATATGGCTGGGGAGTCAACCGCCAAGTTTATTCCCCCTTGGCCCAACGGTCAAAGGCGGTCTTTTTCCCGCCGATGACAATAAAACACCCCGCGTAACCAATAGATTCCTAATCCCTATCGATTTCCTAGTCATATGGACGCATTAGGGAGAACCCACGAAGGGGTTTCCACCAAAATCCCAGATTTGGGAACTACTCACACATTTTAGGTAAAAAGCAATCTAAATGAAAATCGACGGTTAAAAACATGATCGGGCAATAGAAATGAAGTAGTAGCAATGCAATTAACAATGTATTAAAGTTTTACAGAGATCGGAACACTTACAAATAAATATAAAATTCCAGCCGTCGCAATAAAGGAAAAACAGAAAATAAACACAACCCAAAAAACACAGCTTACATTTCTGAAAACCAAGGGCTAATATATATAGAAAACGACGTCACCCGATCGGTTGAAGAATCAACCGATCGGGTGACCTGCTTCGTTCTTCGACGGTGCTCTTCAGGACTTCACCCGGTCACGCGACACGATCGGTTGGCGGAAGCTTCTGGTCGTTTGGATCTTGAGCTCATCAGGTGGACCGATCGGTTGATAAATCAACTGATCAGTTGGAAACGTCGCCCAAATAAACAGAAAGTTGCGACGTTTTGGCACGGTCTACTGGCTGTTCACCCGATCGGTTGGAGTTCAGCTCCAGTTTTCCGAGAAGACAGTCGGGCTGAACCGGTCGTCGACCCGGTCAGTTGATGCCCACGTTGCTTCAGCGGCTGTCCGGGTCATGCACGCGTGCATCACCCGATCGGTTGGCTGTATCTAACCGATCGGGTGGGGGACTGAAAGATAGAAATCTTTATCGTATGACCCCCTGGATCACGCGTGACTCCTCCCGTTGCTCCGGGGACATGTGATATCTTCGTTATGTGTCCCCTATGCTGGCAAACTCCTGCAAACATGTAAAAACACGGAGAAGTGAAAGAAAACTAGAAAACATGAGAAAACGGATACGGGACGGCGGAAAATAACGGAAAAACACAAAAGAAGACATGCGTGAATATATGAAATATAAACGCACGTCAAAATCCCCCAAGCTAAACCCTTCCTCGTCCTCGAGGAAGATGAGTGAGAGTAGGAGCTCGTGGGGAGAGAATAGAGAGGCAGTGAGAAAAAGAGAACTCTAAATCCTAAATCGCCCGTCAGGGCCAACAAAATCAAAAACGACACACCAAGCAAGCAAATGCCAAATCACAACACTAAACCAAGGAATACGAGTCCAGACAAGTGTCGTGGGCCCATGCGGTGAAGCGCGAGTGAGTGTGGTCGTGTGCTAGCAGACGGTGTTACTATCTACATTGTGCTATAAGCTCCATATACACAAATCCAAGGAAAGACCCAAGTATCGATTCGATTTGAAATAAGAGGTGAATATAAAGCTCAAGTATGCATGAGAAGAAAGTGAGAATCGAAACGTATCATGTGTCAGGGACTCCACAGCTAGGGACTTGGACATCACCACACTATCGCCTATATAATAGCTAGAAATTCCATATTCCAAGTGTTTTCGAAAGCGATGGGGGGTAGAGATGATGTGGAGTAGAACACTCGGTGCAAATTCTCGCCTTCCCTTTATTCACGACAGGTAGGAAAATATTCATACACAATTTTTTTTGGGTTTTGGATATATGTATTTTTTTGGATTTTTGGCTATACATATGTATTTTTTTTCTTTCTTTTCTCTTTTCTATTTTTTTGGGTTTTTATTTTCTTTCTCTTTTTTCTTTTTTTTTGAATTTTGGATTTAGGGGTATATACACGTGTGTGCTCTCCCAAGTGGGAGAACGGTACACGACGAGGGGATTTGCACCAAGTAAAATAAAACGGAAATCGGACTCTAAACACTTGGGCAAGGGAGATTTTTCGCTAATCAGAGCATGGGCTAAGTGGGTTATCCTAATCCTAATTATGGAATCCCGACACATGCGAAATGAAGCATATGATACACATATATTCATGCATACAGAAGCAGATAAGAGAGGCAAATACCACATATTCAAATCGAAGCATGATAATCTAGGGGGTCATTCCTGAACAGGTATATAAAACAAAATCACAAAGTAGAAGCACACCAGACAGCTAGTCACGACACACTGCTCACAAAAAACCTAAGTGGACCCATGATGCGTGAAATGCAAGAGAACTCGGCTTCCTAGGGTTAGTGAATGTTATTATCGAAGCCATGCTAGGTGTGTGATTTTTGTGGTAATTCATCATAGGGTTCATCTCTAGGAGAAAGAGATAAAAAGAAGAAAAGAAAAAATGAAAACACGATGAAAACGACTCAAAAACGAAGAAAAAGACACAAATGACGCTCGAAGTGCGACTCCCCCAAGCTGAAACTTGCATTGCCCTCAATGCAATAAGAGTAAATACGGGAGGGCAATGAAAATGGGGGGAATACGCACCGACACAAAACGAGATGAAAAACAAGAAAAACACACAGACGAAACTGCAGAGAAAAAAAGAAAAAAATAAAGAAAAGCACACAACACGACATACAAACAGAAAATAAAGATAGAAAATCACAAGACACAACATATAAAAACAAACACACTTAGAAAAACATCACAAGACAGCACACAGAAAAATTGACTTCCCCTAAGCCAGACGTGACAAAGCTAGCGAAATGATATGATCATGAAAATGCAAAAGTGTGCGAGGGGGAGGTCAATCGGAGTCACTTTCGGTAGAATGGTAAGGAGATGGCAAGGAGGGTGGTGAATAATGGTAGAAGGAATCCTCTGAGGACAAAGGAGAGGGTGTGCGAATAGGAGAGGGAGGAGCAACAGGCTGGGCCACCGGAGGATCGAGATTTATCGGTGGATCGTGGTGGATAATAGTGGCACTGGGTGAACCGACACGTGGGTGCCAATCAGGAGGATCCACGGGAGGAAAGTGAACGAGTGAGGCATACCAAGGATCCGGGTAGAACTCCCAGGGTAGATGTGTAATGCGTAAGGGGAAGTGATCCGAAGATGAGGGCGGGAGGATGGCAAAAGGAGTGTAGGCAGGACTGTAGAGGTAGACTGTACGCTCCTCACCAAAGGGAGTTAGCTTACCAATCTCGATTAAGTAATTGCAATCGATACGGCTGCGTCCCGGTACAATAGGGAGGTCGGGTGGCATCTTCAAAACACAACTGACAATAAGAGTAATCATCCCCCCACAGTAGATAGAGCCAGAAGTAGCGCAGCCAACGGATAAGATCTCGTGGATGATCCAATGAGCGGTGTTTATGGGTAAAGGGATATTGCCATGAATCTTGTCATGGGACATGGCGTAAAGAAAGATGAGCTCATCCCTGGACACCGTGGATACATCTACGCGAGCGAAAATGGTGTTGGCAAGGAAGCAATGGGCGAAGCGGTAGCATGGGTGTATGATGTAGGAGGCGAGGGCTACCGCTGGAAAGGTGGTATATCGGGTGAACCGTTGCCAGACACCATCAGCCCGAAAGCAAGAAAAGATGTCAGATCGATCATGAGTTGAGCATTCAACATGACGATCGGGTTGAGGGAAGTCCAGAATATTGTTAAGCTCGTTGAAACTCATGGTAAAATCGCCATTGAAGGCGCGGAAGGTGAAACCAAATTCTGACACCTCGAGAGAGCTGAGGAACTCAAGTGTGAGATTCCTGTGTGTATACGCATGGGTACGTAGAAGGTAATCGCAACCTATGAAGCGAAAAAGTGCACAGACGCCCCTAAAGAGTCCTAGAGATTGTAGGGTGGGGACGTCGGTGAAAAGAGTAGGTCGCATTGGGTGATGAAGAAGGGCTTGCAAACGATCGGATTGCTCTTTAGAAGAAGGATTGATGCCAAGAAAGGAAGGGGAAAAAGGGCCGTATAGGGGATGTCGGCGTGACGATGAGGTAATCTCCTTTCCCTTCTTAGACATCGTGACGACGTGGGGAAAAATGATAAAGTGGGATATGGTGTCTATGATGATGATGAACCAGATGAAGTGTGTAGACACAAATTTCAGACTTTGCATATAATTGAAGGAAATGTGAATAGTGGAAGGAGGTTACCCATCAATGTTGTAAGATCAAGCACCCGAAAGACCCCATGCAGTATAAGGAAGCGATTTGGGAAGCCGTCGCTCGCTGATCCGACAAGAATCGAAATTTTCGAAAATTTGGGGGATATGGTTAGGGTTTGGATGTTTGGTGAGAGAATGTTGTTGATGTGAATGGTGGTGATGGTGGGGGAGTATGGGAATGAGTGAGGATGAGGATTTAGGGGTAGTGGGGTAGATGGAAGAGGCCGATTTGGCAGATGGATGAGAAGAGAGCGCGCGAACAGGAGTTTGGGGGTCGGGTGGACGAAGTCGTGCGAACGGGAATATATATAGGGACGCAAACGAACCGATCGGGTGAGGGTTCACCGGATCGGTTGGGTAAATTTAGAAAAATTTCCGTCGGCCAACAACTACAGATGAACCGATCAAGTGAGTTTTCACCCGATCGGTTGACTGCTTCCCAAATCTTCCCAAGAGTACTGTGACTTTTCACCCGGTCAATCACACGACCGCAGCTTCACTCAACCGATCGGGTGATGTAATCCCCAAATTTTCCCGAGAATTCAGCCCTTCTCACACAGTCAGCCACCCGATCTCAGCTTGCTTCACCCGACCGATTCGCTGGAGAACAGATATAGGCCATTGTCTGATACGTCCCATCCGATCGGCTGAATGGTCACCCGATCAGGTGAGGGCTTGTTTCCTGCAAAAATTCATAAATGGCCTAAGCCTCTCGACGAGAGTCCCCATGGCTGGATTTATTGATAAAAAAATAGGAAAAATTAAGCTAAAAATAAGCCTAAAACTAAGGTAAGAGTTTAGAACATGGGTTGCCTCCCATGAAGCGCTTTTGTTTAACGTCGTTTGCTCGACGCCTCTTTTGGTGGTCAATTAGGATCTGGAGGGTTTGAGGAAGAGTCGTTGGTCGTTGAAAATCTGACCGGAGAGAATGCTTGTTCTCCTACCGCATAGTGTTTAAGGCGCTGCCCGTTGACTTTGAATGGCTCATCTCTTCCCATTATCTCGATAGCCCCATGCGGGTAGACCTTGGTGACGCGGAAGGGTCTCGACCATCTCGACTTGAGCTTTCCAGGAAAAAGCTTCAGCCTCGAGTTAAATAGGAGAACTAAGTCCCCTTCCTTGAATTCCCTCTTCAAGATACGCTTATCGTGCCACCGCTTCAACTTCTCCTTGTAGATCCGGGCATTTTCATAAGCATTGAGCCGGATCTCGTCGAGCTCGTTAAGTTGCAGCTGTCGGTGGCTTCTAACCTCTTTGGCGTCAAAATTTAGGTTCTTGATTGCCCAAAATGCCTTGTGTTATCATTCCACGGGTAGATGGTATGCCTTCCTGAAGACAAGCCGGTAGGGTGTTGTGCCGATCGGAGTCTTAAACGCCGTCCTGTAAGCCCAGAGCGAGGCAGAAAGTTTTGATGACCAATCCTTCCTGGAGTTGGCCACCGTCTTTTCCAGTATGCTCTTGATCTCCCTGTTAGAAACCTCCACTTGGCCGCTAGCCTGCGGGTGATAGGCACGCCTGATTCGGTGTTGTACCCCGTACTTCTTCAAGAGAGCTTCGAATTTCTTCTCTATAAAGTGGCTCCCTCCGTCATTGATCAAAACTCGAGGCACACCGAACCGCCGGAAGATGTTGTTTTTGAAAAACTTGGCGACCACCTGAGAATCATTAGTAGGACTGGCTATGGTCTCTACCCACTACGATACGTAATCCACGGCCACTAAGATATACCGATTTCCAGAGGACGAGGGGAACGGTCCCATGAAGTCGACTCCCCACACATCGAAGATCTGTACCTCTAAAATGTAGTGCTGAGGCATCTCGTTCCTCTTGGAGATGTTCCCCGTCCTTTGGCATTTTTCGCAAGCCTGGACATAATCTTGTGTGTCCTTAAAGAGGGTCGGCCAATAGAATCCGCTCTGGAGGATTTTCGTCGTCGTCTTATAAGCGCTCGCATGTCCTCCACACTGCTGATCATGGCAATGGGAAATTATGGAGGTCGCCTCAGTTTCAAGAATGCACCTCCGTATCACCCCATCATTACAGGTCTTCTACAAATGAGGGTCGTACCAATAAAATTTACGGACCTTGTGGAAGAATTTCTTCTTCTGCTGGTAACTCACGTTATGGGGGACGATGGCACATGTCAGATAATTTGCGATGTCGGTGTACCAAGGAGTCCAAGCGGAAGAGATGGGGAAGAGATGCTCATCAGGGAGCGAGTCGTCAACTGGAGTAGCATTTAAATCGAGAGTAGGCAATCTAGACAAGTGATTGGCAACAACGTTCTCCGCCCCCTTCTTGTCTTTGATCTCCAGGTCGAATTCCTGGATGAGGAGAATCTACCTAATGAGCCGTGGCTTAGCCTCCTTCTTGCTTAATAGGTATTTGAGAGCCGCGCGATCCGTGTGCATGATCACCTTGGCACCAACGAGATACTGCCAGAACTTGTCCATGGCATAGATGACCGCTAGCAATTCTTTCTCCGTGGTAGTATAATTTCTTTGGGCAATGTCAAGGGTCTTGCTTGTATAGTATATAACATGTAGATTTTTGTCTTTCCTCTGCCCCAAGACGGCCCTAACTGCATAATCACTAGCATCACACATTAATTCGAATGGTAGACTCCAGTCCGGTGGCTGAATCACGGGTGCAAAAATCAAGGCTTGCTTCAGCAGGCGGAACGCTTTCATGCACTCGTCGTTGAAGATGAAAGGTGCGTCCTTCACTAGAAGTTGAGTCAACGGCCTGGAAATCTTGGAGAAGTCCTTTATGAAGCGACGGTAGAATCCCGCGTGCCCTAAAAAACCACGGACCCCTCGAAGATTGAGTGGAGGTGGAAACTTTTCAATCACTTCAACTTTTGCCTTGTCTACTTCGATCCCCCTCGAAGATATGACGTGTCCCAGTACAACTCCTTCTTGGACCATGAAATGGCATTTCTCCCAGTTCAGAACCAGGCCCTTATCTTGACACCTCTCCAGGACCTTGGTTAGATTACGGAGGCATGTGTCAAACTCCGTTTCGTAGACAGAGAAATCGTCCATGAAAACCTCCATAATATCCTGGGAGTAGTCGGAGAAGATTGCGCACATTAATCTTTGGAATGTAGCCGGGGCGTTGCAGAGCCCAAACGGCATTCTCCTGTAAGCATATGTCCCAAATGGAAAAGTGAAAGTTGTATTCTCCTGGTCGTCATTATGGATGTGGATTTGAAGAAAACCGGAGTACCAGTCCATGAAGCAGAAGTAGTTATGCTTTGCTAGCCTCTCGTGCATCTGATCAATGAAAGGAAGAGGATAGTGATCCTTCCTTGTCGCCTTGTTCAGTTTCTGGTAGTCGATGCACATCTGGTTCCCTGTGACGGTCCTCGTGGGTATGAGCTCGTTCTTCTCGTTGCGAATCATCGTCATTCCTCCTTTTTTGGGTACAACGTGCACCGGGCTAACCCAGCGACTGTCGGAGATAGGGTATATGATACCGGCATGTAGAAGCCTAACAATCTCCTTCTTGATCACCTCCATCATGATGGGATTCAGTCTTCATTGTGGCTCAATTGAGGAGGCTTGCTCGTCTTCAAGCAGAATTCGATGTGAGCAAAGCCCCAAGCTCACTCCTTTCAAGTCTTCAATTGCATACCCGAAAACACTCTTAAACCTTTTTAAAACACCAAGAAGTTTGGTCATCTGGACTTCAGGCAGCGAGGAGTTCACTATGACCGGCAGTGTCGAATCCTTCCCCAAATATTCATATTTTAGTCCCAGAGGCAAGTCTTTCATCTCAACTTCATGGGGTCCTGATGCATATTTCTCAAGCTGAGCATCCTCAAGTGAAAGTACTTCCTCGTGGATCTCACGAAAGCCAGCATCCGAAACTTCACTCCTCGCCTTGGTTTCGCATGGCGAAGCCTCACAAGGTAACGAGGGGGCAACGGGGGAAGGTTCTGGGTCTTTCTCAAGCTCATAATAATTATCCGGGAAGAAGGCTTCAACGCGAAAACAGGTTTCAACAGTCGATGGTTCCCCACCACGGCTTCCAGCTTCCTCATTGCCCCAAGATCCGGGATGCTCTATAGAAGTCCGCAAGGAATAGATCGATTCCTGTTCAACGTACTCGATAGACTCTGCCTGGTAGTTCTCCTGACAAAACTCCTCATAGGTGAACAATTCTCCCCCACTGAATTCAGAACTGGGCACGTCAATATACGCCACATCATACGGAGGAAGGAGAGTTGTCGTGACTGGATGCTGCTGCATGTCATGATACCTTCTCTGATTTTCCACAGCAGCGGATAGAAGGGATAGAACGTTCGAAGCACATAGGGATTCTGTCAAGCTCTGTGCCAAACAGCAGACGTGGTGTGAATGATCCCAGATATCGCCCGAAACGGCACACAACATCCTTGTCGGGGAGTAGAAACATGTGAGAAAAGGAGGGAGGGAGAACAGCACGTATAGAAAACACGTCAAAAGAGTCGGTTGCATGAATGGGAGGTGATGAGTACCGATGGCGGTATAGCAACTATGTCAGCCAATTCTTTACAACTAATATTTACAATATGTCCAAGTAAAATCAAAAAGTGTAGAATGCGATAATTGTCGCGAGATAGAGATGTGAGCTAGACTCAAGGGTTCATAAGATCCAAAAATAACAAGCACGTTGCCTCTCCGGTAATGGCGTCATAAAGCTTGACGGCCCCCCCACTTTGTGATCATGTGCAAAGTGCAGTATGTGCGATATGAGATTGGGGGAGCGTGAGATTTAAATATTTATAACCGCAAGCGCACGGTTTTGTAGTGTGGCTTGGGGGTCAAACTCAGGGAGGCGTGGTTGTGCTTGTGTCAGAAGAGACCTGATTCACCCTATGGGTGTGCTAGACCGAATCGGTGGATGGTTTGTCACAAATTATAGATACGAGAGTAAACAAGATAAAAGGAAACCCAGGACTTCGGTTTCCACCCTAACATGTGATTCTAGCTAATACGGCCGGTGGATAGGACAACGATCGGAATTAGGGTTTAATGGTGAGACGTTGCCTCTATGAGTGATACCAGCGTCCCATGGGCCTGATATTCTGGTCGGTGCCCAGGATGATACGCCGGACTACCCAGATTCGGTCAGTAGGCATTCCCATGTCCATTAACACTGACCGACTCCGGGAGCACTAAGCTCGCAACGATAACTCCCAACATCTCGTCCTGCCGCTCCCGCGCGCTAGGATTCGATGTCTACGCTAAGGGCATGAGCTATGGCTAGGGAGTCAACCGCCAAGTTTATTCCCACCTTGGCCCAACGGTCAAAGACGGTCTTTTTACCGTCGATGACAATAAAACACCCCGTGTAACCAATTGATTCCTAATCGCTATCAATTTCCTAGTCATATGGACGCATTAGGGAGAACCCACGAAGGGGTTTCCTCCAAAATCTCAGATTTGGGAAATAGTCACACATTTTAGGTAAAAAGCAATCTAAATGAAAATCGACGGTTAAAAACATGATCGTGCAATAGAAATGAAGTAGTAGCAATGCAATTAACAATGTATTAAAGTTTTACAAAGATCGGAACACTTACAAATAAGTATAAAATTCCAGCCGTCGCAATAGAGGAAAAACAGAAAATAAACACAACCCAAAAAACACAGCTTACGTTTCTGAAAACCTAGGGCTAATATATATAGAAAACGACGTCACCCGATCGGTTGAAGAATCAACCAATCGGGTGACCTGCTTCGTTCTTCGGCAGTGCTCTTCAGGACTTCACCCGGTCACGCGACATGATCGGTTGGCGGAAGCTTCTGGTCGTTTGGATCTTGAGCTCATCAGGTGAACCGATCGGTTGATAAATCAACGGATCGGTTGGAAATGTCGCCCAAATAAACAGAAAGTTGTGACATTTTGGCACGGTCTGCTGGCGGTCGGGTGAGCTCTCTGGGTCATCTCTTTGGGGGAATCGGCTACAGATAAACCGATCGGGTGAAGGTCACCCGATCGGTTGGAGTTCAGCTCCAATTTCCCGAGAAGATAGTCGGGCTGAACCGGTCGTCGACCCGGTCGGTTGATGCCCACATTGCTTCAGCGACTGTCCGGGTCGTGCACGTGTGCATCACTCGATCGGTTGGCTGTATCCAATCGATCGGGTGGGGGCTGAAAGATAGAAATCTTTGTCGTATCACCCCCTGGATCACGTGTGACTCCTCCCGTTGCTCCGGGGACATGTGATATCTTCGTTATGTGTCCCCTATGCTGGCAAACTCCTGCAAACACGTAAAAACATGGAGAAGTGAAAGAAAACTAGAAAACACGAGAAAACAAATACAGGACGGCTTAAAATAACGAAAAAACACAAAAGAAGACGTGCGTGAATATATGAAATATAAACGCACGTCAATGCATCGAGGAGCTGAAGTCTAGGAGAGACGAGCCTCAGGAGGAGATGCAAAAAGTCTTGAACTCTATCGTCGACATACTCCAGCAACGAGATAATGATTTGAAGCAAAGGAATGCTACCTTGGAGGCTCACATGGAGGCTCCGATGAAGGAAATAAAGAAGCTTAAGAGTGAGTTCAACCAACAAAAGATGGCGTTGGCAAGTGGATTGATTGTCACATGCCACTTCGTTGCCAAAGGTGGATGTTCTAAAACTAAAACCTTGTGGATGTACACAGAATGCTCGAAAACTTGATAATTTTCGCTTGAATATTAAAAGGTACTTCAATGTTACATGGATCAAAGATGATGGTTCCAAGCTCCACACGACGACTTCTTCCTCTAAGATGTTGATATATTATGGTGGCATAGAGAGTGTGATGATGTGAAAAAGGGAGCATGCACCATTAACACTTGGGACGAGTTTAAAGCAGGGTTTCAGAAGTAATTCTAGACTAAGAATGCTAAGAATGAAGCTCGTGGTAAACTTCGTTGTCTTATTTAGAAGGTGATATTAAAGATTATCTGAAGAAAATTTTTAGAGTTGCTCCTTGAGATCCCAAAAATAAGCAAGATAGACCCACTCTTTGCATTCATAGATAGCCTCATGAAATGAGCCGAGATGGAGCTACAGAGTTGGGGAGTTCAGACTCTAGCCCAATTTATGGCAGTTATGGAGTCCTTGATCGAGTTCAAGAAGGTAGACTCTGTCAAACTAAAGGACAAGAAGGTGAAGCTTGGCAAAGGTAGTGGAGAGAAAGGGAAATATCTAGAAACTCTCAACTCAATACAAATCTGTAGAAAAGCAAGTTCATGGAGGGAGCCAAGGGATCGCATGAAGAAGCTTCATGAAACATTTGTGAGGGATGGCACAAAGCTTGGAATTATGAAAAGAGGGACAACCTTACCATGTTAATCCAGGGAGAATCAATAACAAGAAGTGATGAAGATCAATTTGCTCCGTTTACTCAATTTCATTCGTGCAAAGATGGACGAGAGGCCAAATGGGGCCTATGTTTATAGAAACAATGATAATGTGTAAGACTTTCAAAGCTCTATTGGATACGGGCGCTTCTTATTTCTTAGTTTTTTGGATGGTGGCAAAGGATTTGGGCCTCACGGTGACCATATAAAAGGTACCATTAAGGCCGTCAACTCGAAACCGACACACATTATTGGCATGGCTTGACAAGTACACATAAAAATGGAAGAATGGTCCAGACCGATAGACATGATGGTGGTAAGCATGTAAGATTTCAGCGTGGTTATTGACTTGGAATTCTTAGACCGAATGAAGGCTATGTTGGTTCTATAGGCCAACACTATGTGCTTCCTTAAGAGCAAGGCTTGCACCATTCCAATCCCGAGAGAGAATGCATTGCCAAGTAAGATTCTCTCAATAATTCCGCTCTTCAAGGGTGTTCAAAGAAATGAGTTTGAGCAATTCTTTATGTTACTTATATAGAACGTCCCGCTTGTATCATCAACCCTTCACCCATTAATACAACACCAACATTATTTGATTCCAAATTGGGAGCAATTCCTATTGTACCCTCTCCAAATTCTACTAATTCACCTACCATTACTTCATCAAGACCATAAATACGAGCAATACTGTCACCTACTTGAAAGTATGGTACATGTATTTATAAATTTTACTTCTCTATTATATTGTTCAATACGATCACAGATAATATTATTAATTTCATCATCTTGAAGAGTTACCATTAGTTTTTCTTTTTATTTTTCGGAAACAAATGGAAAAAATAATGCCTAAACTCTAAACTTAAAAGTAGAAGGGCTAACCATATATTTCTTCCATGTCCCTAAAAATTCCAATACTAGCAGTGATGGTACGGAAATGTAACTCGCTATTCAAACAACTATTCAGAGTTCCAAGAGCTTCATGTAAGGCTTGTTGGAAAACTTATTGTCAGACCTAATTAATCACTCTTTATTGTTCAAAATGAAAGGTTTCATTTTTATGAGTGTGGACAGAATGAAACAACCATAATAAAGATTGCCTACTCTTGATTCAACACATTTTCCCTGTAGTGTTTGAGTCGACGCTACTATTTTCTCTCGAACCATACTAATTATTATTATTAGATCATATCATTGACTCGTTTATTTCTCTTGAAATCAGTTTAATTCTTATTTTTACATGCGTCTTTTTTAGGGGATCAACATCCATTACGTGGCATATGTGTTACATCACGTACGAAACTTAATAGCATACCGCTTCGACGAACGGCTCATAATGTTGCATCTCTTTCGAGATAAGGACCTTTATCATAACTTCTGCTCGTTGCATATCCTGATCTACTATAGTACAAATAGAATTTAAGGTGATAGCTTGAGTAGCATGGAGTGTCCGTCTTCTTGTGCCTTTGTACCTAGAAGTATCAGCAGAGGCCCAAGAAACCACCTGGCCTTGTACATCAATGGTTTTGTTGAAACTCGCTTAAACATGAATAACTCCTTTTGGATCGTAGGTCCTGACACAAGGTTTGGATTCTAGCTCTTTCAGATTGGTATCTTAATGATGGCTTGGGCCCCCTCGGAAGGAGGCTGTCTTCTCCTTCTACATAAGCTATGTATGAAAGGCCCAAAACCAATCCCAGGGAATAGTGAAGCTTTATTTGTCCAGTGCAGGTAGTCTTCATCTTCACAGTTATGTCTTTTTCACAGTATAGGAAAGCCTAACTATAAAAGAGGAAGTGCCCAAAGAGATACGGCCTGACTTGGAGGAGCACTAAGACATCATACCTGACAAGTTAACAAGCAAATTACCACCCAAGCGATAAGTGGATCACAAGATTGAGTTGATGTTAGGTGTGCAAAAACCAAGGATGTGACCATATAAGATGGTGGTACCATCAAAGTTGGAGAAATTTGGAAATAACTTAAGGATTTATTGGATGTGGGTTACATCTGACCATTGAATGCGCCTAATGATGCACCAGTGCTATTCCAGAAGAAGCATGACATTTCAAGATGGTTGTGCATTAACTACCAAACATTCAATAAAATTACAGTGAAGAAAAGTATGTTATCACTATCGTAGCAGAATTGTTCGATTAGTTATGGCTAGCAAGGTATTTCACTAAATTGGATCTATGGTCGGGGTACCATCAAATATGGATTACAGAAGGAGATGAGCTAAAGACGTTATGTGTGATAAGGTATTGATCTTACGAGTTTCCAATCATGACATGTGGTTTCATAAATGCATCAGTGATATTTTGCACCTTGATGAACAAAGTGTTGGAGCCCTCCTAGATTGCTTTGTCGTAGTATATCTTGAAGATATAGTGATCTACAACTGGTGCATTACATAGCATACAAAGCTCTTGAGGCAAGTGTTCCATGCCCTTAAATAGAACGCGTTGTACGTAAAGAAGGAAAAATGCTCATTCACATGGGACAAAGTAGTGTTCCTATGGCACATCATCAGAAGGGGCCAAATCTAGATGGCTTTATTTGGGACCTTCCTGTGGATGGAAAGTAGACACTAGAGGGGGTGATTAGTATATAAAAATTCCTCTAGATAATCTACCTAAGTTTACAAACGAATTATCCAAATTAAACTGAATCAACAATTATTACTTGCTAAAAGTATGCAGCAAAAATAAATAAGCAATAGACAAAGTAACAATCACAGAAAGTGGATAACAAATGCAAACACGAGATATACTCTAGTTCAGATACCCAAGTCCCACTTGGCTTCCAGTTTCCTACTCCGGCCACCCGAGTTCCACTCGTCTAATTCCAATATTTTGCAAATAGTACAATTACAAAACCGGCCTCTTTACGGTAAAGTTTCGAATGTAAAAAGGATTCAGACATGTGCAAAGTGATCGGTGGCATCAGAAGAGTGCTTTAAGAGGCGTGAAGGCAAAGTTGGTTAAGAGTGCACTGCCCTTCTTCACTGCCTTAAGGGGCATGAAGGTGAAGGATAAAAGTGCTTAGGTGTGAATTGAGTGGGTAGAAGAATATCAGGAGGCATTTCACCTACTGAATCAGTATTTCAATTATTACTCTTCTTGACAAAACCAAAGGAATGAGAGTTCATGTTCACATACATGGTTATAGAACTTGAAGTGGTGAACATAGTGCTTATCAGGGAGGAGAAGAACATCTAGAAACATGTCTACTATGTTCACATGGTCCTGAAATCTATAGATTTGAATTGCACTATGTTAAAGAAGGTTACTTATGGGGTGATGATGATAGCTAAAAGCTGCACCTGTACTTTAAAGTACACAAAATTCATGTACAGAAAAAACCATCTACTGAAGCAGAATCTAAATAGAAGGATGTATCATGCCAAAATTTTCAAACTCAATCGAAAATGTAATATGCAAAAATCGTTGTCCTCGGCAATGACACCAAAAACTTGACGGGCACAAAATGTTGCACACTAACTCCCAAGTATAAGATGTCACCAAGTAATAAATTCTAGTGAGACCAGGTCGAATCACATGGACAATTCGTTTTGCAATCACGAGTTCGATGGACTAAGGAAGATTAATGGTGAAGGACACAACCAACTAATTACAGGGTAACAGTGGAGGTAGTGTGAAAAGTGGGTTTGAAACCATCCACCAAATCAACACCCTAGGGTAGGAGGATAAGGAGAACAAATATGCAAAGAAGCATGTATGGTGTTTGGGTCAATGTGGTTGCTAGGCATATGGGTTCAACTTGAATATAACTCAACCATGGATCCAACCTAGGCTTGCATGACTCGAATGTGTCCTTGAGGAGTGAAGCTCAGAAATTATAACTCAATTACGGATCTCTTTCGAGCATGTGTAACTGGAAGATCTAACATTCATAACATAATGTAACTTAATTGTTGATCCCCTTCGGGCTTGAACAATATGTGGATTTGTCTTTTAATCAAACACTTGGTGTGCAATAAAATTAGTGAGTGGATTATTGAGACAATAACATGAAAAAAATTAAAGAGTGGTTCCATCTAGGCTTTCTCCAATCCAGGGATGATCCACTATGGTCCCTAAGCCAACAATACATCACAATAATCCATGCAAGATTTGAAACTCCATAGCCAAAACAACCACAATTCATCACACAATACATAAGATAAGATCTAGCTTATCACAACAACAAAGGGGACATTTTTATCTCTAAAAATCATCATCCAGCACTATTACAATAATCTAAATCAAATACACAAAAGAGTAGAAAGTAGTCACCAAATATTTCTCTAAGAGAAATACAATCGTTCTCCTACAAAGTGCTCCTCCAAACTTGCTTGCTTCACCAATGGCCTCCAACCCTAGAATGAAGATGAGTGGGAACAGAATGAGGGGAAAAGGAGGCCAAACCCCTAGAAAAACTGATCCAAGATTGTATCGGTTTGAAACAGGGTTGAAACCCGCATCCAAACCTGCAACTTAAGTGCATCTGCAGAAATTTTCAACACTGCCACCTTGTCTTCCAGAAAATGTAGAAATTGCTCCCACCTCAGAAAAATACGCAAAAATATGCATTGGAATCGAGACTTTGCGATCTTCAATTGAAAAATAATAGAAGACAAAGATAGAGATGGAAATAAGCTGTAAAAATTGTGTTTTATGCATAAGCAAACGATAAGCTCAAATATCAAGTGATATTATCAAAATGCGTGTAGCGGAGCCAAAATGAACACAAATTATGCCCAAAATGCCATCTAATGAGGGGGTAGCATATGCACTATTGAACCCTAATCAAGACCTACAAAATTCTAGATTTGGTACTCTTTTCCTTCGAGTCCATAGGGTTAAAGATATTAATAATCAATGAAATCAATTAAATGATATTCAATATGCTTAAACTTGAGTATCCCAAAAATATACAATAAGCATAGATAGTCAACATTGTTGGGTTCATGAAAGATCATCTGATAGGAACCCAAACCAATTTAGGATTTGTTTTCCTAGCATACAAAGAATTTTTTGAATTATGCATATTCATCACAATATTATGGATATATGCATTTCTATCAATCAAACTCAAATTCTATGAAACCCAACACATATTATCATGTAATCTACGCATGTACATAGAATTATTTTTAGCATATTATTGTATAGTCACATGATTAGTAGAATCCAACTTATGAATGGAACTATTAGAAACATTGGATTTCACCAATTTATTGCTTGTAATCTTACCATACATGAATGCATATTTCTTTCTACCAACATTAGCATGGATATTCTTTCTAACATGATTCTTTTGTCCCTAACAACATTCTTAGGCATGGAATAATGTTTACATGAAGAAAAAGTACTTAAGCTAGCATTGCGCTTGAAGTTATCAAATTTAGAAATAAGCTCTTCATGCATACTTTTGCTCAAAGACAAATCACTAAACAACAAATTTAGAAATAAGCTCTTCATGCATACTTTTACTCAAATAAAAATTACTAAACAACAAGTTAATTCTACCATTAATGCTCTTGCATTCATTCATAAACAAAGAATTTTCTACTACTAGTCTATCATTGTCAATTCTCAATTGTTCAGTACTAGACTTAGCATTATCCAATCTATCAAGAGATTCATCATGCACAAGCTTTAAATATTCATAATCATTCAATAAAGAGTTATGCTCACTCTTCAACTTATCATGATAAAAAAGAAGTGAATTATGATATTTCTTTAAACTCATATGATTATGCTTCAAAGAACTAAATTTACTTTTCAATGATTTTTAATCTTTAACTAAATAATTGTAAGCATGAAGTAAATCATTATTGTCATCTTCATCACTAGAAGTAGAGTTTACCTCATCATTTGTTTGTGCAGTGGAGCAAGCATAAGAACCATCTCTTTCTTTTTTGGAGGATGAATCTTTGAGGTAGATTCCTTAAACTCCTTTACCAAGTGCCATAGTTGATGCGCCGTAGTAGTTCCTGACACAAGACTAATATTTTTGTTTCTAAAAAAACTTTGAATGTATCCAATTACCTCTCCATCTTTAATTTTCATTTCTTCTTCCTCTTTTGTCCATTGTGACTCGTATGTGGTAGGTGGGTGATATGGTTCTCCACAAATCTCCACAAGTTGATGTCTTTGGATTGAATGTAGTCTTTTGTCCTTTTTCAATCGACATAATTTGAGCCATCGAAGATTGATCGGTCCATATTTTACACCTTTTTTCTGCATATTTGCATGCCATTTCGATCACCCATATCACGCTTTTCACGATTATTCGACGATATTGCGTTACTTTTCACTATTTCTTATTTTTGTCGGATTTCAGGAAATATGGAGCGATCGGGAGTAAAAATGAGCTTTAAGGATTTGCACCCACTCTGGAGTGTCAACCATGGCTCTTTTGAGGGTTATTCTGCAATGGAAGACGAGTGGAAGAAGAAAGAACGTCATAGGAGCGACGAGGAAGCGAAAAGATGGAGATTGGGCATTTTCAGCATGCCACTCGGCCGAGTGAAGGAGTCACTCGGCCGAGCATTGAGACCCCGCTCGGCCGGCCAGATCGGACACGCAACAGAGATGTATCAGCGTGCACTCGGCCGAGCATCACACGCCCACTCGGCCGAGTTCGGAGACTCCGTCCGCCCGAGTGGCACCCAGACGACGGCGAGCCAAAATGTCCAACTCTCTGTAATCCGTCAGTCGACTACGAGCTCCGACTCGGCCGAGTTCCAAAAGCCCCTCGGCCAAGTGACATTTGCCACTCGGTCGAGTGATGCCGAGGACACGAAGCGCCCAGATTTTCAGACATCCTCCAACTCTTTTGAAATCTGCTATCATTCCAGTGGGTAAATTATTTTTCTCATATTTTTTATAGATAGTAGACTTCATGACGATTCCAACGCCGCCAAGAACGCGCAAATCGGAGGTCGGATGAAATCTGGAGAATTTCTGCAAGTCGATGCTGCAGTGCTGAAATGTGCATGCCAGTGTCACTCGGCCGAGTGACATTTCCACTCGGCCGAGTGACCAGTTTTTAACAGTTTTTGACAGTTTTGACAGAGTGCTGTTTTCTGGAGTTTCTATAGGAAAGCTCACTCGACCGAGTGAGATTTCCACTCGACCGAGTGAGCTGTCCACTCGACCGAGTGAGATTTCCACTCGGCCGAGTCGTAACTGGCGCAGATTTCTGGGCACGCGCAGATTCAGTTTTGGGCCCGAATTTCAGGGGCTTTTTAGGCAGTTTTGCTAGGGTTTTTTGGGGGCTATTTAAGAGGGTTTGTAGCCGTCATTGAGAGGGGTCCCAAGATGTTTTCTTATTGATTATTTTAGAGGTTAGGCCATGCCCTAGGCCCCCTCTTGGATCAAAAAGCTTGTATTTGGATTGGAATTCTTCATCAAAGCTAAGTATCTTTGTTCTTATTCTTTGAATCTTTGATTTGATATCTTTTTGTATGCAAGCTATGGTTTTTATTGATTCTTATATCCTTATTGCTATGCTAGAGTAGATTTGTTGTTCTAGGGCATGGGGATGAACCCTATGGATCTAATTTCAGATTTGTGGTGAATGAATTTCTAAATTGCTAGAATTGCTAGGAGGTTAGGTTGTGATTGATTTATTACGGATAGCTAGGGATTTCCATCGATTGGGGTTTGCTAGAGATTGGATTCTAATCGATGGGAAGACCTAGATATTCGATTTAGGTTTACAATTGGGGTTCTCTAGATTTGGTTTGCAAGAGATTGGACCAAAGCTAGGATTTTTAATTGTAAATCTATACCCATATTCGTTTGCAAGAGATTGGACGAATACGAACTATCACAACCTAGATCGTAACTCGAGTTTGCACGAGAGTGGGCTCGAGGAGCGATTGAACGATGACGTCGATCTTCATGCTAGTGGCTTAGGTTAGGGTTTGCAAGAGATTGGGCTCTAATCTAGGTTGCTATAGACCGGCAATAGCGCGAGAGCGTGAGCTTGGTTCTATATTCAGTTACGACTAGTTCACCTCAATGCAAGTCTAGTAATATTGAGATTCACCATTTACAATGATGTATGACGGTCCGTAGTGGGGATTCCCTAGCCCTAGACACTTTTATTATATTGTATTTGAATCGACATTTGACCGATTTCTCTATCTCCGACATCGACATCCATCACCATTGCCATTACATCATACCATAGCCATCTCCACCAATAAAACATTCGTAGTCAAACCAACCTAGGATAGATTGGAGCCAACACCACCTCCTCGTGTTCGATACCCGCTCGCCACTTCGCCGTGCGCTTGCGGTAAAACTACAATCGTTCTCCGGACGTGTATCCAGGGCCGACCATGTTTTTGGTTGTGCTCTTGGGTTGCATTTTGGAGCGATCAAGTTTTTGGCGCCGTTGCCGGGGAGGTGTTTCCGTTGGAGGCCAATTTGTCACAATTAGGTTGATTAGACTACGAAAAAAAATAAATAAATAAAAAGGAAATTTTCACCCCCGCCACCATTATTATCATTTCTATATTCTTTTGTACCACTGATATTTTTCTCCAGGTATTTATCTTTGTTGATCAGGTGCTATGGATTATACTACGTGGACCACAGATTTTGATCAGAGTGCTCAGATGGGAGAATACTATTATGATCAGAGTGCTCAGATGGGAGAGTACTATTTTGATGAAAGTGCTCAGATGGGAGAATACTTTTTTGAGGAGACGCACTGGCCCGAGCTTGATGAGAAACAAATGATCTTTTTTGATGAGATGCATGCACACCAGGTTGAAATGCAAGCCGGGCTTGAAAAGAGCAACCTTCAATTGGAAGGGATGAAGAGGGAACTTGAAATGAATGCGCTCATGCTTAGGGTTGCAGAGACTTCCAAAGATATCAGTTCTGCTTCTTCATATTATAGGCAAGCAGCATCGCCAGACATACTACCAGAGCCTGAATGTGCCGTCGTCGATCCCACTCCCTACGATACAGCTATTGCATATGAAGAGTGGATGGACGAAGAGGCAGTGAAGGAAGCAGAAATTGAGTCATATGCGCAGCCAGAGGAGGACGCATTTCGGAGATTATTGGAGGGCCTCTTGGAGTCAGTGCGGTTCACCGGTTCAGAGAGCATTACAGCAGGTGATGCATTTGAGCTACTATTTACAGATTTTGTTATGAACAGTGTTTCAGCTGCAGGAACAATTGAGGAGGACATCCATGTCAGTCTTGAGGGGGATCGACTATATTTTCAGATTGCTTGCGGGCATTCCCCTCCACATGATACATCCCCATAAGTTGACATACCTGAGCAGCCAGCATCACCATTCCATAGAGAGCCTACGTTGATAGTTGATGAGAAGGTAAATGAGCACACTGTCGAGCCAGAGCATGCTTTTGAGGAGGCATTACACACGGAGCCAGAGTTTATCGCCGAGGAGGTCGTGCATCGGGACGAGGACATAGCCATTCATGAGGATCCCGAGCACTACCCTCCTCCATTTGAGCTTCCGCTGCCACCTCATCCTTCCATTGACGCTGAGGACTATCCCACAGAGCTTATGGCTCCCTTTCAGGAAGATCTCTTCACCCCGTCATCTCCTACATTTGATTCCCCTCCCGTATATTATGTTTTTTGTGATTCAGATTTTGACGACTCATCATGCCTTTTGCAAGATACACGTACATATGATCAAGGGGCATGATGGGACGTATACGAGGAGGAGAGCGAGGAGTTAGCACCCATGGACGCATATGAATATGATCGAGAGGTGCGCTGGGATGAGTCTGATGATGATGAGGAGCATCTTGATGAGGTCCACACCTATGATCCAGATTTACCTGAGCAGCTGAGAGAGCACACCACGGAGATAGCTATCAAAGCACAAGAGGATATTGAATTATTTCCAGGGAAGTATCGTCCACCACTATTTATTTCATATATTTCTATTGACGATCCTCTTTGGAATACTTTTATTATGAGGGTGAAATTTTTGCAGCGAACTGATGCATCCTATTCTCTGCAGGGTACAGGTGGAGTCCTTGTGGGAATGCTGGAGGATGCATTGCTAGAGTTCGTTGGAGTCCGTGGACATACGCGCCTGGCGGATCCACGGAAAGAGCAGCTGGAGCAATTGCCTGCACCGGCAAAGATACTGGATCCGCCTTTTGCTATAGGTGATATCAATCCAGTAGTGTAGAAAATTTTATGCTTTAAATAAACTCGAATCCTCTCGACAGCGAGAGGACCGTATAGATTTGCTTGAATAAATATCACCGCATATGACGGCCACAAAAATCTTTTACACCCCAAACCCATTATATATATTAATTCCCCTCTCCATATTTTGATATGCCACATCCTTTTGCTCACCACCATCGAGCATTTCTTTCAAGTAAATACTCACTTTCTTATTCATTTGACTTGATCACGCTTTGCAAAGCCATGACATTTTTGATTGATTCATTTGAATAGGATTGTTTGGTATAAGCTTGGGGGAAAGCGCTCTCATGCATCATTGTATGTGCATGTAGTTGCATTAGGATTTCATGTCATTCATTTCATCATTTTACATTCACCCCCTTATTATTATCGTTGTTCCTCATATTCTTTCATTATGATCACATTGAGGACAATGCGAAGTTTAAGCTTGGGGGAGAGTGCATTTTCATGCCATTTAGATGCATTAGTTGCATTTTTACCTTTATTTTAGGGCTTTTAAAATTTTTCAAAATTTTGCATCATCTTTTTGAATTTTCCATCTTATTTTCCTTTTATGTGTGTTCATGCATCATGTTGTGTGCTTGTTTTTCATTTCTTTCCTCTCTTTTATTTTTTCTTATTTCTTTATTTTCCTTTCTTTTCTTTTGCTAGATGCGTTCCTTATGATGATATCTCTTATTGCTTTAGCAACCATCACGATGCTTATTATTCTTTGCCATGCTACTTAGAGTATTCCATAGTCTATTCCATAGTCTTGCTATTCACATGTGCTTGCAAATCTATTTCTCTTGATGACCCCTCTAAGTGATCGCATGATATTCATTGAAGCTGAATGTATGGATTAGTGTTTAGTATGCTTTTGTTGGAAGTGCACCAAGATTCACGCATCATTAGTATATCTGAAGCATCAGTTTTATTGTCTTAATTCACCTTCTGTTGCATGCCTGATATGATTGTAAACTTACTGCTTGACTTCACTATTTATTGAAATGATTGAGAATATCCATGCTTACATATGAGTTTTAGTTGAAGTATTATTTTATTGAACCGTTCGTGCACATCTTAGAGTGAATCGAGTGTTACATTATTTCTTTCTCCACATATATCTTTTTATTCTCTACATGTCACTTGAGTTCACCTCCTAAAGCTACTTATATCGCATCTATTTCCCAAAAATCACCACAAAAGAAAAAGTTAGCTCCAAAAAGTCCAAAAAGCCAAAAAGGAGCCAAAATCCAAAAAATACAAATCATATAGCTCCTACAAAAATCCAAAAAGAAAAATGAGAAACAAAGTCCAAAAGAAAAAAAATATTTCTCTATCTCATTATTGGAGCCACAAAATACTTGGGAAAACCAAGGCAAAAATCCCATTTTCCACTATTATATTCCTTTGGATGCGACGCCTCAAGCTAAGCTGGGGGGGGGGGGGTGAATTCATTTGACCATATGAGTGAGTATGACATTAGAGTGGAGACGTGCATGAATGGGAATATTCGATAATGCTTAGACTTTGCAAAATATATTAGATATGGAGATTTTTCATGATTTGAAATAAATATGTGAATGCCATGACTTTTATTCTATTCTCTATTGCATGCTTGGTGTGTATGTTATATGCTTCATTTATAACTTTTGATTGAAAAGTGCATCGCCAACATTTGTATATTAAATTCTATGAAATGCGTGATGTGGATATGAATTGATTGTATGAATTTAGAGAGTCCCTCTTATTGTTCTTAAAAGCTTGCAAGTACCATGTTTATGAAAGATATGGAATCCTTATAGCATGTGATTTGTATTTTCCAAGTCATCGTGATGTATAGCTTATGGCTTGAGATCTGAGAGTATAATCTAGCGACCCCTTCCACTTCGTATTCTTTTATTTCATTTCCCTTATTTTTCATCTCCCGAGTTCGTCTTTTTACTTATCTTCCTCGAGGACGAGTAAGAGGTAAGCTTGGGGGATTTTGATCGGTCCATATTTTACACCTTTTTTCTGCATATTTGCATGCCATTTCGATCACCCATATCACGCTTTTCACGATTATTCGACGATATTGCGTTACTTTTCACTATTTCTTGTTTTTGTCAGATTTCAGGAAATATGGAGCGATCGGGAGCAAAAATGAGCTTTAAGGATTTGCACCCACTCCGGAGTGTCAACCATGGCTCTTTTGAGGGTTATTCTGCAATGGAAGACGAGTGGAAGAAGAAAGAACGTCGTAGGAGCGACGAGGAAGCGAAAAGATGGAGATTAGGCATTTTCAGCATGCCACTCGGCCGAGTGAAGGAGTCACTCGGCCGAGCATTGAGACCCCGCTCGGCCGGCCAGATCGGACACGCAACAGAGATGTATCAGCGTGCACTCGGCCGAGCATCGCACGCCCACTCGGCCGAGTTCGGAGACTCCGTCTGCCCGAGTGGCACCCAGACGACGGCGAGCCAAAATGTCCAACTCTCTGTAATCCGTCAGTCGACTACGAGCTCCGACTCGGCCGAGTTCCAAAAGCCCCTCGGCCGAGTGACATTTGCCACTCGGTCGAGTGATGCCGAGGACACGAAGCGCCCAGATTTTCAGACATCCTCCAACTCTTTTGAAATCTGCTATCATTCCAGTGGGTAAATTATTTTTCTCATATTTTTTATAGATAGTAGACTTCATGACGATTCCAACGCCGCCAAGAACGCGCAAATCGGAGGTCGGATGAAATCTGGAGAATTTCTGCAAGTCGATGCTGCAGTGCTGAAATTTGCATGCCAGTGTCACTCGGCCGAGTGACATTTCCACTCGGCCGAGTGACCAGTTTTTAACAGTTTTTGACAGTTTTGACAGAGTGCTGTTTTCTGGAGTTTCTATAGGAAAGCTCACTCGACCGAGTGAGATTTCCACTCGACCGAGTGAGCTGTCCACTCGACCGAGTGAGATTTCCACTCGGCCGAGTCGTAACTGGCGCAGATTTCTAGGCACGCGCAGATTCAGTTTTGGGCCCGAATTTCAGGGGCTTTTTAGGCAGTTTTGCTAGGGTTTTTTGGGGGCTATTTAAGAGGGTTTGTAGCCGTCATTGAGAGGGGTCCCAAGATGTTTTCTTATTGATTATTTTAGAGGTTAGGCCATGCCCTAGGCCCCCTCTTGGATCAAAAAGCTTGTATTTGGATTGGAATTCTTCATCAAAGCTAAGTATCTTTGTTCTTATTCTTTGAATCTTTGATTTGATATCTTTTTGTATGCAAGCTATGGTTTTTATTGATTCTTATATCCTTATTGCTATGCTAGAGTAGATTTGTTGTTCTAGGGCATGGGGATGAACCCTATGGATCTAATTTCAGATTTGTGGTGAATGAATTTCTAAATTGCTAGAATTGCTAGGAGGTTAGGTTGTGATTAATTTATTACGGATAGCTAGGGATTTCCATCGATTGGGGTTTGCAAGAGATTGGATTCTAATCGATGGGAAGACCTAGATATTCGATTTAGGTTTACAATTGGGGTTCTCTAGATTTGGTTTGCAAGAGATGGACCAAAGCTAGGATTTTTAATTGTAAATCTATACCCATATTCGTTTGCAAGAGATTGGACGAATACGAACTATCACAACCTAGATCGTAACTCGAGTTTGCACGAGAGTGGGCTCGAGGAGCGATTGAACGATGACGTCGATCTTCATGCTAGTGGCTTAGGTTAGGGTTTGCAAGAGATTGGGCTCTAATCTAGGTTGCTATAGACCGGCAATAGCGCGAGAGCGTGAGCTTGGTTCTATATTCTGTTACGACTAGTTCACCTCAATGCAAGTCTAGTAATATTGAGATTCACCATTTACAATGATTTATGACGGTCCGTAGTGGGGATTCCCTAGCCCTAGACACTTTTATTATATTGTATTTGAATCAACATTTGACAGATTTCTCTATCTCTGACATCGACATCCATCACCATTGCCATTACATCATACCATAGCCATCTCCACCAATAAAACATTCGTAGTCAAACCAACCTAGGATAGATTGGAGCCAACACCACCTCCTCGTGTTCGATACCCGCTCGCCACTTCGCCGTGCGCTTGCGGTAAAACTACAATCGTTCTCCGGACGTGTATCCGGGCCGACCAAGTTTTTGGTTGTGCTCTTGGGTTGCATTTTGGAGCGATCAAGTTTTTGGCGCCGTTGCCGGGGATTTATCTCCGTGCATTTGTGCCATACTAGGTTGTGCTCTAGGGTTGCATTTTGGAGCGATCAAAGATATGTGAAAATTGTCTTCTTGTTGACGACATCTTGTATCCTCGCTCTGATACCATGTGTTAGGACCTGAGATGTCAAAGAGATACACTAGGGGTTAAATAGTGAATTGGCAAATTAAACTTTATCATCTAGAAATCCAACTAAGATTAATATATAATAACCTATATCAATCTTAATCAAAAAGTACTTGCATCAATGAAATAAGCACATTGGAAATATTAAAGTGCAAGTATAGAATCAAGAAAGCAATCGCAAATACATCAATGATTTATCATGGTTCCCCTACTACCGGGTACATCCAGACACCGAATCTCTGTCGAGATTTAATACAGTATTTGAACCAAATAGTACAACGAGCAATCTCACCTCCAATGAGGAAGTACAACTCACACCACCTTCCTTACTAGAAGGATTTTTCCTTGCCTCACAACCCGAGGACTTTTACAACTCACCTCCTTACAAGAGGAGTTACCCTCACTACACCCAGGTGAGAAAGAAACTAACAACGCTTTTGGAGAATTACATATAGCCTTTCGATTTGTAGCCCAAGCGTTGAAGTATTGCTATAAGATGAAATTGATCTCAAATGTAAGAACTTTAGAAGTTTGGGAGATCAAGAATCAAGGCCTAAAGGAATTTGAAATTTATTTGAAATTTTGGACAAGAAGATATTTTGAGAGCTTAAGAGAGAACTTTGAAAACCACCTTTTTGAAAACACTAATTTTTCATCAAATCATCTTCTTTTAAACCGAAGCTCAAATCCTCTATATAAAGATGAAATTCTACTCAAGATAGAATCCCAAAATATCCCTCCAGCGTCTACATACGGTTATATGCGTAATTAAAGGAAAAAGTCACATTACAGTCGTTGGGCTCAGATAGTCGGCTATTCTGGGTGATAGTCGGCTATTCTGGCCCTGATGGTTACCTGTCCATGTGTGATGGTCAGCTATTACAAGACAAAACTTTCCCAGCTTTTCCCAGCTCAAGAATTGTCGGCTATCATAGGTTGGATAGTCGGCTATTATGTGATACATGTGATTTTAGCTTGAAAAACTTAGGAAAATTATTTTACAACATGTTAAAATCATTTTTGGTATAATCCTAAGTGTGTGTAGGCTTTATCAAAAGGATTTAACATATTCTTAAGACTCAAATAAAATTCAAGACATTACATTATTACATTTGAGCTAAGGATGCATCGCTTTGTCTATTGCCTTGGCTTTCACTTGAGCTTTTGATCCACATAGCTTTTGTGCTTGTTCTTCAATGCTCCTGGCCTCCTAGCCTTGGGATGCTCCTTGGTTGTGCTCATTCTTTGATTTGTTTGCACCAGTATATAAGCTTCTCCATTGATTCAAGGTAGATTTTTTATAGTTATCCACCCATTTCTATACTTTTTGCATATAATTGTGTTCATTTTGGCTCCGATACACGCATTTTGATGATATCTCTTAATATTGGAGTGTATAGTTTACTTATGCATAAAACACAATTTTTACAGCATATTAACTTCTTTATCTTTATCTCCTATTATTTTTCAGATGAATATCTTGAAGTCTAGATTCCAACGCATTTTTTCCAGAATTTTTGGAGGTCGGAGAAATTTTCTACATTTTTTGGGAGACAAGGTGTCAATGTTGAAATTTCCTGCTGATTCCATACGGCAGTGTCATATTTTACACCACCTTTTCGGCCTTGTTCAGCTACTTGGAATTTTGAGATTTGACACGACCATGTCGATTTCGACACGGTCATGTCGTTCTTTCTACAGACCATCGAAGAATTAAAACAGAAAGATGGGGACCTTAAACGATCGTGTCAATTCTTTGACACGGCCACATCAAACAAGCCAGCTCTTCTCTATTATTTCACACTACAACGAAATGGTCGCATCAATATTTCGATGCGACCGTGCTAATTATGGAGTTCTGAAGCCAAACGACCGTGTCAATGGTTCGTATGCAAGTGTGGTGACGTAATCCCATCTGGCGAGGAGTTACTTTTGATCTGAGGGTCGATTGAATCGAAGGAGGGCATAATTTCTGAATCAATGGTGGAGACTGAAGGGAGAATAGTGTATATAAGAGGGAGAAGAGAATCTTTTGGAACATAATCAGTTTTAGATCAAAATTTTCCATTTCTTTCTTCATCTTGAAGCTTTAAAGCAGTGGGCGTGTATGAGTTTCCCTGTAGCAGATGCCAGAAGATTTTCTAGGGTTTTTAAATGTTTTGAACTTAAATTTCCAGTCAAATTGGTGATATAATTCTGAACTCTATCTCAATTTCATTTCTCTACATTCAATTTGAGCAAATGATGATTAATTTCTATGATGAATTTGTTGATTGTGTATACATGAGTAGCTAATTCATTGGTGTGTGGTTGTGACTTGAAATGGATTGTTATTAATTGGGATTTGAATTCTCTATTATTCATCAATGCTAGAATTATCATTCATTTATTATTTTCATATTCAATGCCAAGGGTTTGCTTCGAGAGAAGGAATTGTAGGCATAAGGTGTTTGGTTTTATTCTCGATAGAGGTGAATCAATACTTATCTTTATAAAATCTAGTGGATGAAGTTCTAGATCAAAATTCTTATTGATTTATCATTTGTTTGATCCAAAAGGGTGGATGATTGATCTAAGCGTTTTTAGAGAATTGAAATAGCTATTGAGCACCTTGAAAGTGACCCATGTCTTGCTTAGCAATAACTCCATTGATGTCACAACCTACACTTATTTTCCCATTGATTATTTGTGTTGAAATTTCTTAATTGTGATAACTATAATTCCTTGATACAACAACCTTCACTTTCATAATGTGGTTTTCATCCCAATTGATCTTGCTCCAACTCTTGAAATCACATCACACGTATTCTAGTATTTGTCTCTATGGATTCGACCCCGACTCATCGGGATATATTGCATTAGCGATATCCTACACTTGGGATTAGCACAAGTAATTTTGGCATTGTTGCCGGGGACAACGGTGAATATTTGTATTGTGATTGACATTGTTGGATAATATTGTTTGGGAGATTACCATCTTCTGGTGCATAAACAGTTAATTTTCATTTTTTTGTAAGAAATATTTGAAATCATAAAAACTAGTGTAGTTTTGGAAAGAGAAATATCTTGAGCTTAAACTTGTGCATGTGGATTAGGACTCCTAAAACACATCGATTGTCTAAAGTGATTGATATGACTGAATTTCAAAATAATAACATGGATGGTGATAATGGTAATCATACGGATAATGGCTCACAACATGGAATAAGAATTTTGAAAGATGATTTAAGGCCTACAAGATCTAGCACAACTTTATGTTTCATTTTACCCATGGATGCAAATTCTTTCAATTTTAAACCTGGGGTTATCCAATTCTTACCCGCATTCCATGGGTTAGAACGGAAAAAAATCCTTATACACATATTAAAGAATTTGAGGAGGCATATGTTACCTGCTTTTATGGAAAAACAAGTGTCGATACAATATATCTTAAGGTGTTTCCATTCTCTTTAAAGGACAAAGCTAAAATTGGTTGAATGCTTTATCACCTCATTCTATATCTTTATGGTTAGAATTACAAGCTAAATTTCTAAAAAAGTATTTTCTATTGCACATGACTCAAGGCTTGAAGATGCAAATAATGAACTTCGCTCAAAAAGGAAATGAAACATTTCTACCAAGCTTGGGAACGCTTCAATGAGCTATTGCTTGCATGTCTGCATAATGGATTTGATAAGAGTAGAATAATTGGATTCTTTTATGATTTGCTACAATCCCAAATGAAGCAATTTGTTGAGATGATGTGCAATGGGGGATTCTTCGACAAATAACCGGATGAGGCTTGGCAATATTTGGAGTCAATCGTTGAGAACGCTCAAACATGGGATACAGACATCCGAATATGAGAGGGGAGATAATACTTCATCATCCCAACCATCTCGAGGAGGTCCTTTCACATTGAAACATGATGATGCTTTGGAAGCTAAAATGGAGGCTTTGATCACTATGAAATTGCAAGCTTTTGATTGAAAGGGGCCGAAGTGGTGAAGGTGGAACAAAATTGTGCCTTATGCGATCATGTTGGACATAACATGGAGGTTTGCCCAACACTCCAAGCTTTAAAGGAGATTTTGAGAAATCCTACCGAGGTGAGCCAAATTAACAATTATCAAGGGAACAACCCCAATGGATACAATGCAAGTTGGACGAATCAACAAAATCTTGGTTGGGGTTCTCAAACACCACCACAATAACAAGGTCCACCACTGTTTAGACCAACACCATTCAACAACAATAATTATCAAGGCAGAGATCAAAGAAGGATGGAAGATTATGGAAATAACACACAATCTCAATCCGTGAATGATACGCTTCAACAATTGAGCCAACAGTTCCTTTAATTCCAACAATTTCAACAACATCAAAACCAACAAGTGAATGAGAGCATAGCAAGGTTGGCGACATCATTTAAGAAGGGGAAACTTCTAGACCAACCATTGCCAAAACCCCAATGCAACCAATCCTTCATCATCAGGGAACAACATGAGGCCATGCAATGCAATTTCCACTCTTAAGAGTGGAAAAGAAATTCATAAGCCCGATCCGCCATCACAAGAGGTTGAGCAAGAGGAGGAACATGTATTGGAAGAGAAGAGGCTAAATGAAGGCAAGAGCGAATTAATCATTGAAGAGAAGGAGCCTGAACCTTATGTGCCCCCCGCTCCATTCCCACAAAGACTTCAAGTGTCAAAGAAAGATAAGTATCAATTCGAAATTAAAGAATTTTTTCAAAGATACCAAATTAATATTCCATTGCTTGACGCTATTAACCAAATTCCCACATATACAAATTTTTTGAAAGATCTGTGCACCATAAAAAAACTTGAATGTTAACAAGAGTGCATTCCACACCGAACAAGTTAGTGCCATAGTTCATCAAAACACGCATACAAAGTTTGGGGATCCCGGATCTCCAATCACTCCATACACCATAGGCACAACTAAACTTGAACGTGCATGGCTTGATTTAGGGTCAAGTGTAAATATTTTGCCATACCCTATCTTTGTGCAACTTGGACTCGAAAAATTGAAACCTACATCCATTATTTTACAATTAGTGGATAGATCTTTTAAGGTTCTTAAGGGGTGTATATAGGATGTTCTTGTCAAAGCGGAAAACTTTTATTTTCCCTGGGACTTTATAGTCCTAGATGTCCAAGGTCCCGAAATTTACCATTTGACCCGTATTATTTTAGGAAGGTCATTCCTAGCTACATGTAATGCATTAATAAATTGTAATGCTGGCCAACTAAGAATTTCATTTGGTAACATGTTACTTGACTTGAATATCTTTAATTCATGTAAGATACCAAAAGGGGAAGATGAGGTAGAGGAAATACACTTGGTTGATACACTCGTGGATGCACAACTTGATTCTGAATTTACACATGCTTTGGATTCCATTGATTCATGTGTTGTTGACATTGACGATGCTTCTTTTGTGCAGGAACTTGGAGCTAGCTTAAGTGAATTATCCACACCCACCTTGTAGACATCACCTTCTGCCATGCCATCCTAATCACAAATTGAAGTTGAGGAATTTGGAGAGAGCCTTAGTACATCATGGATGCCCAATTTTGAGATGATGCCTCAAGCCAAAACTTCCAATGTGTTTGACTTTATTGATTGTTGGGTCAATGATGCTTGTGAAAATTTTGATTGCGATATTTGGACTTCTTTAGCGACACACTCTATGGATTTTATTGATGATTTTCATGTTGTGCAAAACAACGGTGAGAAGATAATACCGGGGGTGTACCAATATTTGAACCATTATCTACGTAGTTATCGTTGCATGAACCAAAGAAAGAGGAATCCCTTGGATTTGCTCAACAAATTGACATTCATAAAGAACCACTTGGAGATTTTCTTTTCATTGACCCATTCTATGTTGAGAACAAAAATTCAAATTTCATTGAAAACTTTGAATGTTACTCCCATGATCCTTTTATTTTAATTGGCAGGATAAATTCATCGAAGAAGGAACGAACCCTTTGGATTCCATTAGAGTTCAAATATTGAGGGATTGGAAATTATGTTTTAAAGAATGGAAGGTTTTAATGAGGAATTTAATTGACAAAGGAGGAGGAGTTTATTTGGAGGGCAAAACGATAAAACTTATGGAGAAAATCCCTCCACTTAAGGAAATTCGCGATCTGCCATTTGAAAAAAAACAAAGTCACGGTTGTTATGTATAGGGCCTTGAGACCTTTGGTATCAAGGACCCTTGGTATCCACCATAATTGTAAATGACCTTTTATATCCTCCTTAATATATATATATATATATGTCCTATAGCCTTTGCCATAAACTTGATTCTCAACACGTTATCAGCATGATTACGCTCGTAGAGAAGGAAGAGATGCGGCAAAGCTCTAACAAATTTTCACGACGTCTCGATAGAGGAATCCGATGCGTGGAAAACGCTTCGTAGCACACGTGAGCTAGAGGTATTTCTAGATTTGTGAAAAAATTCCATTTTTTAATTATTCATGATTATGATTCTCTAGATGTAATTTTATATTAGATCAAAAGCACATTTTTTAATATGCATATATTAGACCGTATGTCTCATCAATTATTGGTAACAGTTTCCAATTAATAGATATGAAAATGGCTTTAGTGTTAGTTTTTAGATACTCTAAATGTTTAGATCAAGATTATTATAGTGGATCTACAATTTGATATACTGTTATCTAATCTGGATGGGAATGAATTTTGTTCCCAAATCCTTGTGGACGCAAGCAAGTATTAACTTATTATGTGTCTATATGCATCTCCAAATCCACATATATCTGTATATCAAGGTGCCTATAGATCTGAGGGTTATGATTAAACCATCACTCTGACCTTTTTTTGTCTTAATATCCCTTGAGGTTCCAAACACATGATGCTGCCAAATATTCTGAAATCAAGGGCATGGAAATTATAGATTGAAGAGATATGGGTACAAAAGTATATAAATTTTGAGGTGGGCCTCATAAATATGATTTGACAAAGCCAGATGCAAGCACTTATTTATTTCTTTATTTATTTATTTTGATAATATGTTACACCAATGATCAAATTGTGATGTGAGCGGATTCAAACTTAGAAATGCAAGCTCTCAGGTTGTCTATGCTTGTGGCTGATTTTGAGTGTTTCCTGCCTCCATTAAACTGTTCAACAAGTTATGCCATTTGATTCGTCAAAGTTATTTTTGGCCTACCAGCATCGGCCATAGCTGCGGCCCGACCGCGCGTGCCGACGGTAGCCAGCTGCCGCCTCCGACGGCGCACCCCAACCCCAACCCCCACCCCCACCCCAAAAAATATATATTAAAACACTGACCCTATTGGATCCAGAAAAATCCAGAAAATTCTGAAAAAATTCTGGAAAATTACGAAAAAATTAGGGAATAAAATGGGAGGGGATTGATATCATAAATATTTTTTGGGGGATAAACTTGCTTGGGGATATCAATAAAATATATTTTCGGGCATGTTCAGTTTTAAATTTTTTCTGAACATGACCCGATTGACCCGGTGCATATCGCGAGCGGCCCAAATCCTCCATTTCCACCACATACCCCACCAAAATTTCTTTTTTGGGTTAAAGTCCTACGAAATTCTTGGAGATGGGTCATATAAATCAAGGAATCTTAATAACAAACAATTAATGCACAAATTGACTATAATACTCTGCATACATCACTTAGGTTTTCTGTCATGCCCCGCTTCCCAAAAACGTGGAGGCGAAGCGTGAGAAGGTCCGCTCAGACTTGAAGCTACAAAGCTGCAAGTCTGATAAGCGTCAATCAACATTATATCGCAGGTCCTTGCAACGCGAAACGAAACAAAGATAATAATAATGAAATGAGACAAAAGAGATATCTCAGAATATCCATAATAATAAATTCCAACATCGCAGAAAAGCCACCAGGCCAAAAGAAAAGAGTCTAAAGGCCCAAACATGGCCAACAAAAGTACAACGTACAGAGAAAAGGTGCCACACATCGACAACTAACAACAAAACCTAAAACAAAAGGAAGCTCAGCAAGGGTCACCTGTGTCCGCAAAACTCCTCCTGGGCAAACATGGACTCAGACTCAGCGTCAGCAGAACAACACGTACACAGCAACGGTCTCTGGCTCAGGGTCTAGCATGTGACACCCAAAAGAGCAAGGGGCACATGTCAGCAAGTCTACAAGAGACTTGTGCAAGGAAACTGAAAGTAGGCAAAAGTAAAGCAACCTAGTAATTCTAGCATGAATGCAATGACATGGCAGTTTAAGTATGAGTGCAACAAGTAAAGTAAAGTAAAGTAAGGTATGAGCATGGCATTTAAACATGGCATGGATGACAAGTCATACAAGTAACACTCACTACTACAAGACAAGTAAAGTAAGCACCTCGTGCACAGAGATTCCGCCTTCTGGCTAGAGTGGCTGATCGGGCCACTCCTAAGCTCAGGTGACCGTTTATCCCTACCCCTCCACGTGTATCGGGCATTGGCTTTTGACCAACACATGAGGCCCGCTTCTGGATCACGAGCCAGGAAGTGTTTTAACATGATGGCCTAGGGGTGCACCTAGCCGGATAAGGAAGTACAAGTACAAGTATTGTAGCGTGTGCTACGAATGCAACAATCAACTTGGATGACATGTAGGATGCAATGCATGTCAGTTAAAAGTGCATACAGTTAAGGAATTTAAACGTGACAGATACAAATGCATGAACAAGTTTAAGGGTTGGATCTAGCTTCGTTGTCAAGCTAGATCAATTTAGGTGACGGATCTAGTTTCGTTGTCAAACTAGATCAAGTAAGCGTCTAGCCAGCTATCATTTCACTGACTAGTCTCTTTTACGCTAAAAGAAAGGAAGTGGCCTAAAAACATGGCCCTACTCAAGAGTTGGCAAGTTTCACTTGCCTGCAAGTCTGACGTCTGGAAAACACTGCCCAAAAGTCCTCAAGTCACAAACAACCTACGTGCACAAGTCCACCGGCCTACAGTCCCATTTTATTAATCTTGTTTAGTGAATTACGAAGTAGTAAAAAGAACTGTTTTTAATCTTGAATTAACATGCGGTGTGGGTTCCTACGGAGAGAGACTTACCTCAACATGACGCGAGAGCTACTCTGACGTCGGGTAGCGACGTCAGGGGTGGGATTCCGGTAGCGTGTAAGGTAACGGCGTCGGCTCGGGAAAAGTAACGGGCCGCGAAGCAAACATATCAAGTCTGCGACATAGATTATAATATAAATTAAAAGTCTCTAACCCACTACTAACATTAGATATATCACATGTTAATGTTATCAGTATTCGGTTAGTAGTATTAACATACACTGTTGCCCTCTAAAAACTTACTGGGTATTATGATAAGATTTTATAAAATAGATTACTGTTATACTTATAAACTAACATCCTACTTAAATAACACATGATTCACTAAGATACAATAACACACATAATTTCTAAAAATATAGGGTACCAAAACTTACTGATTATTCACTAACATCCCATTAATTAACACTGACTGAAACAGATTATAAATCATTAATATTAATGCTGACATAACAACTACCTTACAACATTATAGCAACTAAGCTCCTAAAGAACTACTAGCTGCCTCTAACACATATTCTGCCAAGTATTATCATTGATCTTCCGTCATTCTTATCAACACTGACACATTAATAGATAGGAACTAACTTAATGTTGAACTAGGAAGAAGCAATTGGTAATGTTGAGACTTACCCGTCTTGTTGCGGTTGCCGACGGTTGAGAATTCACGGGGAGCAGGCGGTCAAGTGCGGAGGTGGCTGGATCGGGATTAGGCCGGAGGGAGGAGGGACTGCCGTACGTCGCCGCGACCAAGGAACAGTCGTACGTCGCTGCGGGATGTGGAGAAAGCTGCTGGAAGCACGCGGAGGAGAGCGTGGCTGCGAGGGGCTACCGACGTCGCCACGGGACGAAGAAGATCGCTGCACATCCTTTTCGGGCGTGGGAGCACCGCTGCCATGAAGAACAGCAACCCGTTGCCGTTGACAGCACCGGGGAGGCGCTGCGGTCGCCTGAGCGGCGTACATCGGCGAGGGGTCGTCCGGGGGGTCCAGCGAGGCGGGGAGGCGCTGCGGTCGCCGACAGTCGGAGGGGGCGCTGTCTGCGCCTGGGCGACGGCACAGCCGCGGAGCCAGCCGGAGAGAGTGCGCAGGGAGGCTGACGATGGTTGGTGGAGGAGAGAGAAGTCGAAGGAGCCGTGCGAGGTGATGATGTAGTCGAAGAGATGGGTTACGGTGCCACTGCTGCGTGGAAAAGAAGCGAGGTGGCGGCTCGTTAAGGGTTTGGCGCTGAGGAGAAAACGAAAGAGGGCCCGTCCTGAAGGATCCTGTCCAAAACAAAGTTAGGATCGACAATTAAAGTGGAGACTTACGCTTGCGTATGCGGAACGATAGTCTCGGAACTTTGCCTTCGGATTCGCCACGACGGATCGAGTCTTCTCACGAACGGAGTAAGGCTACTAATCCACAATCTAAATCTCTATTTTAGATTAAGAACTTGGAAGGAGGGAGAGGAAATATTTCTGCAGAGCTTCGCTATGAAGAAGATGCATGCATGAATTTCATGCAAAAATGGTGTAAGGAAAATGGCTACCCTTGGGTCTTATTTATAGCCCCCAAGGTAGTTATTTTAGGGTAAGTTGTTCCTTTGGAACAACTTAATTAAGGTGTACCATGATACATGGCACATTATAAGCTTAAGTTGTACCATATGCATGGTACAACATAAGCTTAAGATATTCCCCCTTTATTAGCCATATGTCGCATGCACTTATGCATATATAATGCGACTTTCCCGCTCATCCAGAGATCCTCTCCGCAAGGGAACAGATTCCCTTTGCACATGACTTCGTGTACGCGACGTTCGAGGTCCGTAATCCCTCGCACATCCCCCACAAGGGTGTACAAACGTCTTCCATATCCAACATCTCCCACTCACACTTGAGGGGATTGTAAGAGAACGTCTTTCCCTTAGTTCTTTCATCTATCATACCGAGAAATAGACCGTGCGACCGTCATGCGCGTAGAGTCTGTTGTTGTGCACTTGTTAGAGATACACAACGACCTCGAAGGTGCAAAGTTGAGTAGTTCAACGCATGCTTTACCCTAGATTATTTCTTCACATTTCTTATACTTTATATTCAACAATTGAATCCCATCTGGATTACAATTGGCTGGCCAGCTTTGAATCATTAAAGTCCAAATGCGAATATGAAATCAATCTTCCTCTTCTTGCGAACCTTCTGATCTTGACTTGATTCGCTTTTCTAACGTGCCCCGCCGAGCCGAATTACCATATCCCATTAGCAACACGCTAAGATAGCGATCATCTCGTCAAATCCAAAGGAACCAATTGGAGTCCTTGAGGGTAAAAGTTAAGACCCGTATGGCCTTTGAGTCTCACATAATAGCAAACACTATTGCTACTAACTCAGTGGTCGAAATGCATACGTGGTATGAACACGTACTACAACATCACTCCTTTCCCAGGGAGAGTATGTCTTAATGATGTTGTACGGATGAAAGATCAGACACCACAGTGCCTATCTTTTTGAGTCCCCTTACTACTCGTGAAATATTCACGGACTCTCATCCTGCATAAGACAGATAGGAAAAAATCCAATGAGATCTTTATATCCTTGTGATACAGATCTCAGATCTTTTGTAAGCATCCGTATGATGCAGATCTTTTATTCGACTATCTTGTTTAAGTCATGACTCTAAATCATTTGTCTAATGATTTTGACTTTAAACTAGTCTCATCTCTATCTTATCCATCTGATAAGATAAGGCGGTTGCTCATGTGAGAGAGCCAACCTTAATCTGTCCGACATACACACAATAAAATAGCTGAGACTCAAACACAAATGTACATAAAATCATTTGTAAGAAACTTGTATGCAAATTAAATTTTGATCTTCTATAGACATTGGAAATATTACATGATACAGCTCAGCACCTACGCATTCCCATAGATGATAAGTGTTTGAAAAACACATCTCTGGGGATCGCCTTAGTAAGGGGATCCGCTATCATCTCATGCGTGGATATGTATCCTATGTCTACTTCCTTCCGTTTGTCATAATCCTTCGCAAACTTGAATCGAATGTCAATGTGTTTGGTCTTACAATGAAATTTAGGATCTTTGACATAGGCAATCGAAGCTTGACTATCACTGTATATTGGAACAGTGTTCGAGTCAGAGGCATTCGTCAGCCTGTCTAAGAATTTCCTAAGCTAAACAGCTTCTTGGACCGCCATGCTGAATGCTACGAATTCGGCTTCCATGGTTGATAAGGCGATGCAGGTTTGCTTCTTGCTGCTCCAGGATATTGCACCATTCCCGAGCAAGTAAACAAAGCCTGAGGTAGATCTTCGCTCGTCGAGATCACCCGCCCAATCAGCATCGGTATAGCCTTCGAGTCTCAAGGTATTGCCTTGATAGCATAACGCATAGTTCGCAGTCCCTTTGAGGTATCTTAATATCCTCTTCACCGCTTTCCAGTGTGCTTGTCCTGGGTTGGATTGGTAACGGCTTACCATACCAACAGCATAGCAAATGTCCGGTCTGGTACACATCATGGCGTACATCAGACTCCCGACAGCACTGGAGTATGGAACTTTTTCCATAGCTTTCTTTTCTTTTGGATCTTTGGGACACATCTCCAAACATAGACCCTCGCCTTTGCTTATTGGAGTATCAATTGGCTTGCAATCCTGCATATTAAACCGTTCTAAAACTTTCTTTATATATGTCTCTTGAGAGAGAGAAAGAAGTTTCTTGGAACGATTCCTTGAGATCTTAACCCCAAGGATATATGCAGCTTCACCCATGTCTTTCATCTCAAAGACGGATGAAAGCCAAGTTTTGATATCCAAGATAAGACGCTTATCATTTCCGGCTATAAGTATGTCATCTACATAAAGAGACATAATTACATACTTGTTTTTAATCCTCTTAATATATACGCAGTTGTCTTCGTCGAGCATGGAGAAACCATACGACAAAACGACTTCTTGAAAGCGCATATACCACTGCCTTGAGGATTGTTTAAGACCATATATGGATTTACGAAGTTTACAAACCTTATGTTTGTTTTCTTCTTGTACAAACCCGTTTGGTTGTTCCATGTAGATCTCCTCATCTAGTTCTCCGTTAAGAAAAGCAGTCTTTACATCCATCTGATGTAACTCGAGGTCCAAACAAGCCACCATTGCCAGAATTAAGCGAATGGAGGTAAAACGCACGACAGGAGAGAAAGTCTCTTCGTAGTCTATTCCTTCCTGTTGCGTGAAACCTTTCGCAACAAGGCGAGCTTTATATTTCTCGATGGAGCCATCAGCCTTATGCTTGATTTTGAGAACCCACTTGTTCCCAATGGCTCTACGTCCCTTAGGTAAATTAACCAAGTCCCAGACTTGGTTTGTTTTCATGGATTGAAGTTCTTCTTCCATTGCCGCTATCCATTTATCTTTCGCAGGGCATGTGACGGCCTGTTTGAAATTTGCAGGTTCGTCATCATCTTGTAGTAATGTCATGAATGTTTGAGGAAATTCATCCTCAAATCTCAGAGGTGTTAGCCTCGTTCGATTACTACGTCTTGTTTGAGTTTGATCACTCCCACTTGGAATGACATCACTCCCACTTGGAATAACATCACTCCCACTCGGAATAGGATTGGTATCGTTCGTATCATCCATTGGTGAAGTTTGAAACGTATTTTCTTCTTCACCAAGAATTCTCCCACTCGAACGTTCCGATCCTTCTTGATCCCAAGTCTCAAACAAGGAGAAGTCTTGACTTATCTCACCCTGTCTTGGAAACTCTTTTTCCAAGAAGACAACATCCCTCGATTCGAATTCTATTAGACCCCCATTGTCCTCTTGACCGACGAAAACATATCCTTTGGAGTTTTCAGCGTATCGGATGAAGATACACTTCCTCCCACGTGGCCCAAGTTTGCCATATTTGTGAGAGGATAAATGTGCGTAAGAGGCACAACCCCAAGGTTTTAGAATGTTTAAGTCTGGAGTTCTATTGTTCCACAACTCATAAGGAGTAGAACTTACCGACTTCGAGGGTACACGGTTTAAGATGAATGCTGCCGTCAATAATGCGTCACCCCAAAAGGTGATAGGCAAATTTGCCTGAGACATCATTGATCGGACCATTTCCATCAATGTCCTATTTCTTCTTTCCGCAACACCGTTTTGTTGTGGAGTGTAAGGCATAGTTACCTGATGTACTATGCCTTTTTCATCACAAAGTTCCTTAAAACTTATTGATTGATATTCACCACCCCTATCGGTTCGCAAAACCTTAATCTTGAGATCTAATTGATTCTCCACTAAACTCATATAGTTTTTAAAGCAAGCCAAAGCTTCACTTTTGTGGGATATCAAATAGATATGTCCGAAACGGGTGAAGTCATCAATGAATGTGATGAAATAGGACTTCCCGCGTCTTGTCTTAACATTCATTGGACCGCAAATGTCCGAATGGATAAGCTGTAATGGAACTTCGGCCCTTGTGCCAGTTCCAAACGGCTTGCGACAAGTTTTCCCTACAAGACAATGTTCGTAAGTTGACATTTCAACTTTTGAAACATTAGATAGCAAGCCACTTTTGGCAAGTCTATCCATTCTAGTTGGTCCAATATGACCAAGTCTTGCATGCCAACAAATGATCTCAGACTCAGAGTTAGAAGCATTTGTCAAATGGAAACTTTCATTAATGGAAGAAGAATCATCATACATTGTATTTAAAACAATTAATCCATTACAAACATTACCAGAACCAATCAAAGAATTATTACAAACAAGGTCAACATATTGTTTATAGAACCTCCACTCATAATCTAAAGACATTAACATGACCACGGAAACGATATTCCTTCTAATATCTGGAGCAAAGAGGACGTCGTGCAATAATAAAGTCCGGCCGTTGTCGAGAACTAGCTTGCATGTTCCGACGCCTTTGACTTCAACACGTGTGTTGTTGCCGACGTATATCCACTTTGTTCCTTGAGTTATCTTTCGATACTCTACGAAGAACCTTCTGTCCTTCGCTACGTGGTCTGTGGCCCCTGAATCAATCAACCAAAAATAGTTAGATTCAGCAAGAAACATGGAACTAGAAACACATATGTAACTAGCCCTACAAGTTACCTTATCACTTCCATCCGTACATGTACGGGCGAAGTGACCGTACTTGTTGCACTTAAAACACTTGATCTTCTTCAAGTTTTTCTTCTTTGAGTGCACATTCTTTAGCCACTTTTTGTTCTTTGTCTTCTTTGAGGTCTCCGGTTCTTGCTTACGTTCGTTCACAAACCTTAAGCGTTTATTCTTCCGCTTATTTCCTCTATGTGAGGAACTAGCGGCCACGTGCACTTCTGCACTTGGTTTTGCGGCTTGAATCCGCTCTTCCTCGAGTTCGAGGTGTTTCGATACATCGCTTAAAGTTTTAATGCACTCATTATGAGTGAGATGCATTTTCATGTTATCCCAGCTATCTGGGAGTGAACGAATGACTGCTTGGATCTGCTGTTCGTCAGACAGCGTGACACCCGCATCCTTTAATTCAGATATAAGATTCACCATGTGGCGGAGATGCTTTTTCATAGAATGATCTCGCCGCATCTTGTACGAATCAAATTGAATATTCAAGGAGCGGAGTTTGGTAACCGAAGTTCCACCAAACTTTATCTCTAGCTCAGACCATATGTCTTTGGCTAGGTCGAATTCCCGAAATAGACGCATTATGTCATTGTCCATTGCGGATAGTAACGTAATACGTGCTATTTTGTTCTTTCGAGTCCAAGTATCATAAGCTTCCCGGTCCCTCTTGTGTTGGGCCGTATTGCCCAACTCAGGTTCTACCATTATGTTTTGAAGTGTTTCGAGCACATCTTGCTCCTCCAAAACATATTGGATCTTTATTGACCAAAGTTTATAATTGTCGCCGTTGAGCTTTTCACCTTTGTTAAGCTCTGCGACAATATTCTTAGAAGCGGTAGACATATTCGATTCAAAAAACTGCAAAGAGAATGAAAAACACGATCAAAATTCTATGCATAAAGTTTCGATTCTTTAAACACTTGATAAGTTCCTTGGATGCGTTGAAATGTTACTCTAGAATCGAGAAGTTCACTACGTTCCCAACTACCATCTAGAAGTAACTTTCAAAGTATCCCTCTTACTTATCTTAAGTAAAAAGAAATCAGAAATAATACCCGTATGGTATTAGCAGCGGAAAATTACTTTGAAAAACATATCTTTCAAAATAGAATAGGTGAGAGTTTGCGCAAAGAATTTTAGCGCAACAATTGCCAAGCCACGAGACCTGTTCTACACACCCATGGGTTAGATAACCATGGCCGGATCGTGGTAGGACTTGGAATTCTAAATTGCGCTATCCCGATTTAAGGACGGGACATAACCTATTTGAAAAACATCTTTTTCAAAAATTTGAAAGCACGTTGGCTAGTCTCCGTAGAGTAGAGCACAACGTCTCAAGTACATTGGCTAATCTCCGTAGAGTAGAGCACAATGACATGGCTAATCTCGCATGAAGTAGAGCACTATGGCTAATCTTCAAGGAGTAGAGCCCAATGAAAAACTTCATTAAAAAAACGTTAGTTCCGTATGAACTAGTCGGCACTGTGATTAGCCCCGTATGGACTAATCGACATATTCGAGTTTGACCAAGGCCATTTGTTACCCCGTATGGGTCATTTGGCAAGTTTGCAATCGACCCAGACCATCTGTCGGATTGGTCGACCAAAAACACCAAATTGGTCGACCAATTTTTCGAAAGCAACTTCTTCCCGGTCAGGGCCTCTGCCCTGACCGGGGCTCGGCCAAAGGCCGGCCAGGGCCTCTGCCCTGGCCGGCCAGGGGGCCTGGCCCCCTCGGCCAGGGCCGGCCAGGCCACTGGCCGGGGCCAGGGCTCCTGCCCTGGCCTCGGCCAGGCCCTGGCCTGAGGCCAGGGCGCTGCCCTGGCCTCTTGCCAGGGCGGCCTGGCCGCTGGCCGGGGCCAGGGCTCCTGCCCTGGCCTCTGCCAGGGCCGGCCTGGCCCTGGCAGTGGTCAGGGCACCGGCCCTGGCCACTGCCAGGGCCGGCCTAGCCCTAGCAGTGGCCAGGGCGCCGGCCCTGGCCTCTACCAGGGCCGGCAGGCCGGCCAGGGCCGGCCTGGCCGGCAGGCCCTTGGCCAAGGCCGGCCACTGCCGGCCTGGCCATGGCCGGTCATGGCTTGGCCATGGCCGGCCATGGCCAAGGCCATTCGGCGTTGGCCGGCCATGGCCCCTTTGGCCATGGCCGGCCACCCCCTTTGAATGGGGTTGCCGCACTTTCTCCTCCCCCTTGATGGGGTGGTCGCCGGTGGTTATTGGCCGTAGACAACCCCCTCCGCATGGGGAGAGGGGGTGCATGGCCTTCATAGCCCATTTGGCCATGGTGCACATGCACCAAATTTTCCTCTTACCCGATGGAAATAACTTCCATCATCTTCCTTGATGAAGCACCCGTTCGTCGAAGAAATTAGTTATTTCTTAATGGCCGTGTGCCAAAAAATGAATAACGTACTACGTGAACGGTCGGTTCTTCCCGTCACGGAGAGTTCCTACCATATCCGTAATGATAGGAGACCCTAACGTGAAAAGAACAACCGCTGCGTTCTCTCCGTCACGAAGCGTTCCTACTATATCCGTAATAGTAGGAGACCCATTCGTGAAAAAGACAACGACTCGTTCGTAGTTTCGACGGGGCGGTGGATTGACCGGGGCGAACCCATATGGCTCTGATACCAATGAAGGATCCTGTCCAAAACAAAGTTAGGATCGACAATTAAAGTGGAGACTTACGCTTGCGTATGCGGAACGATAGTCTCGGAACTTTGCCTTCGGATTCGCCACGACGGATCGAGTCTTCTCACGAACGGAGTAAGGCTACTAATCCACAATCTAAATCTCTATTTTAGATTAAGAACTTGGAAGGAGGGAGAGGAAATATTTCTGCAGAGGTTCGCTATGAAGAAGATGCATGCATGAATTTCATGCAAAAATGGTGTAAGGAAAATGGCTACCCTTGGGTCTTATTTATAGCCCCCAAGGTAGTTATTTTAGGGTAAGTTGTTCCTTTGGAACAACTTAATTAAGGTGTACCATGATACATGGCACATTATAAGCTTAAGTTGTACCATATGCATGGTACAACATAAGCTTAAGATATTCCCCCTTTATTAGCCATATGTCGCATGCACTTATGCATATATAATGCGACTTTCCCGCTCATCCAGAGATCCTCTCCGCAAGGGAACAGATTCCCTTTGCACACGACTTCGTGTACGCGACGTTCGAGGTCCGTAATCCCTCGCACATCCCCCACAAGGGTGTACAAACGTCTTCCATATCCAACACGTCCTAGGGTTTACTTAGGGTTATTATAAAGAGGATATAGGGTCTTAGAGCACGTGGGGGAGGGCTTCTATTAGCCTTAGGTTAGGTGAAGAGCTGGCAGCCCATGGTATACAATAATAATAGTATAAGGGGTATTGAAGGGTGACAGCAAGTAAAAAAGCCCATCAGTTGGGTTAATGTTAAAAACTTTGATATAAAACTATTAAAAGGCCCAATCTCTACTACTCTCTCTCTCCTACCAGGTGTGGGTTTGTGTGCGGTCCCAAAATAAGAAGTGGCTGAGTCAACTTGTCTTAATATAAGTGTTAATAATCATTGGGGACAAAACACTGGGTGAACTCAGGGTTAAAATAACATTTAAGTTGGGCACAAAGCGAAAATAGGTCAAACGAAGCCCGAAAATTGTGAAATAAATACTGGGATGACCGGGACGACGAGAGAAGGAAGACAGAGAAGACGGGTCACAATTTCGACGTCGAGAAACGAAACTAAAAATAAGAAGGCCTTGCGACAAAAGTGAAATTCGTGACGTCTCATCGAATAAGATTAAATTGTGGGAAAACGACTTTAGAAACGTGGTTCCAAAATAGTGCCACTATTTAATACTCTCAGAGACGTTCATAACGGCATATCAGACTCAAGTGTTCACAAACAAACAAGGTCTAAAATAAACATGTGCACGGTCAAAAGCACGTGCACGTACAACGAAAAAGTGGTCGTTACATTTTCTGCAAGGATATAATAAATTCATATGTTTTTATATGAATTACCTGTGATGAATGCTCTATATATCTGCACGATGTGTTAAACAATTCATGCATTTATGCTCACATATATAAATTATGTATTATGGCACACAAATAAATAAATCTTCAAAAGTTTAAAAATCATATCTATATCTGACTATTCAACCTGAAGTTCAAATTTTTCTATCAACTCTCTTTTGCTCAAATAAAATATGAGGGATTATGTGAAAACTATTTATGCGATCTTCTTAAAGATACACATTTCGTGGTATATAGATCTCGCATATCTATGGTCTATATAGACTAATATGGACACCAGAAGCATGCCATAACACCGATAAACTCTTTTAGAGTAATCTCACTTTACAAGGAAAGATTCTTGAATCTAGCCTTAAGTATAAGCTCGCTCCTGAAGTTGTGGCTTAATAAATAAGTGAAATAATTTATGACATTTGCACCCACGTATTTATTTTCCTTAAGCATGTTTCTCTATCCACATAAAAACTGAATGACTCAAAAAAATAATGGTCTGAAGACCATATATGAGCATTCAAATGGACTTTCAAAACTCCCACATAAATATGAAAAGTGGAAGTATAGAAACAAGTTCACTCTCCTGTATATGTCTCCTTAGTAAGACTAATATTCATTCTTCCTTATAAATAATAATATGGAAGATTGAAAACAGGGGAAGTCCAGGACCAATTATGTTCTGATATAAAAAGATGAAGGGAATATATGATATCCTCGACGTGAAATAAGCAATGGCAAACCAATATCAGGCCAGAAGTTCTGATAAGACCGATATTGCTATTTGCAATATGAAAAGTCATAATTTATGATATATCAAAATATATACAAATCTAGTCTAAAGACGAAAGTCTATCTAGCTATTGTATACTTATCTGTTCCTCGAGAAAACATAAACTTTTGAAAACAAATTTAATATGTTGCCATACCATAATTCTTAGTGAGTATTTTTCAAACATAATTGTAGACGTATGCTTTCAAAAGCATTTCATCCTAATAATAGTTCAATAAAAAACTATTTTAGGACGTCTGACTTGAGATTCAGGCTTGTCAAGCCCGAATACTCTATATGAGGATGCTCATTACTCTCTTAAAAAGAAACTTACAAAGTTTCAATGGTATTCGTCAAAACGAAATCCTTAATGAATGACTCAATGATATAATGGCCAAAAGACCATACATGAGCATTCCAATTGACTTTCAACAGTCCGACATAAATTCTAAAAGAGGAATTATTTAGAGCACCTGAAGTGTCCAGAATCATCCAATGTTTAACTTTGTAACGATATTATATGCCACCCTGGACTAATGATGCAAGACATCATTAACCAATCATATAAATCTGAAGAACACGAAGTTTCTTCAGAAGGGTACGTTTTCATTATTCCATTTATAGGAAAAATGATTACGAGATCATATCCACTACACATGGACATTAACTCTCTTCACTTCCTCATAAGAATTCAAGATGATATATTTACTATCATCATTAAAATAATAAGACCTTTGGGGTCTCTTAAGAGTATTTCAGGGATAAAAGTGGACTTATCCACTCCCTACATAGAGCTGATGATGTACCTTAGTGTGCTCATCAATATATCTTCTAAAAATGGTCACAATCAAACCTATTATCCAATCGCAGTCCAGCTTTTTCACAGCATATAGGACAAATTACTAAATGGCTGGAACATTGGATAACACTGGGAAAGCAAATACTATTTACAACTGGAATAAAGTCGAACACCCTGAAGTTTGTGTTCAAACCCAGAAATGGGTTATATAAATAAATCATTAAAATGATTTACACAGATTACTCGTCTGTGAAAAATCCAGTTGTTGGTGATTGCATGGGGACATGCAATTACACTGCATACCATCAAAACGCCTCATTAGAACCTATTTATATGAGCCTGATTACATCATATAAACAGTTTCCGAGACCCAACGGGGAAGCGTTTAGAGCACATCTTACAGATTGTGCCATGATGTGTACACATCTCCATAGCACCACTATAAACCATCAAAATGCCGTCTTAGAACTATTTGTCCAAAGTAATTACCCCAGATAAATAGATTTCGGGCACTCCGAACATGGGAAGCATTTAGAGCACATCCCATAAATTGTGCCTTGATGGGTAATCATATAAAAAACCGATAGTGAAGATTTGATCATGAAGTTTCTTCACATTCAAATCTATTTAAATTCCCAGTATTATGTCCAACATGGTTATTTACCATCATCCCTGAGCCTGAAGCTCAGTTAACCATTTCAAAAAACATAATTCGTAATGAGATCCTGAAGATCCACACTTATGAAACTGTTACACGGTTCTTATACATATTTTTGACAAACAAAGTATTGTCAAAATCATACATCTCCGCTGCTAAAAAATCCAGCTAGGATTGACATACCAAAAATAATGAATGCAATCCACCAGTAGCAGAAGTGGATGTTCCTAAATTAAAATGAAAGGACATACCATGAGGCTCCAAAGAGAGAAATAACTCTTGGAGACCCTAAAACAATACCACCACAGGAAAGTGAGCTCATCTCCAAATCCTCTCCCTTTCCAGAACCTCTAGAAGAGATGAATCTAGAATAAATTGAAATATTATGAATAATATGCGTACATGGGGAGGTGTTTGGATACAAAACACACTTGTCGACAATTACTCACATTTCATTTTGTCGTTTAAATGATAATTATAAATATCGTTCCACACTCCGTTTCCTGAAGCAAACGTAGGATTGGCCAATAATGTGGAACGAGTCAATAATAAGTTGAGCTGGACTCACTTATGCAATGTGAAGTGTTTGGACCAGAAGTCCTGATATCAAAAGATATCAAACCTATGGGCATACTGAGTATTGTATAAACATAAATATAAATAAATAAAATTGTATGCTATAAGAAACATGTTATAGCTTAGAGGATCATTTCGCTGAAACCAGGAAGTAATCCAGTAAGATGAGCTTAACTCACTTACAAATAAAACTGATGCATCAGGTTACCTGGTTATATTTGAGAAAATCCTACGATTGGCAAAAGAAATTTTTGGGGTTTTGCTGCTATGGATGTTATGACAGTATACCCTTATGGATTTATTCCTAATTTCCTTGCCTGAGTAGACTCTAATATGTCTATTCTATGAAAAATATAAAATACAACCAAGAAAATTCCTTATGAAAGTAAGGACTCTTTCTAAAGGTTGTCTTTGCATCTTTAAAAGAGCAAAGAAAATGATTTGAGATAATATTTGTAATGACTCAAATCACATCATCCAAAGGATGAAACTCTCATCCGAAAGATGAAACTCTCATCTTCCCATCCTGAAGATGAAACTCCCATCCTGAAGATGAAACTCTCATCCAGAAGATGAAAATATTATCCAACAGATGACAATATCATCTAGCAGATGAAAATAACATCCAGAAGATGAAAATCATGTGACATTTACCTTCATACACCTGAAGTTGATGAAGATACATGGACAATTGTAATCCACTAAATACACCAATTGGTTGTATAGATTTACATAAAGACACCTTCCGTTCGCTGGAAGAGGTGAATGATATCCTAGGTCCTGAAGTGCCTTACTTGAGTGTCTTTGGTACACTCCTATATCTGGCCAACTCCACGCTTCTCTATATAGCGTTGGTATTAAATTTGTTAGCCAGATACAGTGCAACGCCTGTAGCACGTCACTCGACCGGAGCTACACATCTTCTACGCTACCTCAAAGGGTCAATATTATAATGGATTATCCTCCATGTTAAATGTATTTGCAGATGTAGGTTACATATTATCGCGATGACAACAGACTTTGGGTACATGTTTTCTACACGAAGGAAAAGCTACCTCCTGGAGATCTGCAAAGTATGCGACTAAGGCAACATCATCCTACCATTCAGAGAAGCTCATCATCCTAGAAGCAAATCAAGAGTATGCATAGCTACGCCCTGAAATACCTCGCAGACATAGTGACGACTGGGTCAGAGACCAGAGACATGGAGCTATCTACTGAGTCTACAGACCATGCCACTTTCCTAGCCCATCCTTGATGAAGCTACGTCAAATAAGATGAGACAGAGTACAACTCTTCAGAGGAGCTCCCTTAGATTCAGTAGCTTCCATATATGAGCGATACTTGTATAGATGAGCGATGCTTGTATTTTGTACTTTTCTCGAAATGTTGTACATGAGATTGATGTATAGCTGTCTTGGAGATCTGCAAGCCTGAAGCTTGTACAGATCAGTGGGAGTTAAATGTAGAGTTGTACTTTCCCCCCTTAAGATATAGGTTTTCCTACTAGATTTTCCATAGCCAAAGGTTTTAACAAGGCAACCACATTGGCTCAAGATCCAGAAGTATTCACCTCTCCTGATACTCATTAGCACGATGAATCCTGAAGCATTCATATGTCGAGTTTACAATGATGGATGGATAAGGGAAAGTGTTATGAATAGGGCCTTGAGACCTTTGGTATCAAGGACTCTCGGTATCCACCATAATTGTAAAGGTCATTTTGTATCCTCCTTAATTTTTATATATATGTCATATGGCCTTTGCCATAGACTTGATTCTCAACAACGGTGAATTCTTTCCAACTCTAGCATTTTATATGTACATAAATAGATTTTGCATTTAGTTGTTTCTTTTATTTTACTCTTTTACTTAATAATTTCATTGCTTCTTTTCTTACTAGTACCATTCAAACACTGAGGACAATGTTCCTTTTTAGTTGGGGGAGGGAATTAGAGTTAGGAAGCTACTTAATTTCAAAATACACAATAATTTTAATTTTCTTCTCTTTTTGATAAAAAATAAATAAACTCATCTCTCTCTCTTGTGTGAGTGTGTGTGTGTGTGAGATTTTCCCTCAATCCGAATTAGTATTTTGCTAATCCCATAAGTTTCAATGTAGTGAACATTCTTTGCGCTATTATGATTAGCATAATCATGATATTGATCTTGGAATACATCAATGAAAATATTAGTAGCATAATATGTTGCTCATCATTAAAATAACAATGAGGTGGAGACTCGATATGCTACACGATGCTAGTAATCTAAACAATTTAGATCTTGCATCGGAAGATAGAAAATTAAAAGTTTCTACACTAGCAATCATTCATGCCAATGATCTATTGCAATTATAAAATAAATAATTGAATAAAAAACATACCTTTGCATGTGTATACCTTAGCGATACTCGCAGATCTAAACTCTCTTTCAGTGAAGACCAGAGGCGTCACGTTTTCCTCTCTAACCAATGCCTTAGATGTTTCACAGGATGAAGAACGTCTCCACGATCCATGATCACTCTAAGAACTTGAACAGTCCTTTCAAACCTTGTTAAAGCGAGAAAGGAGGAGAATGAAAAACTTTGATTTTGTGCGATAGTTTCTCCCTCTAAAAAAGGTTTGAATTTCTCTGCACTATAAGACTATCTCAATGGAGATTGCTATGTTTATATGTGTCTCAAGAGGGCTGGGGTAGATCCCCTTATATAGTGATAGGGTCACCCTGTATTTGGATAGGATTAGGTTTTTGTATTCAACTCAACCTTATCTCTAAATGTGTAAAGATGAAGAAGAGTTCCAATCTAATTAAAAATATATCAAGAAACTCGGATAGGAATTTGGTTTGGATTTGGACTAACTTTTAGATCAAATCCCACACCAAATTCGAATTTAGTATCCTATTTCGTCAGAACCAGTCGACTAGGCAGCTGACTGGGTCAACATACATAGCTTTTGCCTGGCTAGTCGACTAGTGCTTGATCACTAGTGGACTAGTCACTGCTAAGTTGATTTCCTCTTCTTCTTTTCTTCATAACTATTGTGAACTTTGTCCTTGTATATAATATGCTCCTATTTTGCATGAATTATTGCATATTTTCATGATGCATTTCACCCTCCAAACCCCCATTTTATACGCGTTTACGCTATTATTTGGAAAAATATGACTTTCGCAGCGTTTATGCCCATTTAAGGTATTTGGAGTGATATTGGAGCAATTTGGAGTCAATGAGACGATCGACGATGTGAGAGCACCTAGAAGACTCATGATGACATGCATGAGGTGCCAAAGAAGAAGACGAGAGGAGGAGAAGAGAGCGAAAGATGAGAAGCTCAGGCCATCTTCAGTTTTCCAGGCAACTCGACCGAGTAGCAACAACTACTCGGCCGAGATGACACGCATGGTTAGCACGGAAATGGCCATGACCGACTCGATCGAGCAGACAGCCAGCTCGACCCAAGCTGCATCAAACAGAGCGACGAGCTATTCTCCAAGGCACTTTAGCTCGATCGAGCAGCAAATCAACTCGATTGAGCAGTTCACCTACTCGACCCGAGTCGTCATCAAACAGTGCAGCATTTTGGAGGAAGTTCTGATCTACTGTAGCTCGACCAAGTAAGGAGGCTACTCGACCGAGCACGAATGCTACTCGGTCGAGTAAGGCAAGCGCCCAGATCTTTAGACAGCCTCTCACTCTTTTGAGTTCTGCCATCATTCCAGTTGGCAAAGTATTTTTCTCATATTTTTTATAGATAGTAGACTTCATGAAGGTTCAACGCTGCCAAGAACGCACCAATTGGAGGTTGGATGAAATTTAGGGAATTTCTTCAAGTTGACACTGTAGTGCTGAAATCACCTACTGGACCGAGTGCTGTGTTCTACTCGACCGAGCTGGCTGGGGCCCATAACTTAAGTTGCGGCCATAGTTGATTTTGGGCACGAATTTCAGAGGGTTTCTTAGGTTATTTGCTCGGGATTTGAGGCGACTATATATATGAATTGTATCCGTCATTAGAGGAGAGTTTTAGAGGGGGTTGGATCTTATTTTCTTAGGAGTTCTTGGAGACTTTCTTTTGGAGTTAGGCCATGCCATAGGCCGCTCCCCTTGTATCAAGCTAAGTATTCTATTCCTTTGAATTCTATTTTAGTTATTATTGAATATCTCTTTGATGCATGCAATGAAGTTTTCTATCGTTCTCATATCTATTGCGATTATGAATTCTATTGCTTCTATTGAATCTATTGTTGATCCTTGCATAAATTTTGAGTAGTCTTTCTAGGGCTAATGGATTAGCCCATGGATCTTAGGATTTAGATGTAAAGTTAGGATTTTTAGGTTACGTTGGTATAAAAGGTATGTATTTTGGTCGATCTAGCAAAGTTTATAGGAGATCTCGTACTGAGATCGTGCCCACGATCGGTGGAATCGATTGGCTTAAGGAGTATCACATAAACTTAATTAGAGAGTTAGTGGATTCAATTAGAGCTCATGACCATGTCCGGCTCGTGTCTTGATGGGATCCACCGACGAACTATATTACTAATTGACGGCTACCGTCATTGCATCAATGAGAGCCACCAAAATACATCGAAACTATAACCCATGAGAGTGGCATGAGTTGAGATCATTCTGACCACGAGAGTGGCATGAATATTATCGATTCTTAATGCACAGATCGTTTGCGCCTGTCACGAGAGTGGGGTTAATGTGATATGTTAGACAAATGGTGCTAATGTTAGCTGGCCATTGTTCTACATCTTAGATATGACAATCCCTAATAAAGCCAATGCAACGTAAGAGTTCTAACCTAGCATCGATATCCGACAATCCTAGTGGTAAGTCCTAATACCCTAGTCTTTTCTTTATTCTATTCTTTTCTTTGTGTGGAGTTAGTTTGCGATATCGAGTGACACGACCTTCGTATCAATTACAATTACGACATTCCACAATCCGTATCCACCAATAAACTCGCAAGTCTTACCCAACCTAGGAATAGATAGGTAGTATAGCACTGCTTCCCCGTGTTCGATACCTGCTTGCCTATACTGTGCGCTTGCAGTAAACGACATCGTTTTGGAGTTAATTCCGGGCCGATCAAGTTTTTGGCGCCGTTGCGGGGAGGCGTTCTGCCATATTATCTTTCTATCACAATTAGGTTGATTAGACTGCATTAAAAAGGAGAAGGGGGGAGGAGAGAGAGAGAGAGAGAGAGAGAGAGAGAGAGAGAGAGAGAGAGAGAGAGAGAGAGAGAGAGAGAGAGAGAGAGAGAGAGAGAGAGAGAGAGATTTTTTCTGCCACATGCTTTTTCATTATTTCTATCTTCTTGTACCACTGATAACTTTTCCAGGTTGGTTGTTTTTGAATATTCAGGTACAATGGATCACTTTTGCTATTTTTCAGGCGATGATTATTTGGCACAATATGAGGCTCCAATGGAAGAATGCAGATATTATTCACAGGACACATACTATCAGATGGAAGGATATGATCAATATTCAAATGGATATGTCTACTACGAGTCTTGTGACATGGATGGACACATGCCCTACGAAAGCCGAGTTTGTCTCTTGAGTCCTGACCATCCCCTCAATTTGACACTCGCAAGGTTTGAGGAGGGCAAGGCAGACTTGAAGGAAACCATTGCTAAGTTGAATGAGTCACTTAATCAATTGCAGCAAGTGTTTGATGAATTCAGCAAGTCTTTTCCATCTCTTGAGCCCAAGGGAGAGACTGAGGACATTGATGCTTCCACCTCTGAGGAGACAACGGTACCAGTCACAGATGAGAGAACTACGAAGAGACACTCGAGAGGTGTTGCTATAGAGCTAGGTTGCACTGTCGTCACTCCCCACTCACCGATACAGCTAGTTCATATGATGAGTGGATGGACGATTAAGATGAAGAAGACAATGATGTTATCTACCTCGCAGAGCCAGATCATGCTTTTATGGAGGCCTTACACGTGGATCCAGAGCTTGTCACCGAGGAGGCTGTGTATTGGGATGAGGACACAGCCATTCATGATGATCCCGAGCATTACCCTCCTCCTTTAGAGCTTCCGTAGCCACATCATTCTTCCACTGACACCGATGACTATCCCACAGAGCTTATGGCTCCCCTTCAGGTAGTTCTCTTTACTCCCTCACCTTTTACATTTGATTACCCTCCAGTGTATGATATTTACTATGATTCATATTTAGATGACTCATTGTGCCTTTTGCATGATACACATACAAATAATAAAGTGGCATGATGGGACATATACGAGGAGGAGATCGAGGAGTTAGCACCCATGGATGCTATTGAATATGATCAAGAGGTGCACTGGGACGAGTCTGATGATGAGGAGGAGTTACCGGATGAGTCCCAAGCTTATATGCCAAAGCTACAGGAAGAACCCGAGGTGAACAACGAGGAGTTGTCGATGTGGTGCACGAGAGTAGAGATTTATTTTCAGGGAAGTGTTGTCAACCATCCTTAATTTTAAATACTTATGTTGATGACCCTCTTTGGAATACATTTATTTTAGGGAAGAATTATCCACATCAGATTGATGCGGCTTATCTCTTGCAGGGTATAGGTGGAGTCCTTAGAGAGATACTGGGAGTTGCATTGCTGGAATCTGATGGAGTCTGTGGACACACACGCCTAGTAGAGCCACGGAAGGAGCAGTTGGAGCAGTTGCCTGCACCAACAAAGATACTGGATCCGCCTTTTTCTATAGGTGATATCAATCCAGTAGTGTACTATTTTATGCTTTCAATAAACAAGAATCCTCTCGATAGCGGATGACCGTATATATTTGCTTGATTTGTTAGTTTAGAATAAATATCACCTCATATGACGGCAACAATAATCTTTTACACCCTACCCTTTATATGCTATATTGATTGCTATCCTCTGTATATTTTGATGTGTCACATCCTTTTGCTCACCACCATCGAGCATTTCTTTCAAGAAAAACCTTACTTTCTTATTCATTTGACTTAAACTCGCTTAGCGAAGTCGTGACATTTTTTGATCAAGTCATTTGAATAAGACTGTTTGGTATACGCTTGGGGGAAGACGCTTTCATGCATCATTGCATGTACATGTAGTTGCATTAGGATTTCATGTTATTCATTTCATCTTTTTTCATTCACCCCCTCATATTTATCGTTGTTCCTCATAATTACCTTTATGATCACATTGAAGACAATGTGAAGTTTAAGCTTGGAGGAGTGGATTTCCATGCCATTTAGTTGCATTTTTTACTTCATTTTAGGATTTCTAGGATTTTTCAAATTTTTGCATCATCTTTTCAATTTTCCATCTTATTTTCTTTTTATGTGTGTTCATGCATCATATTGTGTGCTTGTTTTTCTTTTCTTTCTTCTCTTTTGTATTTATTTCTTTATTCTCTTTTCCTTCTTTTGCTAGATATGTTCTTTATGATGATATCTCTTATTACTTTAGTAGCCATCACGATGCTTATATCTCTTGCCATGCTATTTGGAGTATTTCAATATCATACGATCCATGTGATTGCTTATATATTCTTTTGATGATTCCTCTATATGAATGCATGATACTAATTGAAGCCGAATGTATGAAGTAGTGTTTAGTATGCTTTTGTTAGAAATGCACCACGATTCACACATCATTTGTATATCTGAAGCATCTGTATTATTGTCTTATTCACCTTCTGTTGCATGCCTGATATGATTGTATGCTTTACTGCTTGACTTCATTATTTATTGAGATGATTAAGAATATCCATGCTTACTTATAAGTTTTAGTTGGGGTATTATCTTATTGAACCATTTGTGCACATCTTATGAGTGAGCCGAGTATTACATCATTTCCTTCTCCACATATATCTTTTTATTCTCTACATGTCACTTGAGTTCACCCCTTGCAGCTACTCATACCGCATCTATTCCCAAAAATCCATTCCAAAGAAAAGTTAGCTCCAAAAAGTTCAAAAAGCCAAAAAGGAGACAAAAACCAAAATACATATCATATAGGTCCTTCAAAAATCCAGAAAGAAAAATGAGAACAAGAAAGAAAAAGAAAAATATTTCTCTATCTCATTATTGGAGCCACAAAAATACTTGGAAAAACCAAGGAAAAAATTCCATTTTCCCCTATCCTTTTCCTTTAGATGCGATGCCGAAAGCTAAGCTTGGGGGAGGTGAATCCATTTGACCATAAGAGTGAGTACGCCATTAGAGTGGAGAGGTGCACGAATGGGGAAGTTTGATAATGCTGAAACTTAGCAAAATACTTTAGTTATGGAGATTTCTTATGATTCGATATAAATATGTGAATGCAATGATTTATTCCATTCTCCATTGCATGCTTGGTGTGATTCTTATATGCTTATGTTAAAACTCTTGATTGAAAGGTGCATCGCCAATGATTTGTATATTAAATTATATGAATTGCTTGAAGTGGATATGAGTTGATCGCATGAATTTAGAGAGTCCCTTTTGTTGTTCTTGAAAGCTTGCAAGTACCATATTTAAGTAAGATATGAAATCTTTATAGCATGTGATTCGTATTTTTCGAGTTATCGTGATGTGCAACATATGGCTTGAGATCTGAGAGAATAATCTAGCGACCCCTTCCACTCTGTATTCTTTTTCGTTTTCTTATTTTTACCTCCTGGTGAGCTTCGTATTCGTCTCCCTCAGGGACGAGTAAGAGGTAAGCTTGGGGGATTTTGATAAGCTCATATTTTGCATGAATTATCGCATATTTTCATGACGCATTTCACCCTCAAAACCCCCATTTTATTATTTGGAACAATATGACTTTCGGAGCGTTTATACCTATTTCAGGGATTTGGAGCGATATTGGAGCAATTTGGAGTCAATGACATGATCAGCGACGTGAGAGCACCTAGAAGACTCATGATGACATGCCTGAGGTGCCAAAGAAGAAGACGAGAGGAGGAGAAGAGAGCGAAAGATGAGAAGCTCAAGCCATCTTCAGTTTCCCAGTCGACTCGATCGAGTAGCAACAGCTATTCAGTCGAGCTGGCACGCAGATTAGCACAGAAACAGCCACGACCTACTCGACTGAGCAAACAGCCAGCTCGACCTGAGCTACATCAAACAGAGCGACGATTTTGAGCTATTCTCCAAGACACTATAGCTTGACCGAGCAGCAAAGCAACTCGACCGAGTAGTTCACCTACTTGACCCAAGTCATCATTAAACAGAACATTGTTTTGGATGAAGTTTTGATCTACTATAGCTCAACCGAGTATGGAGCTACTCGACCGAGCACGAAGGCTACTCGGTCGAGTAAGGCAAGCGCCTAGATTTTCAGACAGCCTCTCACTCTTTTGATATCTTCTATCATTCCAGTTGGCAAAGTATTTTTCTCATATTTTTATGCATATTAGACTTTATGAAGGTTTCAACTCTGCCAAGAACGTGCCAATCAGAGGTCGGATGAAATCTGGAGAATTTCTACAAGTTGACGCTGCAGTGCTGAAATCACATACTCCGACCGAGTGCTGTGTTCTACTTGACCGAGCTGGCTGGGGCCCATAACTTAAGTTGCGGCCAGAGTTGATTTTGGGCACAAATTTCAGTGGTTTCTTAGGTTATTTGCTAGGGTTTTGATGGGACTATATATATGGATTGTATCCTTCATTAGAGGGGAGTTTTAGAGGGGGTTGGATCTTATTTTCTTAGGAGTTCTTGGAGACTTTCTTTTGGAGTTAGGTCATGCCATAGGCCCTTCCCCTTGTATCAAGCTAAGTATTCTATTCCTTTGAATTCTATTTTAGTTCTTATTGAATATCTCTTTGATGCATGCAATGAAGTTTTCTATCGTTCTCATATCTATTGCAATCATGAATTCTATTGCTTCTATTAAATCTATTATTGATCCTTTCATGAATTGTGAGTAGTCTTTTCTAGGGCTAATGGATTAGCCCATGGATCTTAGGATTTAGATGTAAAGTTAGGATTTTTAGGTTACGTTGATATAAAAGGGACGTATTTTGGTCGATCTAGCAAAGTTTGTAGGAGATCTCGTACTGAGATCATGCCCACGGTCGGTGGAATCGATTGGCTTAAATAGTATCATATAAACTTAATTAGGGAGTTAGTGGATTCAATTAGGGCTCGTAACCATGTCCGGCTCGTGTATTGATGGGATCCACCGACGAACTATATTACTAATTGATGGCTACCGTCATTGCGTCAGTGAGAGCCACAAAAATACATCGAAACTCTAACCCACGAGAGTGGCATGAGTTGAGATCATTCTGACCACAAGAGAATATTATCGATTCTTAATGCACAGATTGTTTGCGCCTGTCGCAAGAGTGGGGTTAATGCGACACGTTAGACAAATGGTGCTAATGTTAGCTGGCTATTGTTCTACATCTTAGATGCGAAAACCCCTAATAAAGCTAATGCAACGTAAGAGTTCTAACCTAGCATCGATATCCGACAATCCTAGTGGTGAGTCATAATGCCATAGTCTTTTCTTTATTTTATTCTTTTCTTTGTGTGGAGTCAGTTTGCGATATCGAGTGACACACCTTCGTATCAATCACCATTATGAAACTCCACAATCCGCATCCACCAATAAACTTGCAAGTCTTAGACAGGTAGTATAGCACCGCTTCCCCATGTTCGATACCCGCTTGCCACTATACCGTGCGCTTGCGGTAAAATGACATCTTTTCGGAGTTAATTTCGGGCGATCAATATATCATATTTATACTCAAAGTTTCTTCCTTCGCTTTTCGTGAAGAGTCGTCATCTATGTGAGACTCAAATATCCTGATTCCTACTTCAATAGTGACATCCTCACATCGTATCATCGATCGTAGCGGCTCTAGCTGAGCATGCCAACCCCAATTTCAGAACAGTCATTATCTGGTTGGTTTGAGACTGGAATCTCTCTGAGATACTCTGGGCCTTACTGTAACATATTTCATGCAGTCCGGTCCCTTCATCAAGACTATGTCTATATGGTGTCTTGGGTATGGTTTAGTGTCAAACCCAATTACTCCTTAAACCCTTGAGTCATATGTGATCCAATAATTTATTAGTTAAATGACACTTATTAGCTCATTAATATATTTATCTACTATGTTGGACAAGGATTTACTATGGATCCATTTGACTCTATTGCGACACTAACCTCCCATACCAGAGGAGATGAATTCCGGTCAGATTACCTCTTCATTCGCTTGCTTCCAACTATACCCAACAGGTACCTGTGCATCAGATGTAATGCTAATGTCTAGCAAATTCCTAAGTATGTTGTCCACGTGCAAGGTCCTTTAGCGCATTCTAGTCATAAGGACTACACTGCACCTACTGTCACCTGAGAGCTTCTGTTGACATTTAGAGTATGATAGCCATATGAAGCATCTTTTCGAGTCGTTATGTGAACTTGTTCTCTAACAAGCACATACACATTATCTACCATGTCCTCACACCGAGTGGCTATAAGGCCAGACACTATGTATGATGGTATAGATTAATACACACTGGTCTAACCAGAATATCGATGTTCCGTCTCGATATTTCTCTGACCAGGAACATTTTTGGACATATGTCCGGTGGATACATTGGCCTCATTATCATGATCTCATCATGATTATAATGTTCCTCACATAAGTCCTGTGACTTTATCCATACATCATATAACACAACCACAACCATAGGAGTGACATAGATGATTTCATAGATAAATATTACCAAATAGCTTACTATTATTTCGAAGGATATGTTTATTACAATTAGAATAATTGTCTAAAGGACATACATTTCTCAACATCTCCTACTTACACTTATAGCCAATTATTATAGTACATCATACCAATTTTACCACTAAACACTCCAGTTTGTTTTGTGGAAGGGCTTCCGTGAGTGGTCAACTGCATTATTATCTCTTTATATCTCAATGTCATAGTGTTCTTGTATTTCACGTATCAAGTGAAACTTCCTTAGGATGTGTCTAGATTTATTGTGAGATCCAGGTTCCTTAGAAAGAATAACTGCCACATTGTTATCACAATACAAAGGTATTCGATCAACAATCAAAGAAACAGCTCCAAGTTCTATTACAAACTTCCTCATCTTGAATTCCTCCTTTACTGCATCATTGGCTACGATGTGCTCAGTTTTAATCGTTAAATCAGTTACAGTGTCTTGCTTGGAAATTTTCCAATTATTGCCCCTCCATTAAGAGTGAAAACATATCCTGATAGTGACTTGTCATCTATTGCACTTTGAAAATTTAAGTCAGTATATTCTTTTACTGAAAGATTACCGCTCACACTGTATACTAAGAACATATATTTAATTCTTCTCAAGTACTTAAGTATGTTCTTAACGACAGTCCAATGTTTGTCTCCTAGATTTGATTTATATCGACTAACTATGCCAAGTGCATATGCGACAGCTGGTCTAGTACATAGTATAGAATACATGATAGATCCTACAACCGATGCGTAAGGAACCTTACTCATGGGTTCTTTCTCCTCATCTGTCTCGGGAGACATACTCTTGGAGAGAGTGATTTCATGACAAGATGGTACCATACCACGCTTGGAGCTATGTATGTTAAAACCTTTTAACACAGTGTCTATATTCCTATACTGGGACATCCCAACATCCTATTCGGTCTATCTCTTTAGAATTTTATACCGAGTATATAGTATGCCTATCCTAATTCAGTCGTGGAGAAGTTTTGTGACAACCATACTTTGATTGATTCCAACATCTCTATGTTGTTACTAATCAGTAGTATATCATCCACATACAATACAAGAAATACGATAGTGCTCTCACTGATTTTTTGATAAATGCATAAATCATCCTCATTCTTGATGAAGTCAGACTTTTTGACTATCTCATCGAATTAGATGTTCCATCTCATTGACACTTGCCTTAATCTGTAAATGGATGTAAGCAATCTGCACGCTTTTTTCTACTCCCACCGACTTCGAAGTCTTCTGGCTATGTCATGTAAACACATTATTATAAATCACTATTTAAAAAACCTGTCTTTACATCCATTTGCCAGAGCTTGTGGTAATAATAAGCTGCCATGGTAAACAAAATTTGAATGGATTTGTGAATGGTTACTGACAAAATGGTTTTGTAATAGTCTATGCCAAGCCTTCGACAATATCCTTTTGCCACTAACCTTGCATTGAAGGTCTCCACCTTCCCATCTGCATCGCTCTACTTCTTGAAAATCCATTTGTTCCCTATGGGTTTGATCCCTTCGGGGAACATCCTCCAAGTCCATATTTTGGTGGTGTGCATTGAATCCATTTCAGATTTGCATGAAAATTGAGAAAACAAATCCCAAAAATAGCAGCCAACGACTATAAATGGGCAGATTCTCAAGTGATCAAACGTCGGGTGAAGTGTTCCCAGATGGTTGATCAACTACTCAGACTTTTGGGAACACTGCACCAGACAGCTGACTGAGGAGATGGACAGAGCAGAAAATATGAAGTCCAATCTCCAAGCAATCAGTCGTTTGCAGCACACTTGCCAGCTGGCTGATCAACTGTTCAGTTGTTTGGTAAGCCTACTTGAAACAGCTGATCAAATATGGGTCCAAAAAACATAAAGTTCATAAAAGTTGGCTCACACAGTTGAGTCGACTGGAGTTCATGGCCCCGAGGTTTGAACCACTTTCAGATGCCTGGTCATTTAACTTCAGGCGACTGACCCACGGCTATGTGAAGCTGATTAAAAAACTGACACCCAAGACGTCTGGTGCCCCTACACTAGGCGTCATCATGCTCCAAAAATCAATATAATGAGTGTTTTGAGCATAGGACCAAGTGTGATGGGTTCTACATGAAATCTAAGATACCCTAGGATGAAAATGTTGCGTATGAATGTGTGTGCATCTATTCAAGGCTTAACAATAATCTAGTAACAAGAACAAAATACATGAAGATAAAGTGTAAAATTACAATTGAATTCCAATAATCTCAATGCCAAGCTTTTGCTCCATAGCCTTGAACCAACATCACACACCTATTGTTTTGTCTCATCATTAAGATAATTAAATATAAATCTGAGACTAAAACAAGTAGAGTCATTAGCACTACATAATTAGGGGATCTACATCAAAACAATATTGGGCTAATTGGCCAATATCCAACAATCTCCTCCTTTTCATGATGACATCCGTTATGTGAAAATAATAATAATAATCAATAAACACATACTAATGGCTCCCCTTACTTATATGCACACCAATTGTAATATGGAAAAAAATATACACAAAATGCATATAAGGGGCACTATTGAAACTGATGCAAAATGAAATACATCAATGGCAAACAACACATACATGAATACATGCATACATTTTCACATAATCCAAATAACTCTCCCCCTTGTCATTGTCAAAAAGGTGGACATTGAAAAACATTATCTCCTTTGTCATGAAGACAATATCCCCCCCCAAAAAAATGACAAATGACATTGAGAAAAGAAAGTGTATGATACCAAATGACATTAATAATGATATATTTAGTCCTTCTCATGTACTTAAGTATGTTCTTAACGACAGTCCAATGTTTGTCTCCTAGATTTGAATGATATCCATTATTCACTTTACCAGGCTCCCCATAGATCATTAAACATGTCAAATTTTGACTCAATGAACCAATTGTAAATTATGGATACATGTGACATATCAATGCACAAACGATAGGAATCATGCACATGCATTGAAAAATTGACATTGTTATGAAAAAAATCACACCATAAGGAACACTGTCACATGATGAATTTTGGAACCATATCCAACAACAAGCTTTGGAGATATCCCAAAAATTCATCAAAGGATACTTCAAAATAGATTTTTGAAAAGTCATAGCATATAAACTCTGCCTCTGTCATATCCATGAGTCAACTTTGCATATATGCAAGGTTGTAAAAAACGCTAGGCGCTAGGCGTTTGGATTGCTAGCGCCTAGCGCCCAGAGCATTAATCAGGGATTAATCGGGGATTAATCATTCTAGGCGGATTTGCATTTTTAATTATTTTATTTATTTTTATATAATATATTTATGTTTATATATATATTATTTAACATACATCAAATATTTAATACATACTAAATCAAATCCAGTTTACCTACTTTAGAGTATTTGTGTGCAACAAAATAAAATTTAAAAGATACTCTTGTGCAATTAAGCCATTTACCAAAACACCCAGACACTGCCCAGGAACCGCCCAGGAGCCGCCTAGGAACCTCCCAGAGTGCCCAGACACCGCCCAAAATGCTTAGGCGGCCGATTAATCCCAAAAACACCCAGATTGACCGCACATGCCATACTCGGTGCATTTACTGGCCGCCTAGCGCCTAGGCACCGCCTAGGCGGCCGCCCATGACGATTTTTAGAACATTGCATATATGACATGAAAACCCCCATAGATCCAATCCAAAATAAGAATTTTGAAAATAATTTTTGATGTAATGAGAAACACACAAACACAAGTTGGATGCAAAATAAAATTTTGAGACAAGTGATGTTAGGATGAAACTTGGCATTAGATGGATAGACATGCATTATTGTAGAAAAAATTCTCTTGGCATGTCTATTGTGAATTGATTGCCTCTTGACATAAAATGAATCGCATTGATTCATATTCACAGTGCTGTGTTTTACATGCTTCTTGTTGGAGTAGTGTGGTTATACAAGAAGGTATGATGTGTCTTCTTAGGATTTTGGTAGGATCGTTGTTTAACTCCATGAGAAGAAGTGGTGAGTTGGGAACCAACCGTTTAGTAATAATCCAAAACCCCACGATGATTTACCAGATGTTGTTGTTTGAGCACATCATTGAGGTAATCCCTGGATGTCACAAACTTTCGGAGTTTATGGGATTCCTCATCGCATTTCAAAGTTAGGGTTGAAATGCAGGATTCTAAATCAAGATTCTTAGCTTTCAATTGGTCATTTTCTATGCCAAGATCCTTGATTCGAGAAAGAAGTTATTCTTTCTCAACAACACCTAATTGGTGTGTAGCATGCATAGATGGATCAACACAAGCAATAGAGGGAGTGTTCCCTTGACTAGCTAAGAATAAATCATGCTTAGACTTAACAAAAGTTAAAGCTTTAGCTAGTTTATTGGGAGAGACCAACATTACCTTATTGTTCTCCCGAAAGTCCTCCATGTTCTCCGCCTTCTCCTCTTCATTACTCTCCTCCTCATTTTCCTCATCGCTTGAACTTGAGCTTGAGGATGATACCTCCCCAAATTCCATAAGACACTTTGGCATAGTCCAATCCTCTAGATCGCATGCAACATCTACAATGGATATGAATGTGCATTCATCATTGTCTTCACACTCTCTCGAGTCATCTGACGAAGACTCATCCCAAGTTCAAACAAAAATATGATTTTTCTTCTTCTTTCCTTTCTAATGCTTCTTCCCTTTGCATTTATACTTCTCTTCTATCTTCTTTGGGCAAGCATTAACAAAATGTCCTATTTTGCCACACTTATAACACACAAAAGAAGCTTTGTTAGTATTGAAAAATAAATTTAAAGCTTTCTTACATTGTGATGGATTCATGATACTCATGAGTTTGTTGGTAACATCCATTGCCAGTCCATCTTCAACATCACTTTCTTAATCATCTCGTTCCTCCTCGCTAGAGACATGCTTAAGCTTCTTCTTCATCTTAAGCTTCTCATTGGTTGAATTGAACTTCTTCCTCCATTCAATCTTCTCATCAATGGCCTTGAAAGCGATCCCCTTTTGCTTCTCCATAAGCTTTGAGGATTGGCACTCCTTCTTATGTTGCATCCTCAACTCGTAGGCCATACTATTTCTAATGCATTCCATTAGATTCTTTGATTCCATTGGCATTGGACTCCCATTTTAGGGTGAGTTCATCTAGGAACTTTGTCACCCTATCCACGTGAGAAATCTCCTTCCCAAGTCATTCCAAAGCATTCATGATCTCGGTGAACCTAGTGAACCTATCGGAGATGCTTTCTCCATCATGGATCTTAAACATCTCATATTTAGAAAGAAAAACACTTCGTTTCGATTTCTTTACCTTTGAGGTTCCCTCATCTGTAACTTCCAAGAGATGCTTTGCACATCGAGATGCGGTTGAACTCGTTTGGATGAGAGCACAATGACTCACATTCATGGCTTGTCAGGTTGTACTTGATCAAGTCCTTCTCTGCCTTAGTCCTTTGAGCCGCAGGCTTGTCGGCTTTCTCAAATGGAGCCTCGATGATGTCCCAATGTTCTAGGCCTTCTAGCCAAATCATCATCTTCACCGTCTATGAAGGATAATTTGTTCCATTAAAGAGCCTTGGTTGAACGGTGGAATGTTGGAAAACATGTGCCCGCGAGGCCAATTATTTATAATTGGGACATCTAGTTCAAAATGAAAGTATGCTATCTGGTAATGTTTATCTGAGTATAATCATAATGTTTGTCTGCAATTTATACTTAGATAAAGTCCCGAGACTTAGTGCGAGGTCAAACAAGTATCGAGATGAGGATCTCGATCATGGAAGTGTTTTGACCGCTAATAGCATAAGTCTAAAACTGTTCATAATCGTTGATGTACCGAGAAAGGACATCGATGCGTCAGATAGACTATTGTGTGCTCTCTCTTCGCCAGGTGTTGGTGGCGATGATCTCTAGCAAAATCAGAGACGAGACACATGTGTTCATTAGAGAATGAGTTCTCTGAATGACCCAACAAAAGATGATACATGGTAGCGCATACAAAACTTTCAATGGTAGCTCTCAAGTGATGATAGACAAGTTGGTCCTTTGACTGGAGGCCATTGTATGAGCCTGTGCGTGTACATTGTCACTTAGATTTTTGACCTAGCTTCGAGGCAGGGCCTGTTAAAAGTTCTTAGGTTGGGTGACACTTGAAGCATACGAGTGAAGTAGTGGCCAAGAGAGGATTCGTTACTCCCATATGTGGGGAGTTAGAGTCGCGGAATCAGTATAGTCCTTAACAAAATCCTTGGCTAAGTTGTGTTGGATATGATCCAACAAAGACAAGCTAATACCGAATGATGCTGATTGATAGTGAAGCTCTTAGTAGTTGACTGTGAACCATACCATAGGCTTTGCAGCGACATAGTATTGACGAAGAGAACAAAGCTGTGAAATTCATCACTGACATAGACAAGGTTACTCCCGACAATGTGTATGTTAAGGGACAGACCACGTAATTATGATATCGAACCAGGGACGACATCTGTTGCTCGCGGTCACTATCGTCAGGGGCTATAAGTCCCACCTGTAGTAGGGTTAGGTTATAGGGTCTCGCACATGCTGAGATTCTTGTCCAAATAATAATAGGAACATGCATATGCTACTCGCAGTTACTGACGTGAAAATCGAGCCTTGAAAAGCATAGAAAATGCCCAAACTGGAGTCTTAGAATGTACATGACCAATCTAGCCCAAGTATGACTCAGGAAAAAGCCCAAAAATAGACTCAGTCAAAAGCATGTGTGTGCCTGGGGTCAACTCAGGCCTGGGATCCGCCCCAGGCATGCCTGGGCTCAGCCCAGGCCAAATGTTGGCCCTACAGGCTGGCAAGCCTGCCCGCTTCGAGCAGGCACCTGCCCCAAAGCAGGTGGTCTCTCGGCCACCTGTGGGCACTACGGTATAGTGCTATGCGGAACATGAATTGGGTAGTTTTTGGGCCAACTTTGAGGGATCGTTTGAGGGGTCAAATGACCTCAGAATTGAGCACCATTTGTTTCTATGCGATATCCGTTTAACGTTCTTCAAAATGATATATCATGATATATCATTTTGATTCTGAATATTACTAAAGAGGAAGAATTAATTTCTCAAACTTTAGCCCTCGAAGGCGGAAAAATTTGAGTCAATTTGAATTCTGTTTATTTGTCCCAGATCAGATATGATACTCATCTGAAGGCTCAACTCTCCCTATAAATAAGGTGTCCCTCTTCCTCCTAAACTTACACCAAGCCCAGATCAAGGGAGCTCATCCTAAATTACAGTGTGCAAACCTAGATCTAAAGGCGACAAAATTTTTTCCTCCTTTTCCTCTTTGCTTCCTTCAGGTTCTAGCAAAACTTGAAGGAAGTTTGGATCAGATTCGAAGCATGTGGCACGGATTCAGCTAAGGTGAAATTTCTAGAGCAAGTGGTTGTAAGGACCATCTACCTTGCAATACTAACAACAAACACTCTAGAGGGGGGACTAGAGTAATGGCAATAATTATACAATTACAAATAAAACTTACAAATGCGGAATTATAAGTGCACGAGGAATTTAATCATCACAATTAAACATACAAAAACACTAGAGATTTTACCCTGCTTTTCCAACTTGGGTACATCTAGCCACAGCAAATATTCACTATAATTATATACAAGGCAGTGAATACAATTCCTACATAAGGGATACCATACACAAGGGATTTGTCATTCACAAGGACTCAACCAACCTTACACAAGGGTCAAACTCCCACACAGAGAGAAACTAACTCCCACACAAAGAATTAGAGTTGTCCTACATAAGGACTAAACCAACCCTACACAAAGGTTAAACTCCCACGAAGAGAGTATCTAACTCCCACAAGAGAGTTAGGGTTTCAAGTAAAATATGAAACAAATAGGCTGTTACCTATGCCTTGATTAGATGAATTTACTCAACAATGAATGCAAGGCTTGGAAAAGGATCTCCAAGTGTTGAGATGAGCTTGATTGTACTTTGTCACGCCCCGCTTCCCAAAAATATGGAGGCGAAGCGTGAGAAGGTCCGCTCAGACTTGAAGCTACAAAGCTGCAAGTCCGATAAGCGTCGATCAAATTTAAAACGGCAGGTCCTTGCAACGCGAACGAAACAAAGATAATAATAATGAAATGAGACAAAAGAGACATCTCAGAATATCCATAAAATAAGTTTCCAACATCGCAGAAAAAGCCACCAGGCTAAAAAGAAAAGAGTTTAAAGGCCCAAACATGGCCAACAAAAGTACAAAGTACAAACAAAGGTGCCACGCACCAACAACTAACAAAAGGCCTAAAACAAAATAAAGCTCAACAAGGACTCAAAGAATGGTCACCGGTGTCCACCAAAATCCTCTTGGGCAATCATGGACTCAGACTCAGCGTCAGCAACACATCACGTACTCAGCAACGATCTCTGGCTCAGGTCTAACATGTGACACCCAAAAGAGCAAGGGGCACATGTCAGCAAGTCTACAAGAGACTTGTGCAAGGAAACTGAAAGTACAAGTAAAAGCAACCTAAAAGTTCTAGCATGATGCAATGACATGGCAGTTAAAGTAATGAGTGCAACAGGTAAAGTAAAGCGAAGTAAAGTACGAGCATGGCATGACATTCACAAGACAAGTACAAGACAAGAAAAGTAAGCACCTCGTGCACAGAGATTCCGTCTTTTGGCTAGAGGGCGGATCAGGCCACTCCTAAGCTCAAGTAACCGTTTATCCCTACCCCTCCACGTGTATCGGGCATTGGTTTCTGGCCAACACATGAGGCCCGCTTCTGGACCACGAGCCAGGAAGTGTGTAAACAAGTATGGCGTAGGGGTGCACCTAGCCGGACAAGTAGTACGAGGACAAGTATTGTAGCGTGTGCTATGATGCAACAATCAATGCATTGATGACATGGCATGGCAAGTAGTAAAGCGTACAAGTAAGAAAAGTAAACGTGACAGTTTAGCATGCATGAATGACAAGTTTAAGGGTTGGATCTAGCTTCGTTGTCAAACTAGATCATTTAGGTGACAGATCTAGTTTCGTTGTCAAACTAGATCAAGTAGGCGTCTAGCCAGCTATCATTTCACTGACTAGTCTCTTTTACGCTAAAAGCAAGGAAGTGGCCTAAAAACATGGCCCTACACAAGAGTTGGCAAGTTTCACTTGCCTGCAAGCACGACGTCTGAGCACACCGTCCAATGAGTCCAAAGATCACAATTATCCTACGTGCACAAGTCCACCGGCCTAAAGTCCATATTATTAATCTTGATTAGTGATTTCTAAAACATTTAAAATACTTTAAAATACTGATTTTTAGTCTTGATTAGCATGTAATTGGGTTGGGGGTCCTAGGGGTGCAAAGCGTTACCACAACACGACGCGAAAGCTACACCGGCATCGGGTAGCGACGTCGGGGGTTGGAATAATAGATCGCGCTCCAAGTCCTGATTCCAATATATATTCCTCGCTGGAAAATTCAGAGCTTCAACCGGGGCGACGGTTCCAGATTCCAAAGCTAGCACGTGCGACGACGGGCTACGACGTGTGACGACGTCGTACGCGACGGATCCTCGAAGAGCAAGCACCTAGGTGGGGCCCACAGTAGTCCTAGGGACCTTTGGGGGACCCACAATACCTCTGGAGAACTTGGGGGGCCCACGGTGGCAAGCGATGCGACGGATGCGGGGTTGCGACGAGTGGCTCTCGGTCGTACACAGCCGATGCGGGAGATTCCATCGGTCGGGCACTAGGGAACGGGCTGTGCAGCAGCGGGGGTCAGTCGCGAGCCTTGGTGCGGAGAGGTTGGTCGGTCGGTGCGGGGGACAACACCGGTCGTGCGCTGCGGATGCGGGGGAGCGGGCGCTGCAACGTTGTAAGCGTTGCAACGTTGCGGAGGCGGGCGATCCGCTCGGTCAAGCGCTAGCGGATGCGGGCGACAAGGCGGGCGCTGAGCGGGGGCTTGCAGCGGTGCGGGGATGCGAGCGGAGCGGGGAAGCCTCTCGGTCTGACCGAGAGGAATCCTCGGTCGGAGCGGGGAGCGGGGTGGCGACAGCAGCGGGTTGCGGAGCGGCTGTGGTGCGGGGATGGCCTTCGGTCGGAGCGGGGGAACGGGGGCGATTCCTTCGGTCGTGCGGCTGCCGTTCGTCGCAACGTTGCGACGAATCGTCGCAACGTCCAATTTCAAGTTTGGAAGAGGCTAGGGCTAATTTCTTGCGAAAATAGGTCTTCCTAGGGGTTGCTTATATAGTGTAGATGGGTTGACTTGGTCTAGGGCTAAATCTAATAGGATTAGAATATTAAAATAATTTAAAATTTGAATTAAAACTACTCCAACTCACCCAAGGGTTTGACTTGGTCCAAATGAGCTGGAAATTGGCTCAAAAATTCTTTACAACGTTTAAAACTTAAATAAATTTTATTTGGCCGAAAATAATTTATAAATAAATTATTAAAAATAATATAAAACTTGTTAAAAATATAAAAGTGGTCAAATAAACTCCAAAAATTATGAAATAAATATCGGGGTGCTCGTGGTGACGAATGTGGGCTAACTAAGAAGACGGATCTCAGTTTCAACGTCGGACGACGAAACTAAAAATAGAAACGTCTCCCGTCAAGAGAGAGAATCGTCACGTCTCATCGAGTAAGATTAAATTGTGGGAAAACGACTCGAGAAACGTCGTTCCAAATTAGTGCCACTATTTAATACTCTCAGAGACGTTCACAACGGCATATCACACGAAAGTGTTCACGAACAAACAAAGTCTAAAACAAACACGTGCACGGTCCAAAGCACATGCACGAACAACGTACGACGAAAAGTGGTCGTTACAAACTTGGATGATTTTCCTTGAGTTAGCTTCAATGCATGAAGAGGAATGTGCTCATGAAAGGGAAATGAGAAATAGGAGTGGCTTTGAGTTTCTTAATGATCTTCAATATTAACCAAGAGTTCCAAGAGTTCTAAAAGAACTAAGCACATTCATATATATAGGAAGACAAGAAAACCCCATAAATCCAAGCAAAGATGCCAAACAAACAAATCTGCAACGGCTCTATTTTCGCAAAAATCGTCAAGGACAGGCGACTGCTGAAGAAGAGTCACGCGCCAGAGCAACAGTTAGATTTTCCCACCAGCTATAATCTGAGCCATGACATGCGATTGTAGAAGACTACACAGGTGCATCTATAGTTCTGCAGGTGCCTGAAAAGACTTCAGTAGGCGTCTGCCACATGGGATGGAAAGGAGATGAGAAATGTCAAACTTACGCACTTGTGCATTCAGACGACTTATGAACAAAGTGCAGGCGCCGAAAGATTAGTAGGTGACTGTAAACTCTACATCAGTCGACTGTTATATAAGATGGATTTGAGCACAAAATTGACAAGTGCTAGGCTTATATTTTACACCTTTTTTCTGCATATTTTCATGCCATTTCGATTGCTCATATCGCGATTTTCATGATTATTTGACGATGTTTCGATACTTTTCACTATTTCTTGTTTTTCTTATGATTTCAGGAGATATGTAGCAATTGGGTGCAATTTGGAGCCTAGAGGACTTGCACGCATGCTGGAGCATCGCTCATGATCATATCGGAGAGTTAACGGCACTGGAGGATGAGTGGAAGAATAAGAGCGTCGAAGGAATCGACGAGGAAGCAAACAGAAGAGGAAATGAGCTCTGAAACAGGCCACTCGGCTAAGCAAGGCAGTTCACTCGGCCAAGTGACGCAGCCTACTCGGCCGGGCAAGACTGACACGATGACATCTGCCAGCCTGAGTATCGCAATGTACTCGGCTGAGTGGTGAATTCCACTCGGCCGAGTAAGAACTCCACTCGCCCGAGTGGAGGCCAAAATTTCGAAGAGAGCCAAACCGACTTCTCTGTTTTTTGGACGATCCGCAGACTGACATACTCGGCCGAGTCATAATTCTCACTCGACCGAGTGATATTTCCACTCGGCTGTGTGGCGCAGACGCCCAGTCGAGAAAACTAGGGTTTCTGGCGGTGCAAGGGTAATTTGGTCTGTATTTTTTGGTTCTTTTGAGCATGTATTTAAGCCCAGTTTTGTCTCCAGTCACATGGGAGACCAGATAGACTTCTTAGAACTATTTTTCCTTAGTTTCTAATCATAGTTAAGCTTTTATATTGGTGAGAGATTGAAAATTGGATCTTAATTTTCTATTGAAAGCTTCTTGGGTGACGTTGGTTTGTCTTGATCTCTTGCAAGTTTTGATTTTTATGCTATATCTCTTATTGAATCTTGATTGCATGATGAATTCCATTGTTGTTCTTGTTTTCCTATTGATTTCTAATATGGTTTGTGAGTAGTTCCTTTTCTCTAGGGCAAATGGATGAACCCTATGGATCTAATGTTTGAATTATGAGATATATTGAATTGCTATACTATTAGGCTTGATTGAAAGGTTAGATCTTGATTGATTTACTACGGATAGATAGGGATTTCTCTTGGATCTCGTGAGCTCGACAAATGATCTTGATCCAAGGAAAGCCTTAGATATTCGATTTAGGTTTATAATCGAAATTCCCTAGATTTGGTGCACGACGGCGACCAAAGCTAGCATTTTTATTGTTCTCCTATACTCATATTCGTTGCACGACATTGAATGGATACGAACTATCAAGATCAAGATCCAAACTCAAGTTGCACGACATCAAGGTTGAATTTGGATTGGACGAGATTTCTGATCTTAATGCTAGTACTCTAGACTAGGCTTGCACGACAGCGAGGCTCTAGTTTAGAGTGCTATGGACCTACAATAGCACGACAACGTGAGTTGGTTCTCCAATTAGTTGCGGCAAGTTCACCTTGACTCAAGTTTGACTGCATGATATTTCGTAACTCACGTCGATGACTTGAAAATCCATAGTGGGGATTCCCTAGCCCTAGACATCTTTATTATATTGAATTTGCATCGTTACTCAAACGATTGTTATACCATGCATTCTCAAACGACTTTTCCACCAAATGGCTTAGTAACCAAAATAAAGTACTCTCAAACGACTTTTCCTCTCTATGATTCGATACCCGCTTGCCACTTAACCGTGCACTTGCGGCAAGGCTACATTGTTTTCCAGGTGTATATCCAGGAGCGATCAAGTTTTTGGCGCCGTTGCCAGGGAGGCGACGGTATTTTAATTTCTTTACTTAGCTATTTTACTTTCTTTATTTTATTTTCCTTTATTTCACTATCGCACTGATAAATCTGTAAGGATCGCCTTACCCTTGCAATACTAACAACACACACTAGAGGGGGGTGAATAGTGTAATGGCAATAAAACTGTCCAATTAAAATTTAACTTGCAAATGCGGAATTATAAATGCAAGAGGAATTAAAAGGCACAATCAATCCAAATGCAAACACACAGTTTTACCCTGGTTCCCCAAACTTTGGTACATCCATCCACACCAATATTCACTATATTCCCATACAAAGAAGTGAATACAAATCTCACAAGGAGATACCCCACAAAGAGGATTTATGCCCTACACAAGGACCCAACCAATCCTACACGAGGATCAAGACTCCCACACAGAGAATCACTAACTCCCACTCAGAGAATTAGGGTTAGCCCTACACTAGGACACTAAACTCCCACAAAGAGAGTTACTCCCACAAATTGAGTTATTCCCATAAAGAGAATATCTTAAGTCCCACAAAGAGACAACCTCCCACAAATAGAGAAAGTTCTAATTCCCACAAAGAGAATTAGAGACACAAATTACACCAAGAAAATACTCTTACCCGTCATGGCCTGTTTAGCTCTATACGGAGACTGATACGGTAGCTCTCTACACGCGAGTAGAGAGAGTATAATGAGTAGATAAGGAGTGATTTGGCATGAATGTGGCTCATGGCAGTCATGTAAATTTGTGAAAAATAAAGGGGCATTTTGGTCATTTGACTACACGGGTGGAAGGGTGAGTGTAGAGTAAAGGTGTGTGTGTAAAGAAATGTCAAACTTGTAAATTTAAAAAGAGTGGGTTAGCGTGTGAGGGGCTAGTGTGAAAAGGGATGGGTTTAATGGCACACCCGTAAATTTTTAGAAAGGTCAAGGGCAAAACGGTCTTCTGGCCAAAAACTGCTGTGCGTACATCCTGGAGTTGTGTGTGCATAAAGTAATGGCAAACTTGTAAATACTTGGAAGTTGAAAGGTAATTTTTGAAAGGGTATTAGGGTAATTTTGCCATATGCATGGTTATCTTGAAGAGAAATCTAGAATTAGGATTTTTTATTTCATTTCTACATTCTTCCTTAACTTTCTTCTCTTTTCTTCTCTTTTCTTCATTCAACCTTATCCTACTTACCTATGGCCGAAATTTCCCCCTTCCCCTTGCCATTTCTTCAAGCTCCAAAACCCTAATTTCATTCCAAAAATTGAAGAAAACCCTAGCTCACTTCAAGGAGAAAGAAGGGTGGAAGGAGGAGAAAGAAAGGAGAGAAAGAAAGAGGAATTCTTGAGGTAGGATTCTAACTATGGCTTGGGAATTTTTATTTAGGGATATGAGAATTTTAGCATGTTATTTAAGTTGTTTATGATCTTAATTTCATGTAACATGTTTGATTTAGTCCCAAAGATTCAATCTTTCCCATGTATTTCCAAGCAAATCACACTCTCCTGAAAAACAGAATTCTGTAGGTGTGTTTACACATCAATTTTAATTTCTGTAGTTGGAATCACTCTATGAAAAAAATACGTAGCTATAGATATTGACGTCCTACCCCAAATTCATATAACATTTGTCATATGTTGAATTCAATAAGCAGGAGTAAAAATTCATTGTTTGCAAGGTGTTTGTAATTCTGTCAAGCTGTATACATTTCAGTAAAACGAGCACCACTACCAGCACACTCTATGGATTTTGTTGATTTTGGTCTTGTTGGAAACTTAAGAAGTTTTTCTAGATGTTTATCAGCATGCTCATATTCGTAATTCTGGCTCCAAAATGCATAAAATTGGCTTTGAAGACACCTGCAGAAATCTGTCTGCAGAACAGATTTGACACACTTGACTAAATAATTCACTATAAATCATATACTGCATATTTTTATCTGATATTTTATCTGTGACTCCAGGACTATAATATCTCCAACTTTCATTCTTTGAGTTATGTCAAATTCACAAGTGAAATGGGTTAACAATGCTGTCTTTCTAGCTGATTTTGCAATTTCAATATGCTGAATGGTGTTGGGTGAAGTTGGAAGTGTGTGATATTGCTAATGTTTCACTCCAAAATGCATGAATGAAGTTGATACATGTATGTAAGTTTGGTTAAGCTATTTGTTACTAAATTTGATGGTGTGATATGTCTCATTTACATGACGAACGCCATATGTTCGATAAAATGCCCAAATGAATTTGTAGTTGGAAAAACTAGAAAATTGGCCATTTAAAATGTTGTACCATGTAATAATTTTGTCAACTTGTGTATGGTCATTGAACATTATGATATCTGACATGTTAACTGGGATGTCTCGATCTGCTCTAAGGCGGGTGAGCATCCTAGTATTGGGATGGGGGAAGTTTGGGTATAACTTAACTTTAAGGGGCTGGACTGAGAAGTTGGGAAAAGTGATATGTGATATGCGATACTTACACCCACTCGCCTTTACCGGGAGTGGAGGGGACATACGGAGGTTGTGTTACTATGTGGAGAGCCTCACTCCTACCAGAGACGGGGGAGCTGAGAGGCCCGACGTACAACGCCCGTGTCCACTGCGTCGTGTGCTATATTCACCCCAAATTTGGGGTGAGGTCCAGGCCCTTATCTTTAGGTGATACCCATGCTTCCAAATATATCACTAACATCAACTAACTAATGAACCATATATGTGTTGTTGTTGTTGTACACTTGTGTGTTGTACTTTTTACCTTGGTTGCTTGTACTCTTATTGCCGTTACACTCATAACCCTAAATGATTTTTCCTGTCCTATTTAGTTTACTACTGGGCATGTTTGACGTGCTCATTTTACTTTTCAGGTCTTGAACAGAGGTCACCAGAGCAGAGTCTCCCACAGGAGATTCCTTAGATGTGGGTTTGAGTTTGGGTATACCACTCTTTTGGGATGTGTCTTGTAGTGTGAGTTGGGTTGAGTGGGGAATGAGTTGTCTTTTGTAGTTATGTTATATGTTGGTGGCTTGTAGCACTTCTCATGTCTGTACTACAGACAGTTCACTTGTACTTGATTTGGTGTGTGGTACATTCTTTAGTTATGTGGTTTTGTGGATATGTACTCTTTGTGATGGCTATGTGTGTTGATTCTTCCTTTTATATAATGTGATGTATGATTCCCGCATACGCAGTGGCCTGCTTATTGTGTATTTACCTTACACGCTTGGTGTATACCGTGGCTTGTCAGGCTCCATCCTCTCTTTTCTCCGCTATGGGACGTCGTATAGGTATATGTGAGAATGGGGCGTGACAGGTTTAGTGGTGGCCCATGCAGGTCCGTTCACACTGCGATATGCGAAAGGATGATACATCCAATACACTTTAATGCCGTCACATATGGTACTAATTCCACTTGTGCTGTCTTCTTTCTCTACAGAATGGACAGTGGAAACAGGATATCTTCATCAGAGATGGAGCACGCTGAGCCCTCTTTGATGGAGAAGATTTTGCTTGGTTTCCAGGCGAGTCTGGGTCAGCAGGCTGAGATGCTCACCAAGATGCATAGTCAGAAGACCCCAGGCTTCAAGCAGTTCAGGGCAATGAAGCTGAGGACTTTTTCTGGCAAGGAGACAGCCCTGGAGGTCGATGAGTGGTTACGGCGCACGGAGGATGACCTCACAGCTGTTGGATTCCCATTGGAGAGTTGGGTTGATGCGGAAAAAAGGCAGCTGACACATCAGGCCCGAGATTGGTGAGATGCCCAGGAGCGGCACCTGACAGGACCTATCACTTGGAAGACTTTCAAAGAGCGTTTTGAGTCCAAGTTCCTTCCAGAGACTGCACGGGATGAGCTCAAACAGCGTTTTGAGCAGTTGACTCAAGGCCGATGGAGCGTGGACGAGTACGACGCCGAATTTTCCTTGCTGAGCAAGTTTGCCCCGGAGCTTGTTTCGACAGATGCCACCCGACCTCGACGCTTCCGTATGGGGCTGGATCCGGAGTATAGAGCGGCGATGTCTACACAGAAACCGACCAAACAGGAGGAGGTGCTTGAGGCAGCAAGACTATATGAGATCCATTTGCGGAGCATAGGGAAGATGCTTACAGGTGATAGACGACCATCAGGACCACAGAAGGCATTATCCCGAACAGTACAGACGGCACAGTTCAAGAGGCCAGGAGCCCCTGCAGTGACACAGAGACGTCCGACATGCCAATTCTGTGGCAAGACTGGTCACGAGCAGAAGGAGTGTAGGGTTTGGGCTAGGCAGTGCTTCGCTTGTGGTGGTCGAGGACACATTAGCAGATACTGCCCGCAGCAGGGTGCCTACCCGACCCCGGTAGCACCCATGGCTACTAGACCGATGCAGCCGCAAGCTCTTCCACCTGGTCTGCAGTGGCCATCTCTTCTGGCACTAGCTGGGCCAGGCACACCAGCCCCTAGAGGACCCTCCTTGCCTCCTCAGCGACAGGCCTACTAGAAGACAAACTCTACTCCAAAGTCCAGGCCTTTACAATGACGGCAGTAGAGGCAGAAAACTCAGGCCATGTTATCACTGGTATGGTTCTAACTCTCTCTTTACTTTACGTTATATCACTTATTGCCTAGTTATGATAGGCATTGGTTTGATTTCTTGTTGGCTTCTAGGTATGGTTAAAGTAGCATCTTTTCCTGCCTTAGCACTTTTTGATTCTGGGGCTTCACACTGTTACCTGTCCCGAGAATTTGTGGACAAAAATGGAATACCAGTTGACTCCTTCACTGTTAGTTGGAATATTCACACAGGGAATGGTGTGATCAGGAGTACTTCAGGGCTCCGTAGTTGTCCAGTGGAAATTTGTGGTCGGGAGTTATATGCTGACTTCTGACGTGCGTTTATATTTCTTAATTTTGCGCGTGTTTTCTTCTGTGTTTCTCCGTATTTTCCGCCGTCTTTTATTCGTTTTCTCGTGTTTTCTCGTTTTCTTTCACTTTTCTTTGTTTCTCCATGTTTGCAGGAGATTGCCCGCATTTGGGACGCAAAACGATGATATCATGTGTCCCCGGAGCAACGGGAGGAGTCACGCGTGATCCAGAGGGTCAAACGACGAAGATTACATCTTTCAGCCCCTCACTCGGTCGGTTGGTCATCTCCAACCGATCGGGTGATGCACGCGTGCACCACCCGGTCTCAGCTGGAGCTCAAGTGGATGTCACCCGACCGGTTCACAGGCCGATTCAACGGGGCCGATTCTCTGTCTTTTCGAGCCAAATGCCAACCGATCGGGTGACTCTCACCCGATCGGTTCATCTGTAGCTGATTCTGAGGAGCCAAGACACGGGCATCCAACCGACCTCTTCACCCGATGGCGCCATGATCCAACCGGTCACCCCAAGAACTCAACTGACCGGTTCATCTGACCGGGTGAAGCTCCGCCGTTTTCTGTTTATTATTTGTAACAGATCACCCGATCGGTTGACTTGTCAACCGATCGGGTGGCGTTTTTCCTGTGGTTTTGGACCCGATCCGTTAGGGCTCAGAATGGGGGCTATAAATACCCGATGCTGGCAGACTTTTAGGGGGGCGGCTTCTTGTTCCTTCTCAGTTTTTAGGGCTTTTGCCCCTTTCTCTTGTTAGTTTAGATTAGGTATTTTGTTCAATAAGTCTTGTATTGGATTGACGATTCAACTCAAGATAAGTATTTTCCTCTCATTTTCTCCATTGTTTGTATTGTGTTTATTTTGCTTGATGGTGAAAGTTTATATGTCTTTTGTGTTGTTTGTTTGTATGTTATTCACCATGAGTAGTTTTGATGAACCCTAATACAGGTTAGGGTAGGATTGTTGCTTGGAAATTTACATTAGACTTGGTTGCATGGCACGTGTTGGATGAAATGTGTCAATGGGGATTTCTAGCAATCTGGGTCCAATTCGTATGACAACACACTAGATGTGTTGGGGATTGGGGTCCGGTGCTTGTCCTGTCAAGATCCGCTTCGATGTATTGTTAGAAATCACATTTGACCTATTTGGCCATTAGGGTTACGCGGGGGTGTTTCATTGTCATTGGCGGGAGAAAGACCGCCTCTGACCGTCGGGCCAAGGGAGAATAAACTTGGCGGTTGACCCCCTAGCCACAGCTCACGCCCCTAGCGTTGACATCGAGTCCTCGCGCGCGGGAGCGGCTTGGACGAAGTGTTGGGAGCTATCATTGTGGCCTTAATGCTCCCGGTGGCGGAAGGTGTTAATGGACACAGGAGTGCCCACCGTCTAGAACCGGGTAGGCCTAGCGTGCTTGGCACCGACCGGAATATCGGGCCATGGACGCTAGGTACCACCTTTTGGGGCAATGTCTCACCCTGGATCAAGTCAAATGCCAAGTGTCATGAGTGCTCTAGCCCGTGTTAGCGGGGATTCATTTTGTGTCTTTTTCATTTCTTTCCCTTATTCCTACACTTCCACCCACATTATCCGCGTAGCTAGCACACGACCTAGGCGAGGCTAGTAGCCACTCAAGCCATCCACCTCCCTGAGTTCGATAAACCCGCATCCTACACTAACCGTGCACTTGCGGTAAAACGACACCGCGCCCAAACCGTATACGGGGCGCCAGTCAAGTTTTTGGCGCCGTTGCCGGGGAGGCGTTTGGTTTGATATTAGCTTAGCTTGGGTTCGTTAGACTACGCATAAAAACACAAAAAAATTTCTTTTTCTTTTTTTTAAAAAAAATATATTCAATAACCAAGAAATTTTTCCCCACCATTATATTATCTTTTTGTTATTCTCTTGTGCTATTGACGCTCCTCTCTAGTTTTCTCATTTTTGTTGTCCAGGTATCTTTGAGATAATAATGTGGAGATCAAATTTCGATGCTCAGATGGGAGGATACAATCCTTATTCGGTTGTGGTTTGTGAGACTTGTGGGATGGCGGGGCACGTGTATTATGATTGCCCATATATGCTTGAGAGCCTCCCCCCACTCCAAGGCCAAACATTTTCCCACAACCCTAGCCCAAACACCTCCCATCCATTTCCTCAACCTTATGCCCCTCCACAAACACAAGAAGAATCAAGCCTCGTGTCTCTCCTTGAAAGTGCCATGATTAACCAAGGCCAAATATTACAAAACTTGATGGTACCAATCACCGAGCCGACACCGAGGAGAGGGGATGAAGGAGAGGATATACCCATTTTCATGGTTAAGACCACCATGCCATCGGCCACCATAGACACATCGCAAGCCGATACCCCATTTTTCCATCACTACCACTTGGATGACGAAGCATTTTTTGATGATGATAGTGAGGATGGGGAGATTTCTCTAGGATCTGTGGGAGAGACTTTTTCTTTTTATTTGGATACCCCATATGAGTCCTATGAGAGCACCGAGGAGACCACAGAGCTTATGCATACCAACGAGGAGGATGTGCGTGAGGACGATGACACCACGACCACATACGAGTGGTCCGCTCCACATCCACCTCTACAGCCATCTCTGTCACAGCTTCCTCCTTGGTCGGTGGTCAACCATGAGGATGTCATTCAGGACATCGGGCAGATGGAGGAGCATGAGCATATCGTCGAGGAGGATGTGCATGAGGGCTTGGATACGATCATCCACTTCATGGAGCCCGAGCCACATCTACCTCTACCATCACGCTCCACTTCTTCTGCGGCTGAGCATCTACTTGAGCATATTGCCCCTATTCAGGGAGATTTTCATACTCACTCTCAATCCACATTTGAGTCTCCCTTTTCACGTCCTATTTCTTTAGACTCATATATTTTTGACACGCCATATCTCTCGCAGGACACATGATCTACTTCCCTTGAGGTATGCTGCGGTGCGTCACTACCTAGAGAGCCACTTCTCATGGAGAGCGAGGATTTGGTCGTCGCTAGTACAGAGGATAGCGACCCATTCTCAGGGAGTATTTGTCACCCTTTTATTATTTTTCCATCTCATGTTGACGATTATCTCTGGGATACATTTATTTTGGGAAATAATTTCTTGCCATGGACTAACGCACCTCGTCCTTTGCAGGTCACAGGTGGACACCTACGAGGGATGCTTGGAGGTGCATTGCTTGGGTCCATTGGCACATGTGGCACAGCGCTTCTAGCGGAGCCACAGAAGGAGCAGTTAGAGCAGCTACCTGCCCCACTTCAGATCTTGGATCCGCCTATGCTCAGGTGTATCCTAATCCAGTAGTGTAAAAATTTACTGCTTTCTAGTTTAGATTTGAATAATCTCGTCTCCTCTCATTAGCGAGGGGAGCGTATCTAGGATTTGCTTTTGCATCTTAATAACCCTTCATGTCGTGCCCTTCTATCATTTCACCCCACATCCTCTTCCGAGGAGAACGAGCAGACTGTCTCTCCTGCTTTCTGATTTCTTTCTTTTCCGATTTTCCCCTAGCATATTTCTGCATCACATTGATCATATCATTTTTCTAGCATTGCCATGTTCAGTTTGGGGGAAATCGACTTTTGTGTGCATGTTTTCGTGTGTCGTTGTCGTGTGTTTGTGTCTTTGAGTCCTTCGTTGCGTTTTATATCTTCTATTCTGTATGTTTCTTTTTCTTTATTTTCCAGTTTCGTTTATGTGTTTTTCATGTTTTTCACTTTTTGTGTCGGTGCGCCCCCCATTTTCTTTGCCCTCCCGTATAAACTATTATTGCATTGAGGGCAATGCAAGTTTCAGCTTGGGGGAGTTGCACTTCGTGCGTCATTTGTGTCGTCTTTCTTCGTTTTGAGTCGTTTTCCATCGTGGTTTTCTTTTTCTTCTCATCTTTTGTCTCTCTCTCTCTCTCTCTCTCTCTCTCTCTCTCTCTCTCTCTCTCTCTCTCTCCCCTAGAGATGACACCATATGATGAATATCCACGAAAATCACACGCGCACCTTGCACAGCTTCGATAATCACATTCACTAACCCTAGGATATCGAGTCCTCTTGCATTTCATGCATCGCGGGTCCACTTAGCTTTTTGTGAGTCGTGCGTCGTGCCTAGCTGTTTGGTGTGCTTCTACCTTGTGATTATGTTTTATATACTTATCCTTGGTTGACCCCTAGATTATCATGCTTCGATTTGAATATGCGATATTTGCTTCTACTATCTGCTTCTATATGCATGCTATATTTATATCGTATATTTCAATTCGCATATGTCGGGATTCCACAAACAAGGACTAGGATAACCCATTTAGCATATGCTCTGATTAGCGAGAAATATCTCCTTTGTCCAAGTGTTTAGAATCCGATTTTATTTTTATTTTACTTGGTGCAAATCCCCTCGTCGTGTACCGTTCTCCCACTTGGGAGAGTACACATGTAAATATCCCAATTCCCAAAAATCCAAAAAGGAGAAAAGAAAAGAAAAACCCAAAAAGACGAGAAAAGAAAAGAAAAGAAAAAAAATACAAATACCCAAAACCCAAAAATTTCAAGTGTGAATATTTTCCTATCTACCGAGAATAAAGGGAAGGCGAGAATTTGCACCGAGTGTTCTACTCCTCATCATCTCAACCCCCATCGTTTTTGAAAACACTTGGCTTAGGAACTTTTTAGATATTATCTAGGCTTTAGTGTGGTGATTTCCTTAACCATAGTTGTGGAGTCCCCGACGCATGATATGTTTCGATTCTCTCTCTATTCTCATGCATGCTTGAACTATATATATTCACCGCTTAATTCGAATCGAATCGATATTTGGGTCATTTCTTGGATTTGTGTATATCGAGCTTTATTGCACATCGTAGATAGTGACACCATCTGCTAGCACACGACCACACTCACTCGTGCTTCACTGCGTGGGTCCACGACACTTGTTTGGACTCGCATTCCTTGGTTTAGTGTTGTGTTTTGTCGTATGCTTGCTTCGTGTGGCGTGTTTGATTTTGTTGGCCCTTATGGGCGATCTAGGATATAGAGTTCTCTTTTTCTCTCCTTCTCTCTATTTTCTCCCTCCGAGCTCCTACTCTCACTCGTCTTCCTCGAGGACGAGGAAGAGTTCAGCTTGGGGGATTTTGACGTGCGTTTATATTTCATATATTTGCGCGCGTTTTCTTCTGTGTTTCTCCGTATTTTCCGCCGTCTTTTATTCGTTTTCTCGTGTTTTCTCGTTTTCTTTCACTTTTCTTTGTTTCTCCATGTTTGCAGGAGATTGTCCGCATTTGGGACGCAAAACGATGATATCATGTGTCCCCGGAGCAATGGGAGGAGTCATGCGTGATCCAGGGGGTCAAACGACGAAGATTACATCTTTCAGCCCCTCACCCGGTCAGTTGGTCATCTCCAACCGATCGGGTGATGCACGCGTGCACCACCCGGTCTCAGCTGGAGCTCAAGTGGATGTCACCCGACCGATTCACAGGCCGGTTCAACGGGGCCGATTCTCTGTCTTTTCGAGCCAAATGCCAACCGATCGGGTGACTCTCACCCGATCAGTTCATCTGTAGCTGATTCTGAGGAGCCAAGACACGGGCATCCAACCGACCTCTTCACCCGATGGCGCCATGATCCAACTGGTCACCCCAAGAACTCAACCGACCGGTTCATCTGACCGGGTGAAGCTCCACCGTTTTCTGTTTATTATTTGTAACAGATCACCCGATCGGTTGACTTGTCAACCGATCGGGTGGCGTTTTTCCTGTGGTTTTGGACCCGATCCGTTAGGGCTCGGAATGGGGGCTATAAATACCCGATGCTGGCAGACTTTTAGGGGGGCGGCTTCTTGTTCCTTCTCAGTGTTTTAGGGCTTTTGCCCCTTTCTCTTGTTAGTTTAGATTAGGTATTTTGTTCAATAAGTCTTGTATTGGATTGACGATTCAACTCAAGATAAGTATTTTCCTCTCATTTTCTCCATTGTTTGTATTGTGTTTATTTTGCTTGATGGTGAAAGTTTATATGTCTTTTGTGTTGTTTGTTTGTATGTTATTCACCATTGAGTAGTTTTGATGAACCCTAATACGGGTTAGGGTAGGATTGTTGCTTGGAAATTTACATTAGACTTGGTTGCATGGCACGTGTTCGATGAAATGTGTCAATGGGAATTTCTAGCAATCTGGGTCCAATTCGTATGGCAACACACTAGATGTGTTGGGGATTGGGGTCCGGTGCTTGTCCTGTCAAGATCCGCTTCGATGTATTGCTAGAAATCACATTTGACCCATTTGGCTATTAGGGTTACGCGGGGGTGTTTCATTGTCATTGGCGGGAGAAAGACCGCCTCTGACCGTCGGGCCAAGGGGGAATAAACTTGGCGGTTGACCCCCTAGCCACAGCTCACGCCCCTAGCGTTGACATCGAGTCCTCACGCACGGGAGCGGCTTGGACGAAGTGTTGGGAGATATCATTATGGCCTTAATGCTCCCGGTTGCGGAAGGTGTTAATGGACACGGGAGTGCCCACCGTCTGGAACCGGGTAGGCCTAGCGTGCTTGGCACCGACTGGAATATCGGGCCATGGACGCTAGGTACCACCTTTTGGGGCAATATCTCACCCTGGATCAAGTCAAATGCCAAGTGTCATGAGTGCTCTAGCCCGTGTTAGCGGGGATTCATTTTGTGTCTTTTTCATTTCTTTCCCTTATTCCTACACTTCCACCCACATTATCAGCGTAGCTAGCACACGACCTAGGCGAGGCTAGTAGCCACTCAAGCCATCCACCTCCCTGAGTTCGATAAACCCGCACCCTACACTAACCGTGCACTTGCGGTAAAACGACACCGCGCCCAAACCGTAAACGGGGCGCCGGTCAACTTCCTCATGATTGAGATGCCCACCTTTGAAGCAGTGCTTGGGATGGATTGGTTATCGATGTTTTGTGCCACTATTGATTGCAAATTAAGGAGGGTAGTTTTCCAGATTCCCGATCACCCAGAATTTGAATTCAGGAGCGGTAGTTGCACATTAGAACCTGTGAGATTTAGAGCGACCCCAGTGGAAGCGGAAGTGTTGGCGATGGCCATGGAGGCGAAGCCGGTTTTACCCAGGGTTGTGCGAGACTTTCCCGATGTCTTCCCTCATGACATTTATGGACTTTCTCCTGATCGATCATTCGAGTTCACCATTGACTTGATACCAGGCACGCAACCCATTTCGAAGGCTCCTTATCGTATGGAACCACCTGAGCTGGCTGAGCTTCGTAATCAGTTAAAGGACTTAACAGAGCGAGGGCTGATATAGCCAAGCGTGTCACCTTGGGGCGCACCAGTGCTTTTAGTGAATAAGAAAGATGGGTCCCGAAGGATGTGCATTGATTATAGGGAATTGAACAAAGTGACAATAAAGGACAAGTACCCACTTCCTCGTATCTATGACCTCTTTGATCAGCTTAGTGGATCTCGAGTCTACTCAAAGTTGGACTTAAGGAGCGGTTATCACCAGATTAAGGTTCGAGGGTCCGATGTTCCGAAGACAGCTTTTCGAACCCGTTATGGACATTATGAGTTCCTGGTGATGCCCTTTAGTGTGACTAATGCTTCAGCTACCTTTATGAGATTAATGAATCAGGTATTCTTTGACTATTTGGACAAGTTCGTGGTAGTCTTCATTCATGATATCCTGATATATTCCAAAGATGAGGAAGAGCATGCAGAACATCTGAGGATTGTTTTGGAGACTTTGAGGCAGCATCAGTTATATGCTAAATACAGTAAGTACCAGTTTTGGCTGTCTAAAGTGGCTTTTCTGGGGCACATAGTTTCAGGAGAAGGCATATCAGTTGATCCAGAAAAGGTGGCTGCAGTGGAGAAATGGCCTGTCCCCAGGACGGTTTCAGAGATTAGGAGTTTCATGGGGTTGTCTGGCTATTACAGGAAGTTCATCAAAGATTTCTCTAAGATTGCAGCACCACTTACTCACCTGACTAAGAAGGATGTTGCTTATGTCTGGTCTGAGGAGTGTCAGCATGCATTTGAAGAGTTGAAGAAAAGGTTGACTACTGCACCAGTTCTGACGATTCTAGACCGTTCTGGAGGATTTGAGATTTTCTGTGATGCCTCTGGCAAAGGGCTGGATGTGTCCTACATCAACATGGACGTGTGGTAGCTTATACCTCCAGACTTTTGAAGGTGCATTAGCTAAATTACCCTACACATGACTTGGAGCTGGCAGCCATGATTTTTGCCCTAAAGCTGTGGAGACATTATTTGTTAGGGGAGCATGTCAAGGTGTACACCGACCACAAGAGTTTGAAGTATGTGTTCACCCAGAAGGAGCTCAATATGGGACAACGTCGGTGGCTCAAGTTGATGGCAGAATATGACATCGATCTCCAGTATCACCCGGGGAAGGTAAACATGGTCCCTGATGCACTCAGTAGATATCCAGCTGTGATGATATTGACCTCTCAGCCTCAGCTCCAGTGGGCACTGCGACAAATGGAGGTAGAGGTTGTTCTTCCAGGTGTTAAAGCAACCATGTTGGGTTTGCAAGTCCAGTCTGATCTGGTGGGCCGAATCAAGGCCGCACAGTCAGGAGATGAAAAGCTAAAGAGGATACGAGAACAAGTAGAGGCCGGACTTCGAACCGATTTCCGCATTCACGAAGATGGCTCTCTTAGATTTGGGACTCGGCTATGTGTGCCGGCTGGTGCTATCCGAGAGGAATTGCTTAAGGAGGCCCATATCTCCCCTTATTCCATTCATCCAGGTGGGACAAAGATGTATCGCGACCTGCGACAGCATTACTGGTGGCATGGGATGAAGCGCAGTATAGTTAGAAGTGTGGCCTCATGTTTGGTCTGTCAGCAGGTGAAGGCCGAACACCAAAGAGTTGCAGGTCTGTTACAGCCCCTCCCCATTCCTGAATGGAAATGGTAACATGTGACGATGGACTTTGTGACCGGACTACCCCGCACACCCAAGGGAAATGATGCAATTTGGGTAATCGTTGATCGCTTGACCAAGTCTGCACATTTCATTCCCTTCCTGGTTGGACAGTCTATCGAGTATTTAGCTCTTAGATATATGGAGGAGATCGTGAAACTTCACAGAGTTCCTGTTTGTATAATCTCTGATCGGGACACCAGATTCACCTCACATTTTTGAAGAAGTTTGCATTCTAGTTTGGGGACTCATCTCAAGTTTAGCACCGCATATCATCCTCAAACGGATGGACAGTCCGAGCGAGTTATTCAGATTCTTGAGGACATGTTGAGAGCTTGCATGCTGGACTTTAAAGGATCCTGGGAAGATCACTTGCACTTGGTGGAATTTGCTTACAACAATAGTTATCAAGCAAGCATTGGAATGGCACCGTTTGCTGCCTTGTATGGAAGGAAGTGCAGATCGCCTCTAAACTGGGACGATGTTGGGGATCGTGAAATCTTAGGACCTGATTTGGTGGTGGAAGCGATCGATTTGGTACGGACAGTCAAGGAGAATCTTCGTATCGCTCAGGATCGCTATAAGCTTTGGGCAGATACTAAGAGGCGTCCATTGGAGTTTCAGCCAGGCGATTATGTGTTCTTGAAGATCTCCCCGACACGTGGCACGATTCGGTTTGGTAGACGAGGAAAGTTGAGCCCGAGGTTCATTTGTCCATTCGAAATCTTGGCTCGTGTTGGTGAGGTTGCCTATCGCCTTGCCTTGCCACCCTTCCTTGAAGGCGTCCATGATGTGTTCCACGTATCTCAGCTTCGGAAATATGTGGGGGACCCTAGTCATCTCGTCGACTTCTCAGAGATTGAAGTGCGCCCTGACTTGACTTATGAACAGCAACCAGTTGCCATTCTAGATCGGAGATAGAAGATACTGAAGAAGACGGCCATAAATCTAGTAAGGGTTATGTCGCAGCAAGAATCTCCTGGTGAGTCCACATGGGAGCACGAGGACGAGATGAGAGACAGATACCCTCACCTGTTTACGTAAGTTTCTTGACCCTGTATCAATATCTTGTTTGATAACCATGAGTGTAAAAATTTGTGGAGAATGGTGTAGGGTAATAAATAGACATGCCCTGGGAATTAGAAGTATTTTCTTCCTAGACTAGAATCCTTGCACTTGGAAAGTTCGAGGACGAACTTTAGTTTAAGGAGGGTAGGATGTCATGGCCTGTTTAGCTCTATACGGAGACTGATACGGTAGCTCTCTACACGCGAGTAGAGAGAGTATAATGAGTAGATAAGGAGTGATTTGGCATGAATGTGGCTCGTGGCAGTCATGTAAATTTGTGAAAAATATAGGGTCATTTGACTACACGGGTGGAAGGGTGAGTGTAGAGTAAAAGTGGGTGTGTAAAGAAATGTCAAACTTGTAAATTTAAAAAGAGTGGGTTAGCGTGTGAGGGGCTAGTGTGAAAAGGGATGGGTTTAATGGCACACCCGTAAATTTTTAGAAAGGTCAAGGGCAAAACGGTCTTCTGGCCAAAGACTGCTGTGCGTACATCCTGGAGTTGTGTGTGCATAAAGTAATGGCAAACTTGTAAATACTTGGAAGTTGAAAGGTAATTTTTGAAAGGGTATTAGGGTAATTTTGCCATATGCATGGTTATCTTGAAGAGAAATCTAGAATTAGGATTTTTTATTTCATTTCTACATTCTTCCTTAACTTTCTTCTCTTTTCTTCTCTTTTCTTCATTCAACCTTATCCTACTTACATATGGCCGAAATTTCCCCCTTCCCCTTGCCATTTCTTCAAGCTCCAAAACCCTAATTTCATTCCAAAAATTGAAGAAAACCCTAGCTCACTTCAAGGAGAAAGAAGGGTGGAAGGAGGAGAAAGAAAGGAGAGAAAGAAAGAGGAATTCTTGAGGTAGGATTCTAACTATGGCTTGGGAATTTTTATTTAGGGATATGAGAATTTTAGCATGTTATTTAAGTTGTTTATGATCTTAATTTCATGTAACATGTTTGATTTAGTCCCAAAGATTCAATCTTTCCCATGTATTTCCAAGCAAATCACACTCTCCTGAAAAACAGAATTCTGTAGGTGTGTTTACACATCAATTTTAATTTCTGTAGTTGGAATCACTCTATGAAAAAAATACGTAGATATAGATCTTGAAGTCCTACCCCAAATTCATATAACATTTGTCATATGTTGAATTCAATAAGCAGGAGTAAAAATTCATTGTTTGCAAGGTGTTTGTAATTCTGTCAAGCTGTATACATTTCAGTAAAACGAGCACCACTACCAGCACACTCTATGGATTTTGTTGATTTTGGTCTTGTTGGAAACTTAAGAAGTTTTTCTAGATGTTTATCAGCATGCTCATATTCGTAATTCTGGCTCCAAAATGCATAAAATTGGCTTTGAAGACACCTGCAGAAATCTGTCTGCAGAACAGATTTGACACACTTGACTAAATAATTCACTATAAATCATATACTGCATATTTTTATCTGATATTTTATCTGTGACTCCAGGACTATAATATCTACAACTTTCATTCTTTGAGTTTTGTCAAATTCACAAGAGAAATGGGTTAACAATGCTGTCTTTCTAGCTGATTTTGCAATTTCAGTATGCTGAATGGTGTTGGGTGAAGTTGGAAGTGTGTGATATTGCTAATGTTTCACTCCAAAATGCATGAATGAAGTTGATACATGTATGTAAGTTTGGTTAAGCTATTTGTTACTAAATTTGATGGTGTGATATGTCTCATTTACATGACGAACGCCATAAGTTCGATAAAATGCCCAAATGAATTTGTAGTTGGAAAAACTAGAAAATTGGCCATTTAAAATGTTGTGCCATGTAATACTTTTGTCAACTTGTGTATGGTCATTGAACATTATGATATCTGACATGTTAACTGGGATGTCTCGATCTGCTCTAAGGCGGGCGAGCATCCTAGTATTGGGATGGGGGAAGTTTGGGTATAACTTAACTTTAAGGGGCTGGACTGAGAAGTTGGGAAAAGTGATATGTGATATGCGATACTTACACCCACTCGCCTTTACCGGGAGTGGAGGGGACATACGGAGGTTGTGTTACTATGTGGAGAGCCTCACTCCTGTCAGGGACGGGGGAGCTGAGAGGCCCGGTGTACAGTGCCCGTGTCCACTGCGTCGTGTGCTATATTCACCCCAAATTTGGGGTGAGGTCCCGGCCCTTATCTTTAGGTGATACCCATGCTTCCAAATATATCACTAACATCAACTAACTAATGAACCATATATGTGTTGTTGTTGTTGTTGTACACTTGTGTGTTGTACTTTTTACCTTGGTTGCTTGTACTCTTATTGCCGTTACACTCATAACCCTAAATGATTTTTCCTGTCCTAGTTAGTTTCCTACTGGGCACGTTTGACGTGCTCATTTTACTTTTCAGGTCTTGAGCAGAGGTCACCAGAGAAGAGTCTCCCACAGGAGATTCCTTAGATGTGGGTTTGAGTTTCGGTATACCACTCTTTTGGGATGTGTCTTGTAGTGTGAGTTGGGTTGAGTGGGGAATGAGTTGTCTTTTGTAGTTATGTTATATGTTGGTGGCTTGTAGCACTTCTCATGTATGTATTAGAGACAGTTCACTTGTACTTGATTTGGTGTGTGGTACGTTCTTTAGTTATGTGGTTTTGTGGATATGTACTCTTTGTGATGGCTATATGAGTTGCTTCTTCCTTTTAAATAATGCGATGTATGATTTCCGCATACGCAATGGCCTGCTTATTGTGTGTTTAACTTGCATGCTTGGTGTATACCGCGGCTTGTCAGGCTCCATCCTCTCTTTTCTCCACTATGGGACGTCGTATAGGTATACGTGAGAATGGGGCGTGACAGGTTTAGTGGTGGCCCATGCAGGTCCGTTCACACTGCGATATGCGAAATGATGATACATCCAATACACTTTAATGCCGTCACATATGGTATTAATTCCACTTGTGCTGTCTTCTTTCTCTGCAGAATGGACAGTGGAAACGGGATATCTTCATCAGAGATGGAGCACGCTGAGCCCTCTTTGATGGAGAAGATTTTGCTTGGTTTCCAGGCGAGTCTGGGTCAGCAGGCTGAGATGCTCACCAAGATGCATAGTCAGAAGACCCCATGCTTCAAGCAGTTCAGGGCAATGAAGCCGAGGACTTTTTCTGGCAAGGAGACAGCCCTGGAGGTCGATGAGTGGTTACGGCGCACAGAGGATGACCTCACAGCTGTTGGATTCCCATTGGAGAGTTGGGTTGATGCGAAAAAAGGCAGCCGAGACATCAGGCCCGAGATTGGTGGGATGCCCAGGAGCGGCACCTGACAGGACCTATCACTTGGAAGACTTTCAAAGAGCGTTTTGAATCCAAGTTCCTTCCAGAGATTGTACGGGATGAGCTCAGACAGCGTTTTGAGCAGTTGACTCAGGGCCGGCGGAGCGTGGACGAGTACGACGCCGAGTTTTCCTTGCTGAGCAAGTTTGCCCCGGAGCTTGTTTCGACGGATGCCACCCGACCTCGACGCTTCCGTATGGGGCTGGATCCGGAGTATAGAGCGGCGATGTCTACACAAAAACTGACCACACAGGAGGAGGTGCTTGAGGCAACAAGACTATATGAGATCCATTTGCGGAGCATAGGGAAGATGCCTACAGGTGATAGACGACCATCAGGACCACAGAAGGCATTATCCCGACCAGTACAGGTGACATAGTTCAAGAGTCCAGGAACCCCTGCAGTGACACAGAGACGTCCGACATGCCAATTCTGTGGCAAGACTGGTCACGAGCAGAAGGAGTGTAGGGTTTGGGCTAGGCAGTGCTTCGCTTGTGGTGGTCGAGGACACATTAGCAGATACTGCCCGCAGCAGGGTGCCTACCCGACCCCGGTAGCACCAGTGGCTGCTAGACCGATGCAGCCGCGAGCTCTTCCACCTGGTCCGCAGTGGCCATCTTTTCTGGCACTAGCTGGGCCAGGCACACCAGCCCCTAGAGGACCCTCCTTGCCTCCTCAACGACAGGCCTACAAGAAGACAAACTCTACTCCAAAGTCCCAGACCTTTACGATGACGACAGTAGAGGCAAAAAACTTAGGCCAGGTTATCACTGGTATGGTTCTAACTCTCTCTTTACTTTACGTTATATCACTTATTGCCTAGTTATGATAGACATTGGTTTGATTTCTTGTTGGCTTCTAGGTATGGTTAAAGTAGCATCTTTTCCTGCCTTAGCACTTTTTGATTCTGGGGCTTCACACTGTTTCCTATCCCGAGAATTTGTGGACAAAAATGCAATACCAGTTGACTCCTTCACTGTTAGTTGGAATATTCACACAGGGAATGGTGTGATCATGAGTACTTCAGGGCTCCGTAGTTGTCCAGTGGAAATTTGTGGTCGGGAGTTATATGCTGACTTCCTCGTGATTGAGATGCCCACCTTTGAAGCAGTGCTTGGGATGGATTGGTTATCGATGTTTTGTGCCACTATTGATTGCAAATTAAGGAGGGTAGTTTTCCAGATTCCCGATCACCCAGAATTTGAATTCAGGAGCGGTAGTTGCACATTAGAACCTGTGAGATTCAGAGCGACCCCAGTGGAAGCGGAAGTGTTGGCGATGGCCATGGAGGCGGAGCCGGTTTTACCCAGGGTTGTGCGAGACTTTCCCGATGTCTTCCCTCATGACATTTATGGACTTCCTCCTGATCGATCATTGGAGTTCACCATTGACTTGATACCAGGCACGCAACCCATTCCGAAGGCTCCTTATCGTATGGCACCACCTGAGCTGGCTGAGCTTCGTAATCAGTTAAAGGACTTATCAGAGCAAGGGCTGATACAGCCAAGCGTGTCACCTTGGGGCGCACCAGTGCTTTTAGTGAATAAGAAAGATGGGTCCCGAAGGATGTGCATTGATTATAGGGAATTGAACAGAGTGACAATAAAGGACAAGTACCCACTTCCTCGTATATATGACCTCTTTGATCAGCTTAGTGGATCTCGAGTCTACTCAAAGTTGGACTTAAGGAGCGGTTATCACCAGATTAAGCTTCGAGGGACCGATGTTCCGAAGACAGCTTTTCGAACCCGTTATGCACATTATGAGTTCCTGGTGATGCCCTTTGGTGTGACTAATGATCCAGCTACCTTCATGAGATTAATGAATCAGGTATTCTTTGACTATTTGGACAAGTTCATGGTAGTCTTCATTGATGATATCCTGATATATTCCAAAGATGAGGAAGAGCATGCAGAGCATCTGAGGATTGTTTTGGAGACTTTGAGGCAGCATCAGTTATATGCTAAATACAGTAAGTGCCAGTTTTGGCTGTCTAAAGTGGCTTTTCTGGGGCACATAGTTTCAGGAGAAGGCATATCAGTTGATCCAGAAAAGGTGGCTGCAGTGGAGAGATGGCCTGTCCCCAGGACGGTTTCAGAGATTAGGAGTTTCTTGGGGTTGGCTGGCTATTTTAGGAAGTTCATCAAAGATTTCTCTAAGATTACGGCACCACTTACTCACCTGACTAAGAAGGATGTTGCTTATATCTGGTCTGAGGAGTGTCAGCATGCATTTGAAGAGTTGAAGAAAAGGTTGACTACTGCACCAGTTCTGACGATTCCAGACCGTTCTGGAGGATTTGAGATTTTCTGTGATGCCTCTGGCAAAGGGCTTGGATGTGTCCTACATCAACATGGACGTGTGGTAGCTTATACCTCTAGACTTCTGAGGGTGCATGAGCTAAATTACCCTACACATGACTTGGAGATGGCATCCGTGATTTTTGTCCTAAAGCTGTGGAGACATTATTTGTTAGGGGAGCATGTCAAGGTGTACACCGACTACAAGAGTTTGAATTATGTGTTCACCCAGAAGGAGCTCAATATGGGACAACGTCGGTGGCTCAAGTTGATGGCAGAATATGACATCGATCTCCAGTATCACCCGGGGAAGGTAAACATGGTCCCTGATGCACTCAGTAGATATCCAGCTGTTATGATATTGACCTCTCAGCCTCAGCTCCAGTGGGCACTGCGACAAATGGAGGTAGAGGTTGTTCTTCCAGGTGTTAAAGCAACCATGTTGGGTTTGCAAGTCCAGTCTGATCTGGTGGGCCGAATCAAGGCCACACAGTCAGGAGATGAAAAGCTAAAGAGGATACGAGAACAAGTAGAGGCCGGACTTCGAACCGATTTCCGCATTCACGAAGATGGCTCTCTTAGATTTGGGACTCGGCTATGTGTGCCGGCTGGTGCTATCCGAGAGGAATTGCTTAAGGAGGCCCATATCTCCCCTTATTCCATTCATCCAGGTGGGACAAAGATGTATCGCGACCTGCGACAGCATTACTGGTGACATGGGATGAAGCGCAATATAGTTAGAAGTGTGGCCTCATGTTTGGTCTGTCAGCAGGTGAAGGCCGAACACCAAAGAGTTGCAGGTCTGTTACAGCCCCTCCCCATTCCTGAATGGAAATGGTAACATGTGACGATGGACTTTGTGACCGGACTACCCCGCACACCCAAGGGAAATGATGCAATTTGGGTAATCGTTGATCGATTGACCAAGTCTGCACATTTCATTCCCTTCCGGGTTGGACAGTCTACCGAGCATTTAGCTCGTAGATATATGGAGGAGATCGTAAGACTTCACAGAGTTCCGTTTTGTATAATCTCTGATCAGGACACCAGATTCACCTCACATTTTTGGAGAAGTTTGCAGTCTAGTTTGAGGACTCATCTCAAGTTTTGCACCGCATATCATCCTCAGACGGATGGACAGTCTGAGCGAGTTATTCAGATTCTTGAGGACATATTGAGAGCTTGCATGCTGGGCTTTAAAGGATCCTGGGAAGATCACTTGCACTTGGTGGAATTGGCTTACAACAATAGTTATCAAGCAAGCATTGGAATGGCACCGTTTGCTGCCTTGTATGGAAGGAAGTGCAGATCGCCTCTAAACTGGGACGATGTTGGGGATCGTGAAATCTTAGGACCTGATTTGGTGGTGGAAACGATCGATTTGGTAGGGACAGTCAAGGAGAATCTTCGTATCGCTCAGGATCGCTATAAGCATTGGGCAGATACTAAGAGGCGTCCATTGGAGTTTCAGCCAGGCGATTATGTGTTCTTGAAGATCTCCCCGACACGTGGCACGATTCGGTTTGGTAGACGAGGAAAGTTGAGCCCGAGGTTCATTGGTCCATTCGAAATCTTGGCTCGTGTTGGTGAGGTTGCCTATCGCCTTGCCTTGCCACCCTTCCTTGAAGGCGTCCATGATGTGTTCCACGTATCTCAGCTTCGGAAATATGTGGGGGACCCTAGTCATCTCGTCGACTTCTCAGAGATTGAAGTGCGCCCTGACTTGACTTATGAACAGCAACCGGTTGCCATTCTGGATCGGAGACAGAAGATACTGAAGAAGAAGGCCATAAATCTAGTAAGGGTTATGTGGTAGCAAGAATCTCCTGGTGAGTCCACATGGGAGCACGAGGACGAGATGAGAGACAGATACCCTCACTTGTTTACGTAAGTTTCTTGACCCTGTATCAATATCTTGTTTGATAACCATGAGTGTAAAATTTTGTGGAGAATGGTGTAGGGTAATAAATAGACATGCCCTGGGAATTAGAAGTATTTTCTTCCTAGACTAGAATCCTTGAACTTGGAAAGTTCGAGGACGAATTTTAGTTTAAGGAGGGTAAGATGTCATGGCCTGTTTAGCTCTATACGGAGACTGATACGGTAGCTCTCTACACGCGAGTAGAGAGAGTATAATGAGTAGATAAGGAGTGATTTGGTATGAATGTGGCTCGTGGCAGTCATGTAAATTTGTGAAAAATATAGGGTCATTTGACTACACGGGTGGAAGGGTGAGTGTAGAGTAAAAGTGGGTGTGTAAAGAAATGTCAAACTTGTAAATTTAAAAAGAGTGGGTTAGCATGTGAGGGGCTAGTGTGAAAAGGGATGGGTTTAATGGCACACCCGTAAATTTTTAGAAAGGTCAAGGGCAAAACAGTCTTCTGGCCAAAAACTGCTGTGCGTACATCCTGGAGTTGTGTGTGCATAAAGTAATGGCAAACTTGCAAATACTTGGAAGTTGAAAGGTAATTTTTGAAAGGGTATTAGGGTAATTTTGCCATATGCATGCTTATCTTGAAGAGAAATCTAGAATTAGGATTTTTTATTTCATTTCTACATTCTTCCTTAACTTTCTTCTCTTTTCTTCTCTTTTCTTCATTCAACCTTATCCTACTTACATATGGCCGAAATTTCCCCCTTCCCCTTGCCATTTCTTCAAGCTCCAAAACCCTAATTTCATTCCAAAAATTGAAGAAAACCCTAGCTCACTTCAAGGAGAAAGAAGGGTGGAAGGAGGAGAAAGAAAGGAGAGAAAGAAAGAGGAATTCTTGAGGTAGGATTCTAACTATGGCTTGGGAATTTTTATTTAGGGATATGAGAATTTTAGCATGTTATTTAAGTTGTTTATGATCTTAATTTCATGTAACATGTTTGATTTAGTCCCAAAGATTCAATCTTTCCCATGTATTTCCAAGCAAATCACACTCTCCTGAAAAACAGAATTCTGTAGGTGTGTTTACACATCAATTTTAATTTCTGTAGTTGGAATCACTCTATGAAAAAAATACGTAGCTATAGATCTTGAAGTCCTACCCTAAATTCATATAACATTTGTCATATGTTGAATTCAATAAGCAGGAGTAAAAATTCATTGTTTGCAAGGTGTCTGAAATTCTGTCAAGCTGTACACATTTCAGTAAAACGAGCACCACTACCTGCACACTCTATGGATTTTGTTGATTTTGGTCTTGTTGGAAAATTAAGAATTTTTTTAGATGTTTATCAGGTGCTCATATTCGTAATTCTGGCTCCAAAATGCATAAAATTGGCTTTGAAGACAGCTGCAGAAATCTGTCTGCAGAACAGATTGGACACACTTGACTAAATAATTCAATATAAATCATATACTGCATATTTTTATCTGATATTTTATCTGTGAATCCAGGAACTCCAACTTTCATTCTCTGAGTTTTGTCAAATTCACAAGAGAAATGGGTTAACAATGCTGTCTTTCTAGCTGATTTTGCAATTTCAGTATGCTGAATGGTGTTGGGTGAAGTTGGAAGTGTGTGATATTGCTAATGTTTCACTCCAAGATGCATGAATGAAGTTGATACATGTATGTAAGTTTGGTTAAGCTATTTGTTACTAAATTTGATGGTGTGATATGTCTCATTTACATGACGAACGCCATTTGTTCGATAAAATGCCCAAATGAATTTGTAGTTGGAAAAACTAGAAAATTGGCCATTTAAAATGTTGTACCATGTAATACTTTTGTCAACTTGTGTATGGTCATTGAACATTATGATATCTGACATGTTAACTGGGATGTCTCGATCTGCTCTAAGGCGGGCGAGCATCCTAGTATTGGGATGGGGGAAGTTTGGGTATAACTTAACTTTAAGGGGCTGGAATGAGAAGTTGGGAAAAGTGATATGTGATATGCGATACTTACACCCACTCGCCTTTACCGGGAGTGGAGGGGACATACGGAGGTTGTGTTACTATGTTGAGAGCCTCACTCCTGCCAGGGACGGGGGAGCTGAGAGGCCCGGCGTACAGTGCCCGTGTCCACTGCGTCGTGTGCTATATTCACCCCAAATTTGGGGTGAGGTCCAGGCCCTTATCTTTAGGTGATACCCATGCTTCCAAATATATCACTAACATCAACTAACTAATGAACCATATATGTGTTATTGTTGTTGTACACTTGTGTGTTGTACTTTTTACCTTGGTTGCTTGTACTCTTATTGCCGTTACACTCATAACCCTAAATGATTTTTCCTGTCCTAGTTAGTTTCCTACTGGGCACGTTTGACGTGCTCATTTTACTTTTCAGGTCTTGAGCAGAGGTCTCCAGAGAAGAGTCTACCATAGGAGATTCCTTAGATGTGGGTTTGAGTTTGGGTATACCACTCTTTTGGGATGTGTCTCGTTGTGTGAGTTGGGTTGAGTGGGGAATGAGTTGTCTTTTGTAGTTATGTTATATGTTGGTGGCTTGTAGCACTTCTCATGTATGTACTAGAGACAGTTCACTTGTACTTGATTTGGTGTGTGGTACGTTCTTTAGTTATGTGGTTTTGTGGATATGTACTCTTTGTGAGGGCTATGTGTGTTGCTTCTTCCTTTTAAATAATGCGATGTATGATTCCCGCATACGCAGTGGCCTGCTTATTGTGTGTTTACCTTGCACGCTTGGTGTATACCGCTGCTTGTCAGGCTCCATCTTCTCTTTTCTTCGCTATGGGACGTCGTATAGGTATACGTGAGAATGGGGCGTGACATTACCTATGCCTTGAGATGCTTACTCATAAATGGATGCAAGGCATGGAAGATGATCTCCAAGTGTTGAGATATGCTTGAAAGCACTTGGGTGAATTCCCTTGAGCTGGACTTCAATGCATGAAGATGAATGGGAGCTCTTGAGTGGGAATTGAGGGAGTTTGAGAGTTGCTTATAGATCTCTTGAGATATTCAATAGCATCAAGAAGTGTAAGAGATATCAGCTCACTCATATATATAGGAACCCTATATCAAATCCTAAAACCCTATAAAACAGCAAAAGAATCAATTCTGCAACGGCTAGAAACTGGGCGAAAACGACAGGAACAGTCGACTGATGATCAAAAGACAGTCGACTGATCAACGGCTAGAAAATATCCAACGGCTATATTTTGAGCCAGGACAGTCGACTGATGAAGTCGATACAGTCGATTGAGAACAGGCCAGGCGCCTGTAATTCTTTCAGCAGGCGACTGCTGCAGGGGATGGAATAAAACAGAGAGTAGCACTCTTTCTCCAATTAAGCACACATGCGATTGATGTCAATAATACAGGCGACTTTCTATTAGCCAGGCAACTGTAAAACCTTAATCAGTCGTCTGCTGTATAATATAGAGAAACAACAGAGAGATGCAGAGAATGAACTTACGCTATACAGGCGACTGTAATTATACAAGCGACTGTAAGCTGACTAATAGTCGACTGTGCGTAAAGCTCAAGTTTGAGTCAATTGAAATGTTGACTTGAGCTGTGCATATCAGGCGACTGTAGAAGGATCTACAGGCGACTGGAAATCACCCAGTCGACTGTGTTTCCTTCAGCATGCGACTGATGGAAAGCCAGATACTCCAAATGATCTTTGGACAGAGTGAACCTATTAGGTTGGATTCTATGATAATCCTAAGGCTCACTAAGATGGTTAGATGCATATGCATGAATGAGTAAACCATCTAACAAGGCATTACATTAATCCTAGACTCAAAAGAGAGAGAAAGCAATAAAGTAAATTACATGGATTACAATGCTTTCCTTAGAGTCTAAGTCTTCAATCTTGATGCCTTGATTTCTCTCCATCATCTCCAAGCTTTGGCACTCCTTGATTCCAAGCTTTGGCTCTTCTCTACTTGATGTCCATCCTTGCACCAAGTGATTAGTCTCCAAGAAAGATATTCTTGAAATAAAACTGAGAGACTAAAACATGAGAGCCATTAGCAACAATATAATGTTGTGATCATCATCAAAATAAGATTGGTATGAAACACCAATACTCAACAAAATCTTTCTAGTTTCTCTTTTTCTGTGCATGAACACGAGATCGAAGGCATCCGAAGAAGACATACTATTTGATCATGAGATCGAGCGCACTACAAGGAAACTGAGAGTAGAAAAGAGATCAATTATAGAGGAGAATCAAATGGCGGAGGAAACTAGAGATGAGCGATTACGACGGACCGCTAGGCTTGTCTCCATCCGGGATAGGCTTACCCCGAACAATTCGGTTACTACATCTTCCATACTTATGCCGGAGTTGACGACCGACAGGAACTTCGAACTAAAAACAGGGCTTATTGTACTGATGCAACAAGATCTATTTCATGGGAATTCTCAAGAGAACCCGAATTATCACCTACAAATGTTCTTTGCAAAGTGCACCACTTTTCAGATGCCGAATGTGCCCGAGGATGCTATCCGGTTGCGTCTCTTACCTTTCACTCTTTGTGACAAAGCTTTATATTGGCTAATGACACAAGCACACGAGACATTCACTACTTGGAATGAGTTAGTGAGCGCATTCGTCAACAAATTTTACCCGCCATCCAAGACCGTGAAGATAAGAAACTCACTAATATCTTTCAAGCAATGGTCCCAAGAGTCTCTCTGTGAAGCGTGAGAGCAGTTTAAAGACCTCCAACATCAATGCATCCATCATAACATCGACGATTGGGAGCTTGTTCACAGTTTCTATAATGGATTGCAGTCGAACACAAAGATGATAATTGACGCCAAGGCCAACGGAGCTATTCTATCAAAGACACTGGAGGATGCTACGGCATTGCTTGAGGAGATGGCCTCCAATAATCAGCAATGGGCTGATGAGAGGGGGCCAATCATCATCATCATTAAAGACGGCAAGTATCTATGAAGCAAAGGGAGTGGCCGAGTTGACCACAAAGTTTGACTCCCTCTCCAAGGTTGTGGAAATGATTGAAAAGCGGATGTGCGAGTCATATGGAGCACCCAACACACCGACATCCGGAGGGAGCATGAGTGATTGGCAAGACCAAGGCCAAGTCATGTTTGTTGGAAACGAGAAAAATGAAGGAGCCGTGGAGCAATGCAATACGTCGCCGGTTGAAGTAACAATGGTTATTAGGTGAACCCGGCTACCAAGGGTCACCCCGGATTTTCCTATGCCAACAACGAGGGAGCCTTGACTCTTCCTCATCAACAACCACCACCGCAACAAAAATAAGCATGTCCTCCTCAACAACAACAACAACAACCGTATCAACAAAGGCCGCCCCAACAATAACAATATCTTGCAAAACCCACCACCGGTGCCACCAAGATCCGAGCACGAAGCTAGAGTTAAGGAGTTCATGGCCGAACAAAAGAAGATTAATGCAAAATTGACGGCCGACTAAGATTCTCTCAATACTATCGTGGCATAGTTGGTGGAACAAATTACTTTGCTCAACAAGGCTCAACAACAATTGCCGGCTCAACCGGAGCAAAACTCGAGGAGCAACACCGGCCACATAAATGCGATAGTGGTGGTGACTACGAGAGGCGGAAGGATACCACTCCCGCTATGGTTTAAGCTAAAGGCCCAAGGGAGGAAATTCCGGTTGAAAAGGAGCGAATTAATGAGGAAGAGAGCCCCAAGACGGCAAATAACGACGGAAAATCTAAAGCGGATGAACCTCAATATGAGCGAACCTACATGCCACCAATACCGTTTTCTCAACGGTTGGCAAAGGCCAAGATGGAAAATAGATTCGCCAAATTTCTGGAGTACTTGCAAGGGATTAGCCTAAATATCACATTCTTGGATGTGATAATTGAAATCCCGTCATACGCCAAGTTCCTCAAAGACTTAATCACGGGAACGAAGCGAACGGAGAAGATTATGCTAGCCGAGCAAGGAACTTGGTTTGCCAACAAGGAAAGGATGCCAAAGAAGATGAACGACCCCGGAAGCTTTCAGATTCCATGAACCTTTGGTAGAGTCCCCCTCAAAGCTTTGGTGGACTTGGGAGCAAGCGTAAGCCTCATGCCGCTCACCATGTTTAAGAAGCTCAACACGGGGACCGACCTCAAAGCCACTGATATGAAGATCAAACTCACCGATGGACAAATTACTAGGCTAATGGGGATTGCCGAGAATGTGCCTCTTCAAATACCGGGAGGTCTTTGTGTACCATGCAACTTTGTTGGCACAGACATAATAGAGGAGGGCGATACATCGCTTATACTTAGACCCCCCCTTCTTATGCAACATCGGAGTCATAGTAGATGTGAGAGAAGGAACAATGTCTCTCAACGTTGGCGACATAGAGGTCAAATTCCATCTTTCCAGGACCATGAAGCAAAGACCTTGGCTGAAAAAGCAGACTATGTGGACCTTCTTGACGAAGTAATAGATGAAGCCATACCTTATTCCGTTGGAGCCTTGCACACAAAGAGCATTGATGAAGAGCTTATTTTTGGGGACGGAATCCCAAATGGAGAACCACCGGATCCTCCCATTGAAGAATTGATCATGCCACTGATGAAAAGAAGAACGACGCTTATGTCGCGAGGATTAGAGAGCTCTGCAAGCTCTCTACGGTGAAGCAAAAGGAGAAGGTGCTGCCGGCAAATACACCTCAGTCGCCAAGAAAGAGGAAAGATACTAAGAACGCAAGCTTGGGGGAGCCATCCCTCAACACCATTAAAGAGGAGACGCACACTAGGGAGACCAAAGAAGAGCTAGCGTCGCACCTGAACCCTCAAGGCCTCCCCGCAAAATTTGACTTGCGCATCTCCTATGCGTCGAATATCACGCACTAAACATTTTATCTTAAGGGGTCGAGCTCAAGACCTTAAACGAGCACTTGTTAGGAGGCAATCCGACGATTCTATCTTAGTTTTTAGTTGAATTTTACTTCTGTGTTTGTTTTAGATCTTTATTAGTCTATATAGTCAAGAGTCTAGGAAGAAACTAACAACGGGCTACGATTTTCATTTCAGGAAAAAGATGATAGGAGACCATATGAACAGAGGACGGCCATGGCAATGGAGAGCACTCTAAGGGTGCACTCGAACGCCAAAGGAAGGAAAAAACTGACGGGAGAGAAGAAAACAGAAAGAATCACAAAATTAGAGAGTCTGGAGCTGAAAAACAGCAGCCCACTCGGCCGAGTGACTTGTTCATTCGGTCGAGTGAAGATCCTACTTGGTCGAATAGGTTACCATATTGGGAAGTCTCGAAAACCCCGCTCTAGAAATTATATGCCACTCGACCGAGTGGCTTTGTCACTTGACTGAGTGAATCTGACACATTTTAGCTCTAAAAATGCTCTGAGTGTCCTATCTACTCGGTCGAGTAACTTTGCCTACTCGACCGAGTGATAGTTCCTACTCGGCCGAGTCGGAGACTAATGCAAATATTAAAAAAATATCCTAATCTGTTGCGACTCGGCCGAGTGACGGCCGAGTGACTCGACCGACTTAACAATATTTAAATCTGTTACGCACAGCTTTCCAAAACGACGGGGCGAGAACGAGACTGAGGTCCGCATGGACTGGAGCTGTGAAGCTCGAGCCCAATAAGCGTCTGTAGTGATACACCATCCAACGTACAGGTTCTTGCATGCATTTCAGGACAATAAAAATAACATTTCATTAAATTAAAACCACATCCAGAGTTCATACAAGAATAACAACGGGGCCTCAGCATGGCCAAATGAAGCTACAACAATGGTACTATCCCTACTACAAGGTACTAAATCAGAAACTAAAGTAGTGACAGAAAAGAGTCTCTAGCCTTCCGCAGAAAGCGACTCAGCGTCTACAGCAACTCTTGGCTCCCTAGGTCAGGTGTCTCAACTAGTCCTCCTGGTAACCTGCCTCGTAATCTGACATACATTCCAAAAACAAGAATGTATGTCAGCAAGGGCCTGCGAGTAAAAGTAAGAAGGCCCAAGGCAGAGTGCACGAATAATAATAAATTATAAAGCATTAATTTAATTATTGTAAGCATGATGACAGCATAGTTTAAACATGGCATGTTAAAACAAGGAAAAGTAAGGTACTACTGGCATGTCACCTAAACATTTTAAAAGTTAAGTAATGAGCATGGCAATTTTATATAGACATGGTAGGAAAGTAAAAAGGCGGTGCAAGAAAGTAAACGTGGCATGGCAATGGCCGTAGCATGTGCTACCGGCTACAAGACAAGACAAGACAAGACGGTGTGTGTCAAGAGGGTTCACGCCTTACGGTTTGAGGGGGATCAAACCCTCTAAACCGTGCGCACGCTCAACCCTATCCCAACCCAAGTGCACAAGACAAGTATGGACAAAGGATCACTCTCTCTATCTTGGAGAGTGCTTTATTTGCTGCTAGCTTATCTGGACAAAGGATCACTCTCTCTGTGAAGAGGGTACCTTATTCGCCGCTGGCTTGTGTATTCGTACAAGGGATCACTCTCTCTATCTTGGAGAGTGCCATATTCCCCACAGGGTTGTGTAATGCAATTCATCAATCGAGTCTGTTTTAGTATCTCGTGTTGTTCACATAGCATTATCAAGTTACTTATTAGGGGTCCACACACGCACACACAGAGAATGCAAATAACATTAATACTAAAATAATTTATGAAAATTCACACACTTGCCTCTTTCAGTCGATTTGGAGTGTCCAGGTGATCGTGACGAGGGGCTTGTTTATCTGCGACACAGATTATTAATATTAAACAGTTAGCTCAATCTTAAACAGTTATTGCTACAGCTATACGTATATAACCCTTTTGTTATTAGAGTCCTGACAAGGTACTGCGTGTTAGCATGGTTACTGATATTTATAATAATAATAATCATTATTATTCTTTTAAAATTTTATAATATAAGTTACTTACATTATATATATTAACCTAAAGTAACTTTTTAGAAACCTTACTATTGATGACTAATAATGTACTAACTTACTGACATGCAGATTGGATTGGTTGATAATATAACTAATATTATATGGTTACCTGACGTACTATTATTGATGATCAGGAGTTACATATAAAACACAAGACTCAAACTTACAATGCAAGCTTATGTGTTTTGTGTAGGCGGGCTCCTCGTGGGGGTGCAGATGGCGGCGAAGAGTCGGGGGCGAGGCACTGGGGCGACGGGTTGCAGGCATCGCGAGGAGCGGTCGGCCTGAGATGGTGGCGGCTGAAGTGATCTCCGGAGACGAGGTAGCAAGGGCAGACTTACCGTCATGATGAAGAGGGGAGAGGTCGGGGTTGGCGCAGTGGGGTGTTGGTCGGGATAGGACGGCGGTAGACTGAGGGGAAGAGAGGTTGATGTCGGGATGGGGGTGGATGTGGAGAGCTCGTCAATGTCGGACGAAGAGCGGTTCAGGGCGGCTATTCAAGAGTGGTCCCGATCATGAGGAGGTCAGGGTCGTCGGTTGTGGAGGAGCAGGGAGGAGGTTACGACAGGGTTCGGTGATTGTCGGTGCTGTTGGGGCAGTCGGGGTTGGCGAGCGGAGGTGGCATGCGGTAGGTGAAAGGAGGCGGTTTCGGTGGTTGGGTTCGGGGGTGTTAGCTGCCGGTGGTTGTGTCATGGCTGCAGTAGCAGCGAGGTGGCGGGCGAGCGAGACGGATGGAGGCGGCCGGTTAGGAGGCTGCCGTGGCGGCGACGGGGGTGTGTTGCTTTGTTTCGCCAAAACAGGGGACGACTGGGGAAGAGAGAGAAGGTAGCAAGACGTAGGGTTCGACCGTCGGCTGTTGAGATGGAGGGTTCCCGGTGGCTAGGGGAAGATAACCGAACTACCGGCAGGCGTGGGTTAGGCTGGCCGGAGAAGGAAGGAGAGGAGAGGGAGCGTGTTGTTTATATTTGGGGTGAGGAGTGATCGGTCCATATTTTACACCTTTTTTTTGCATGTTTTCATGCCATTTCGATTGCTCATATTGCGATTTTCATGAGTATTCGACGATATTGCGTTACTTTTCACTATTTCTTGTTATTGTCGGATTTCAGGAAATATGGAGCGATCGGGAAAAAAATGAGCTTAAAGGACTTGCACATGTACTGGAGCCTCGCCCATGGCTCTATCGAGGAGCTAACGGCGATGGAAGATGGGTGAAAGAAGAAGGAACTCCGTAGGAGCGACGAGGAGGCGAAATGATGAAGATTGGGCATCTACAGCATGTCACTCGGCCGAGTGAAGCACTCACTCGGCCGAGCAAGAAGACCACTCGGCCGACCAGACCGGACACGCACCACAAAAGGAAATCAGCGTGCACTCGGCCGAGTGACGATAGTCCACTCGGCCGAGTATGGAGATCCCCCCACCCGAGTGGCATAGGAAAATCCACCCATCGAAGGAGCCGACTTACTGGAATCCGTCAGGAGATTGAGGGTTCCAACTCGGCCGAGTACCGAATGCCCCTCGGCCGAGCGAGTAAAGCCACTCGGCTGAGTCACCTCCGAAGACAGACCCCCAAGACCCCCGACTTACTGGAATTTTACAGGGTTTGTCACTCGGCCGAGTAGAGAAGCCCACTCGACCGAGTAGAGAAGTCCACTCGGCCGAGTGACGCCGAGGACTCGCAGCGCCCAGATATTCAGACAACTGTTCACTCTTTTGAAGTTTTCTATCATTCCAGTAATCAAAGTATTTTTATCATATTTTTTATGGATAGTAGACTTCATGATGGTTCCAACGCCGCCAAGAATGTGCCAATCGGAGGTCGTATGAAATCTAGAGAATTTCTACAAGTTGACGCTGTAGTGCTGGAATTTCCACTCGGCCGAGTCACATGTTCCACTCGGCCGAGTCGGCGGCGGGCCCAGATTTTAAGTTGCGGTTTGAGCTGTTTTTGGGCACGAATTTGAGGGGTTTTCTAGGGTTATTTGCCATGTTTTGGGAGACTATATAAGGGGTTTGTAGCCACCATTACAGGGGGTCCCAAAAATATTTTATTAGTGATTCTTTTAGAGGTTAGGCCATGCCCTAGGCCCCCTCTTGGATCTAAAAGCTTGTATTTGGATTGAAGATCTTCATCAAAGCTAAGTATTTTGTTCTCGTTATTTGAATCTTTGTTTTTCTATCTTTTTGTATGCAAGCAATGATTTTTATTGATTCTCATATCGTTATTGCTATGCTTGAGTAGATTCGATGTTCTAGGGCATGTGGATGAACCCTATGGATCTAATTTCAGATTGTGATGAATGAATTTCTAAATTGTAAGGATTGCTAGGAGGTTAGGTTGTGATCGATTTATTACGGATAGCTAGGGATTTTCATCGATTGGGGTTTGCAAGAGATTGGATTCTAATCGATGGGAAGGCCTAGATATTCGATTTAGGTTTATAATCGAGATTCTCTAGACTTGGTTTGTAAGAGATTGGACCAAAGCTAGGATTTTTATTATAAATCTATACCCATATTCGTTTGCAAGAGATTGGACGAATACGAACTATCACAACCTAGATCGTAACTCGAGTTTGCACGAGAGTGGGCTCGAGGGGCGATTGAACGATGATGTCGATCCTAATGCTAGTGGCTTAGGCTAGGGTTTGCAAGAGATTGGGCCCTATCCTAGGTTGCTATAGATCGGCAATAGCGAGAGAGCGTGAGCTTGGTTCTCTATTCAGTTACGACTAGTTCTCCCCAACATAAGCCTAGTAATATTGAGATTCACTATTTACAATGATGTATGACGATCCGTAGTGGGGATTCCCTAGCCCTAGACACTTTTATTATATTGTATTTGAATCGATATTTGACCAACATCTCTATCACCGACACCGACATCCATCAACATTGTCATTATATCATTCCATAACCATCTCCACCAATAAGACATTCGTAGTCAAACCAACCTAGGATAGATTGGTGCCAACACCACCTCCTCGTGTTCGATACCCGCTCGCCACTTGACAGTGCGCTTGCGGTAAAACTACAATCGTTCTCCGGGTGTATATCCGGGGCCGTTCAAGTTTTTGGCGCCGTTGCCGGAGAGGTGTTTCCCGTTGGGTGCCAATTTGTCACAATTAGGTTGATTAGATTACGAAAAAAAAATTTAACAAAAAGAATTTTTCACCCCGCCACCATTATTATCATTTTTATATTCTTTTGTGCCACTGATATTTTTCTCCAGGTATTTATCTTTGTTTATCAGGTGCTATGGATTATACTACGTGGACTACAGATTTTGATCAGAGTGCTCAGATGGGAGAATAGTATTATGATCAAAGTGCTCAGATGGGAGAATACTTTTTTAAGGAAACGCACTGGCCCGAGCTTGATGAGAAACAAAGGATTTTTTTGATGAGATGCATGCACACCAAGTTGAAATACAAGCCGGGCTTGATAAGGGCGCCCTTCAATTGGAATGCGTGAAGATGGGACTTGAAATGAATGCGCTCATGCTTAAGGTTGCAGGGATTTCCAAAGATATCAGTTCCGCTTCTTCAGTTTATGAGCAAGAAGCATCACCGGTCATATTACCAGAGCCAGAATGTGTCGTCATCGATCCCACATCCTACGATACAACTATTGCATATAAAGAATGGATGGACGAAGAGGCCGCGGAGGAAGCAAAAACTGAGTCATATGCGCAGCCAGAGGAGGACGCATTTCTGAGATTATTGGATGGCCTCTTGGAGTCAGTGAGGTTCACTGGTTCAGAGAGCATTACAGCAGGTGATGCATTTGAGCTACGTTTTGCAGATTTTGTTATGAACCGTGTTTCAGCTGCAGGAACAATTGAGGAGGACATCCATGTCAGTCTTGAGGGGGATAGACTATATTTTCGGATTGCTTGCGGGCATTCCCTTCCACATGATACATCCCCACAAGTTGACATACCTGAGCAGCCAGCATCACCATTCCAGAGAGAGCCTACATTAATAGTTGATGAGAAGGCAAATGAGCACACTGTCGAGCCAGAGCATGCTTTTGAGGAGGCCTTACACACAGAGCCAGAGCTTATCACCGAGGAGGTTGTGCATCGGGACGAGGACATAGCCATTCATGAGGATCCCGAGCACTACCCTCCTCCATTTGAGCTTTCGCTGCCACCTCATCCCTCCATTAACACTGAGGACTATCCCACAGAGCTTATGGCTCCCTTTCAGGGAGATCTCCTCACCCCCTCATCTCCTACATTTGATTCCCCTCCCATGTATGATGTTTTTCGTGATTCAGATTTTGACGACTCATCGTGCCTTTTGCAGGATACACATACATATGAAAAAAGGTACAATGGGATGTATACGAGGAGGAGAGCGAGGAGTTAGCACCCATGGACGCATATGAATATGATCAAGAGGTGCGCTGGGATGAGTCTGACGATGATGAGGAGCATCTTAATGAGGTCCACACCTATGATCCAGATTTACCTGAGCAGCATGAAGAGGACACCATGGAGACAGCTATCACGGCACGTGAGGATATTGGATTATTTCCAGGGAAGTATCGTCCACCATTATTTATTCCATATATTTCTATAGACGATCCTCTTTGGGATACTTTTATTACGAGGGTGAATTTTTTGCAGCGAACTGATGCATCCTATTCTCTGCAGGGTACAGGTGGAGTCCTTGTGGGAATGCTGGAGGATGCATTGCTGGAGTTCGTTGGAGTCCGTGGACATACGCGCTTGGCGGAGCCACGGAAGGAGCAGTTGGAGCAGTTGCCTGCACCGGCAAAGATACTGGATCCGCCTTTTGCTATAGGTGATATCAATCCAGTAGTGTAGCAATAGAGTAAAATTTTATGCTTTTAATAAACACGAATTCTCTCAACAGCGAGAGGACCGTATATATTTGATTGAATAAATATTACCTCATATGACGGTAACAAAAATTTTTACACCCCAAACCCATTATATATATTAATTGCCCTCTCCATATTTTGATGTGTCACATCCTTTTGCTCACCACATTCGAGCATTTCTTTCAAGTGAAACCTTACTTTCTTATTCGTTTGACTTGATCACGCTTTGCAAAGCCATGACATTTTTTGTCAAGTCATTTGAATAGGATTGTTTGGTATAAGCTTGGGGGAAGGCGCTCTCGTGCATCATTGTATGTGCATGTAGTTGCATTAGGATTTCATGTCATTCATTTCATCATTTTTCATTCACCCCCATATTATTATCGTTGTTCCTCATATTCTTTCATTAAGATCACATTGAGGACAATGTGAAGTTTAAGCTTGGGGGAGTGCATTTCCATGCCATTTAGATTCATTAGTTGCATTTTTACTTTATTTTAGGGTTTTAAGAATTTTTTGGCATTTTGCATCATCTTTTTGAATTTTCCATCTTATTTTCCTTTCATGTGTGTTCATGCATCATGTTGTGTGCTTGTTTTTATTTTCTTTCCTCTCTTTTATTTTTTCTTATTTCTTTATTTTCCTTTCTCTTCTTTTGCTAGATGCGTTCCTTATGATGATATCTCTTATTGCTTTAGCAACCATCACGATGCTTATTATTCCTTGCCATGCTACTTAGAGTATTCCATAGTCTTGCTATTCACATATGCTTGCAAATCTATTTCTTTTGATGATTCCTCTACATGAATGCATGATATTAATTGAAACTGAATGTATGGATTAGTGTTTAGTTTGCTTTTGTTGGAAATGCACCAAGATTCACGCATCATTAGTATATCTGAAGCATCAGTTTTATTGTCTTATTCACCTTCTGTTGTATGCCTGATATGGTTGTAAACTTTACTGCTTGACTTCACTATTTATTGAAATGATTGAGAATATCCATGCTTACATATGAGTTTTAGTTGATGTATTATCTTATTGAACCGTTCGTGCACATCTTAGAGTGAACCGAGTGTTATATTACTTCCTTCTCCACATACATGTCACTTGAGTTCACATCCTAAAAGCTACTTATATCGCATCTATTTCCCAAAAATCCCCACAAAAGAAAAATTTAGCTCCAAAAAAGTCCAAAAAGCCAAAAAGGAGCCAAAAACCAAAAAATGCAAATCATATAGCTCCTACAAAAATCCAAGAAGAAAAATGAGGAACAAAGTCCAAAAGAAAAAAGATATTTCTCTATCTCATTATCAGAGCCACAAAATACTTGGGAAAACCAAGGCAAAAATCACATTTCCACTATTATATTCCTTTGGATGTGACGCCTCAAGCTAAGCTGGGGGGGGGGTGAATTCATTTGACCATATGAGTGAGTACGACATTAGAATGGAGAGGTGCACGAATTGGAAAGTTTGATAATGCTGAAACTTAGCAAAATATATTAGATATGGAGATTTTTCATGATTTGAAATAAATATGTGAATGCCATGACTCTTATTCTATTCTTTATTGCATACTTGGTGTGTATCTTATATGCTTCATTTATAACTTTTGATTGAAAAGTGCATCGCCAACATTTGTATATTAAATTCTATGAAATGCGTGATGTGGATATGAATTGATTGTATGAATTTAGAGAGTCCCTCTTATTGTTCTTAAAAGCTTGCAAGTACCATGTTTAAGTAAGACATGAAATCCTTATAGCATATGATTAGTATTTTCCTAGTTATCGTGATGTGTAGCTTATGGCTTGAGATCTGAGAGAATAATCTAGCAACCACTTCCACCTCGTGTTCTTTCAATCATTTCATTTCCTTTGTTTTCATGTCCCGAGTTCGTCTCTTTACTTATCTTCCTCGAGGACGAGTAAGAGACAAGCTTGGGGGATTTTGATCGGTCCATATTTTACACCTTTTTTCTGCATGTTTTTACGCCATTTCGATTGCTCATATTGCGATTTTCATGAGTATTCGATGATATAGTGTTACTTTTCACTATTTCTTGTTTTTATCGGATTTCAGGAAATATGGAGCGATCGGGAACAAAAATGAGCTTAAAGGACTTGCACATGTACCGGAGCCTCGCCCATGTCTCTATCGAGGAGCTAACGGCGATGGAAGATGGGTGGAAGAAGAAGGAAATCCGTAGGAGCGATGAGGAGGCGAAATGATGAAGATTGGGCATTTACAGCATGTCACTCGGCCGAGTGAAGCACTCACTCGGCCGAGCAAGAAGACCACTCGGCCGACCAGACTGGACACGCACCACAGAAGGAAATTAGCATGCACTCGGCCGAGGGACGATAGTCCACTCGGCCGAGTATGGAGATCCCCCCGTCCGAGTGGCACGGGAAAATCCACCCATCGAAGGAGCCGACTTACTGGAATCCGTCAGGCGATTGAGGGTTCCGACTCGGCCGAGTACCGAATGCCCCTCGGCCGAGCGAGTAAAGCCACTCGGCCGAGTCACCTCCGAAGACAGACCCCCCAAGACCCCCGACTTACTAGAATTTTATAGGGTCTGTCACTCGGCCAAGTAGAGAATCCCACTCGACCGAGTAGAGAAGTCCACTCGGCCGAGTGACGCCGAGGACTCGCAGCGCCCAGATTTTCAGACAATCATTCACTCTTTTGAATATGCTATCATTCCCGCAATCAAAGTATTTTTCTCATATTTTTTATGGATAGTAGAATTCATGACGGTTCCAACGCTGCCAAGAACGTGCCAATCGGAGGTCAGATGAAATCTGGAAAATTTCTGCAAGTTGACGCTGTAGTGCTGGAATTTCCACTCGGCTGAGTCACATGTTCCACTCGGTCGAGTCGACGGCGGGCCCAGATTTTAAGTTGCGGTTTGGGCTGTTTTTGGGCACGAATTTGAGGGGTTTTCTAGGGTTATTTGCTAGTGTTTTGGGAGACTATATAAGGGGTTTGTAGCCATCATTACAGGGGGTCCCAAAAATGTTTTATTAGTGATTCTTTTAGAGGTTAGGCCATGCCCTAGGCCCCCTCTTGGATCTAAAAGCTTGTATTTGGATTGAAGATCTTCATCAAAGCTAAGTATTTTGTTCTCGTTATTTGAATCTTTGTTTTTCTATCTTTTTGTATGCAAGCAATGATTTTTATTGATTCTCATATCGTTATTGCTATGCTTGAGTAGATTCGATGTTCTAAGGCATGTGGATGAACCCTATGGATCTAATTTCAGATTTGTGATGAATGAATTTCTAAATTGCTAGGATTACTAGGAGGTTAGGTTGTGATCGATTTATTACGGATAGCTAGGGATTTTCATCGATTGGGGTTTGCAAGAGATTGGATTCTAATTGATGGGAAGGCCTAGATATTTGATTTAGGTTTATAATCGAGATTCTCTAGACTTGGTTTGCAAGAGATTGGGCCAAAGCTAGGATTTTTATTATAAATCTATACCCATATTCGTTTGCAAGAGATTGGACGAATACGAACTATCACAACCTAGATCGTAACTCGAGTTTGCACGAGAGTGGGCTCGAGGGGCGATTGAACGATGATGTTGATCCTAATGCTAGTGGCTTAGGCTAGGGTTTGCAAGAGATTGTGCCTTATCCTAGGTTGCTATAGATCGGCAATAGCGAGAGAGCGTGAGCTTGGTTCTCTATTCAGTTATGACTAGTTCTCCCCAACACAAGACTAGTAATATTGAGATTCACTATTTACAATGATGTATGACGATCCGTAGTGGGGATTCCCTAGCCCTAGACACTTTTATTATATTGTATTTGAATCGATATTTGACCAACATCTCTATCACCGACACCGACATCCATCACCATTGTCATTATATCATTCCATAACCATCTCCACCAATAAGACATTCGTAGTCAAACCAACCTAGGATAGATTGGTGCCAACACCACCTCCTCGTGTTCGATACCCGCTTGTCACTTGACCGTGCGCTTGCGGTAAAACTACAATCGTTCTCCGGGTGTATATCCAGGGCCGATCAAGGAGTTGTGAGGTCTGGAGGTTGTCGGCATCTGGGGTTCGCCGGCATTTGAGAGGGGAGGCCGTCGGTGGTGAGGAGGCTGTGGCGAGGGGAGCAAGGAGTAGCGGCGGTCAGGTCCGGTCAGAGATGAAGATAAAGGAGAGGAGGAGAATCCAAGCGGCGGCGGCGTTTGAGGGCGTGGTGTGGGGGTTCTGCGTGAAGGTGATGGGTGAGGGGAATTGCCTCCGAGAAGGAAGATGGAGCTTGTTTATGTGTGGCTGTGGATTTCTCTTGCCCTAGGTTTGCTTTTTATTTTATAGAGTAGGTTAGGGATAGGAACGTGCGAGAGAGAGGGTGATGTGAAAGAGGGGGTATGGGAAAAACATGGGAGGGAATTTTGTGGGATTCAATTGGGATCAGATGGGGATTTAGATTGTAAAAGATTTGATTTAAACTTTTAGATTCGAATTTTCAAAAGTTTAGGAGTATTTTTAATATATAATAATAGGGATTTTATGGTTATCTAGTTAGAATAGGAAAGTTTTGGTTAGAATAATGGGGATTTAAAAATTAGAAGTAAAGGAAAGAGACATGAGTTTAATGACAATTAGGGGAGATTAATAGCTAATAGTAAATGAAAATCTCATACAGTTTTTTAAGGAAAGGATTTAACTAGGAAATTTTTCAAAGATTTGAATTTGAAATTGGAATTAATCAATCAGTTGAAAATTTTATAATAACAGATTTACAAGTATAGATAGGAAAAATACGTATTAAAATACATTCACAAAACGAATACTATAATAGCAATACGTAATATGAATATGTAATAAGCATACCTACAAAAATCATAAGTCAAAAATAAAATACGAGCAAAATACGTATTATAAAATACTGGCCGTTACATCCTACCCACCTTAAGAAGAATTCCGTCCTTGGAATTCCTATCAACCCCGATGCGGGGAATAAGTAAGGATGGCGCTCACGTACTTCCTCTACCAATATACATGCACCACACTGTCTACTTCGCTCATACACTACCCATAAATAACAATCATACTTACAATACTAACACTTCATTATACACATATACATTACTAATTAAATACAATAATGTCACACATCAAGCATTCCTTTATCTATACATATACCCTATTTCTTAATACATAATTTCACACACATTGTTATTAATACCTCATACTTATACGACCATAATCCTAAATACCATAGTATTACATGTCGTATAAATATCCTACCAATACTAACACATAAGTACAATCATATACAATCAAGCAACACTCAAATCATACAATCGTTTTACATACTATCTAATACCTTATACATCACTTAATAAATATCACTACACGTATAGATGTACACAATATACTATGCAAAACACAACAATAGGCATGTCCTAATATATATATACATATAGTGCTAAGGTCATCACGATCTACCCCCCTTACGTTCAAGACCATCCTCATATTTCATTTAATATGGCCAACTTAAGGATGACAGACTTAGACGTTAAAGTCTCTCTACCCTAGACATACATTCATATTAAAAATAATGTACACTCATATACATACACTTACACATACACCATATAGTCGCATACTCATATATACACGCATACACATTAAATATATATCCCTACTTACACACCTTCCTTATATCTACACAAAACTTAGACTAACATACCACCTGTTCACACAAGTATACACGACCAAATAAATCTACCTAGAGCTAATATAGTATTACATACATCTATCCATACATAGTTACAACATACAATAATCGTGTATATCTCCTGATATACACGTGCACATACATCATCTCGTAGGGATAAGTAATACTATACAATGTTATAACCCCATTATTATAGGTAAATCACACACATTCATACAATATGTATATATCTACCTATAACTAGCACATACCTATCCACGCATCACACACGCCTATACGCACTAATATGTAGATCACACAATATGTACACCCAACTATAAACACTCATATTATTACATACCCTACCTATATACATACACCACAACAACATTACAATTAATACTAATGGTCCCTCTAAACGTATACTAAACTTGACATAAACAAAGACAAGCACTAATGTGATAACTAAGCAATAATAAAGAATTCGAAGTCGAATGGCGTAACAAATCAAGATTGTGATGAATGGTTTCTAAAGAAGGCATGGATAAGGAGTTAACTTGGTTAGGTGGCAAAAAAAAAGTTATGGGTGATTAAGTAGGAGAATGAAGGATATGTGTAAAATATAATAATTATCCTTATAAAATTTATAAGAATAACAAGTAGGTGGCATAAGTTAAAACACGGAATAAGTATTAGACAAGAAAAAATAATAATAAGTATCGTGATGCAGTGATTGTTTTGCAATTAGAATTTGATTCGTATAAAAATTTTGAAATATGAATACGATGAGTATAAAATTGACAGACTTAAAAGTTGGAGTCCTATTTAGCATAGGAAAAAATATTTTTAAAAGTATGCACGATAAGTTGTTTGAAATAAGTTTAGTAGTATAGTAAGGAAGGGAAAGATATCTTAAATCATTGAAATAGACATAAGGTTTAAAAAAGAAGTTCGTTATATGAAGAAATTAGAGTAAACTTACGAGATGATGTAAAATTAGAAGTAAAGATGATATAGGTTTGAAGATCGCTATGAGATAATAACTCAAGTTTCGATCAAGGGCTTCATAATCAAGATTGAGTTTAAGTCAACTGAAGAGTAAAAAAATCTTAGTATATACTAAAGATTTTCAAAGAAATTAAATTGGGCGAGGAATTCAAAAAAGACTTTTGAAAGTACTTTTAAAAGATTCAGGATATGCAGTTGGAAAGCTTCAAGAGGTTAATGATGGCTGATGAAAGGATCACAGAAATCGAGGACAAGAAATAAAATCGAATGATCAAAACGTAATACGGCTAGGAATTAACTTAGTGATCCTGCTACGATGGAATTCTACGGTCATTATCATAGAAGTGTAATGATTAGTCATAATAAAAATCAGGGGTATAATTATTGGGTCGACTAAAGATTTGGAAAAACTTAGTACTATGACCTCTAATGAACTAGACTATTATAGATAAGTCAAGGAAAGGGTCCCTTGAGGTCGGGTGCGTCGTTCACTATGTTCTGCCGTGTAACGGCTGGTTTTCATGTATCTGGATTTATTATATTATAATATATTTTTTGGTGGATTTTCTCCTCATGTGTGGTTTTCGTCTCAGTGACTTCCATTTTCGATCGTTTCGTCGTGTTTTCTCGTTTCTTCCTTAGGATCGTCGATTTCGAAGTATGTCATTCATGACGGGCTTCATAACGGTCGTATCTTACTATTAGATCAAGCCTAGGAGTCTTAGGAATCGATCCCGGAGCTCCGCGCTCCGTATCGGAACTTTTGGTGCTTATTAGCCGGTGTAAGAAGGGGCACCGACCGACTAGATGACGATCCAGTCGGTCGGCAATCCTTCTTGGACCGACTAGTTGGCTTTCTAAATTTCTCAGGAGTTACTGTTTATCGTTAGTCGGTCTAAGAACGTTGGTTGACCGACTAGGTTTCAAACTAGTCGGTCGGCAATGCTTCTTTAACCGACTAACGCATCATCTAATTTTTGGTATCAGTACTGTTCACTCTTAGTCGGTCTAAGTTCATATCTCGACCGACTAGTTGTCAAACTAGTCGGTCAGTAGTTGTTCATGGACCGACTAAATCTAAATCCTATTTTCGTTCAGAAGTTACTGTTTACACTTAGTCGGTCTGCGTTGGTCGACCGACCGACTAGTTGCCAAACTAGTCGGTCAGTGGTTGCTCATTGACCGACTAATCTGTGTTAAAACCCTAATTTCTGGGCAGCCGCCAGCCCATCATATTTAAACCCCTCCCAAACGTTTTCTTCTTTCTCCACTCGACCAAAAACCCTAGTTTCTCCCCCATTGAGCCCCCTTCTTTCCCAAACCCTTATTCCTTCATTCCAAGCCCAAGATCCATCATCCAGACCATCCCTCAACACATTCTACCCCTCATCTTCCCCAAAATCTCATCAAATCCCCAAAATCCCCCAAAAACCCTAGTTCTCCAAACTTCTCCATTCGTTTCCAGATCTGGTCCCTAGGTTCTTCGGAGTGTTTCTTCCGCCTCCTCACGGTAAGAAATCGATCTCTTGATGTTTTCATAACCTATTTGTATTTTTATGAAACCCTAATGCATGAATGTTGTTTTGATGATTGTTTCTCCATAACAGCGATTTCCCCGTAGATTAGCATCCGCGAGACGAACCTTCGTGATCGTCATCCCCGGTGCTAGGCAAGTGAAACTTGCCACTTAGGGTTTAGGCCATGTTTTAGGCCATTTGCTTGTTGTAGGCGTAAAAGAGGCTAGGCGACGAAATGATACTCGCCTAGGCGCAAATTGGGGAACTAGCTTGACAACGAAGCTAGTTCTGACATTTAGCATGTTGCACAATTACCATGTCATGTTTACTTTCCATTAACGGTACGCAAATTAATTGTCATGTCATTGCATTCTTTAAGCGATCCCGTGATTGCGTAGCATCGCTACAATACCTATGTTTCCTGGCTCGTGACCAGAAGCGAGCATAATGAGTTGCTAACCCCAACGCTCGATATTGAATTGTGAACTAGGAAAACAAGCTCCCGTGCGGGGCAACCCTGGCTCACTTGCTGGGCTCATGTACGGGGACCCTGGCTTGTTAACGTGTGGGATGGGGTAAGAGTTAAGCGGTCATTCAACTGGGGGTCTGCCTGATCAGCAACTGCAGTTGTAAGGCGTAAACTCTGGGTTTGGGGTAGTTGTTAAGCGGCCAATCAGCGTGAATGTGAAACCATTCAGCTGTAAGGCGTAAACATCTACAAAACAACGTGAAACGTGACTAGTAAATTGATTGAGATTGTTAGTAGCTTGACTACTCTTGTCTTGTCCCGATAATTGTTTTCTTGTACTTATTGTCTTGCCATGTCTTGATTGTGCACTCATGTTACAACTGCCATGTCATGCATACTATAACTGCTAGGTTGCTAGTTGCCTTACTTTCAGTTTCCTTGCCCAAGTCTTTTAGACTTGCTGACATGTGCCCCTTTACTCTTTTGGGTGACACATCTTAGATCCTGAGCCTGAGTACCTTGTTGAGGACGAGGTGTTTGCTGACGCCGAGCCCGAGCTTGTGTTTGACGGGGAGTACGTGGACACTGGGGACCAGTCCTAGTGTCTTCGTTGTGTTTTCCTTTCGCTTAGATTGCTGTTTTGTTGTCAGTGCGTAGCACCTATACTTTGTGACATTGTTGCTTTTGTTGGCCTTGTTCTGGGCCTTAAACTCTTTCTTTTAGCCTGGTGGCTTTTCTGGATGTCAAACTTAATTTTCATGTGGGACAATTATGAGATATGAGAATTTTATTTCTGTCTCTCCTTGTGTTATTATTGTTGTTCCGTTTGTGGTTACAGGGACCTGCTTATGTTTTATTGACGCTTATCGGGTTTGGGGCTTCACAGCTCCACTCTCGTGCGGACCTTTTCACGTCTCGCCTCCATTTTAGGGAAGCGGGTCGTGACAGGTTTTGTTGGTGGCCCATGCAGGTCCTTCTGTAACTGCGATTGTCGGAATAACGATAATAATATTAGATGTCCAATAAACTAAGTTCGACGTCCGAGTCATAAGCTATGAGCATAATCTGATTCGTTTTCTGTGTCACTAGATGGCAGGAAGACGATTCACCTGTGGTGGGGGTAGTGGTGCGCTCCCTCATGATGAGGAGCCTGAGTGGGAACCCACCAACGGTGAGATGATGCGGATGATGCTCTAGATGATGCAAGTGCAGCAGGGCGTGCTCCTGCAAGTCCAGAATGCTCCACTTGCTCGAGCTGCCCGGGCTCTTCCGGATGCCCCTCGCTCTGAGCCGGGAGCGAAGCAATTTCGGGAGCTGGGTCCCGCATATTTTGATGGGTCTGAGGGTCCTCTGGCTGCCGATGAGTGGATTCGGAACATCGAGGACAATCTGAAGATGTCCAAGATCACCCCGGCTGGATGGGTTGATTTGGCAAAGAGGCAACTCAAGGATAATGCTCGGAATTGGTGGGATGCGGAAGAGAAGATGTTGGTGGAGTCGATAGCTTGGGCTACCTTTAAGTCCAGGTTTAATGAGGAGTTCTTTCCGAAGGCTGCTAGGAAGGAGATGCTGTAGCGCTTCATTGATCTGAAGCAAGGGAGCTTGACGGTGGACATGTACCACCAAGAGTTCACTAGGCTGAGTCGGTTCGCACCGAAGATGGTGCAGGATGCTGATGAGAGGGCTCAGAGGTTCCTGCAGGGACTTGCTTTGGAGCTCCAGAGTTTTGTGTCTTCCTCCGATCTGGACTCTTATCAGAAGGTTCTGGTCGCTGCGAGGAGGCAGGAGCTGAACCTGAGTCAGAGGAGGGGGTCTATTGTTGGTGCTGGGAAGAGGCCTATGGAGCAGGCCAGAGCGGTGGTTAGGCCTGGTTTCAAGCCTAATCAGCCAGCTCAGTTTAAGAGGCCAGGAGGGCCTATTTTGAAGACTTGCCATTTCTGCGGCAAGCCTGGCCACATCAAGGAACAGTGTCGGAAGTTTTTGGGCCAGTGTCTGGTTTGTGGTGATGCTTCCCATGTCGCGAAGGATTGTCGGCATGCGAATCAGCTGCGGAGGGCACCTGTTGCAGCACAGCCGTTGCAGCAGCGAGCGTCTGTTCCTGCTGGACGTGGAGCGGCTCTTGTTCCACAGGGGCAGGCTTTTCGGCAGGCTGTTCCGCCAAGGAGGCAGGCTTTTCTGATGACCGCTGTGGAGAGCGAGGCTGTGGATGAGGTTATCGCAGGTAATCCTCAATCTAGCTGTTATTTTCCTAGTTTGTTTGAATGTTAGATTGTGTTGTTTGCTTGAACATGGTTGTTTGCTAGACTAGGGGTTGATTGTTAATTGCTTGTTAGGTGTGGTTTTGGTGTGCACATTTCCTGCACGAGTCCTCTTTGACTCTGGTGCATCGATGTGCATTATTTCTCGGAGCTTCGTGGAGAGGCATTCCTTGTCGACGTCCCCTCTTCTCAAGAGTTGGAATATCGTTACAGGGAATGGCGTGGTCTCGGTGCATTGTGGTTGCAATTCTTGCCCGTTGGTGGTCTGTGGACATGAGCTCTTTGCTGATTTCATTGTCCACGACATCATCAACTATGATGCGGTTCTTGGGATGGACTGGCTTGCGAGCTTCTATGCTACGATCGACTGTCGGAGGAAGAAGGTGGTGTTTGAGATTCCCGGACATCCAGTATTTGAGTTTAGTCGTGGTAGCAGTTCGCTTGGTCCTGTCAGATTTCGGGCCAGGCCGGTGGAGGTTGTAGCTATGCAGATGGAGTTAGAGTGGCCAGCTGTGGTGCGTGATTTTGGCGACGTCTTCCCCGAGGAGATGTCTGATTCGCCACCTGATCGAGCTCTAGAATTTTCTATTGATCTTATTCCAGGTGCGCAGCCGATTTCGAAGACGCCGTATCATATGGCACCTGCAGAATTGGAAGAGTTGCGGAAGCAGTTGGATGAGCTTTTGCAGAAGGGTTATATCAATCCTTGTGTGTCTCCGTGGGGAGCACCGGTGCTGTTGGTGAAGAAGAAGGATGGTTTGCGTCGCATGTGCGTGGACTATCGGGAGCTGAATGCGGTGACCATTAAGAATAAATACCTGTTGCCTCGCATCGATGATATTTTTGATCAGCTTGGAGGTTCGAGGGTGTTTTCTAAGTTGGAATTGAGGAGTGGTTACCATCAATTGAAGGTGAAGAAGGGTGATGTTCCGAAGACAGCGTTCAGGACGAAGTATGGGCACTATGAGTTCGTGGTTATGCCTTTCGGTGTAACTAACGCACCCGCAGTTTTCATGAATCTGATGAACCTGATTTTCTACGACTTTTTGGATAAGTTTGTCGTTATCTCTATTGACGACATTCTGATCTATTCGAAGTCGGAGGAAGAGCATGCCTCGCACTTAAGGACGGTATTGGAGATCTTGAGGAAGCATCGTTTGTATGCTAAGTTTTCAAAGTGCGAGTTTTGGCTGGATAGAGTTGCTTTTCTCGGGCATGTGGTGACTGGAGATGGAATTTCTGTGGATCCCGAGAAGATTAGGGCCATCAGAGAGTGGCCTGTTCCGTCGTCTGCGTCTGAGATTCGGAGTTTCCTTGGACTTGCTGGTTATTATCGGTGTTTCATTAAGGACTTTTCCCGTATTGCTGAGCCGATGACCAGGTTGACGCGGAAGGATGTGCTTTTTGTTTGGTCGGGTGATTGTGAGAGTGCTTTTGGTGTCCTGAGAGAGCGTTTGACGACTGCCCCTATTCTTGTTGTGCCTGATCGCAGCGGTGGATTTGAGATCTTTTACGATGCTTCTGACAAGGGTCTCGGTTGTGTGTTGCATCAGCACGGGCATGTTGTAGTGTATGCTTCTCGTCAGCTTAAGGTTCATGAGAAGAATTACCCAACACATGATTTGGAGTTGGCTGCCGTTGTGTTTGCTCTTAAGATTTGGAGGCACTTCCTGCTGAGTGAGAAAGTGAAGATCTTCACCGATCACAAAAGCTTGAAGTATATTTTTACTCAGAAGGAGCTCAACATGCGACAGCGTCGATGGTTGGAGCTCATGGCGGATTATGATATTGATTTGCAGTTTCACCCTGGCAAGGTGAATGTGGTCCCTGATGCGCTGAGTAGGCTTCCCGCGGTGATGATTTTGACTTCACAGTGGAGATTGCAGCAGGATTTTTGCGAGTCTGGTGTGGAGATTGTTCTTCCTGGGGAGGCTTCATCGTTGATGTACTTGCAGGTATAGTCGACGATCGTGGATCGGATTAAGGCTGGCCAGGCTGAGGATCCAAAGCTGGTGAAGATTCAGGAGCAGGTGGAAGCCGGTCTGCGGACTGACTTTTTGATTCATGAGGATGGCTCGCTGAGGTTTGGAGCCAGGTTGTGTGTGCCGGCTGGAGATATTAGAGAGGAGTTGATGGTGGAGGCACACAGTTCGTCGTATTCTGTGCATCCTGGTGGCACCAAGATGTACCAGGATCTTCGTCTGAATTATTGGTGGCATGGTATGAAGAGGAGTGTGGCTCGGAGTGTAGCCAAGTGCTTGGTTTGCCAGCAAGTGAAGGCAGAGCATCAGCGTACGGCCGGGTTGTTACAACCGCTTCCGATTCCGGAGTGGAAGTGGCAACACATCACTATGGATTTCGTGACTGGACTACCTCGGAGTCCGAAGCAGAATGACGCGATTTGGGTGATCGTAGATCGATTGACCAAATCTGCGCACTTTATTCCGTTCCGAGTGGGACAGTCCACTGAGGCGCTGGCGAGGAGATATATGGAGGTAAATTCTTTTACTCTCAGTTTTATTTCCTTTTCCTGGTTTGGATAGTGATGTAACGTGAATCATGCAGGAGGTCATGCGACTTCATGGAGTCCCCGTGAGTATCGTGTCGGACAGAGACACGAGGTTCACATCTCAGTTCTGGCAGAGTTTGCAGAAGAGTTTAGGTACGCGTCTGAGTTTCAGCATGGCGTACCATCCGCAGACGGATGGCCAGTCCGAGAGGACGATTCAGATTTTGGAAGACATGCTGAGGGCGTGCATGTTGGATTTCAAGGGTTCGTGGGAGGACCATCTACATCTGGTGGAGTTTTCTTACAACAACAGCTTCCAGGCGAGTATTGGCATGGCGCCTTTCGCCGCTCTTTATGGGAGGAAATGTCGATCGCCATTGAGTTGGGATGACGTTGGTGATCGGGAGCTGTTGGGACCTGAGATGATCGTGGAGGCTGTGGAGGTCGTCAGGAATATTCGGGAGAGGTTGAGGATTGTTCAGGACCGTTTTAAGCATTGGGCGGATGCTAAACGTCGTCCTTTGGAGTTTCAGCCGGGCGACCATGTGTTCTTGAAGATTTCCCCGAATCGCGGTGTGATTCGTTTCGGGAAGCGAGGGAAGTTGAGCCCGTGATACATTGGACCGTTTGACATTTTGGAGAAGGTTGGCGAGGTAGCTTATCGCTTAGCCTTGCCGCCATCTTTGGAAGGGGTTCACAATGTTTTCCATGTGTCGCAGCTTCGTCGATACATTAGCGATCCATCTCATGCTGTGGATTTTTCGGAGATTACCGTTCGCCCCGATTTGACGTATGACCAGCATCCAGTGCAGATTCTGGACAGGCGTCAGAAATCACTTCAGAACAAGATCGTCAATCTTGTGAGGGTGATGTGGCGACACGGCTCACCTGGAGAGTCTACTTGGGAGAATGAGGATGAGATGCGAGAGCGTTTCCCACTTTTGTTCCCGGACACGTGAGTGTTGGGAAATTCCGAGGACGGAATTTTTCTTAAGTTGGGGAGGATGTAACGGCTGGTTTTCATGTATCTGGATTTATTATATTATAATATATGTTTTGGTGGATTTTCTCCTCATGTGTGGTTTTCGTCTCCGTGACTTTCATTTTCGATCGTTTCGTCGTGTTTTCTCGTTTCTTCCTTAGGATCGTCGATTTCGAAGTATGTCATTCATGACGGGCTTCATAACGGTCGTATCTTACTATTAGATCAAGCCTAGGAGTCTTAGGAATCGATCCCGGAGCTCCGCGCTCCGTATCGGAACTTTTGGTGCTTATTAGCCGGTGTAAGAAGGGGCACCGACCGACTAGATGACGATCCAGTCGGTCGACAATCCTTCTTGGACCGACTAGTTGGCTTTCTAAATTTCTCAGGAGTTACTGTTTATCGTTAGTCGGTCTAAGAACGTTGGTTGCCCGACTAGGTTTCAAACTAGTCGGTCGGCAATGCTTCTTTAACCGACTAACACATCATCTAATTTTTGGTATCAGTACTGTTCACTCTTAGTCGGTCTAAGTTCATATCTCGACCGACTAGTTGTCAAACTAGTCGGTCAGTAGTTGTTCATGGACCGACTAAATCTAAATCCTATTTTCGTTCAGAAGTTACTGTTTACACTTAGTCGGTCTGCGTTGGTCGACTGACCGACTAGTTGCCAAACTAGTCAGTCAGTGGTTGCTCATTGACCGACTAATCTGTGTTAAAACCCTAATTTCTGGGCAGCCGCCAGCCCATCCTATTTAAACCCCTCCCAAACGTTTTCTTCTTCCTCCACTCGACCAAAAACCCTAGTTTCTCCCCCATTGAGCCCCCTTCTTCCCCAAACCCTTATTCCTTCATTCCAAGCCCAAGATCCATCATCCAGACCATCCCTCAACACATTCTACCCCTCATCTTCCCCAAAATCTCATCAAATCCCCAAAATCCCCCAAAAACCCTAGTTCTCCAAACTTCTCCATTCGTTTCCAGATCTGGTCCCTAGGTTCTCCGGAGTGTTTCTTCGCCTCTTCACGGTAAGAAATCGATCTCTTGATGTTTTCATAACCTATTTGTATTTTTATGAAACCCTAATGAATGAATGTTGTTTTGATGATTGTTTCCCTATAACAGCGATTTCCCCGTAGATTAGCATCCACGAGACGAACCTTCGTGATCGTCATCCCCGGTGCTAGGCAAGTGAAACTTGCCACTTAGGGTTTAGGCCATGTTTTAGGCCATTTGCTTATTGTAGGCGTAAAAGAGGCTAGGCGACGAAATGATACTCGCCTAGGCGCAAATTGGGGAACTAGCTTGACAACGAAGCTAGTTCCGACATTTAGCATGTTGCACAATTACCATGTCATGTTTACTTTCCATTAACGGTACGCAAATTAATTGTCATGTCATTGCATTCTTTAAGCGATCCCGTGATTGCGTAGCATCGCTACAATACCTGTGTTTCCTGGCTCGTGACCAGAAGCGAGCATAATGAGTTGCTAACCCCAACGCTCGATATTGAATTGTGAACTAGGAAAACAAGCTCCCGTGCGGGGCAACCCTAGCTCACTTGCTGGGCTCATGTACGGGGACCCTGGCTTGTTAACGTGTGGGATGGGGTAAGAGTTAAGCGGTCATTCAACTGGGGGTTTGCCTGATCAGCAACTGCAGTTGTAAGGCGTAAACTCTGGGTTTGGGGTAGTTGTTAAGCGGCCAATCAGCGTGAATGTGAAACCATTCAGCTGTAAGGCGTAAACATCTACAAAACAACGTGAAACGTGACTAGTAAATTGATTGAGATTGTTAGTAGCTTGGCTACTCTTGTCTTGTCCCGATAATTGTTTTCTTGTACTTATTGTCTTGCCATGTCTTGATTGTGCACTCATGTTACAACTTCCATGTCATGCATACTATAACTGCTAGGTTGCTAGTTGCCTTACTTTCAGTTTCCTTGCCCAAGTCTTTTAGACTTGCTGACATGTGCCCCTTTACTCTTTTGGGTGACACATGTTAGATCCTGAGCCTGAGTACCTTGTTGAGGACGAGGTGTTCGTTGACGCCGAGCCCGAGCTTGTGTTTGACGGGGAGTACGTGGACACTGGGGACCAGTCCTAGTGTCTTCGTTGTGTTTTCCTTTCGCTTAGACTGCTGTTTTGTTGTCAGTGCGTAGCACCTATACTTTGTGACATTGTTGCTTTTGTTGGCCTTGTTCTGGGCCTTAGACTCTTTCTTTTAGCCTGGTGGCTTTTCTGGATGTCAAACTTAATTTTCATGTTGGACAATTATGAGATATGAGAATTTTATTTCTGTCTCTCCTTGTGTTATTATTGTTGTTCCGTTTGTGGTTACAGGGACCTGCTTATGTTTTATTGACGCTTATCGGGTTTGGGGCTTCACAGCTCCACTCTCGTGCGGACCTTTTCACGTCTCGCCTCCATTTTAGGGAAGCGAGTCGTGATAGCCGGGCTCGAAATTCGATGGGTCCAAGCGAACGACTAAAAGAAACTCCCAAAACCTAATATGGTCTGAGCTGTATAATACCTAAGATAGTAATACGACTGAGGTGACTCCTAATATGGTAGTGACTACAACTTAACGAAGGTGTCTAACTAATAAGCATAGATGTCTATCTAAGTCTTCCTACAGTCATGGTCTAATGGTTTTCCCTATCAAGTTGAGACAAGATACTTGGTTAAATTTCGTGTACGAGATAATTCTAGACGTTTTGGCTAATGGTAGTATTTCTATTGTTCTGAAATTTGCAAATGCAAGGACCTGCATGGGCTGACACTAAAACCTGCCACGTCCCGCTTCCCAAAATGACGGGGGCGAGAATGAGACTAAGGTTCCCATGGACTGGAGCTGTGAAGCTCGAGCCCAATAAGCATCTGTAGTGATACACCATCCAATGTACATGTTCTTGCATGCATTTCAGAACAATAAAAATAACATTTCATTAAATTAAAACCACATCCAGAGTTCATACAAGAATTACAACGGGGCCTCATCATGGCCAAATGAAGCTACAACAATGGTACTATCCCTACTACAAGTTACTAAATCAGAAACTAAAGTAGTGACAGAAAAGAGTCTCTAGCCTTCTGCAGAAAGTGACTCAGCGTCTACAACAACTCCTGGCTCCCTAGGTCAGGTGTCTCAACTAGTCCTCCTGGTAACCTGCCTCATAATCTGACATACATTCCAAAAATATGAATGTATGTCAGCAAGGGACTGCGAGTAAAAGTAAGAAGCCCAAGGTAGAGTGCACGAATAATAATAAATTATAAAGCATTAATTTAATTGTTGTAAGCATGATGACAGCATAGTTTAAACATGGCATGTTAAAACAAGGAAAAGTAAGGTACTACTGGCATGGCAGTTCTAAATATTTTAAAAGTTAAGTAATGATCATGGCAATTTTATATAGACATGGTAGGAAAGTAAAAAGGCAGCGCAAGAAAGTAAACGTGGCATGGCAATGGCCGTAGTGTGTGCTACCGACTACAAGACAAGACAAGACAAGACGGTGTGTGTCAAGAGGGTTCATGCCTTACGGTTTGAGGAGGATCAAACCCTCTAAACCTTGCGCATGCTCAACCCTACCCCAACCCATGTGCACAAGACCAGTCTGGACAAATGATCACTCTCTCTATCTTGGAGAGTGCCTTATTCGCTGCTAGCTTTTCTGGACAAAGGATCACTCTCTCTGCTAAAAGGGTGCCTTATTCGCCGCTGGCTTTTGTATCCGTACAATTGGTCACTCTCTCTATCTTGGAGAGTGCCATATTCCCTGCAGGGTTGTACAATGTAATTCATCAATCGAGTCTGTTTTAGTATCTCGTGTCGTTCACATGGCATTATCAAGTTACTTATTAGGGTTCCACACACACGCACACACAGAGAATGCAACTAACATTAATACTAAAATAATTTATGAAAATTCACACACTTACCTCTTTCAGTCGATTTGGGGTGTCCAGGTGATTGTGACGAGGGGCTTGTTTATCTGCGACACGGATTATTAATATTAAACAGTTAGCTCAATCTTAAACAGTTATTGCTACAGCTATACGTATATAACCCTTTTGTTATTAGAGTCCTGAAAAGGTACTGCGTGTTAGCATGGTTACTGATATTTATAATAATAATAATAATAATTATTCTTTTAAAACTTTATAATATAAGTTACTTACATTATATATATATATATATATATATATATATATATATATATATATATATATATATATATATATATATAAACCTAAAGTAACTTTATAGAAACCTTACTGTTGATAGACTAATAATGTACTAACTTACTAATATACAGATTGGATTGGTTGATAATATAACTAATATTATATGGTTACCTGACGTATTATTATTGATTATCAAGAGTTACATATAAAACCCAAGACTCAAACTTACAATGTAAGCTTACGTTTTTTGTGTAGGCGGGATCCTCGGGGTGCAGACGGCGGCGAAGACTCGGGCGGCCGAGGCGCTGGGGCGAGGGGTTGCAGGCAGCGCGAGGAGCGACCGGCCTAATATGGTGGCTGCTGAGTGATCTACGAAGAGGAGGCAGCGAGGGTGGACTTGCCGTCATGATGAATAGGGGAGAGGTCGGGGTCGGTGCAGTGGGGTGATGGTCGAGGAGAGGACGGTGGTAGACTGAGGGGGAGAGAGGTTGATGTCGGGATGGGGGGTGGCCATGTAGAGCTCATCGGCATCAGACGAAGAGCGGTTGAGGGCAGCTGTTTGGGAGTGGGTCACGGTCGTGAGGAGGTCGGGGTCGCTGGTTGTGGAGGAGCAGGAAGGAGGTTACGGCGGGGTTCGATGATTGCCGGTGCTGTTGGGGCGGTCGAGGTTAGCGAGCAGAGGTGGCAGGTGGTAGGTGAAAGGAGACGGTTTCGGCAGGTGGGTTCGGGGGTGCTAGCTGCCAGCGGTTGCGACAAGGCTGCAGCAGCAGCGAGGTGGCGGGCGAGCGAGACGGATGGAGGCGGCCAGTTGGGAGGCTGCCATGGCAGCAACTGGGGTGTGTTGATCTGTTTTGCCAAAACATGGGACGGCTCGGGAAGAGAGAGAAGGCAGCGAGACGTGGGGTCGGACTGTTTGCTGTTGAGATGGTGGGTTCCCGACGGCTAGGGGAAGATAACCGGACTGCCAACGGGCGTGGGTTGGGCTTGCCGGAGAAGGAAGGAGAGGAGAGGGAGCGGGTTGTTTAAATTTGGGGCGAGGAGTTGTGCGGTCTGGAGGTTGTCGGTGTCTGGGGTTCACTGACGTTCGAGAGGGGAAGTCGTCGATGGTGAGGAGGCCGTGGTGAGGGGAGCGAGGAGGAGCGACAGTCGGGTCCGGTCGGAGATGAAGACAGGGGAAAGGGGGAGGATCCGAGCAGCAGCGGCGTTTGAGGGCGTGGTGTATGGGTGCTGCGTGAAGGTGATGGGTGAGGGGGATTGCCTCTGAGAAGGAAGAGGGAGCTTGTTTATGTGCGACTGTGGATTTCTCCTGCCCAAGGTTTGCCTTTTATTTTATAGAGTAGGTTAGAGATAGGAACATGGGAGAGGGTGATGTGAAAGAGGGGGTATGGGAAAAACATGGGCGGGAATTTTGTGGGATTCAGTTGGGATCAGATGGGGATTTAGATTGTAAAAGATTTGATTTAAACTTTTCAGATTTGAATTTTCAAAACTTTAGGAGTATTTCTAATATATAATAATAGTGATTTTATGGTTATCTAGTTAGAATAGGAATGTTTTGGTTAGAATAATGGGGATTTAAAAATTAGAAGTAAAGGACAGAGACAATGAGTTTAATGACAATTAGGGGAGATTAATAGCTAATAGTAAATGAAAAAAAATCTCATACAGTTTTTTAAGGAAAGGATATAACTAGGAATTTTTTTCAAGATTTGAATTTGAAATTGGAATTAATCAATCAGTTGAAAATTTTATAATAACAAATTTACAAGTATAGATAGGAAAAATACGTATTAAAATACGTTCACAAAACGAATACATATAATAGCAATACGTAATACGAATACGTAATAAGCATAGCTACGACAATCATAAGTCAAAAATAAAATACGGGCAAAATACGTATTATAAAATACTGGCCGTTACAAAATCGAAACTCGCGGCCGCTCGGATCCAAAATTCCCAGTTCCCAAATTCCTTCTCCCCTTTCTCCCGACTCGCCCGAATGCCCCCCTCACTCGCCCGAGCCACCGCCCACTCGACCGAGCGACGCGACCCCATAATCACCGGAGCCCCTTCTGCTGCTGTGCATCTCGCCGCCGGCCGACGATCGGCAGCCCTCCAACGCCCAAATTTGCCCATTTCTCTTATTTCCCAATTCGTAAGCCCAAATCCCCCCGAATCCAAATTGAACCCTATTTATGCCTATTTCTCTTGATCTACCCCTCGATTATTTGATATTCATTGCTAATCCTTTGTTTTTGTGCTTCAGGATAGCTTGGAAGAGATCGAGCGCTGATTTGGAGCTGCAGGAGAGGCGTCTTTCGGTTCATTTACGAGGAGTCGCATCATACTTGGTACACCCATTTCCTATTTTATTTTTCGCACGTTGTGATTGTCTGCGCACTTCACGTCACCACGATGCCTCCACACACTATGTCTCGTGCATGGGAGCCTGCTGTCAAGCGAAAGAAGACTGAAGACCCCAGTCCTTGTTTCACTAGAGCGGACTCCCCGCCTCCTAGCGATCCACCACCCACACTTTCACCTCCCACTTCACCCATTCCACCCCTACCACCACAGCCCTCCACAACCATCGACACAATGTGGATCACTTTTAGAGATGACGCACATCGTGCCACATTTGAAAGGCTCTCCCATCACTTGATAGTCCCCTCTAGGTTCGCACACGTAGCTGATCTTCAGCGCTTAGGGGTATTTCAGGGCCTACTCCAGTTGTATGACAACGTGGGGTGGCGTGATTTTCTTTCGGTGTCAACGGACACCTACGTCCATCCGACCCTCAAGGTCTTGAGTTCTGTTCGTAGGACTCCCAGGGGGTGCACTTTTCACCTAATGGATCAGGAGTACGAGATCACTCTCAATATGCTCCGTGCCTTTTTCGATTGGCCCATGTCCCCAACCCCGATCGCGCTTTTGGTCCCACGTACCACACCCCTCCTTCCTTTGATGCACACGCATTCTGGACTATGATCACGGGTTTGCCACTTGCCTTTGACCCTAGCTGGGCCAAGGCCTCCTCCTTCGTCCACCCTTGCCTATGTATTTCTTAGTGCCTTATGGCGACCACCATTCTTGCAAGGTATAAGCCTGGGACGATGTCTATGCCTGAGCTCTATATGCTCTACTCGATGATGAGAGAGAGAGACTTCGAGGTGACATGGACGTCTTAGTCCTTTACCGCATCATTTTCTCAGTCACCGCTAGGACTGCGATTTGTTGTGGCGGTCTGATCACCTTACTTGCTCCTATATGCGAGATTGAGTTCCCTGCTGGTTTGCTCCGACCTACGGGCCCCACTTCCCTTTCTATAGATGTTGTGGCCCACATAAGGATGCTACATCCTCATGGTCAGCACCACTGGGTTTGGTTACAGGGTCCATTTTCAGTGGATTATATGGTGCTTCCGAGCTCTGCTCGGACCCACATTGGACTCGCAGGTGGGGAGTGGAGACTAGAGATGGAGCTCCTCATCCCAGCTAACTATGTACTCGAGCCCAAGGATGCCCAACAGGAGCCCCTTCTCGGCCTTCTTACCCCGGAGATCCCTATCCCACAGCCTGCACCTGATCTGCTTCCAGCCCCCAGCACTTCTGTCCACACTTCTGCCAGTGTCGGGAGCACAATTGCTATGTCTGTCACCCCTACCACCATCACCACCTCTGTGCAGTTGAGTGTTGATCCCATTTCTTACATGAGCATTGAGAGCGCCACCCCCGCTACATTTAAGAGAGGTGAGCCTTCCCTAGTTTCGACAGCCGTGACCCTTCCTCACCTGATTTCTCGACCCCTGGGGAGTCATTTTCTGTTGCTTTCATGACCTCTCCAGTCGTCGACCCTTCTGTCTCTGCTGCCGCTATTTCCACTGAGAGTGTCGTGATGTCTGTCCCTACTTCTGTGTCCACGACCTCTCTACTTTTCTCGTCCTCAGTCGTCGCCTCATTATCTTCTGCCACTGCTCACACTTCTAGGAGCATTCCTGCGTCTCAGCCTCCCATAGAGGCTGAGCGTCTTTTAGCGAGCATTACCCCACACCCACACCCACTAGTGGCCCCACTTTTTTGCGATGGCCGTGTTCATCAGCCCCGACCTCCTACTATGTGACCCTCTGCTCCCGCTCCTGACGCCCTTGTTCAGCATCTCCGTGCTGTCGAGGGGGCCGTGAGTGGGCTCAGAGTGGATTTTCGGGCTCTCGCCTCCACCGTTAGCTCTGTATAGGTATGCATCGCCGTTCTGCCTGGTATTCAGCTCACACTAAACCAGATCCTTGCACGCCTGCCTCGGCCTCCACCACCAGCACACTGGCCCATCCCTTAGCAGCTTGCCCCACCGCCACCACCTTCCCCACCATAGGGAGGTGCTGGCGCTCCACCACCAGTCTAGGCACACACCAGATGCCTGCCATGATTCTACTGCTGTACCTCTCGCCCCATCATTTTGCCACCATTTTGCTTGCCAGCACGTTTTGATTACTTTTTACTTGGCACTATTCTATATATCAGTCTGGGGGAGAGTTTGCACTTCTGGCTCACATTTTTGTACCCATTTTGCATTGTCCATACATCATTTGCATACCTGCTGCATCCATCATTTGCATATATCATGTCATATTTTACTTTCCTTACTTTTCCTTTTACCATGCATGCATCCACATCCACCCTCCCCTATCTTATGCGTCCTCTGCCACACTTACACATTGAGGACAATGTGATTTTAGCTTGGGGGAGTGTGTTCACACATGCATTTTTATTTTCTTTATTTTTACCTTTATTTTTCACCCTTTTTTAACTTTTCACTCATTTTCACTCATTTATCATTTTCTTGCCATGCATCACGTTTTCTTACTTTTGGAGTGACTTGCATATGTATAGTTAGTTTCTTTTATTTCTCCTTTACTTCTCATACTTTCGATGCTAGAGATGAATTCACTATGATGACTATATCTTGGTGTTTGCTTTACTCATATGCACGTACTTTCTTGCCATGATATCGCGTTCATTTCTGATGTCATATGCGATACATTGATATGCATTTGAGAAAAAGAACTTCCATCGTTCATTATATGAATTTGGATGAAATTTTAGCGTTAATTGAGTCTGGGAACTATTATTGTATACCCTTCGTAGAAAACACACCAGGCTTTACGCATTGATTGCCTATACTTAGAGTACTGCTTTGGTTTTCTATTGTCGCTTCTTTTTGCATGAAATGTGCTTTGAACTTCCAGGTTGAATGAATGATTGCCATTTGATATGATTGGATTAGTTTACTTTTTTTGTTATCAAACTGAGTAGATTAAATTACACTACTGAAGTTGTTGTGCACATACAAAGAGTGAACCAAGAGTTATGTATATTTCTTTCTCCACATATCTTGAACATCATTTCTATACTTATAGTTGGTGAATCTCCCCTTAGTGAATCCTATATGTGCATCTTCCCCATGCTAAAAACAATAAGCTCCATGAATCCCAAAAAGAAAAAAATACTCATATCCTTTTATCTTAGTTGGGATTGTTCCTGTGTATTAAAAAAGGAGAAAATAAAAAAAGTGGAAAAAAAGAAAAAAAAATGGAATTTCCATTGTACATACTCAATCCCATCTTTCCTCTTTTCTTTCTTCTTATTCTTCTTTGGAGCCACAAAAATTTGGGGAAAAAGATGTATTTATATATTTGATGCCACCACACTTATAGATAAGCTTCGGGGAGGGGATCCAATGACGTGCGAGAGAGTAACTACCTATATGTGCATAACAACCTAAGCTACGTAATTTTTGATACTTAGTGAGACTACTTAGAGTATAACGACGTCCATGAATTACGACGTCCATGAATTGAATTTCGGCATGAAATTCATGAAAACCATCCTTTTCTATTCTTATCGATTTGAAATGTGTGATATCTCTTATACTCCAAGTAGAAGCGGTCAATTGAAAACTGTGTGATCTATGATTGTGTATATCGTTTTACATGCCCTTGATGATGTTGATTCTAAAATGATTTCATTTTTCATATGATTCTCGATGTTCTTAGTTTTTTCTATCAAAAGCACCCATATGAAATGGTATCGAAGTGAAAAGCTTTAGCATGTTTATATTCATTGGTCATGCTATTTGAGTGTGCAACTCCAAGTTCTGAGAGAATGATCTAGCATCTTCACTTCTTCGTCTTCTTTTTCGTTCATCCCTTTTTCTTTATTTTTATTTGCCAAGTTCGCCTTTCTACTCATCTTCCTCGAGGACGAGTAAGAGGTAAGCTTGGGGGATTTTGATAGGCTCATATTTTACACCTTTTTGCTACATATTTGCATGCCATTTCGATTGCTCATATTGCGATTTTCATGATTATTTGACGATGTTCCGATACTTTTCACTATTTCTTGTTTTTCGTCTGATTTCAAGAGATATGTAGCAATTGGGTGCAATTTGGAGCCTAGAGGACTTGCCCACATGTAGGAGCGTCGCTCATGGTCATATCGGAGAGTTAACGGCACTGAAGGATGAGTGGAAGAAGAAGTGCATCGAAGGAATCAACGAGGAAGCAAAAAAGAGAAGAAATGAGCTCTGAAACATGCCACTCAGTCGAGCAAGGCAGTTCACTTGGCCAAGTGACACAGCCTACTCGGCCGAGCAAGACTGACACGATGACATTTGCCAGCAATGTACTCGGCCGAGTGGTGAATTCCACTTGGCCGAGTAAGAACTCCACTCGCCCGAGTGGAGGCCAAAATTTCGAAGAGAGCCAAGCCGACTTCTCTTTTTTTTGGAAGATCTGCAGACTGACAAACTCGGTCGACTCATAATTCTCACTCGACCGGGTGATATTTCCACTCGACCGAGTGGCGCAGACGCCCAGTCGGGAAAACTAGGGTTTCTTGCGGCGCAAGGGCAGTTTGGTCTGTTTTTTTGGTTCTTTTGGGCATGTATTTAAGCCCAGTTTTGTCTTCAGCCCCAGGGGAGACCAGATAAACTTCTTAGAACTATTTTTCATTAGTTTCTAATCATAGTTAAGCTTTTATATTGACGAGTGATTGAAGATTGGATCTTAATTTTCTATTGAAAGCTTCTTTGGTGACGTTGGTTTGTCTTGATCTCTTGCAAGTTTTGATTTTTATGCTATATCTCTTATTGAATCTTGATTGCATGATGAATTCTATTGTTGATCTTGTTTTCCTATCGATTTCTAATATGATTTGTGTGTAGTTTCTTTGCTCTAGGGCAAAGGGATGAACCCTATGGATCTAATGTTTGAATTGTGAGATCTATTGAATTCCTATGCTATTAGGCTTGATTGAAAGGTTAGATCTTGATTGATTTACTACGAATAGATAGGGATTTCTCTTGGATCTCGTGAGGTTGACAGCGGATCTTGATCCAAGGAAAGCCCTAGATATTCGATTTTGGTTTACAATCGAAATTCCCTAGATTTGGTGTGCGAGGACGACCAAAGCTAGCATTTTTATTGTTCTCCTATACTCATATTCGTTGCATGACATTGAATGGATACGAACTATCAAGATCTAGATCCAAACTCAAGTTGCATGACAGCAAGCTTGAATTTGGATTGGACGAGATTTCCGATCTTAATGCTAGTAGTCTAGACTAGGCTTGCACGACAGCGAGGCTCTAGTTTAGAGTGCTATAGACCTACAATAGCGCGACAATGTGAGTTAGTTCTCCAATTAGTTGCGACAAGTTCACATTGACTCAGGTTTGACTGCATGGTATTTCGTAACTCATGTCGATGACTTGAAAATCCATAGTGGAGATTCCCTAGCCCTGACATCTTTATTATATTGAATTTGCATTGTTACTCAAACGATTGTTACACCATCCATTCTCAAATGACTTTTCCACTAAAAAGATTAGTAACCAAAATAGAGTACTGTCATTAGTCCTCCCTGTGATTCGATAACCGCTTGCCACTTAACCGTGCACTTGCGGTAAAGCTACATTGTTTTCCGGGTGTATATCCTGGAGCGATCAACAAGTTACGCACTTTGGCATACATGTGACCTCTAAACAATAGTCATGCGCCTGATGGTTGGCAAGCGCCTTTTTTGTACTTTAGTTGCCTACAACAAAATCTCAAGTAAGAGTCAAGAAAATATTGACTTAAGCTGGTGCATCATAGCTGCCTGTAGAAGGCTGCCCAGGCACTGGTCATCACCAGTTGCCTGTCCTGCCTTCAGCAGGCGCCGGTTGGAAAGCCAGAAACTCTAATTGAGTTCATGGCAAGGGGGAACCTATTGGATTAATTTCTATGAAGATCCTAAGGTTCACTAAGATGGTTAATGCATATGCATGAATGAGTATGACCATCTATCAAAGCGTTACAAAGTCCTAGACTCAAAAAGAGAAAAGCAAGCAATAAAATATTACATGGATTACAATTGCTTCTCCTAGAGTGTAAGCCTTCAAGCTCGAGTAGCATTGATCTCTCCATCATCTTCCAAGCTTTGGCACCACTTGATGATCTTCCTTTCATCAAGCTCCATGTTTTGGCAATACTCCTTTTAGTGTGCATCCTTGCACTAAGCTTTTAGTCTCCTAAATGGAATGCTTCAATTGTTAAACATGAGACTAAAACATTGAGAGTCACTAGCAACAATATAATGTGTGATCATCATCAAAATAATACTGGTCTAAAACACCAATACCAAATAGTGATCACCTCCTGACAAAGGTGTTAGATCGCTTTGGGGCGTCGTCCTAAGGAAGAGTTATTGTGACTGCAAAAAAAGGTATGCCTTTTTGATTTTTATTTTTAGCAAAAAATTAGTTTAGATCTGTCTATGCAAGATCGGTTCGCCCTTCTCCCAAGAGAGTAAAAGATCTTGCAAAGGAGAAATTTCATCCGTAGGGCGTTTTCATAAAAGCATTTTTTGATTTCTTTTCTTCTTCTGCTGCTTCAACGTCTGCTAAGCCTTGGGCTAGATGATGGAAAAGCCCTATGGAAGCTTGCTCAATACCCAAAATTGGGTATTAAAGCAAGGTTTTACCAAGGATCTAATTTTTTTCTGCCGTCGTAAACATGCGTGTGGACGATGTTCGTATTTTTGTTGTGGCATGTAAGCTCTCCAGGTTTATTTTAATTATGTAATTTATAGTGCCTGTGCGCACTAATTTTTTAAATAATTAATTTCGGCCTCTGTTGTATTTATTATTTTTCAAAGAGGATGCCCTTTTGTAAATGTATAGTAAATTTAGGAGGCGTAGCAACCCGAAAATTGCTAAGGGCAGGAGATCCATGGAGGTGAGATGGACCAAAGAGGCGCATTGCAAGGTGTTGCTAGGTCATGGCCACCTTACTTGGAGCTTGGAGTTTCCTTAGTTTATTAGGGTATACTAGAGAGCTTACATACATTCTGTGATGTTTGTAATTTAATTCATGCGATGATTAAATTACTATGGTTTTTCAAATTTCACGGCATGACATTATTTTATATTGCAAATGTCCTATCGCTGCTCTTCCATAGTTAGCTAACCTATGAGGTTGACGTGGTCCCATGGCCTTGTGCAATAATTATATGTGCTTTTATTCGTTCGAAAATCGTTTTTAAAAATTAGACTTCGTTTATGTTATATGATAGCTGCGTGGGATGTCTGCGCTGTGATGAATATTTGATTCTTAAATTGCTAGTTTTAGGAATCACCTAGAATTAGGGTTAACTAATTCAAAAGAACCCATAAGCATATTAATGAAGCATATGTTGATAATCGGTGTTCTTAAGGTATCTACGTACCAGTGTCTAGAATCGTTTGGTGTTTAGGCTTGGATCACCATCGTAAGGTTTGCCCAGCTAGGGGGTAAGTGATCCTACCTGGCTAATCAATTACGTTAATGATCCTTTGCAGGATTAGCCGTAGACCTCCTTGCTTTGGGAGATTGGCAACTAAGGATTCATGTTATAGTTGTTGTGCACACACAAGCTATATCATGGTTATCTTTTGGGAACCAATTCCATTTTACATATGATGTAGTTCATCTTAACCCAAACAGTCGTGTCGTGAACATACCCGAGCGCTGGTGTAGGTTAGGACTGTACAAGAAAGCAAGGGTCCGATTAGACTAGTCATTATGATTTGTTGAGCATACTCAAGGTCATAAGTGACTAGGGGTAAAAACCGATAAGGAAATCACATATGATGTGATTGATGAGGAGTCATCTATCGATCACAGAGTCAAGCAACGTGTTGAGCTCACTCAAGGTTGTGAAACTCAAGGTGGTTGGATCCCTTTTTCATTAAACATCACTATTCGTTCAATCATATGGGTTGAGATGATGACAAAAATAGTGGGAGGATATAGTCAGATAAAAACTAATCTACTATATTTAAAAATAACGAACACATGCTAAATTTGGTGTTCTAATCTTTGTAGCAATGTCATCTGGACTTAAGCTCATCTTAGATAAGAATATGCTCACTGGTAATAATTATGAAGACTAGCTCTGAAATATCAAATTGGCTATTTATTTTGAAAGACTTAGCTATGTCCTCAAAGACCCAGTACCCGATGAACCACCTATAGGGGCCAAAGATGAGATTGTTGAATATTATAAGCAATGGCTCCTATATGACGAAAAAGCTCAATGTCTCACTCTAGCCTTTATGGACAATGAGCTCCAAAGGCGGCACGAACATATGGATGTTCGTTGCATTTTCCTTAATAGAAAACAGTTGTATGTGAAATCATCTCGGGCTGCAAGGTTTGAAACTTTGTGTGAATTGTTTAACACAAAGATGAGTAGGGCACGATCCAATATCGTGTACTCAATATGATTGCGTACATTGAGGATCTCGCAGAGCATGGTTTTGTCTTGAACCATAAGTTATTTACGGACTTGGTCCTTAATTCCCTTACCCCAAAATTTGCCATGTTCATAAGTAGTATGAACTAGATTGAGGTTAAACTTCCTGAACTCCTCAACATGCTTCAACAGTTTGAGGAAGGCTTACAGGACAAGTCAACCGCTTTGGTTGTTGGCTCTTATTCTTCTACCAAGCCCAAGGGCAAAGAAAAGAAGAAGAAGGCCCTTTAACCTAAGAAGGGCATATAGAAGGGAAAAGGAAAGGTGAATGGGTCTTCAAGGAAATATATTTACTATCACTAAGGTTATGAACTTATTTCTTTGATGGTAAAATTGCATGAATATGGGATTATGGTGTATGAATATACTTTGAATGACAATGGTGTATTAAGAGTTAATACATGAAAACGTAAAGAAACAAAAGAATCTGGTTCTGACATAGTAGACTAGGTCATATCAAAGATCCTTGCGAGTTAAATAAAGAGTGGTCTTTAGGCTTCTCGAATCATGGGTCATGCGACACTTGAAAGTCTTGCCTCAAAGGTAATATGACCAAAACTCCTTTTGTATGACAGAGGGAAAGAGTTGGTGAACTATTGGGTTTAGTACATTCAGATGTATGCAGACACTCGTCTACATTAGCCAAAAAGGTTTATTTGGTTATGTTCATTAAAGGATCACTTTAAGTGTGGACACATGTTCTTGATGAAACATAAGTCCAATGGTTTTAAGCGATTTTAAGAATGACGTAACAAGATGGCAAAGTATTAAAATTCCTTTAATTTGATCAAGGAAGAGAATACTTAAGTCATGAATGTTTTGCGTATTTAAAAGAATATGATTCTCTATCAGGTCACTCATGAAATCACACCTTGTTTGACATGGTGCAATTAATGAAGAGTGACGCTGAATTACCAACCACCATATAGTGCTATGCCTTAGAACTTCTGTCTAAAACCCAACATGTGTTAGAACCAGTGGGATAGACAAAACCAATATTTCAAAACCAGTCGTTAGGAAGTCTAACAGGATTCCTCGATCTCCTAAGAGGTACTACGGTTTTCCCGTAGACGGAGGGGTCGAGGATAGCATCATGGTTGATGATGAAGGTGTTCGCTTCCTGGAAGCCATTCAGAGTAGAGACCCTGAAACGTAGGTTGATGCAATAAAAATCGAAATGGATTCCATGCACATTAATAAGGCATGGACCTTAGAAACATGCCGAAGGGAAATGTTCCCGTTGGCTACAGATGGGTCTTCAAGGAGAAAGATTAATGCAGATGGAAAAGAGAGTAACGTGCAAAGCTAGGTTGGTTACGAAACGTTTTCACCAGTAGCCAAGCAACAGTCTATTTGGATTATACTCACTATCGCTTATGACCACGAAATCTTGAAGAAGGTTGTAAATGTTACATGACTCAGCCAGAAGGTCTCGAGGTCAGTGGGAGAGAAATGAAAGCGTGTAAATTGCATAAAACCAGTGGAAATTCTTAATATACACAAGTTTGTACGTGGATGACATGACTTTTGATGAGGAATAATCATTGAGATGTTCAACTCTATTCAAAACGACGGCTGTCGAATAAATTATCCATAAAGGACCTGGAAGACCATCGTTTACATCCGGTGTAAAATATATCTATAGAGATGGATTTGACAGGATGCTAAGTCTCTTCCAGTCCTTGTACATAGACACTGTGCTAAATTCGTTTAGCATGGTAAGGGCAGTTTCATACCTGGCATCATGGTATAACTCTTTCAAGAAGATGTCTTCAATGACTAACTTGGAGAGAGATTATGATAATGATCCTATGTGCATCGACAATTAGATCTATCATGTATACTGTAGTATGTACAAGACCAGATGTCACTTTTGCACCCGATGCAGTAAGTCGATATCATTCTAACTTTGGAGAAGGACCTGAAAGCGATTAAGACAATTATCAAGTTCTTACTACGGACTAGAGATTTCGTCAAAGAACTGAGGCTGTGAAGATATTCTTCGTAGATATCACTTCATGTGTGATATAGAGTCGAAGAAGGATATAGAGCTCATGTGTGTCTCTTATGAAGACAAATTTAGTAGATCCATTCACAAAGGCTCTATCACATGATCATATAGAGATACTCATGTGTGTATGTGATACAAGGATAATTAGGCCCGAGTGTAAGTGGGAGATGTTGGGAAATGTGTGCCCTTAAGGCCAATTATTTATAATTGGGACATCATGTTCAAAATGATAGTATGCTATCTTGTAATGTTTTCCTGAGTATAATCATAATATTTGTTTGTATTTTATATTTAAATAAAGTCCTGAGACTTAATGCGTGGTCAAACATGTATCAAGATGCAGACATCGATCATGGGGAAGTGTTTCGACTGCTAGCAGCATAAGTCTAAAATTGTTTATAGTCATAAATGAATCGAGAAAGGACATCAATGCAACAAATAGACTATTGTGTGCTCTATCTTCACCAAGTGTTGGTGGCGATGATCTTATCATCATTTGATTTAGCAAATTCAGATACGAGAGACATGTGCTCATTAGAGAATGAGTTCACTAAATAACCCAATAAGAGCTGCAACATGGTAGCACATACAAAACTGTCAATGGTATCTCTCAAGTGATGATAGGCAAGCTAGTCCTTTAACTAGAGGCCATTGTATGAGCCTGTGCGTGAACGGTTTCACTTAGATCTCTGACTTAGCTTCGAGGCATGGTCTGCTAAAAGGTCTTAGGTTGGGTGACACTTGAAGCATACGAGTGAAGTAGTGTCCAAGAGAGGATTCATCACTCGTGTATGTAGGGAGTTAGTGTCGCGAAATCAGTACGGTTCTTAGTGAAATCCTTGGCCAAGGTGTATTAGATATGATCCAACAAAGACAAGCTAAGACCGATTGATGCTAATCGATCGTGAAGCTATTTTGGGTTGACAGTTAACCATACCATAGTCTTCGCAGCGACATAATGTTGACAAAGGGATTAAAACTACGAAATTCATCAGTGACATATCCAAGGGTAGTTCCGACCATGTTTATGTCAAGGGACAGACCACATAATGATGATACTGACGTGCGTTTATATTTCATATATTTACGCACGTTTTCTTCCGTGTTTTTCCGTATTTTACCGCCGTCTTATATTCGTTTTCTCGTGTTTTCTTGTTTTCTTTCACTTTTCCGTGTTTTTCGTATTTTGCAGGAGTTTGCTGGCATATGGGGCATAAAACGATGATATCATGTGTCCCCGGAGCAACGGGAGGAGTCACGCGTGATCCAGGGGGTCAAACGACAAAGATTGCATCTTTCAGCCTCTCACCCGATCGGTTGATCATCTTCAACCGATCGGGTGATGCACGCGTGCACCACCCGGACGTAGCTTGGAGCTCACGAGAAGTCACCCGGTCGGTTCAGTGACCGGGTCAAAAGCTCAAAGTCTCTGGAATTCGAAGCTGATTACCAACCGATCGGGTGACAACTCACCCGATCGGTTCACCTGTAGATGAATTCCAACAGCCAAGACACGAAGATCCAACAGGTCTCTTCACCCGGTCAGCACCAAGATCCAACCGACCGCATCCAAGATCCAACCGACCGGTTCATCCTGACCGGGTGAAATCCCGCATTGCGCTGCAATTCTATGAAGCGCTTCATCCGATCGGTTGACTTGTCAACCGATTGGGTGATGTCGTTTTCTATAAATAGAGCCTAGGTTTCCTAGATTCGGGAGTTGGGTATTTTTTGCTGTTTTCTTCATTTTGTGACGGCTGCATTTTTCCAGTTTTTGTAAGTTTTCGGATCGTTGTAAAACTTTAGTATTATCTTAATTGCTTTACTACCATTGCATTTCTATTGTCTGATCATGATTTTTACGGTCGATTTCTGTTTAGATCGGTTTTTACTAAATATGTGTGAGTAGTTCCCAAATCTGGGATTTTGGCGGAAACCCCTTCGTGGGCTCTTCCCGATGCGTCCATAGGGCTAGGAAATCGATAGGGATTAGGAATCTAACGGTTATGCGGGGTGTTTTATTGTCATCGACGGGAAAAAGACTGCATTTGACCGTTGGGCCAAGGGGGAATAAACTTGGCGGTTGACTCCCTAGCCATAGCTCACGCCCTTAGCATAGACGCCGAATCCTAGCGTGCGGGAGCGGCAGGATGAGATGTTGGGAGTTATCATTGCGAGCTTAGTGCTCTCAGAGTCGATCAGTGTTAATGGACACGGGAGTGCCCACTGATCGAACCCGGGAAGTCCGGCGTATCATCCTGGGCACCGACCAGAATATCGGGCCCATGGGATGCCGGTACCACTTTCAGAGGCAACGTCTCACCATTAGACCCTAATTCTGATCGCCATCATACCCGTAGGTCGTATCGGTGAGAGTCGCTCGTTGGGGTGGAAACCAAAGTCCCGGGGTTTTCCTTCATATTGTCTATACTTTGCATTCCTTTACAGTGACAACCCATCATTCGATCTGGGCTAGCTCGCCCTTGGGGTGATTTTGATCCTCTTTGACATAAGCACACCCACGCCTCCCTGAGTTCGACCCCCAAGCCACACTACAACACCGTGCGCTTGCGGTTACAAATATTTAAATCTCACGCCCCCATTCGCATCATTGCACACATCCGACGTGGACTAGACGCGCCCGATGGGGGCCGGTCAAGTTTATGGCGCCGTTGCCAGGGAGGCAACGTGCTTGTTATTTTAGGATTTCATGAACCCTAGTGTCTAGCTCTCATCCCTACCTCGCGATAATTTTCGCACTCTACACCTTTCAATTTCACTTGTACATATTGTAGATAGTAATTGTATAGTACTAATTGACTGAATCGCCGTGCTGCCGTCGCTACATTCGGTTCCCGTTTATGCTACCCGTGCTTTTGACGTGTTTGCTATTTGTGCAGTTCTCTCTCTCTCCTTTCTTATAGGTTCTTTGCCCCCACGATGAGGATGTTGCATGCAGTTTCAAAAGACTTCTGGGATCACTCTCACCACATCCGCTGTTTGGCACGAAGCTTAGCAGAATCCCTAAATACTTCGAATATACTATCCCTTCTGGCTACCGCCGTGGAAAATCAGGGGAGGTATCAAGATACACAGCAGCACCTTGCCACGGCAACTCTCTTTCCTCATGATGAAGTGGCGTATATCGACATTCCTAGTCCCGAATTTAGTGAGGAAGAGTTGTTCGCGGAGTTTTGTCAGGAGAACCATCAGGCTGAGTCTGTCGGTTACGTTGGACAGGAACCGATCTATTCCTTGCAGACTTCTATCGAGCATCCTGGATCTTTGGACAATGAGGAAGCTAGAAACAGTTGTGAGGAACCATCGACAGTTGAAACCTATTTTCACTTAGAGGCCTTCTTCCCGGACAATTATTAGGAGCTTGAAAGAGACCCAGTGACTTCCTCGGTCGTTCCCACAATACCTTGAGAGACTTTTCCATGCGGAACCGCGGCTGGGAGTGAGGTTCTGGATGCTGGCTTCCAAGAAATCCACGAAGAACTCCTTTCCCTTGAGGATGCTCAGATTGAGAAGTATGCGTCAGGGCCTCATGAAGTTGAGATGAAAGAGTTACCCCCGGGGCTAAAGTATGAATATTTGGGGGCGGGATCGACGCTGCTGGTCGTAGTGAACTCTTCGCTGCCTGAAGAGCAAATGACCAAACTTCTTGGTGTTTTAAAAAGGTTTAAAGGAGTTTTCGAATATGCAATTGAAGATTTAAAGGGGGTTAGCTTAGGCCTCTGCTCACACAGAATTCTGCTTGAAGATGAGAAAGCCTCCTCGATCGAGCCGCAACGGAGGCTAAATCCCATAATGATGGAAGTTGTAAAAAAGGAGATTGTTAGGCTTCTACATGCCGGTATCATATACCCTATCTCCGATAGTCGCTGGGCTAGTCCGGTGCACGTCGTACCCAAGAAAAAAGGAATGACGGTGGTTCACAACGAGAAGAACGAGCTAATACCAACAAGGACCGTCACGGGGTACAGAATGTGCATTGACTATAGAAAGATGAATAAGGCTACGAGCAAGGATCATTACCCTCTCCCCTTCATTGATCAGATGCTCGAGAGGCTGGCAAAGCACAACTATTTCTGTTTCATGGACGGGTACTCAGGATTTCTTCAGATCCCTATTCATAACGATGACCAGGAGAAGACGACTTTCACTTGCCCATTCGGGACATATGCCTATAGAATAATGCCGTTCGGGCTTTGTAACGCCCCTGCCACATTCCAAAGACTCATGTCTGCTATCTTCTCTGACTACTTCCAGGACATCATGGAGGTTTTCATGGACGACTTTTCCGTCTATGGAACTAAGTTTGACTCGTGCCTCAGTAATCTAACTAAAGTCATGGAGAGATGTCAAGAAAAGGGATTAGTCCTAAACTGGGAGAAGAGCCACTTCATGGTCCAAGAAGGGGTTGTGCTGGGGCACGTCATCTCTTCGAGGGGAATCGAGGTTGATAAAGCTAAAGTTGAGGTGATTGAAAAGCTTCCACCACAGCTCAATCTTCGAGGAGTCCGTGGGTTTTTAGGACATGCGGGATTTTATCGCCATTTCATAAAAGACTTCTCGAAGATTTCCAGGCCACTGATCCAACTCCTCGTGAAGGACGTGCCTTTCGTCTTCAGCGAGGAGTGTATGGAGGCCTTTCGCACCCTGAAGCAAGCTTTGATTTCCGCACCCATAATACAGCCACCGGACTGGAATCTACCCTTTGAGCTGATGTGTGACGCTAGTGATTATGCGGTTGGTGCCATCTTGGGACAGAGGAAGGATAAAAATCTGCATGTCATATATTACACGAGCAAGACCCTTGACGCTGCCCAAAGAAATTATACTACCACGGAAAAAGAATTGCTAGCGGTCATCTACGCCATGGACAAGTTCCGAAAATATCTAGTTGGTGCCAAGGTGATCGTGCACACAGATCACGCGGCTCTTAAATACCTATTGAGCAAGAAGGAAGCTAATCCGTGGCTCATTAGATGGATTCTCCTCCTCCAGGAATTCGACCTGGAAATCAGAGACAAGAAGGGGACGGAGAATGTTGTTGCCGATCACCTGTCCAGGATGCCTACCCTTGATTTAAATGCTACGCCGATCGATGATTTGCTCCCTGACGAGCATCTTTTCTCTGTCTCTTCCTCCTGGACCCCCTGGTACACCGACATCGCAAATTATCTGGCTTGTGCCATCGTCCCCCACAATGTGAGCTACCAGCAGAAGAAGAAATTTTTCCATGAGGTCTACAAATTTTATTGGGATGACCCCCCATCTGTACAAAACCTGCAATGATGGGGTGATACGAAGATGCATCCCTGAAACTGAGGCGACCTCCATTATTTCCCACTGCCACGATTAGTAATGTGGAGGTCATGCGAGCACCTACAAAACCACAACAAAAATTCTCCAGAGCGGATTCTACTGGCAAACCCTCTTCAAGGACACACATGCTTATGTCCAGGCCTGCGACAAATGCCAAAGGACGGGGAGTATCTCCAAAAGGAATGAGATGCCTCAACACTACATCCTGGAGATAGAAATCTTCGATGTGTGGGGAGTGGACTTCATGGGACCGTTCCCTTCCTCTTCAGAGATCCAGTATATCTTGGTGGCTGTGGACTACGTATCGAAATGGGTTGAAGCGATAGCCAGTCCAACCAATGATTCCAGAGTGGTGGCCAAGTTCTTTAAAAACAACATCTTCCCACGGTTCGGTGTACCTCGTGTCCTGATCAGTGACGGAGGGAGCCACTTTATAGAGAAGAAATTCGAGGCTCTCTTGAAAAAGTACGGGGTACAACACCGGGTGGGGTGTGCCTACCACCCGCAGACCAGCGGTCAGGTGGAAGTCTCTAACCGGGAGATTAAAAGCATACTAGAAAAGACGGTGGCCAACTCTAGAAAGGATTGGTCATCAAAGCTTCTGGCCGGTCCCCCGCCGGGCGCGGCTCTTGCGCGCCGGATGTGTGAAATGATGCGAACGGGGGCGTGAGAAATCTAAATATTTGTAACCGCAAGCGCACGGTGTTGTAGTGTGGCTTGGGGGTCGAACACAGGGAGGCGATGATGTGCTTGTGTTAAAGAGGATCAAAGTCACCCCATGGGCGAGCTAGCCCAGATCGATTGATGGGTTGTCACGGTAAAGAAATGCAAGGTGTAGACAATATGAAGGAAAAAACCCGGGACTTTGGTTTCGACCCCAACGAGCGACTCTCGCCGATACGGCCTACGGGTAGGATGGTGATCGAAATTAGGGTCTAATGGTGAGACGTTGCCTCTGAAAGTGGTACCGGCATCCCATGGGTCCGATATTCCGGTCGGTGCCCAGGATGATACGCCGGAATTCCCGGGTTCGATCAGTGGACAGTCCCGTGTCCATTAACACTGATCGACTCCAGGAGCACTAAGCTTGCAACGATAACTCCCAACGTCTCATCCTACGTCTCATCCTGTCGCTCCCGCGCGCTAGGATTCGGCTTCTACGCTAAGGGCGTGAGCTATGGCTAGGGAGTCAACCGCCAAGTTTATTCCCCCTTGGCCCAACGGTCAAAGGCGGTCTTTTTCCCGTCGATGACAATAAAACACCCCGCGTAACCGTTAGATTCCTAATCCCTATCGATTTCCTAACCCTATGGACGCATCGGGAAGAGCCCCCGAAGGGGTTTCCGCCAAAATCCCAGATTTGGGAACTACTCACAAATATTCATTAAAAGCGATCTAAACGAAAATGAACCGTTAAAATCATAATCATACAATAGAAATGCAATGGTAGTAAAGCAATTAAGATAATACTAAATTTTTACAAAGATCCGAAAACTTACAAAAACTGGAAAATTACAGCCGTCACAAAATGAAGAAAACAGTAAAAAATAACCAACTCCCGAATCTGGGAAACCTAGGGTTCTATTTATAGAAAACGACATCACCCGATCGGTTGACAAGTCAACCGGTCGGGTGAGCCGCTTCACAAAATTACAGCGCATAGCGGGGTTTCACCCGGTCAGTATGAACCGGTCGGTTGGAACTTGGTGCGGTCGGTTGGATCTTGGCACCGACCGGATATTGGTGCAAACCGGGTGAAGAGACCAGTTGGATCTTCGAGTTTGGGCTGTTGAAATTCTGCTACAGGTGAACCGATCGGGTGAAGGTCACCCGATCGGTTGGCAATCAGCTTCGAATTTCCAGAGACTTTGAGCTTTTGATCCCGTCACTGAACCGATCGGGTGACTTCTCGTGAGCTCCAAGCTGCGCCTGGGTGGTGCACGCGTGCATCACCCGATCGGTTGGTGATGACCAACCGACCGGGTGAGGGGCTGAAAGATGCAATCTTCGTCGTTTGACCCCCTGGATCATGCGTGACTCCTCCCGTTGCTCCGGGGACACATGATATCATCGTTTTATGCCCCAAATGCCAGCAAACTCCTGCAAAACACGAAAAACACGGAAAAGTGAAAGAAAACAAGAAAACACAAGAAAACACGAGAAAACGAATAAAGGACGGTGGTAAAATACGGAAAAACACGGAAGAAAACGTGCGTAAATATATGAAATATAAACGCACGTCAAAATCCCCCAAGCTGAACTCTTCCTCGTCCTCGAGGAAGACGAGTGAGAGTAGGAGCTCGGAGGGAGAAAATAGAGAGAAAAAGAGAGAAAAAGAGAAATCTATATCCTAGATCACCCGTCAGGGCCAACAAAATCAAAAACGACACACCAAGCAAGAAAACGCCAAATAACAACACTAAACTAGGAATACGAGTCCAAACAAGTGCCGTGGGTCCACGCGGTGGAGCGCGAGTGAGTGTGGTCGTGCGCTAGCAGACGGTGTCACTATCTACGATGTGCAATAAAGCTCGATATACACAAATCCAGGAAGCGACCCAAATATCGATTCAAATTGAATAAAGCGGTGAATATATAGTTCAAGCATGCATGAGAATAGAGAGAATTGAAACATATCATTCGTCAGGTACTCCACAACTAGGGTTAGGGAAATCACGCCACTATAGCCTAGATACTAGCTAAAAAGTTCCTAAGCCAAGTGTTTTCGAAACCGATGGGGGTTGAGATGATGTGGAGAAGAACACTCGGTGCAAATTCTCGCCTTCCCTTTATTCTCGGCAAGTAGGAAAATATTCACACGGGAATTTTTTTTGGTTTTGGGTATTTGTGAATTTTTTTTGGATTTTTGGCTATACAATATTTTTTTCTTTCTTTTTTTCTTTCTTCTTTTTGGGTTTTCTTTTCTTTTCTCTTTTTTTTTTGGATTTTTGGGTTCTTGGCTATACACATGTGTACTCTCCCAAGTGGGAGAACGGTACACAACGAGGGGATTTGCACCAAGTAAAACAAAAAAGAAATCGGAATCTAATCACTTGGACAAAGGAAACTATTCTCGCTAATTAGAGCATGGGCTAAATGGGTTATCCTAGTCCTTAATTGTGGAATCCCAACACATGCGAAATGAAGCGTACGATATATATATATCATGCATACAGAAACAGATAGTAGAAGCAAATACAGCATATTCAAATCGAAGCATGATAATCTAGGGGTCATTCCTGGACAGGTATATAAATTGAATCACAAAGTAGAAGCGCACCACACATCTAGGCACGACACACGACTCACAAAAAGCTAAGTGGACCAACGATGCGTGAAATTCAGGGGACTCGATATCCTAGGGTTAGTGAGTATGATTATCGATGCTATGCTAGGTGTGTGTGATTTTGTGGCAATTCATCATATGGTTCATCTCTAGGAGAAAGAGATAAAAAAGAAGAAAAGAAAAATTAAAAACACGATGAAGACGACACAAAAAACGAAAAAGAAAGACTCAAATGACGCACAAAGTGCGACTCCCCCAAGCTGAAGCTTGCATTGCCCTCAAAGCAATAAGAGTGAGTACGGGAGGGCAATGAAAATGGGGGGGGGGGAATATGCACCGACACAAAAAGAAATGAAAAACACAGATACGAAACTTAAAATAAAGAAAAATCAAAATCAAACCACACGACACGAAAATAGAAAAAGTAAGAAAAAGAAAAAGAACAAACAACACGACAGGACACGACACGATCAAAGCACACGACACGACATGACAGAGAGTAAAACAAGCACGCACACACAAAGAAAATAAAACACGACAACACAGCAAAACAGACTTCCCCCAAGCTAGACGTGACAATGCTAGCAATGAAATATGTACGTGACAGTGCAGAAATATGCAAGGGGGATGTCAATCGGATTCGCTGGTACTAGAATGGTAGGGAGAGGGGGAGGAGGGTGGTGAATAGCGAATGAGAGAATCCTCAGAGGATGAGGAGGGTGTGCCTACAGGGGAAGGAGGGGCGACAGGCTGGAGCACGGGTGGATCGATATGCACCGGTGGGATGTGGTGGAGAATGATGGTACCAGGTGGGCCGACAGTTGGGTGCCAATCGGGAGGATCCAAGGGTGGTAGATGCACTAATGGAGAATACCAAGGATCCGGGTAAAACTCCCATGACAGATGAGACGGGGGATAGGGTAGCCGTAAAGGTGCTAAAGGTGGCAGGATCGCGAAAGGAGCGCAGGCGGGGCTATAGAGATAGACTGCACGGTCTTCACCAAAGGGAGTGAGCATATTGATATCAATCAAATAATCACGATCAATACGGCTACGTCCAGGCAAAATAGGGAGGTCGGGCGACACTCTCAAAACACAGCTGACAATAAGAGTGATCATCCCACCCCAACAGATGGATCCAGAATTGGCGCGACTAACAGCAAAAATTTCGTGGATGATCCAATGAGCGTCGTTTATGGGCATATGGATATGCCCTAGGATCCTGTCTTCAGACATGGCATAGAGAAAGAAAACTCATCCCTAGATACAGTGGACAAATCCACACGGGCAAAAACAGTGTAATCTCACCACTGAATCCTGGGAGACCGATCGGAACTCGCCTGTCCCCTCGGTGGTGTGGCTGAGCTGGTTCTTGGGGGGAATGTAATCTCCCTCCTCTTGGATGGGAGGCATGCGCCCCGCACCATTGCAGATGGGTTCCATTCTGGTGGTTCGATGTGGGCTTGCTTCGGTTCCTACAGACGGCGCCAGATGTTTACGGGTGTTTTCTCACCACTGAATCGTTGACCGATGACCGTATGGTCAACGTGGTTAAGGGGTCGTTTGAGATCCCTTGGGCACGCCGAGCACACGTGCGCTCAACGTGGGTCGGAGATGGAGTAGGGGTCGAGCGTCGGTCTTCAGTTGAAGCGGAGCAGAGGGGAGAAGCCTCGGCTCTGTTTGATGGGCTCGGCCTCGGTCGGTCGTCACAACCGCTAGCCGCGAGGGTGATCATCGGGCGCTGAGGGCTAGCCTCGGTGCCTCAGCCAGCTTCTTCCTGAATAGACGAGAAACTCTTCAGGGTGGCTGGACCTTGGTTCCGGCCGAATCCCCTCCGACGCCTAAGTCAGATCAGGGTCTGAAGAGTGCTCGTCGGGGTAGGTATGACTCAAGAGGAGATCGATACACTGACCCTCGGCACGAGCAGGGGGAGGGAGAGAAATGGCGAAAACCAAAGTCGTTGATGGAATACCTCAGATTTGGGTACCTGGGATTCGATCCCCTTCCTAGTCGTCCTTCCAGTCCATTTATGGGTTCTCCGCCACGATTTCCATCGATCCACGTCCTTCGTCCGCCCCCTTTCATGCCCCCACGATCCGCCTCCTTTTCGGCACCTACGTGTTTGGTGGGGGGTGTTTATTAATGGGCCTCTTAATGATCATTAAGGGGCCACGGATTCAGGGGAACAGCTATTTCTGAGGAGCACGAGCTGATCGTGCATCCCCGGGGGCAGGCTGGTCCGGCTTCGAGTTTTATCTGTGTGCCTCGTTAGGTGGGCCCAATCTCGCTTCATGGGCTTCCCCTTCATGGCCGGGCCTAGTGTCTTCGCTTCTTGGGCTTCTCCAAAACAGTCGTATCAAAAGCTACTTTCAAGAGAAATGTCATGTAACTGTGTCACTGACACCACATCATCGTCTACTTGGAATCTGTTTAACAAATGAGTCGGCATTCTCTAAAATATTCCCAAGGACACTTTTGTTAATATGGATTTAGAAATGGTCTTAAACATTCTTGTAAACTCTTTAATTAGATGTCATTATGTGGTATTTATGGAGAATGTTTTAGAGATGCATCCTAGACCATTGGAACATGTAAATCTTTAGAAACGAAATCTACATCATTCATTGTATGCGAGCATCACCGATAAAAGGGGCAAGAAGATGGCATCCATATCCAATAATAATCAATGAGCAATTAACCAAGTAAATGCAATATAAATCTCCACCCTCAAGACCTTTTGTGATGCTAAGTGTCTTGTTAGTGTTAGAATTTGATAGAATACCGACTTAGACATTCTAATAGATGGAGTAGCTAAACTATACCATGATGATAGTCGGTATTAGAGCTTGCGAAAAAGCTGTGGTTCGTGGGAAAGAGGATGTCAACCAGTGAGATTCTCAAAGACTCCGAGATGACAGAGGCCACCACTAGGCTGCCTTACAAGGAGAAATCTACAGACATCATGTCAGCATTCGAGACATGGTTAGACAAGGCAAAGCTCACAATGGCTGAGACGAAGGACCAACAAGAGACCATGGAGGAATGCATGACGTCCCCCCTGTTTGTGATCATGTGCAAAGTGCAGTATGTGCGATATGAGATTGGGGGAGCGCGAGATTTAAATATTTATAACCGCAAGCGCACGGTGTTGTAGTGTGGCTTGGGGGTCAAACTCAGGGAGACATGGTTGTGCTTGTGTTAGAAGGGACCCGATTCACCCTATGGGTGAGCTAGCCCGAATCGGTGGATGGTTTGTCACAAATTGTAGATACGAGATTAAACAATATAAAAGGAAACCTGGGACTTCGGTTTCCACCCTATCATGTGATTCTAGCTAATACGGCCAGCGGATAGGACAACGATCGGAATTAGGGTTTAATGGTGAGACGTTGCCTCTAAGAGTGATACCAGCGTCCCATGGGCCCGATATTCCGGTCGGTGCCCAGGATGATACGCTGGACTACCCGGATTCGTTCAGTGGGCATTCCCATGTCCATTAACACTGACCGACTCCGGGAGCACTAAGCTCGCAACAATAACTCCCAACATCTCGTCCTGCCGCTCCCACGTGCTAGGATTCGATGTCTACGCTAAGGGCGTGAGATATGGCTAGGGAGTCAACCGCCAAGTTTATTCCCCCTTGGCCCAACGTTCAAAGGCGGTCTTTTTCCTGCCGATGAAAATAAAACACCCCGCGTAACCAATAGATTCCTAATCCCTATCGATTTCCTAGTCATATGGACGCATTAGGGAGAACCCACGAAGGGGTTTCCACCAAAATCCCAGATTTGGGAACTACTCACACATTTTAGGTAAAAAGCAATCTAAATGAAAATCGACGGTTAAAAACATGATTGGGCAATAGAAATGAAGTAGTAGAATGCAATTAACAATGTATTAAAGTTTTACAGAGATCGGAACACTTACAAATAAATATAAAATTCCAGCCGTCGCAATAGAGGAAAAACTGAAAATAAACACAACCCAAAAAACACAGCTTACATTTCTGAAAACCAAGGGCTAATATATATAGAAAACGACGTCACCCGATCGGTTGAAGAATCAACCGATCGGGTGACCAGCTTCGTTCTTCGACGGCGCTCTTCAGGACTTCACCCGATCACGCGACACGATCGGTTGGCAGAAGCTTCTGGTCGTTTGGATCTTGAGCTCATTAGGTGAACCGATCGGTTGATAAATCAACCGATCAGTTGGAAACGTCGCCCAAATAAATAGAAAGTTGTGACGTTTTGGCACGGTCTACTGGCTGTCGGGTGAGCTCTCCGGGTCATCTCTTTGGGGGAATCGGCTATAGATGAACCGATCGGGTGAAGGTCACCCGATCGGTTGGAGTTCAGCTCCAATTTTCCGAGAAGACAGTCGGGCTGAACCGGTCGTCGACCCGGTCAGTTGATGCCCATGTTGCTTCAGCAGCTGTCCGGGTCATGCACGCGTGCATCACCCGATCGGTTGGCTGCATCCAACCGATCGGGTGGGGGACTGAAAGATAGAAATCTTTATCGTATGACCCCCTGGATCACGCGTGACTCCTACCGTTGCTCCGGGGACATGTGATATCTTCGTTATGTGTCCCCTATGCTGGCAAACTCCTGCAAACATGTAAAAACACAGAGAAGTGAAAGAAAACTAGAAAACATGAGAAAACAGATACGGGATGGTGGAAAATAACGGAAAAACACAAAAGAAGACATGCGTGAATATATGAAATATAAACGCACGTCAAAATCCCCCAAGCTAAACCCTTCCTTGTCCTCGAGGAAGATGAGTGAGAGTAGGAGCTCGTGGGGAGAGAATAGAGAGGCAGTGAGAAAAAGAGAACTCTAAATCCTAAATCGCCCGTCAGGGCCAACAAAATAAAAAACGACACACCAAGCAAGCAAACGCCAAATCACAACACTAAACCAAGGAATACGAGTCCAGACAAGTGTCGTGGGCCCATGCGGTGAAGCGCGAGTGAGTGTGGTCGTGTGCTAGCAGACGGTGTTACTATCTACATTGTGCTATAAGCTCCATATACACAATCCAAGGAAAGACCCAAGTATCGATTCGATTTGAAATAAGAGGTGAATATAAAGCTCAAGTATGCATGAGAAGAAAGTGAGAATCGAAACGTATCATGTGTCAGGGACTCCACAGCTAGGGACTTGGACATCACCACACTATCGCCTAGATAATAGCTAGAAATTCCATATTCCAAGTGTTTTCGAAAGCGATGGGGGGTAGAGATGATGTGGAGTAGAAAACTCGGTGCAAATTCTCGCCTTCCCTTTATTCACAGCAGGTAGGAAAATATTCCTACACAATTTTTTTTGGGTTTTGAATATATGTATTTTTTTGGATTTTTGGCAATACATATGTATTTTTTTCTTTCTTTTCTCTTTTCTATTTTTTTGGGTTTTTATTTTCTCTCTTTTTTCTTTTTTTTTGAATTTTGGATTTAGGGGTATATACACGTGTGTACTCTCCCAAGTGGGAGAACGGTACACGACGAGGGGATTTGCACCAAGTAAAATAAAACGGAAATCGGACTCTAAACACTTGGGCAAGGGAGATTTTTCGCTAATCAGAGCATGGGCTAAGTGGGTTATCCTAGTCCTAATTATGGAATCCCGACACATGCGAAATGAAGCATATGATACATATAGATTCATGCATACAGAAGCAGATAAGAGAGGCAAATACCACATATTCAAATCGAAGCATGATAATCTAGGGGGTCATTCCTGGACAGGTATATAAAACAAAATCACAAAGTAGAAGCACACCAGACAGCTAGTCACGACACACGGCTCACAAAAAAGCTAAGTGGACCCATGATGCGTGAAATGCAAGAGAACTCGGCTTCCTAGGGTTAGTGAATGTTATTATCGAAGCCATGCTAGGTGTGTGTGATTTTTGTGGTAATTCATCATAGGGTTCATCTCTAGGAGAAAGAGATAAAAAGAAGAAAAGAAAAAATGAAAACACGATGAAAACGACTCAAAAACGAAGAAAAAGACACAAATGACGCTCGAAGTGCGACTCCCCCAAGCTAAAACTTGCATTGCCCTCAATGCAATAAGAGTAAATACGGGAGGGCAATGAAAATGGGGGGGGGGAATACGCACCGACACAAAACGAGATGAAAAACAAGAAAAACACACAGACGAAACTGAAGAGAAAAAAAGAAAAAAAATAAAGAAAAGCACACAACACGACATACAAACAGAAAATAAAGATAGAAAATCACAAGACACAACATATAAAAACAAACACACTTAGAAAAACATCACAAGACAGCACACAGAAAAATTGACTTCCCCTAAGCTAGACGTGACAAAGCTAGCGAAATGATATGATCATGAAAATGCAGAAGTGTGCGAGGGGGAGGTCAATCGGAGTCACTTTCGGTAGAATGGTAAGGAGATGGCGAGGAGGGTGGTGAATAATGGTAGAAGGAATCCTCTGAGGACAAAGGAGAGGGTGTGCGAATAGGAGAGGGAGGAGCAACAGGCTGGGCCACCGGAGGATCGAGATTTATCGGTGGATCGTGGTGGATAATAGTGGCACTGGGTGAACCGACACGTGGGTGCCAATAAGGAGGATCCACGGGAGGAAAGTGAACGAGTGAGGCATACCAAGGATCCGGGTAGAACTCCCAGGGTAGATGTGTAATGCGTAAGGGGAAGCGATCCGAAGATGAGGGCGGGAGGATGGCAAAAGGAGTGTAGGCAGGACTGTAGAGGTAGACTGTACGCTCCTCACCAAAGGGAGTTAGCATAACAATCTCGATTAAGTAATTGCAATCGATACGGCTACATCCCGGTACAATAGGGAGGTCGGGTGGCATCTTCAAAACACAACTGACAATAAGAGTAATCATCCCCCCACAGCAGATAGAGCCAGAAGCAGCGCAGCCAACGGATAAGATCTCGTGGATGATCCAATGAGCGGTGTTTATGGGTAAAGGGATATTTCCATGAATCCTGTCATGGGACATGGCGTAAAGAAAGAGGAGCTCATCCCTGGACACCGTGGATACATCTACGCGAGCGAAAATGGTGTTGGCAAGGAAGCAATGGGCGAAGCGGTAGCATGGGTGTATGATGTAGGAGGCGAGGGCTACCGCTGGAAAGGTGGTATATCGGGTGAACCGTTGCCAGACACCATCAGCCCGAAAGCAAGAAAAGATGTCAGATCGATCATGAGTTGAGCATTCAACATGACGATCGGGTTGAGGGAAGTCCAGAATATTGTTAAGCTCGTTGAAACTCATGGTAAAATCGCCATTGAAGGCGCGGAAGGTGAAACCAAATTCTGACACCTCGAGAGAGCTGAGGAACTCAAGTGTGAGATTCCTGTGTGTATACGCATGGGTATGTAGAAGGTAATCGCAACCTATGAAGCGAAAAAGTGCACAGACGCCCATAAAGAGTCCTAGAGATTGTAGGGTGGGGACGTCGGCGAAAAGAGTAGGTCACATTGGGCGATGAAGAAGGGCTTGCAAACGATCGGATTGCTCTTCAGAAGAAGGATTGATGCCAAGAAAGGAAGGGGAAAAAGGGCCGTATAGGGGATGTCGGCGTGACGATGAGGTAATCTCCTTTCCCTTCTTAGACATCATGACGGCGTGGGAAAAAAATGATAAAGTGGGATATGGTGTCTATGATGATGATGAACCAGATGAAGTGTGTAGACACAAATTTCAGACTTTGCATATAATTGAAGGAAATTTGAATAGTGGAAGGAGGTTACCCATCAATGTTGTAAGATCAAGCACCCGAAAGACCCCATGCAGTATAAGGAAGCGATTTGGGAAGCCGTCGCTCGCTGATCCGACAAGAATCGAAATTTTCGAAAATTTGGGGGCTATGGTTAGGGTTTGGATGTTTGGTGAGAGAATGTTGTTGATGGGAAGGGTGGTGATGGTGGGGGAGTATGGGAATGAGTGAGGATGAGGATTTAGGGGTAGTGGGGTAGATGGAAGAGGCCGATTTGGCAGATGGATGAGAAGAGAGCGCGCGAACGGGAGTTTGGGGGTCGGGTGGACGAAGTCGTGTGAACATGAATATATATAGGGACGCAAACGAACCGATCGGGTGAGGGTTCACCGGATCGGTTGGGTAAATTTAGAAAAATTTCCGTCGGCCAACAACTACAGGTGAACCGATCGGGTGAGTTTTCACCCGATCGGTTGACTGCTTCCCAAATCTTCCCGAGAGTACTGTGACTTTTCACCCGGTCAATCACACGACCGCAGCTTCACTCAACCGATCGAGTGATGTAATCCCCAAATTTTCCCGAGAATTCAGCCCTTCTCACACATTCAGCCACCCGGTCTCAGCTTGCTTCACCCGACTGATTCGCTGGAGAACAGATACAGGCCATTGTCTGATACGTCTCACCCGATCGGCTGAATGGTCACCCGATCAGGTGAGGGCTTGTTTCCTGCAAAAATTCACAAATGGCCTAAGCCTCTCGACGAGAGTGCCCGTGGCTGGATTTATTGATAAAAAAATAGGAAAAATTAAGCTAAAAATAAGCCTAAAACTAAGGTGAGAGTTTAGAACATGGGTTGCCTCCTATGAAGCGCTTATGTTTAACGTCGTTTGCTCGACGCCTCTTTTGGTGGTCAATTAGGATCTGGAGGGTTTGAGGAAGAGTCGTTGGTCGTTGAAAATCTGACCGGAGAGAATGCTGGTTCTCCTACAGCATAGTGTTTAAGGCGCTGCCCGTTGACTTTGAATGGCTCATCTCTTTCCATTATCTCGATAGCCCCATGCGGGTAGACCTTGGTGACGCGGAAGGGTCCCGACCATCTCGACTTGAGCTTTCCAGGAAAAAGCTTCAGCCTCGAGTTGAATAGGAGAACTAAGTCCCCTTCCTTGAATTCCCTCTTCAAGATACGCTTATCGTGCCACCGCTTCAACTTCTCCTTGTAGATCCGGGCATTTTCATAAGCATTGAGCCGGATCTCGTCGAGCTCGTTAAGTTGCAGCTGTCAGTGGCTTCCAACTTCTTTGGCGTCAAAATTTAGGTTCTTGATTGCCCAAAATGCCTTATGTTCCCATTCCACGGGTAGATGGCATGTCTTCCTGGAGACAAGCCGGTAGGGTGTTGTGCCGATCGGAGTCTTAAACGCCGTCCTGTAAGCCCAGAGCGCGTCAAAAAGTTTTGATGACCAATCCTTCCTGGAGTTGGCCACCGTCTTTTCCAGTATGCTCTTGATCTCCCTGTTAGAAACCTCCACTTGGCCGCTAGTCTGCGGGTGATATGCACGCCTGATTCAGTGTTGTACCCCGTACTTCTTCAAGAGAGCTTCGAATTTCTTCTCTATAAAGTGGCTCCCTCCGTCATTGATCAAAACTCGAGGCACACCGAACCGCCGGAAGATGTTGTTTTTGAAAAACTTGGCGACCACCCGGGAATCATTAGTAGGACTGGCTATGGTCTCTACCCACTACGATACGTAATCCACGGCCACCAAGATATACTGATTTCCAGAGGACGAGGGGAATGGTCCCATGAAGTCGACTCCCCACACATCGAAGATCTCTACCTCTAAAATGTAGTGCTGAGGCATCTCGTTCCTCTTGGAGATGTTCCCCGTCCTTTGGAATTTTTCGCAAGCCTGGACATAAGCGTGTGTGTCCTTAAAGAGGGTCGGCCAATAGAATCCGCTCTGGAGGATTTTCGTCGTCGTCTTATAAGCGCTCGCATGTCCTCCACACTGCTGATCATGGCAATGGGAAATTATGGAGGTCGCCTCAGTTTCAAGAATGCACCTCTGTATCACCCCATCATTACAGGTCTTCTACAAATGAGGGTCGTCCCAATAAAATTTACGGACCTCGTGGAAGAATTTCTTCTTCTGCTAGTAACTCACGTTATGGGGGACGATGGCACATGTCAGATAATTTGCGATGTCGGCGTACCAAGGAGTCCAAGCGGAAGAGATGGGGAAGAGATGCTCGTCAGGGAGCGAGTTGTCAACTGGAGTATCATTCAAATCGAGAGTAGGCAATCTAGACAAGTGATCGGTAACAACGTTCTCCGCCCCCTTCTTGTCTTTGATCTCCAGGTCAAATTCCTGGATGAGGAGAATCTACCTAATGAGCCGTGGCTTAGCCTCCTTCTTGCTTAATAGGTATTTGAGAGCCGCGTGATCCGTGTGCATGATCACCTTGGCACCAACGAGATACTGCCGGAACTTGTCCATGGCATAGATGACCGCTAGCAATTCTTTCTTCGTGGTAGTATAATTTCTTTGGGCAATGTCAAGGGTCTTGCTTGTATTGTATATAACATGTAGATTTTTGTCTTTCCTCTGCCCCAAGACGGCCCTAACTGCATAATCACTAGCATCACACATTAATTCGAATGGTAGACTCCAGTCCGGTGGCTGAATCACGGGTGCGGAAATCAAGGCTTGCTTCAGCAGGCGGAACGCTTCCATGCACTCGTCGTTGAAGATGAAAGGTGCTTCCTTCACAAGAAGTTGCGTCAACGGCCTGGAAATCTTGGAGAAGTCCTTTATGAAGCGGCGGTAGAATCCCGCGTGCCCTAAAAAACCACGGACCCCTCGAAGATTGAGTGGAGGTGGAAACTTTTCAATCACTTCAACTTTTGCCTTGTCTACTTCGATCCCCCTCGAAGATATGACGTGTCCCAGTACAACTCCTTCTTGGACCATGAAATGGCATTTCTCCCAGTTCAGAACCAGGCCCTTATCTTGACACCTCTCCAAGACCTTAGTTAGATTACGGAGGCATGAGTCAAACTCTGTTTCGTAGACAGAGAAATCGTCCATGAAAACCTCCATAATATCCTGGGAGTAGTCGGAGAAGATTTCGCACATTAATCTTTGGAATGTAGCCGGGGCGTTGCAGAGCCCAAACGACATTCTCCTGTAAGCATATGTCCCAAATGGACAAGTTAAAGTTGTCTTCTCCTGGTCGTCATTATGGATGTGGATTTGAAGAAAACCGGAGTACCTGTCCATGAAGCAGAAGTAGTTATGCTTTGCTAGCCTCTCGAGCATCTGATCAATGAAAGGAAGAGGATAGTGATCCTTCCTTGTCGCCTTGTTCAGTTTCTGGTAGTCGATGCACATCTGGTTCCCCGTGACGGTCCTCGTGGGTATGAGCTCGTTCTTCTCGTTGCGAATCACCGTCATTCCTCCTTTCTTGGGTACAACGTGCACCGGGCTAACCCAGCGACTGTCGGAGATAGGGTATATGATACCGGCATGTAGAAGCCTAACAATCTCCTTCTTGATCACCTCCATCATGATGGGATTCAGTCTTCATTACGGCTCAATTGAGGAGGCTTGCTCGTCTTCAAGCAGAATTCAATGTGAGCAAAGCCCCAAGCTCACTCCTTTCAAGTCTTCAATTGCATACCCGTCTTAAACCTTTTTAAAACACCAAGAAGTTTAGTCATCTGGACTTCAGGCAGTGAGGAGTTCACTATGACCGGCAGTGTCGAATCCTTCCCCAAATATTCATATTTTAGTCCCAGAGGCAACTCTTTCATCTCAACTTCATGGGGTCCTGACGCATATTTCTCAAGCTGAGCATCCTCCAGTGAAAGTACTTCCTCGTGGATCTCACGAAAGCCAGCATCCAGAACTTCACTCCCCGCCTTGGTTTCGCATGGTGAAGCCTCACAAGGTAACGAGGGGGCAACGGGGGAAGGTTCTGGGTCTTTCTCAAGCTCATAATAATTATTCGGGAAGAAGGCTTCAACGCGAAAACAGGTTTCAACAGTCTATGGTTCCCCACCACTGCTTCCAGCTTCCTCATTGCCCCAAGATCCGGGATGCTCTATAGAAGTCTGCAAGGAATAGATCGATTCCTGTTCAACGTACTCGATAGACTCTGCCTGGTAGTTCTCCTGACAAAACTCCTCATAGGTGAACAATTCTCCCCCACTGAATTCAGAACTGGGCACGTCAATATACGCCACCTCATACAGAGGAAGGAGAGTTGTCGTGACTGGATGCTGCTGCATGTCATGATATCTTCTCTGATTTTCCATAGCAGCGGATAGAAGGGATAGAACGTTCGAAGCACATAGGGATTCTGTCAAACTCTGTGCCAAACAGCGGACGTGGTGTGAATGATCCCAGATATCGCCCGAAACGGCACACAACATCCTTGTCGGGGAGTAGAAAACATGTGAGAAAAGGAGGGAGGGAGAACAGCACGGATAGAAAACACGTCAAAAGCGCCGGTTGCATGAATGGGAGGTGATGAGTACCGATGGCGGTATAGCAACTCTGTCAGCCAATTCTTTACAACTAATATTTACAATATGTCCAAGTAAAATCAAAAAGTGTAGAATGCGATAATTGTCATGAGATAGAGATGTGAACTAGACTCAAGGGTTCATAAGATCCAAAAATAACAAGCACGTTGCCTCCCCGGTAATGGCGTCATAAAGCTTGACGTCCCCCCCACTTTGTGATCATGTGCAAAGTGCAGTATGTGCGATATGAGATTGGGGGAGCGCGAGATTTAAATATTTATAACCATAAGCGCACGGTGTTGTAGTGTGGCTTGGGGGTCAAACTCAGGGAGGCGTGGTTGTGCTTGTGTCAGAAGGGGCCCGATTCACCCTATGGGTGAGCTTGCCCGAATCGGTGGATGGTTTGTCACAAATTATAGATACGAGAGTAAACAATATAAAAGGAAACCCGGGACTTCGGTTTTCACCCTATCATGTGATTCTAGCTAATACGACCGGTGGATAGGACAACGATCGGAATTAGGGTTTAATGGTGAGACGTTGCCTCTATGAGTGATACCAGCGTCCCATGGGCCTGATATTCTGGTCGGTGCCCAGGATGATACGCCGGACTACCCAGATTCGATCAGTAGGCATTCCCATGTCCATTAACACTGACCGACTCCGGGAGCACTAAGCTCGCAACGATAACTCCCAACATCTCGTCCTGCCGCTCCCGCGCGCTAGGATTCGATGTCTACGCTAAGGGCATGAGCTATGGCTAGGGAGTCAACCGCCAAGTTTATTCCCACCTTGGCCCAACGGTCAAAGGCGGTCTTTTTACCGTCGATGACAATAAAACACCCCGCGTAACCAATTGATTCCTAATCTCTATCAATTTCCTATTCATATGGACGCATTAGGGAGAACCCACGAAGGGGTTTCCTCCAAAATCTCAGATTTGGGAAATAGTCACACATTTTAGGTAAAAAGCAATCTAAATGAAAATCGACGGTTAAAAACATGATCGTGCAATAGAAATGAAATAATAGCAATGCAATTAACAATGTATTAAAGTTTTACAAAGATCGGAACACTTACAAATAAGTATAAAATTCCAGCCGTCGCAATAGAGGAAAAAAAGAAAATAAACACAACCCAAAAAACACAGCTTACGTTTCTGAAAACCTAGGGCTAATATATATAGAAAACGACGTCACCCGATCGGTTGATTCTCAATCGGGTGACCTGCTTCGTTCTTCCGCAGTGCTCTTCAGGACTTCACCCGGTCACGCGACATGATCGGTTGGCGGAAGCTTCTGGTCATTTGGATCTTGAGCTCATCAGGTGAACCGATCGGTTGATAAATCAACGGATCGGTTGGAAATGTCGCCCAAATAAACAGAAAGTTGTGACATTTTGGCACGGTCTGCTGGCGGTCGGGTGAGCTCTCTGGGTCATCTCTTTGGGGGAATCGGCTACAGATAAACCGATCGGGTGAAGGTCACACGATCGGTTGGATTTCAACTCCAATTTCCCAAGAAGATAGTCGGGCTGAACCGGTCGTCGACCCGGTCGGTTGATGCCCACATTGCTTCAGCGACTGTCCGGGTCGTGCACGCGTGCATCACCCGATCGGTTGGCTGTATCCAACCGATCGGGTGGGGGCTGAAAGATAGAAATATTTGTCGTATAACCCCCTGGATCATGCGTGACTCCTCCCGTTGCTCCGGGGACATGTGATATCTTCGTTATGTGTCCCCTATGCTGGAAAACTCCTTCGAACACGTAAAAACATGGAGAAGTGAAAGAAAACTAGAAAACACGAGAAAACAGATACAGGACGGCTGAAAATAACGAAAAAACACAAAAGAAGACGTGCGTTAATATATGAAATATAAACGCACGTCAATGCATCGAGGAGCTGAAGTCTAGGAGAGACGACCCTCATGAGGAGATGCAAAAAGTCTTGAACTCTATCGTCGACATACTCCAGCAACGAGATAATGCTTTGAAGCAAAGGAATGCTACCTTGGAGGCTCACATGGAGGCTTCGATGAAGGAAATAAAGAAGCTCAAGAGTGAGTTCAACCAACAAAAGATGGCGTTGGCAAGTGGATTGATTGTCACATGCCACTTCGTTGCCAAAGGTGGATGTTCTAAAACTAAAACCTTGTGGATGTACACAGAATGCTCGAAAACTTGATAATTTTCGCTTGAATATTAAAAGGTACTTCAATGTTACATGGATCAAAGATGATGGTTCCAAGCTCCACATGACGACTTCTTCCTCTAAGATGTTGATATATTATGGTGGCATAGAGAGTGTGATGATGTGAAAAAGGGAGCATGCACCATTAACACTTGGGACGAGTTTAAAGCAAGGTTTAAGAAGTAATTCTAGACTAAGAATGCTAAGAATGAAGCTCGTGGTAAACTTCGTTGTCTTATTTAGAAGGTGATATTAAAGATTATCTGAAGAAAATTTTTAGAGTTGCTCCTTGAGATCCCAAAAATAAGCAAGATAGACCCACTCTTTGCATTCATAGATAGCCTCATGAAATGAGCCGAGATGGAGCTACAGAGTTGGGGAGTTCAGACTCTAGCCCAATTTATGGCAGTTATGGAGTCCTTGATCGAGTTCAAGAAGGTAGACTCTGTCAAACCAAAGGACAAGAAGGTGAAGCTTGGCAAAGGTAGTGGAGAGAAAGAGAAATATCTAGAAACTCTCAACTCAATACAAATCTGTAGAAAAGCAAGTTCATGGAGGGAGCCAAGGGATCGCATGAAGAAGCTTCATGAAACATTTGTGAGGGATGGCACAAAGCTTGGAATTGTGAAAAGAGGGACAACCTTACCATGTTAATCCAAGGAGAATCAATAACAAGAAGTGATGAAGATCAATTTGCTCCGTTTACTCAATTTCATTCGTGCAAAGATGGACGAGAGGCCAAATGGGGCCTATGTTTATAGAAACAATGATAATGTGTAAGACTTTCAAAGCTCTATTGGATACGGGCGCTTCTTATTTCTTAGTTTTTTGGATGGTGGCAAAGGATTTGGGCCTCACGGTGACCATATAAAAGGTACCATTAAGGCCGTCAACTCGAAACCTACACACATTATTGGCATGGCTTGACAAGTTCACATAAAAATGGAAGAATGGTCCAGACCGATAGACACGATGGTGGTAAGCATGTAAGATTTCAGCGTGGTTATTGACTTGGAATTCTTAGACCGAATGAAGGCTATGTTGGTTCTATAGGCCAACACTATGTGCTTCCTTAAGAGCAAGGCTTGCACCATTCCAATCCCGAGAGAGAATGCATTGCCAAGTAAGATTCTCTCAATAATTCCGCTCTTCAAGGGTGTTCAAAGAAATGAGTTTGAGCAATTCTTTATGTTACTTATATAGAACGTCCCGCTTGTATCATCAACCCTTCACCCATTAATACAACACCAACATTATTTGATTCCAAATTGGGAGCAATTCCTATTGTACCCTCTCCAAATTCTACTAATTCACCTACCATTACTTCATCAAGACCATAAATACGAGCAATACTGTCACCTACTTGAAAGTATGGTACCTGTATTTATAAATTTTACTTCTCTATTATATTGTTCAATACGATCACAGATAATATTATTAATTTCATCATCTTGAAGAGTTGCCATTAGTTTTTCTTTTTCTTTTTCGGAAACAAATGGAAAAAATAATGCCTAAACTCTAAACTTAAAAGTAGAAGGGCTAACCATATATTTCTTCCATGTCCCTAAAAATTCCAATACTAGCAGTGATGGTACGGAAATGTAACTCGCTATTCAAACAACTATTCAGAGTTCCAAGAGCTTCATGTAAGGCTTGTTGGAAAACTTATTGTCAGACCTGATTAATCACTCTTTATTGTTCAAAATGAAAGGTTTCATTTTTATGAGTGTGGACAGAATGAAACAACCATAATAAAGATTGCCTACTCTTGATTCAACACATTTTCCCTGTAGTGTTTGAGTCGACGCTACTATTTTCTCTCGAACCATACTAATTATTATTATTAGATCATATCATTGACTCGTTTATTTCTCTTGAAATCCGTTTAATTCTTATTTTTACTTGCGTCTTTTTTAGGGGATCAACATCCATTACGTGGCATATGTGTTACATCACGTACGAAACTTAATAGCATACCGCTTCGGCGAACGGCTCATAATGTTGCATCTCTTTCGAGATAAGGACCTTTATCATAACTTCTGCTCGTTGCATATCCTGATCTACTATAGTACAAATAGAATTTAAGGTGATAGCTTGAGCAGCATGGAGTGTCCGTCTTCTTGTGCCTTTGTACCTAGAAGTATCAGCAGAGGCCCAAGAAACCACCTGGCCTTGTACATCTGTAACAGTTACAATGGTTTTGTTGAAACTCGCTTAAACATGAATAACTCCTTTTGGATCGTAGGTCCTGACACAAGGTTTGGATTCTAGCTCTTTCAGATTGGTATCTTAATGATGGCTTGGGCCCCCTCGGAAGGAGGCTGTCTTCTCCTTCTACATAAGCTATGTATGAAAGGTCCAAAACCAATCCCAGGGAATAGTGAAGCTTTATTTGTCCAGTGCAGGTAGTCTTCATCTTCACAGTTATGTCTATTTCACAGTATAGGAAAGCCTAACTATAGAAGAGGAAGTGCCCAAAGAGATACGGCCTGACTTGGAGGAGCACTAAGACATCATACCTGACAAGTTAACAAGCAAATTACCACCCAAGCGATAAGTGGATCACAAGATTGAGTTGATGCTAGGTGTGCAAAAACCAAGGATGTGACCATATAAGATGGTGGTACCATCAAAGTTGAAGAAATTTGGAAATAACTTAAGGATTTATTGGATGTGGGTTACATCTGACCATTGAATGCGCCTAATGATGCACCAGTGCTATTCCAGAAGAAGCATGACATTTCAAGATGGTTATGCATTAACTACCAAACACTCAATAAAATTACAGTGAAGAAAAGTATGTTATCACTATCGTAGCAGAATTGTTCGATTAGTTATGGCTAGCAAGGTATTTCACTAAATTGGATCTATGGTCGGGGTACCATCAAATATGGATTACAGAAGGAGATGAGCTAAAGACGTTATGTGTGATAAGGTATTGACCTTACGAGTTTCCAATCATGACATGTGGTTTCATAAATGCATCAGTGATATTTTGCACCTTGATGAACAAAGTGTTGGAGCCCTCCTAGATTGATTTGTCGTAGTATATCTTGAAGATATAGTGATCTACAACTGGTGCATTACATAGCATACAAAGCTCTTAAGGCAAGTGTTCCATGCCCTTAAATAGAACGCGTTGTACGTAAAGAAGGAAAAATGCTCATTCACATGGGACAAAGTAGTGTTCCTATGGCACATCATCAGAAGGGGCCAAATCTAGATGGCTCTATTTGGGACCTTCCTGTGGATGGAAAGTAGACACTAGAGGGGGTGATTAGTATATAAAAATTCCTCTAGATAATCTGCCTAAGTTTACAAACGAATTATCCAAATTAAACTTAATCAACAATTATTACTTGCTAAAAGTATGTAGCAAAAATAAATAAGCAATAGACAAAGTAACAATCACAGAAAGTGGATAACAAATGCAAACACGAGATATACTCTAGTTCAGATACCCAAGTCCCACTTGGCTTCCAGTTTCCTACTCCGGCCACCCGAGTTCCACTCGTCTAATTCCAATATTTTGCAAATAGTACAATTACAAAACCCGCCTTTTTACGGTAAAGTTTCGAATGTAAAAAGGATTCAGACATGTGCAAAGTGATCGGTGGCATCAGAAGAGTGCTTTAAGAGGCGTGAAGGCAAAGTTGGTTGAGAGTGCACTGCCCTTCTTCACTGCCTTAAGGGGCATGAAGGTGAAGGATAAAAGTGCTTAGGTGTGAATTGAGTGGGTAGAAGAATATCAGGAGGCATTTCACCTACTGAATCAGTATTTCAATTATTACTCTTCTTGACAAAACCAAAGGAATGAGAGTTCATGTTCACATACATGGTTATAGAACTTGAAGTGGTGAACATAGTGCTTATCAGGGAGGAGAAGAACATCTAGAAACATGTCTACTATGTTCACATGGTCCTGAAATCTATAGATTTGAATTGCACTATGTTAAAGAAGGTTACTTATGGGGTGATGATGATAGCTAAAAGCTGCACCTGTACTTTAAAGTACACAAAATTCATGTACAGAAAAAACCATCTACTGAAGCAGAATCTAAATAGAAGGATGTATCATGCCAAAATTTTCAAACTCAATCGAAAATGTAATATGCAAAAATCGTTGTCCTCGGCAATGACACCAAAAACTTGACGGGCACAAAATGTTGCACACTAACTCCCAAGTATAAGATGTCACCAAGTAATAAATTCTAGTGAGACCAGGTCGAATCACATGGACAATTCGTTTTGCAATCACGAGTTCGATGGACTAAGGAAGATTAATGGTGAAGGACACAACCAACTAATTACAGGGTAACAGTGGAGGTAGTGTGAAAAGTGGGTTTGAAACCATCCACCAAATCAACACCCTAGGGTAGGAGGATAAGGAGAACAAATATGCAAAGAAGCATGTATGGTGTTTGGGTCAATGTGGTTGCTAGGCATATGGGTTCAACTTGAATATAACTCAACCATGGATCCAACCTAGGCTTGCATGACTCGAATGTGTCCTTGAGGAGTGAAGCTCAGAAATTATAACTCAATTGCGGATCTCTTTCGAGCATGTGCAACTGGAAGATCTAACATTCATAACATAATGTAACTTAATTGTTGATCCCCTTCGGGCTTGAACAATATGTGGATTTGTCTTTTAATCAAACACTTGGTGTGCAATAAAATTAGTGAGTGGATTATTGAGACAATAACATGAAAAAAATTAAAGAGTGGTTCCATCTAGGCTTTCTCCAATCCAGGGATGATCCACTATGGTCCCTAAGACAACAATACATCACAATAATCCATGCAAGAGTTGAAACTCCATAGCCAAAACAACCACAATTCATCACACAACACATAAGATAAGATCTAGCTTATCACAACAACAAAGGGGACATTTTTATCTCTAAAAATCATCATCCAGCACTATTACAATAATCTAAATCAAATACACAAAAGAGTAGAAAGTAGTCACCAAAGATTTCTCTAAGAGAAATACAATCGTTCTCCTACAAAGTGCTCCTCCAAACTTGCTTGCTTCACCAATGGCCTCCAACCCTAGAATGAAGATGAGTGGGAACGGAATGAGGGGAAAAGGAGGCCAAACCCCTAGAAAAACTGATCCAAGATTGTATCGGTTTGAAACAGGGTTGAAACCCGCATCCAAACCTGCAACTTAAGTGCATCTGCAGAAATTTTCAACACTGCCACCTTGTCTTCCAGAAAATGTAGAAATTGCTTCCACCTCGGAAAAATACGCAAAAATATGCATTGGAATCGAGACTTTGCGATCTTTAATTGAAAAATAATAGAAGACAAAGATAGAGATGGAAATAAGCTGTAAAAATTGTGTTTTATGCATAAGCAAACGATAAGGTCAAATATCAAGTGATATTATCAAAATGCGTGTAGCGGAGTCAAAATGAACACAAATTATGCCCAAAATGCCATCTAATGAGGGGGTAGCATATGCACTATTGAACCCTAATCAAGACCTACAAAATTCTAGATTTGGTACTCTTTTCCTTCGAGTCCATAGGGTTAAAGATATTAATAATCAATGAAATCAATTAAATGATATTCAATATGCTTAAACTTGAGTATCCCAAAAATATACAATAAGCATAGATAGTCAACATTGTTGGGTTCATGAAAGATCATCTGATAGGAACCCAAACCAATTTAGGATTTGTTTTCCTAGCATACAAAGAATTTTTTGAATTATGCATATTCATCACAATATTATGGATATATGCATTTCTATCAATCAAACTCAAATTCTTTGGAACCCAACACATATTATCATGTAATCTACGCATGTACATAGAATTATTTTTAGCATATTATTGTATAGTCACATGATTAGTAGAATCCAACTTATGAATGGAACTATTAGAAACATTGGATTTCACCAATTTATTGCTTGTAATCTTACCATACATGAATGCATATTTCTTTCTACCAACATTAGCATGGATATTCTTTCTAACATGATTCTTTTGTCCCTAACAACATTCTTAGGCATGGAATAATGTTTACATGAAGAAAAAGTACTTAAGCTAGCATTGCGCTTGAAGTTATCAAATTTAGAAATAAGCTCTTCATGCATACTTTTGCTCAAAGACAAATCACTAAACAACAAATTTAGAAATAAGCTCTTCATGCATACTTTTACTCAAATAAAAATTACTAAACAACAAATTAATTCTACCATTAATGCTCTTGCATTCATTCATAAACAAAGAATTTTCTACTACTAGTCTATCATTGTCAATTCTCAATTGTTCAGTACTAGACTTAGCATTATCCAATCTATCAAGAGATTCATCATGCACAAGCTTTAAATATTCATAATCATTCAATAAAGAGTTATGCTCACTCTTCAACTTATCATGATAAAAAAGAAGTGAATTATGATCTTTCTTTAAACTCATATGATTATGCTTCAAAGAACTAAATTTACTTTTCAATGATTTTTAATCTTTAACTAAATAATTGTAAGCATGAAGTAAATCATTATTGTCATCTTCATCACTAGAAGTAGAGTTTACCTCATCATTTGTTTGTGCAGTGGAGCAAGCATAAGAACCATCTCTTTCTTTTTTGGAGGATGAATCTTTGAGGTAGATTCCTTAAACTCCTTTACCATGTGCCATAGTTGATGCGCCGTAGTAGTTCCTGACACAAGACTAATATTTTTGTTTCTAAAAAAACTTTGAATGTATCCAATTACCTCTCCATCTTTAATTTTCATTTATTCTTCCTCTTTTGTCCATTGTGACTCATATGTGGTAGGTGGGTGATATGGTTCTCCACAAATCTCCACAAGTTGATGTCTTTGGATTGAATGTAGTCTTTTGTCCTTCTTTTTCAATCGACATAATTTGAGCCATCGAAGATATGTGGAAATTGTCTTCTTGTTGACGACATCTTGTAACCTCGCTCTGATACCACGTGTTAGGACCTGAGATGTCAAAGAGATACACTAGGGGTTAAATAGTGAATTGGCAAATTAAACTTTATCATCTAGAAATCCAACTAAGATTAATATATAATAACCTATATCAATCTTAATCAAAAAGTACTTGCATCAATGAAATAAGCACATTGGAAATAATAAAGTGCAAGTAAAGAATCAAGAAAGCAATCGCAAATACATCAATGATTTATCATGGTTCCCCTACTACCGGATACATCCAGACACAGAATCTCTGTCGAGATTTAATACAGTATTTGAACCAAATAGTACAACGAGCAATCTCACCTCCAATGAGGAAGTACAACTCACACCACCTTCCTTACTAGAAGGATTTTTCCTTGCCTCACAACCCGAGGACTTTTACAACTCACCTCCTTACAAGAGGAGTTACCCTCACTACACCCAGGTGAGAAAGAAACTTACAACGCTTTTGGAGAATTACATATAGCCTTTCGATTTGTAGCCCAAGCGTTGAAGTATTTCTATAAGATGAAATTGATCTCAAATGTAAGAACTTTAGAAGTTTGGGAGATCAAGAATCAAGGCCTAAAGGAATTTGAAATTTATTTGAAATTTTGGACAAGAAGATATTTTGAGAGCTTAAAAGAGAACTTTGAAAACCACCTTTTTGAAAACACTAATTTTTCATCAAATCATCTTATTTTAAACCGAAGCTCAAATCCTTTATATAAAGATGAAATTCTACTCAAGATAGAATCCCAAAATATCCCTCCAGCGTCTACATACGGTTATATGCGTAATTAAAGGAAAAAGTCACATTACAGTCGTTGGGCTCAGATAGTCGGCTATTCTGGGTGATAATCGGCTATTCTGGGCCTGATGGTTACCTATCCATGTGTGATGGTCAGCTATTACAAGACAAAACTTTCCCAGCTTTTCCCAGCTCAAGAATTGTCGGCTATCATAGGTTGGATAGTCGGCTATTATGTGATACATGTGATTTTAGCTTGAAAAACTTAGGAAAATTATTTTACAACATGTTAAAATCATTTTTGGTATAATCCTAAGTGTGTGTAGGCTTTATCAAAAGGATTTAACATATTCTTAAGACTAAAATAAAATTCAAGACATTACATTATTACATTTGAGCTAAGGATGCATCGCTTTGTCTATTGCCTTGGCTTTCACTTGAGCTTTTGATCCACATAGCTTTTGTGCTTGTTCTTCAATGCTCCTGGCCTCCTAGCCTTGGGATGCTCCTTGGTTGTGCTCCTTCTTTGATTTGTTTGCACCAGCATATAAGCTTCTCCATTGATTCAAGGTAGATTTTTTATAGTTATCCACCCATTTCTATACTTTTTGCATATAATTGTGTTCATTTTGGCTCCGATACACGCATTTTGATGATATCTCTTAATATTGGAGTGTATAGTTTACTTATGCATAAAACACAATTTTTACAGCTTATTAACTTCTTTATCTTTATCTCCTATTATTTTTCAGATGAATATCATGAAGTCCAGATTCCAACGCATTTTTTCCAGAATTTTTGGAGGTCGGAGAAATTTTCTATATTTTTTGGGAGACAAGGTGTCAGTGTTGAAATTTCCTGCTGATTCCATACGGCAGTGTCATATTTTACACCACCTTTTCGGCCTTGTTCAGCTACTTGGAATTTTGAGATTTGACACGACCATGTCGATTTCGACACGGTCATGTCGTTCTTTCTACAGACCATCGAAGAATTAAAACAGAAAGATGGGGACCTTAAACGATCGTGTCAATTCTTTGACACGGCCACATCAAACAAGCCAGCTCTTCTCTATTATTTCACATTACAACGAAACGGTCGCATCAATATTTCGATGCGACCGCGCTAATTATGGAGTTCTGAAGCCAAACGACCGTGTCAATGGGTCGTATGCAAGTGCGGTGACGTAATCCCATCTGGCGAGGAGTTACGTTTGATCTGAGGGTCGATTGAATCGAAGGAGGGCATAATTTCTGAATCAATGGTGGAGACTGAAGGGAGAATAGTGTATATAAGAGGGAGAAGAGAATCTTTTGGAACATAATCAGTTTTAGATCAAAATTTTCCATTTCTTTCTTCATCTTGAAGCTTTAAAGCAGTGGGCGTGTATGAGTTTCCCTGTAGCAGATGCCAGAAGATTTTCTAGGGTTTTTAAATGTTTTGAACTTAAATTTCCAGTCAAATTGGTGATATAATTCTGAACTCTATCTCAATTTCATTTCTCTACATTCAATTTGAGCAAATGATGATTAATTTCTATGATGAATTTGTTGATTGTGTATACATGAGTAGCTAATTCATTGGTGTATGGTTGTGACTTGAAATGGATTGTTATTAATTGGGATTTGAATTCTCTATTATTCATCAATGCTAGAATTATCATTCATTTATTATTTTCATATTCAATGCCAAGGGTTTGCTTCGAGAGAAGGAATTGTAGGCATAAGGTGTTTGGTTTTATTCTCGATAGAGGTGAATCAATACTTATCTTTATAAAATCTAGTGGATGAAGTTCTAGATCAAAATTCTTGAATTGATTTATCATTTGTTTGATCCAAAAGGGTGGATGATTGATCTAAGCGTTTTTAGAGAATTGAAATAGCTATTGAGCACCTTGAAAGAGACCCATGTCTTGCTTAGCAATAACTCCATTGATGTCACAACCTACACTTATTTTCCCATTGATTATTTGTGTTGAAATTTCTTAATTGTGATAACTATAATTCCTTGATACAACAACCTTCACTTTCATAATGTGGTTTTCATCCCAATTGATCTTGCTCCAACTCTTGAAATCACATCACACGTATTCTAGTATTTGTCTCTATGGATTCGACCCCGACTCATCGGGATATATTGCATTAGCGACATCCTACACTTGGGATTAGCACAAGTAATTTTGGCATTGTTGCCGGGGACAACGGTGAATATTTGTATTGTGATTGACATTGTTGGATAATATTTTTTGGAAATTACCATCTTCTGGTGCATAAACAGTTAATTTTCATTTTTTGTAAGAAATATTTGAAATCATAAAAACTAGTGTAGTTTTGGAAAGAGAAATATCTTGAGCTTAAACTTGTGCATGTGGATTAGGACTCCTAAAACACATCGATTGTCTAAAGTGATTGATATGACTGAATTTCAAAATAATAACATGGATGGTGATAATGGTAATCATACGGATAATGGCTCACAACATGGAAGAAGAATTTTGAAAGATTATTTAAGGCCTACAAGATCTAGCACAACTTTATGTTTCATTTTACCCATGGATGCAAATTCTTTCAATTTTAAACCAGGGGTTATCCAACTCTTACCCGCATTCCATGGGTTAGAACGAAAAAAATCCTTATACACATATTAAAGAATTTGAGGAGGCATATGTTACTTGCTTTTATGGAAAAACAAGTGTCGATACAATATATCTTAAAATGAAGCAATTTGTTGAGATGATGTGCAATGGGGGATTCTTCGACAAATAACCGGATGAGGCTTGGCAATATTTGGAGTCAATCGCTGAGAACGCTCAAACATGGGATACAGACATCCGAATATGAGAGGGGAGATAATACTTCAGCATCCCAACCATCTCGAGGAGGTCCTTTCACATTGAAACATGAGGATGCTTTGGAAGCTAAAATGGAGGCTTTGATCACTATGAAATTGCAAGCTTTTGATTGAAAGGGGCCGAAGTGGTGAAGGTGGAACAAAATTGTGCCTTATGCGATCATGTTGGACATAACATGGAGGTTTGCCCAACACTCCAAGCTTTAAAGGATATTTTGAGAAATCCTACCGAGGTGAGCCAAATTAACAATTATCAAGGGAACAACCCCAATGGATACAATGCAAGTTGGACGAATCAACAAAATCTTGGTTGGGGTTCTCAAACACCACAACAACAACAGGGTCCACCATTGTTTAGACCAACACCATTCAACAACAATAATTATCAAGGCAGAGATCAAAGAAGGATGGAAGATTATGGAAATAACACACAATCTCAATCCGTGAATGATACGCTTCAACAATTGAGCCAACATTTCCTTTAATTCCAACAATTTCAAAAACATCAAAACCAACAAGTGAATGAGAGCATAGCAAGGTTGGCGACATTATTTAAGAAGGGGAAACTTCTAGACCAACCATTGCCAAAACCCAAATGCAACCAATCCTTCATCATCAGGGAACAACATGAGGCCATGCAATGCAATTTCCACTCTTAAGAGTGGAAAAGAAATTCATAAACCCGATCCGCCATCACAAGAGGTTGAGCAAGAGGAGGAACATGTATTGGAAGAGAAGAGGCTAAATGAAGGCAAGGGCGAATTAATCATTGAAGAGAAGGAGCCTGAACCTTATGTGCCCCCCGCTCCATTCCCACAAAGACTTCAAGTGTCAAAGAAAGATAAGTATCAATTCGAAATTAAAGAATTTTTTCAAAGATACCAAATTAATATTCCATTGCTTGACGCTATTAACCAAATTCCCACATATACAAATTTTTTGAAAGATCTATGTACCATAAAAAAACTTGAATGTTAACAAGAGTGCATTCCACACCGAACAAGTTAGTGCCATAGTTCATCAAAACACGCATACAAAGTTTGGGGATCCTGGATCTCCAATCACTCCATACACCATAGGCACAACTAAACTTGAACGTGCATTGCTTGATTTAGGGTCAAGTGTAAATATTTTGCCATACCCTATCTTTGTGCAACTTGGACTCAGAAAATTGAAACCTACATCCATTATTTTACAATTAGTGGATAGATCTTTTAAGGTTCTTAAGGGTTGTATATAGGATGTTCTTGTCCAAGCGGAAAACTTTTATTTTCCCTGGGACTTTATAGTCCTAGATGTCCAAGGTCCCGAAATTTACCATTTGACCCGTATTATTTTAGGAAGGCCATTCCTAGCTACATGTAATGCATTAATAAATTGTAATGCTGGCCAACTAAGAATTTCATTTGGTAACATGTTACTTGACTTGAATATCTTTAATTCATGTAAGATACCAAAAGGGGAAGATGAGGTAGAGGAAATACACTTGGTTGATACACTCGTGGATGCACAACTTGATTCTGAATTTACACATGCTTTGGATTCCATTGATTCATGTGTTGTTGACATTGACGATGCTTCTTTTGTGCAGGAACTTGGAGCTAGCTTAAGTGAATTATCCACACCCACCTTGTAGACATCACCTTCTGCCATGCCATCCCAATCACAAATTGAAGTTGAGGAATTTGGAGAGAGCCTTAGTACATCATGGATGCCCAATTTTGAGATGATGCCTCAAGCCAAAACTTCCAATGTGTTTGACTTTATTGATTGTTGGGTCAATGATGCTTGTGAAAATTTTGATTGCGATGTTTGGACTTCTTTAGCGACACACTCTATGGATTTTATTGATGATTTTCATGTTGTGCAAAACAACGGTGAGAAGATAATACCGGGGGTGTACCAATATTTGAACCATTATCTACGTAGTTATCGTTGCATGAACCAAAGAAAGAGGAATCCCTTGGATTTGCTCAACAAATTGACATTCATAAAGAACCACTTGGAGATTTTCTTTTCATTGACCCATTCTATGTTGAGAACAAAAATTCTAATTTCATTGAAAACTTTGAATGTTACTCCCATGACTCATTGAACTCCTTTTATTTTAATTGGCAGGATAAATTCATCGAAGAAGGAATGAACACTTTGGATTCCATTAGAGTTCAAATATTGAGGGATTGGAAATTATGTTTTAAAGAATGGAAGGTTTTAACGAGGAATTTAATTGACAAAGGAGGAGGAGTTTATTTAGAGGGTAAAACGATAAACTTATGGAGAAAATCCCTCCACTTAAGGAAATTCGCGATCTGCCATTTGAAAAAAAACAAAGTCACGGTTGTTATGAATAGGGCCTTGAGACCTTTGGTATCAAGGACCCTTGGTATCCACCATAATTGTAAATGATCTTTTATATCCTCCTTAATCTATATATATATATCCTATAGCCTTTGCCATAAACTTGATTCTCAACATGTTATCAGCATGATTACGCTCGTAGAGAAGGAAGAGATGCGGCAAAGCTCTAACAAATTTTCACGACGTCTCGATAGAGGAATCCGATGCGTGGAAAAAGCTTCGTAGCACACGCGAGCTAGAGGTATTTCTAGATTTGTGAAAAAATTCCATTTTTTAATTATTCATGATTATGATTCTCTAGATGTAATTTTATATTAGATCAAAAGCACATTTTTTAATATGCATATATTAGACCGTATGTCTCATCAATTATTGGTAACAGTTTCCAATTAATAGATATGAAAATGGATTTAGTGTTAGTTTTTAGATACTCTAAATGTTTAGATCAAGATTATTATAGTGGATCTACAATTTGATATACTGTTATCTAATCTGGATGGGAATGAATTTTGTTCCCAAATCCTTGTGGACGCAGGCAAGTATTAACTTATTATGTGTCTATATGCATCTCCAAATCCACATATATCTGTATATCAAGGTGCCTATAGATCTGAGGGTTATGATTAAACCATCACTCTGACCTTTTTTGTCTTAATATCCCTTGAGGTTCCAAACACATGATGCTGCCAAATATTCTGAAATCAAGGGCATGGAAATTATAGATTGAAGAGATATGGGTACAAAAGTATATAAATTTTGAGGTGGGCCTCATAAATATGATTTGACAAAGCCAGATGCAAGCACTTATTTATTTCTTTATTTATTTATTTTGATAATATGTTACACCAATGATCAAATTGTGATGTGAGCGGATTTAAACTTAGAAATGCAAGCTCTCAGGTTGTCTATGCTTATGGCTGATTTTGAGTGTTTCCTGCCTCCATTAAACTGTTCAACAAGTTATGCCGTTTGATTCGTCAAAGTTATTTTTGGCCTACCAGCATCGGCCACAGCTGCGGCCCGACCGCGCGAACCGACGGTAGCCAACTGCCGCCTCCGACGGCGCACCCCAACCCCAACCCCCACCCCAAAAAATATATATTAAAACATTGACCCTATTGGATCCAGAAAAATCCAGAAAATTCTGGAAAAATTCTGGAAAATTACGAAAAAATTAGGGAATAAAATGGGAGGGGATTGATATCATAAATATTTTTTGGGGGATAAACTTGCTTGGGGATATCAATAAAATATATTTTCGGGCATGTTCAGTTTTAAATTTTTTCTGAACATGACCCGATTGACCCGGTGCATATCGCGAGCGGCCCGAATCCTCCGTTTCCACCACATACCCCACCAAAATTTCTTTTTTTGGGTTAAAGTTCTACGAAATTCTTGGAGATGGGTCATATAAATCAAGGAATCTTAATAACAAACAATTAATGCACAAATTGACTATAATACTCTGCATACATCACTTGGGTTTTCTGCAAGGATATAATAAATTCATATGTTTTTATATGAATTATGTGATGAATGCTCTATATATCTGCACGATGTGTTAAACAATTCATGCATTTATGCTCACATATATAAATTATGTATTATGGCACACAAATAAATAAATCTTCAAAAGTTTAAAAATCATATCTATATCTGACTATTCAACCTGAAGTTCAAATTTTTCTATCAACTCCCTTTTGCTCAAATAAAATATGAGGGATTATGTGAAAACTATTTATGCGATCTTCTTAAAGATACACATTTTGTGGTATATAGATCTCGCAGATCTATGGTCTCTATAGACTAATATGGACACAGAAGCATGCCATAACACCGATAAACTCTTTTAGAGTAATCTCACTTTACAAGGAAAGATTCTTGAATCTAGCCTTAAGTATAAGCTCGCTCCTGAAGTTGTGGCTTAATAAATAAGTGAGAAATAATTTATGACATTTGCACCCACATATTTATTTTCCTTAAGCATGTTTCTCTATCCACATAAAAACTGAATGACTCAAAAAAATAATGGTCTGAAGACCATATATGAGCATTCAAATGGACTTTCAAAACTCCCACATAAATATGAAAAGTGGAAGTATAGAAACAAGTTCACTCTCCTGTATATGTCTCCTTAGTAAGACTAATATTCATTCTTCCTTATAAATAATAATATGGAAGATTGAAAACAGGGGAAGTCCAGGACCAATTATGTTCTGATATAAAAAGATGAAGGGAAGATATGATATCCTCGACGTGAAATAAGCAATGGCAAACCAAGATCAGGCCAGAAGTTCTGATAAGACCGATATTGCTATTTGCAATATGAAAAGTCATAATTTATGATATATCAAAATATATACAAATCTAGTCTAAAGACGAAAGTCTATCTAGCTATTGTATACTTATCTGTTCCTCGAGAAAACATAAACTTTTGAAAACAAATTTAATATGTTGCCATAACATAATTCTTAGTGAGTATTTTTCAAACATAATTGTAGACGTATGCTTTCAAAAGCATTTCATCCTAATAATAGTTCAATAAAAAACTATTTTAGGACGTCTGACTTGAGATTCAGGCTTGTCAAGCCCGAATACTCTATATGAGGATGCTCATTACTCTCTTAAAAAGAAACTTACAAAGTTTCAATGGTATTCGTCAAAACGAAATCCTTAATGAATGACTCAATGATATAATGGCCAAAAGACCATACATAAGCATTCCAATTGACTTTCAACAGTCCGACATAAATTCTAAAAGAAGAATTATTTAGAGCACCTGAAGTGTCCAGAATCATCCAATGTTTAACTTTGTAACGATATTATATGCCACCCTGGACTGATGATGCAAGACATCATTAACCAATCATATAAATCTGAAGAACACGAAGTTTCTTCAGAAGGGTATGTTTTCATTATTCCATTTATAGGAAAAATGATTACGAGATCATATCCACTACACATGGACATTAACTCTCTTCACTTCCTTATAAGAATTTAAGATGATATATTTACTATCATCATTAAAATAATAAGACCTTTGGGGTCTCTTAAGAGTATTTGAGGGATAAAAGTGGACTTATCCACTCCCTACGTAGGGCTGATGATGTACCTTAGTGTGCTCATCAATATATCTTCTAAAAATGGTCACAATCAAACCTATTATCCAATCGCAGTCCAGCTTTTTCACAGCATATAGGACAAATTACTAAATGGTAGGAACATTGGATAACACTGGGAAAGCAAATACTATTTACAACTGGAATAAAGTCGAACACCCTGAAGTTTGTGTTCAAACCCAGAAATGGGTTATATAAATAAATCATTAAAATGATTTACACAGATTACTCGTCTGTTAAAAATCCAGTTGTTGGTGATTGCATGGGGACATGCAATTACACTGCATACCATCAAAACGCCTCATTAGAACCTATTTATATGAGCCTGATTACATCATATAAACAGTTTCCGAGACCCAACGGGGAAGCGTTTAGAGCACATCTTACAGATTGGGCCATGATGTGTACACATCTCCATAGCACCACTATAAACCATCAAAATGCCGTCTTAGAACTATTTGTCCAAAGTAATTACCCCAAATAAATAGATTTCAGGCACTCCGAACATGGGAAGCATTTAGAGCACATCCCATAAATTGTGCCTTGATGGGTAATCATATAAAAAACCGATAGTGAAGATTTGATCATGAAGTTCCTTCACATTCAAATCTATTTAAATTCCCAGTATTATGTCCAACATGGTTATTTACCATCATCCCTGAGCCTGAAGCTCAGTTAACCATTTCAAAAAACATAATTCGTAATGAGATCCTGAAGATCCACACTTATGAAACTGTTACACGGTTCTTATACATATTTTTGACAAACAAAGTATTGTCAAAATCATACATCTCCGCTGCTAAAAAATCCAGCTAGGATTGACATACCAAAAATAATGAATGCAATCCACCAGTAGCAGAAGTGGATGTTCCTAAATTAAAATGAAAGGACATACCACGAGGCTCCAAAGAGAGAAATAACTCTTGGAGACCCTAAAACAATACCACCACAGGAAAGTGAGCTCATCTCCAAATCCTCTCCCTTTCCAGAACCTCTAGAAGAGATGAATCTAGAATAAATTGAAATATTATGAATAATATGCGTACATTGGGAGGTGTTTGGATACAAAACACACTTGTCGACAATTACTCACATTTCATTTTTCCATTTAAATGATAATTATAAATATCGTTCCACACTCCGTTTCCTGAAGCAAACGTAGGATTGGCCAATAATGTGGAACGAGTCAATAATAAGTTGAGCTGGACTCACTTATGCAATGTGAAGTGTTTGGACCAGAAGTCCTGATATCAAAAGATATCAAACCTATGGGCATACTGAGTATTGTATAAACATAAATATAAATAAATAAAATTGTATGCTATAAGAAACATGTTATAGCTTAGAGGATCATTTCGCTGAAACCAGGAAGTAATCCAATAAGATGAGCTTAACTCACTTACAAATAAAACTGATGCATCAGGTTACCTGGTTATATTTGAGAAAATCCTACGATTGGCAAAAGAAATTTTTGGGGTTTTGCTGCTATTGATGTTATGACAGTATACCTTTATGGATTTATTCCTAATTTCCTTGCCTGAGTAGACTCTAATATGTCTATTCTATGAAAAATATAAAATACAACCAAGAAAATTCCTTATGAAAGTAAGGACTCTTTCTAAAGGTTGTCTTTGCATCTGTAAAAGAGCAAAGAAAATGATTTGAGATAATATTTGTAAATGACTCAAATCACATCATCCAAAGGATGAAACTCTCATCCGAAAGATGAAACTCTCATCTTCCCATCCTGAAGATGAAACTCCCATCCTGAAGATGAAACTCTCATCCAGAAGATGAAAATATTATCCAACAGATGACAGTATCATCTAGCAGATGAAAATAACATCCAGAAGATGAAAATCATGTGACATTTACCTTCATACACCCGAAGTTGATGAAGATACATGGACAATTGTAATCCACTAAATACACCAATTGGTTGTATGGATTTACATAAAGACACCTTCCGTTCACTGGAAGAGGTGAAGGATATCCTAGGTCCTGAAGTGCCTTACTTGAGTGTCTTTGGTACACTCATATATCTGGCCAACTCCTCGCTTCTCTATATAGCGTTGGTATTAAATTTGTTAGCCAGATACAGTGCAACGCCTGTAGCACGTCACTCGATCGGAGCTACGCATCTTCTACGCTACCTCAAAGGGTCAATATTATAATGGATTATCCTCCATGTTAAATGTATTTGCAGATGTAGGTTACATATTATCGCGATGACAACAGACTTTGGGTTCATGTTTTCTACACGAAGGAAAAGCTACATCCTGGAGATCTGCAAAGTATGCGACTAAGGCAACATCATCCTACCATTCAGAGAAGCTCATCATCCTAGAAGCAAATCAAGAGTATGCATAGCTACGCCCTGAAATACCTCGCAGACATAGTGACGACTGGGTCAGAGACCAGAGACATGGAGCTATCTACTGAGTCTACAGACCATGCCACTTTCCTAGCCCATCCTTGATGAAGCTACGTCAAATAAGATGAGACAGAGTACAACTCTTCAGAGGAGCTCCCTTAGATTCAGTAGCTTCCATATATGAGCGATACTTGTATAGATGAGCGATGCTTGTATTTTGTAGTTTTCTCGGAATGTTGTACATGAGATTGATGTATAGCTGTCTAGGAGATCTGCAAGCCTAAAGCTTGTACAGATCAGTGGGAGTTAAATGTAGAGTTGTACTTTCCCCCCTTAAGATATATGTTTTCCTACTAGATTTTCCATAGCCAAAGGTTTTAATGAGGTAACCACATTAGCTCAGGATCCAGAAGTATTCACCTCTCCTGATACTCATTAGCACGATGAATCCTGAAGCATTCATATGTCGAGTTTACAATGAAGGATGGATAAGGGGAAGTGTTATGAATAGGGCCTTGAGACCTTTGGTATCAAGGACTCTCGGTATCCACCATAATTGTAAAGGTCATTTTGTATCCTCCTTAATTTTTATATATATGTCATATGGCCTTTGCCATAGACTTGATTCTCAACAACGGTGAATTCTTTCCAACTCTAGCATTTTATATGTACATATATAGATTTTGCATTTAGTTGTTTCTTTTATTTTACTCTTTTACTTAATAATTTCATTGCTTCTTTTCTTACTAGTACCATTCAAACACTGAGGACAATGTTCCTTTTTAGTTGGGGGAGGGAATTAGAGTTAGGAAGCTACTTAATTTCAAAATACACAATAATTTTAATTTTATTCTCTTTTTGATAAGAAATAAATAAACTCATCTCTCTCTCTCTCTCGAGTGAGTGAGTGAGTGTGTGTGATTTTCCCTCATTCCGAATTAGTATTTTGCTAATCCCATAAGTTTCAATGTAGTGAACATTCTTTGCGCTATTATGATTAGCATAATCATGATATTGATCTTGGAATACATCAATGAAAATATTAGTAGCATAATATGTTGCTCATCATTAAAATAACAATGAGGTGGAGACTCGATATGCTACACGATGCTAGTAATCTAAACAATTTAGATCATGCATCGGAAGATAGAAAATTAAAAGTTTCTACACTAGCAATCATTCATGCCAATGATCTATTGCAAATATAAAATAAATAATTGAATAAAAAACATACCTTTGCATGTGTATACCTTAGCGATACTCGCAGATCTAAACTCTCTTTCAGTGAAGACCAGAGGCGTCACGTTTTCCTCTCTAACCAGTGCCTTAGATGTTTCACAGGATGAAGAATGTCTCCACGATCCATGATCACTCTAAGAACTTGAACAGTCCTTTCAAACCTTGTTAAAGAGAGAAAGGAGGAGAATGAAAAACTTTGATTTTGTGCGATAGTTTCTCCCTCTAAAAAGGTTTGAATTTCTCTGCACTATAAGACTATCTCATTAGAGATTGCTATGTTTATATGTGTCTCAAGAGGGCTGGGGTAGATCCCCTTATATAGTGATAGGGTCACCCTGTATTTGGATAGAATTAGGTTTTTGTATTCAACTCAACCTTATCCCTAAACGTGTAAAGAAGAAGAAGAGTTCCAATCTAATTAAAAATATATCAAGAAACTCTGATAGGAATTTGGTTTGGATTTGGACTAACTTTTAGATCAAATCCCACACCAAATTCGAATTTAGTATCCTATTTCGTCTGAACCAGTCGACTAGGCAGCTGACTGGGTCAACATACATAGCTTTTGCCTGGCTAGTCGACTAGTGCTTGATCACTAGTGGACTAGTCACTGCTAAGTTGATTTCCTCTTCTTCTTTTCTTCATAACTATTGTGAACTTTGTCCTTGTATATAATATGCTCCTATTTTGCATGAATTATCGCATATTTTCATGATGCATTTCACCCTCCAAACCCCCATTTTATACGCTTTTACGCTATTATTTGGAAAAATATGACTTTCGCAGCGTTTATGCCCATTTAAGGTATTTGGAGTGATATTGGAGCAATTTGGAGTCAATGAGACGATCGACGATGTGAGAGCACCTAGAAGACTCATGATGACATGCCTGAGGTGCCAAAGAAGAAGACGAGAGGAGGAGAAAAGAGCGAAAGATGAGAAGCTCAGGCCATCTTCAGTTTTCCAGGTGACTCGACCGAGTAGCAACAACTACTCGGCCGAGATGACACGCATGGTTAGCATGGAAATGGCCATGACCGACTCGATCGAGCAGACAGCCAGCTCGACCCAAGCTGCATCAAACAGAGCGACGAGCTATTCTCCAAGGCACTTTAGCTCGACCGAGCAGCAAATCAACTCGATTGAGCAGTTCACCTACTCAACCCGAGTCGTCATCAAACAGAGCAGCGTTTTGGAGGAAGTTCTGATCTACTGTAGCTCGACCAAGTAAGGAGGCTATTCGACCGAGCACGAAGGCTACTCGGTCGAGTAAGGCAAGCGCCCAGATCTTTAGACAGCCTCTCACTCTTTTGAGTTCTGCTATCATTCCAGTTGGCAAAGTATTTTTCTCATATTTTTTATAGATAGTAGACTTCATGAAGGTTCAACGCTGCCAAGAACGCACCAATTGGAGGTCGGATGAAATTTAGGGAATTTCTTCAAGTTGACACTGTAGTGCTGAAGTCACCTACTGGACCGAGTGCTGTGTTCTACTCGACCGAGCTGGCTGGGGCCTATAACTTAAGTTGCGGCCAGAGTTGATTTTGGGCACGAATTTCAGAGGGTTTCTTAGGTTATTTGCTCGGGGTTTGAGGAGACTATATATAGGAATTGTATCCGTCATTAGAGGAGAGTTTTAGAGGGGGTTGGATCTTATTTTCTTAGGAGTTCTTGGAGACTTTCTTTTGGAGTTAGGCCATGCCATAGGCCGCTCCCCTTGTATCAAGCTAAGTATTCTATTCCTTTGAATTCTATTTTAGTTATTATTGAATATCTCTTTGATGCATGCAATGAAGTTTTCTATCGTTCTCATATCTATTGCGATTATGAATTCTATTGCTTCTATTGAATCTATTGTTGATCCTTGCATGAATTTTGAGTAGTCTTTTCTAGTGCTAATGGATTAGCCCATGGATCTTAGGATTTAGATGTAAAGTTAGGATTTTTAGGTTACGTTGGTATAAAAGGTATGTATTTTGGTCGATCTAGCAAAGTTTATAGGAGATCTCGTACTGAGATCGTGCCCACGATCGGTGGAATCGATTGGCTTAAGGAGTATCACATAAACTTAATTAGAGAGTTAGTGGATTCAATTAGAGCTCATGACCATGTCCGGCTCGTGTCTTGATGGGATCCACCGACGAACTATATTACTAATTGACGGCTACCGTCATTGCATCAATGAGAGCCACCAAAATACATCGAAACTCTAACCCACGAGAGTGGCATGAGTTGAGATCATTCTGACCACGAGAGTGGCATGAATATTATCGATTCTTAATGCACGGATCGTTTGCGCCTGTCGTGAGAGTGGGGTTAATGTGATATGTTAGACAAATGGTGCTAATGTTAGCTGGCCATTGTTCTACATCTTAGATACGACAATCCCTAATAAAGCCAATGCAATGTAAGAGTTCTAACCTAGCTTCGATATCCGACAATCCTAGTGGTAAGTCCTAATACCCTAGTCTTTTCTTTATTCTATTCTTTTCTTTGTGTGGAGTTAGTTTGTGATATCGAGTGACACGACCTTCGCATCAATTACAATTACGACACTCCACAATCCGTATCCACCAATAAACTCGCAAGTCTTACCCAACCTAGGAATAGATAGGTAGTATAGCACCGCTTCCCCGTGTTCGATACCTGCTTGCCTATACTGTGCGCTTGCAGTAAACGACATCGTTTCGGAGTTAATTCCGGGCCGATCAAGTTTTTGGCGCCGTTGCCGGGGAGGCGTTCTGCCATATTATCTTTCTATCACAATTAGGTTGATTAGACTGCATTAAAAAAGGAGAAGGGGGGGGGGAGAGAGAGAGAGAGAGAGAGAGAGAGAGAGAGAGAGTTTTTCTGCCACATGCTTTTTCATTATTTCTATCTTCTTGTACCACTGATAAATTTTCCAGGTTGGTTGTTTTTGAATATTCACGTACAATGGATCACTTTTGCTATTTTTTAGGCGATGATTATTTGGCACAGTATGAGGCTCCAATGGAAGAATGCAGATATTATTCACAGGATACATACTATAAGATGGAAGGATATGATCAATATTCAAATGGATATGTCTACTGCGAGTCTTGTGACATGGATGGACACATGCCCTACGAAAGCCGAGTCTGTCTCTTGAGGCCTGACCATCCCCTTAATTTGACACTCGCAAGGTTTAAGGAGGGCAAGGCAGACTTGAAGGAAACCAGTGCTAAGTTGAATGAGTCACTTAATCAATTGCAGCAAGTGTTTGATGAATTCAGCAAGTCTTTTCCATCTCTTGAGCCCAAGGGAGAGACTGAGGACATTGATGCTTCCACCTCTGAGGAGACAACGGTACCAGTCACAGATGAGAGAACTACGATGAGACACTCGAGAGGTGTTGCTATAGAGCTAGGTTGCACTGTCGTCACTCCCCACTCACCGATACAGCTAGTTCATATGATGAGTGGATGGACGATTAAGATGGAGAAGACAATGATGTTATCTACCTCGCGGAGCCAGAGCATGCTTTTATGGAGGCCTTACACGTGGATCCAGAGCTTGTCACCGAGGAGGCTGTGTATTGGGACGAGGACACAGCCATTCATGATGATCCCGAGCATTACCCTCCTCCTTTAGAGCTTCCACAGCCACATCATTCTTCCACTGACACCGATGACTATCCCACAGAGCTTATGGCTCCCCTTCAGGGAGTTCTCTTTACTCCCTCACCTTTTACATTTGATTACCCTCCAGTGTATGATATTTACTATGATTCATATTTAGATGACTCATTGTGCCTTTTGCATGATACACATACAAATAATAAAGTGGCATTATGGGACATATACGAGGAGGAGATCGAGGAGTTAGCACCCATGGATGCTATTGAATATGATCAAGAGGTGCACTGGGACGAGTCTGATGATGAGGAGGAGTTACCGGATGAGTCCCAAGCTTATATGCCAAAGCTACAGGAAGAACCCGAGGTGAACAACGAGGAGTTGTCGACGTGGTGCACGAGAGTAGAGATTTATTTCCAGCGAAGTGTTGTCAACCATCCTTAATTTTAAATACTTATGTTGATGACCCTCTTTGGAATACATTTATTTTAGGGAAGAATTATCCACATCAGATTGATGCGGCTTATCTCATGCAGGGTATAGGTGGATTCCTTAGAGAGATACTGGGAGCTGCATTGCTGGAATCTGATGGAGTCTGTGGACACACACGCCTAGCAGAGACACGGAAGGAGCAGTTGGAGCAGTTGCCTGCACCAACAAAGATACTGGATCTGCCTTTTTCTATAGGTGATATCAATCCAGTAGTGTACTATTTTATGCTTTCAATAAACAAGAATCCTCTCGATAGCGGATGACCGTATATATTTGCTTGATTTGTTAGTTTAGAATAAATATCACCTCATATGACTGCAACAATAATCTTTTACACCCTACCCTTTATATGCTATATTGATTGCTATCCTCTGTATATTTTGATGTGTCACATCCTTTTGCTCACCACCATCGAGCATTTCTTTCAAGAAAAACCTTACTTTCTTATTCATTTGACTTAAACTCGCTTAGCGAAGTCGTGACATTTTTTGATCAAGTCATTTGAATAAGACTGTTTGGTATAAGCTTGGGGGAAGACGCTTTCATGCATCATTGCATGTACATGTAGTTGCATTAGGATTTCATGTTATTCATTTCATCTTTTTTCATTCACCCCCTCATATTTATCGTTGTTCCTCATAATTACCTTTATGATCACATTGAAGACAATGTGAAGTTTAAGCTCGGAGGAGTGGATTTCCATGTCATTTAGTTGCATTTTTTACTTCATTTTAGGATTTCTAGGATTTTTCAAATTTTTGCATCATCTTTTAAATTTTTCCATCTTATTTTCTTTTTATGTGTGTTCATGCATCATATTGTGTGCTTGTTTTTCTTTTCTTTCTTCTCTTTTGTATTTATTTCTTTATTCTCTTTTCCTTCTTTTGCTAGATATGTTCTTTATGATGATATCTCTTATTACTTTAGTAGCCATCACGATGCTTATATCTCTTGCCATGCTATTTGGAGTATTTCAATATCATACGATCCATGTGATTGCTTATATATTCTTTTGATGATTCCTCTATATGAATGCATGATACTAATTGAAGCCGAATGTATGAAGTAGTGTTTAGTATGCTTTTGTTAGAAATGCACCATGATTCACACATCATTTGTATATCTGAAGCATCTGTATTATTGTCTTATTCACCTTCTGTTGCATGCCTGATATGATTGTATGCTTTACTGCTTGACTTCACTATTTATTGAGATGATTAAGAATATCCATGCTTACATATAAGTTTTAGTTGAGGTATTATCTTATTGAACCATTTGTGCACATCTTATGAGTGAGCCGAGTATTACATCATTTCCTTCTCCACATATATCTTTTTATTCTCTACATGTCACTTGAGTTCATCCCTTGTAGCTACTCATACCGCATCTATTCCCAAAAATCCATTCCAAAGAAAAGTTAGCTCCAAAAAGTTTAAAAAGCCAAAAAGGAGACAAAAACCAAAATACATATCATATAGGTCCTTCAAAAATCCAGAAAGAAAAATGAGAACAAGAAAGAAAAAGAAAAATATTTCTCTATCTCATTATTGGAGCCACAAAAATACTTGGAAAAACCAAGGCAAAAATTCCATTTTCCCCTATCCTTTTCCTTTAGATGCGATGCCGCAAGCTAAGCTTGGGGGAGGTGAATCCATTTGACCATAAGAGTGAGTACGCCATTAGAGTGGAGAGGTGCACGAATGGGGAAGTTTGATAATGCTGAAACTTAGCAAAATACTTTAGTTATGTAGATTTCTTATGATTCGATATAAATATGTGAATGCAATGATTTATTCCATTCTCCATTGCATGCTTGGTGTGATTCTTATATGCTTATGTTATAACTCTTGATTGAAAGGTGCATCGCCAATGATCTGTATATTAAATTATATGAATTGCTTGAAGTGGATATGAGTTGATCACATGAATTTAGAGAGTCCCTTTTGTTGTTCTTGAAAGCTTGCAAGTACCATATTTAAGTAAGATATGAAATCTTTATAGCATGTGATTCGTATTTTCCGAGTTATCGTGATGTGCAACATATGGCTTGAGATCTGAGTGAATAATCTAGCGACCCCTTCCACTCTGTATTCTTTTTCGTTTTCTTATTTTTACCTCCTGGTGAGCTTCGTATTCGTCTCCCTCAGGGACGAGTAAGAGGTAAGCTTGGGGGATTTTGATAAGCTCATATTTTGCATGAATTATCGCATATTTTCATGACGCATTTCACTTCAAAACCCCCATTTTATATGCTTTTACGCTATTATTTGGAACAATATGACTTTCGGAGCGTTTATACCTATTTTAGGGATTTGGAGCGATATTGGAGCAATTTGGAGTCAATGACATGATCAGCGACGTGAGAGCACCTAGAAGACTCATGATGACATGCCTGAGGTGCCAAAGAAGAAGACGAGAGGAGGAGAAGATAGAGAAAGATGAGAAGCTCAAGCCATCTTCAGTTTCCCAGTCGACTCGATCGAGTAGCAACAGCTATTCGGTCGAGCTTACACGCAGATTAGCACGGAAACAGCCACGACCTACTCGACTGAGCAAACAGCCAGCTCGACCTGAGCTGCATCAAACAGAGCGACGATTTTGAGCTATTCTCCAAGACACTATAGCTTGACCGAGCAGCAAAGCAACTCGACCGAGTAGTTCACCTACTTGACCTAAGTCATCATTAAACAGAACATTGTTTTGGATGAAGTTTTGATCTACTATAGCTCAACCGAGTATGAGGGCTACTCGACCTAGCACGAAGGCTACTCGGTCGAGTAAGGCAAGCGCCCAGATTTTCAGACAGCCTCTCACTCTTTTGATATCTTCTACCATTCCAGTTGGCAAAGTATTTTTCTCATATTTTTATGCATAGTAGACTTTATGAAGGTTTCAACTCTGCCAAGAACGCGCCAATCAGAGGTCGGATGAAATCTGGGGAATTTCTACAAGTTGACGCTGCAGTGCTGAAATCACATACTCCGACCGAGTGCTGTGTTCTACTTGACCGAGCTGGCTGGGGCCCATAACTTAAGTTGCGGCCAGAGTTGATTTTGGGCACAAATTTCAGTGGTTTCTTAGGTTATTTGCTAGGGTTTTGATGGGACTATATATATGGATTGTATCCGTCATTAGAGGGGAGTTTTAGAGGGGGTTGGATCTTGTTTTCTTAGGAGTTCTTGGAGACTTTCTTTTGGAGTTAGGTCATGCCATAGGCCCTTCCCCTTGTATCAAGCTAAGTATTCTATTCCTTTGAATTCTATTTTAGTTCTTATTGAATATCTCTTTGATGCATGCAATGAAGTTTTCTATCGTTCTCATATCTATTGCGATCATGAATTCTATTGCTTCTATTAAATCTATTATTGATCCTTGCATGAATTGTGAGTAGTCTTTTCTAGGGCTAATGGATTAGCCCATGGATCTTAGGATTTAGATGTAAAGTTAAGATTTTTAGGTTACGTTGATATAAAAGGGACGTATTTTGGTCGATCTAGCAAAGTTTGTAGGAGATCTCGTACTGAGATCATGCCCACGGTCGGTGGAATCGATTGGCTTAAATAGTATCATATAAACTTAATTAGGGAGTTAGTGGATTCAATTAGGGCTCGTAACCATGTCCAGCTCGTGTATTGATGGGATCCACCGACGAACTATATTACTAATTGATGGCTACCGTCATTGCGTCAGTGAGAGCCACCAAAATACATCGAAACTTTAACCCACGAGAGTGGCATGAGTTGAGATCATTATGACCACGAGAGAATATTATCGATTCTTAATGCACAGATTGTATGCGCCTGTCGCAAGAGTGGGGTTAATGCGACACGTTAGACAAATGGTGCTAATGTTAGCTGGCTATTGTTCTACATCTTAGATGCGAAAACCCCTAATAAAGCCAATGCAACGTAAGAGTTCTAACCTAGCATCGATATCTGACAATCCTAGTGGTGAGTCATAATGCCATTGTCTTTTCTTTATTTTATTCTTTTCTTTGTGTGGAGTCAGTTTGCGATATCGAGTGACACACCTTCGTATCAATCACCATTACGAAACTCCACAATCCGCATCCACCAATAAACTTGCAAGTCTTAGACAGGTAGTATAGCACCGCTTCCCCGTGTTCGATACCCGCTTGCCACTATACCGTGCGCTTGCGGTAAAATGACATCTTTTCGGAGTTAATTTCGGGCGATCAATATATCATATTTATACTCAAAGTTTCTTCCTTCGCTTTTCGTGAAGAGTCGTCATCTATGTGAGACTCAAATATCCCGATTCCTACTTCAATAGTGACATCCTCACATCGTATCATCGATCGTGTATCTGGATTTAATATAATATAATATATGTTTTGGTGGATTTTCTCCTCATGTGTGGTTTTCGTCTCCGTAGTTTTCATTTTCGATCGATTCGTCGTATTTTTTCGTTTCTTCCTTAGAATTGTCGATTTCGAAGTATGTCACTCGTGACGGACTTCATAACGGTCGTATCTAACTATTAGATCAAGCCTAGAAGTCCTAGGAATCGATCCTGGGGCCCCGCGCTCCGTATCGGAAATTTTTGTGCTCATTAGCCGGTATAAGAAGGGGCATCGACCGACTAGATGACGATCCAGTCGGTCGGCAATCCTTCTTGGACCGACTAGTTGGCTTTCTAAATTATTCAAGAGTTACTGTTTATCGTTAGTCGGTCTAAGAACGTTGGTTGACCGACTAGGTTGCAAACTAGTCGGCCAGCAATGCTTCTTTAACCGACTAACACATCATCTTAATTTTAGTTGAGTTACTGTTTACTCTTAGTCGGTCTAAGAACGTTCATCGACCGACTAGATGCTAAACTAGTCGGTCAGTAATTGTTCATGGACCGACTAACTCTAAATCCTATTTTCATTCAGGAGTTACTGTTTACACTTAGTCGGTCTGCGTTGGTCGACCGACCGACTAGTTGCCAAACTAGTCGGTCAGTGGTTGCTCTTTGACCGACTAACCAGTGTTGAAACCCTAATTTCTGGGCAGCCGCCAGCCTAGCCTATTTAAACCCAACCCAAACGTTTTCTTCTTCCTCAACACGACCCAAAACCCTAAAATCTTCCCCTTTGAGCCCCCATCTTCCTCCAAGCCCTAAATCCATCATCCAAACCATCCATCCACTCTATCTACCTCTCATCTTCCCCAAAATCTCACCAAATCCATCAAAATCCCCAAATCACCCAAAACCCTAGTTTCCCCAAACTTCTCCAATCTTTTCCAGATCTGATCCTAGGGTTCCCCGGAGTGTTTCTTTCGCCTCCTCTTGGTAAGAAATCGATCTATCGTTGTTTTCATAACCTATTTATATTTTTATGAAACCCTAATAAATTTCATGTTGTTTGATGTTTGTTTCCCCCATAACAGCGATTTTCCCCGTAGATTGGCATCCGTGTGACGAAGTGGTCGTCATCCCCGGTGCTAGGCAAGTGAAACTTGCCACTTAGGGTTTAGGCCATGTTTTAGGCCATTTGCTAGTTGTAGGCGTAAAAGAGGCTAGGCGACGAAATGATACTCGCCTAGGCGCAAATTGGGGAACTAGCTTGACAACGAAACTAGTTCCGACATTTAGCATGTTGCACAACTACCATGTCATGTTTACTTTCCATTAACGGTACGCGAATTAATTGTCATGTCATTGCATTCTCTAAGTGCTTTTGTGATTGCGTAGCTTTGCTACGAATGCTTGTGTTCCTGGCTCGTGTTCCAGAAGCGGGCCATGTGTTGGTTGATAGCCAATGCCCGAATTGCGTGTTTCCTGGCTCGTGACCAGAAGCGAGCATAATGAGTTGCTAACTCCAACGCTCGATATTGAATTGTGAACTAAGAAACAAGCTCCCGTGCGGGGCAACCCTGGCTCACTTGCTGGGCTCATGTACAGGGACCCTGGCTTGTTTAGTGTGGGATGGGGTAAGGGTTAAGCGGCCATTCAACTGGGGGTCTGTTTGATCAACAACTGCAGTTGTAAGGCGTAAACTCTGGGGTGGGGTAGTGTTTAGTGCCGATCGGTGTGAATGATGAACCATTCAGCTGAAGGGCGTAAACATCTACAAACAATAGTGAAACGTGATTTGTGTTTAGTGCCGATCGGTGTGAATGATGTACCATTCAGCTGAAGGGCATAAGCACCTACAAAACAATGTGAATTGATTGAGAATGTTAGTAGCTTGGCTACTCTTGTCTTGTCCTGATAATTGTACTCTTGTGCTTGTTGTTCATCATGTCTTACTTGTGCACTCATGTTATAACTGCCATGTCATGCATACTAAAACTGCTAGGTTGCTAGTTGCCTTACTTTCAGTTTCCTTGCCCAAGTCTTTTAGACTTGCTGACATGTGCCCCTTTCCTCTTTTGGGTGACACATGTTAGATCCCGAGCCTGAGTATCTTGTTGAGGACGAGGTGTTTGCTGACGCCGAGCCCGAGCTTGTGTTAGACAGGGAGTATGTGGACACTGGGGACCAGTCCTAGTGTCTTCGTTGTGTTTTACTTTTGTTAGACAGTTGCTTTGTTATCGGTGCGTAGCACCTATACTTTATTATGTCGTTGCTTTGTTGGCCTTGTTCTGGGCCTTAGACTCTTTTCTTTTAGCCTGGTGGCTTTTCTGGATGTTGGACTTATTTTTCATGTTGGACAATTATGAGTTGTGAGATTTTTATTTCAGTCTCTCCTTGTGTCATTGTTGTTATTCCGTTGTGGTTACAGGGACCTGCTTATGTTTTATTGACGCTTATCGGGTTTGGGGCTTCACATCTCCACTCTCGTGCGGACCTTTTCACGTCTCCCCTCCATTTTAGGGAAGCGGGTCGTGACAGGTTTTGTTGGTGGCCCATGCAGGTCCTTCTGTAACTGCGATTTTTGGAATAGCGATAATAATATTAGAATGTCCAATAAACTAAGTTCGACGTCCGAGTCATAAGCTATCAGTCTAATCCGATTCGTTCTCTGTGTCGCTAGATGGCAGGAAGACGATTCACCCGTGGTGGGGGCAGTGGTGCGCTCCCTCATGATGAGGAGCCTGAGCGGGAACCCACCAGCGGTGAGATGATGCGGATGATGCTGCAGATGATGCAAGTGCAGCAGGGCATGCTTCTGCAAGTCCAGAATGCTCCACTTGCTCGAGCTGCCCGGGCTCTTCCGGATGCCCCTCGCTCTGAGCCAGGAGCGAAGCAATTTTGGGAGCTGGGTCCCGCATATTTTGATGGTTCTGAGAGTCCTCTGGCTGCCGATGAGTGGATTCGGAACATTGAGGACAATCTGAAGATGGCCAAGATCACCCCGGCTGGATGGGTTGATTTGGCGAGGAGGCAACTCAAGGATAATGCTCAGAATTGGTGGGATGCGGAAGAGAAGTTGTTGGTGGAGCCGATAGCTTGGGCTACCTTCAAGGCCAGATTTGAGGGTGAGTTCTTCCCGAAAGCTGCCAGGGAAGAGATGCTGCAGCGTTTCATCGATTTGAAGCAAGGGAACTCGTCGGTGGACATGTACCACCAGGAGTTCATGAGGCTTAGTCGGTTTGCACTGAAGATGGTGCAGGACACTGAGGAGAGAGCTCAGAGGTTCCTGCAGGGGCTTGCTTTGGAGCTCCAGAGTTTTGTGACCTCCTCTGACTGGGAATCTTATCAGAAGGTTCTGGTAGCAGCAAAGAGGCAGGAGCTGCTCGTGAACCAGAGGAAGGGATCTTTGGTTGGTGCTGGGAAGAGGCCTGTGGAACAGGCGAGAGCTGTGGTTAGACCTGGATTTAGGCCTAATCTGTCTGCTCAGTTTAAGAGGCCGGGAGGGCCTATTCTGAAGTCTTGCCATTTCTGCGGCAAGCCTGGCCATGTCAAGGATCAGTGTCGGAAGTTTTTGGGCCAGTGTCTGGTTTGTGGTGATGCTTCCCATGTCGCGAGATATTGTCGGCATGTGGGTCCGCTGCGGAGGGCACCTGTTGCAGCTCAGCCGTTGCAGCAGCGAGCGTCTGTTCCTGCCGGTCGTGGAGCAGCTCTTGTTCCGCAGAGGCAGGCTTTTCAGCAGGCTGTTCCGCCGAGGAGGCAGGCTTTCCTGATGACCGCTGTGGAGAGCGAGGCTGTGGATGAGGTTATCGCAGGTAATCCTCAATCTAGCTGTTACTTTCCTAGCTGGTTTTGATTGTTAGATTGTGTTGTTTGCTTGAACATGGTTGTTTGCTAGACTAGGGTTTGATTGTAAATTGCTTGTTAGGTGTGATTTTGGTGTGCACATTTCCTGCACGAGTCCTCTTTGACTCTGGTGCATCGATGTGCATTATTTCTCAGAGCTTCGTGGAGAGGCATTCCTTGTCGACGTCCCCTCTTCCAAAGAGTTGGAATATCGTTACAGGGAATGGCGTGGTCTCGGTGCATCATGGTTGCAATTCTTGCTCGTTGGTGGTCTGTGGACATGAGCTTTTTGCTGATTTCATTGTCCACGACATCATCAACTATGATGCAGTTCTTGGGATGGACTGGCTTGCGAGCTTCTATGCTACGATCGACTGTCGACGGAAGAAGGTGGTGTTCGAGATTCCCGGACATCCAGTATTTGAGTTCAGTCGTGGTAGCAGTTCGCTTGGTCCTATCAGGTTTCGGGCCAGGCCGGTGGAGGTTGTGGCTATGCAGATGGAGCTGGAGTGGCCAGCTGTGGTGCGAGATTTTGGCGACGTCTTCCCCGAGGAGATGTCTGGTTTGCCACCTGATCGAGCTCTGGAATTTTCTATTGACCTCGTTCCAGGTGCGCAGCCGATTTCGAAGGCGCCGTATCGTATGGCACCTGCAGAATTGGAAGAGTTGCGGAAGCAGTTGGATGAGCTTTTGTAGAAGGGTTATATCAATCCTAGCGTGTCTCCGTGGGGAGCACCGGTGCTGTTGGTGAAGAAGAAGGATGGTTCGCGTCGCATGTGCGTGGACTATCGGGAGTTGAATGCGGTGACCATTAAGAATAAATACCAGTTGCCTCGCATCGATGATATTTTTGATCAGCTTGGAGGTTCGAGGGTGTTTTCTAAGTTGGATTTGAGGAGTGGTTACCATCAGTTGAAGGTGAAGAAGGATGATGTTCTGAAGACAACGTTCAGGACGAAGTATGGACACTATGAGTTCGTGGTTATGCCTTTCGACGTAACTAACGCGCCCGCAGTTTTCATGAATCTGATGAACCTGATTTTCTACGACTTTTTGGATAAGTTTGTCGTTATCTTTATTGATGACATTCTGATCTATTCGAAGTCGGAGGAAGAGCATGCCTCGCACTTAAGGACGGTGTTGGAGATTTTGAGGGGGCATCGTTTGTATGCTAAGTTTTCGAAGTGCGAGTTTTGGCTGGATCGAGTTTCTTTTCTGGGGCATGTGGTGACTGGAGATGGTATTTCTGTGGATCCCGAGAAGATTCGGGCCATCAGGGAGTGGCCTGTTCCGTCGTCAGCGTCTGAGATTCGGAGTTTCCTTGGACTTGCTGGTTATTATCGGCGATTCATTAAGGACTTTTCCCGTATTGCTGAGCCGATGACCAGGTTGACGCGGAAGGATGTTGCTTTTGTTTGGTCGGGTGATTGTGAGAGTGCTTTTGGTATTCTGAAGGAGAGGTTGACGACCGCCCCTATTCTTGTTGTGCCTGATCGCAGCGGTGGATTTGAGATATTTTGCGATGCTTCTGGCAAGGGTCTCGGCTGTGTGTTGCATCAGCACGGACATGTTGTGGCGTATGCGTCTCGTCAGCTTAAGGTTCATGAGAAGAATTACCCGACGCATGATTTGGAGTTGGCTGCCGTTGTGTTTGCTCTTAAGATTTGGAGGCACTTCTTGCTGAGTGAGAAAGTGAAGATTTTCACCGATCACAAAAGCTTGAAGTATATTTTCACTCAGAAGGAGCTCAACATGCGACAGTGTCGATGGTTGGAGCTTATGGCGGATTATGAGATTGATCTGCAGTTTCACCCTGGCAAGGTGAATGTGGTTCCGGATGCTTTGAGTAGGCTTCCCGCGGTGATGATGTTGACCTTGCCGTGGAGATTGCAGCAGGATTTTTGCGAGTCTGGTGTTGAGATTGTTCTTCCTGGAGTGGCTTCGTCGTTGATGTACATGCAGGTACAGTCGACGATCGTGGATCGGATTAAGGCTGGCCAGGCTGAGGATCCGAAGCTGATGAAGATTCGGGAGCAGGTGGAAGCCGGTCTGCGGACTGACTTTTTGATTCATGAGGATGGCTCGCTGAGGTTCGGGGCCAGGTTGTGTGTGCCAGCTAGGGATATCAGAGAGGAGCTGATGGTGGAGGCACACAGTTCGCCGTATTCTGTGCATCCTGGTGGTACCAAGATGTACCAGGATCTTCGCCTGAATTATTGGTGGCATGGTATGAAGAGGAGCGTGGCTCGGAGTGTGGCCAAGTGCTTGGTTTGCCAGCAAGTGAAGGCGGAGCATCAGCGTTCGGCCGGGTTGCTACAACCGCTTCCGATTCCGGAGTGGAAGTGGCAGCACATCACTATGGATTTCGTGACTGGACTACCTTGGAGTCCGAAGCAGAATGACGCGATTTGGGTGATCGTAGATCGATTGACCAAATCTGTGCACTTTATTCCGTTCCGAGTGGGACAGTCCACTGAGGCGCTGGCTAGGAGGTATATGGAGGAGGTCGTGCGACTTCATGGAGTCCCCGTGAGTATCGTGTCGGACAGAGACACGAGATTCACATCTCAGTTCTGGCAGAGTTTGCAGAAGAGCTTGGGTACGCGTCTGAGTTTCAGCATGGCGTACCATCTGCAGACGGATGGCCAGTCCGAGAGGACGATTCGGATTTTGGAAGACATGCTGAGGGCGTGCATGTTGGATTTCAAGGGTTCGTGGGAGGACCATCTGCATTTGGTGGAGTTTTCCTACAACAACAGCTTCCAGGTGAGTATTGGCATGGCGCCTTTCGCCGCTCTTTATGGGAGGAAATGTCGATCGCCATTGAGTTGGGATGACGTTGGTGATCGGGAGTTGTTGGGACCTGAGATGATCGTGGAGGCCGTGGAGATCGTCAGGAATATTCGGGAGAGGTTGAGAATTGCTCAGGAGCATTTTAAGCATTGGGCGGATGCTAAACGTCGTCCTTTGGAGTTTCAGCCGGGCGACCATGTGTTCTTGAAGATTTCCCCGAATCGTGGTGTGATTCGTTTCGGGAAGCGTGGAAAGTTGAGCCCGCGATACATTGGACCGTTTGACATTTTGGAGAGGGTTGGTGAGGTAGCTTATCGCTTGGCCTTGCCGCCATCTTTGGAAGGAGTTCACAATGTTTTCCATGTGTCGCAGCTTCGTCGATACATTAGCGATCCGTCTCATGCGGTGGATTTTTCGGAGATTACCGTTCGCCCCGATTTGACGTATGACCAGTATCCAGTGCAGATTCTGGACAGGCGTCAGAAATCGCTTCGGAACAAGATTGTCAATCTTGTGAGGGTGATGTGGCGACACGGTTCACCTGGAGAGTCTACTTGGGAGAATGAGGATGAGATGCGAGAGCGTTTCCCACTTTTGTTTCCGGACTCGTGAGTATTTGGAAATTCCGAGGACGGAATTTTTCTTAAGTTGGGGAGGATGTAACGACTGCTTTTCGTGTATCTGGATATAATATAATATAATATATTTTTGGTGGATTTTCTCCTCATGTGTGGTTTTCGTCTCCGTAGTTTTCATTTTCGATCGATTCGTCGTATTTTCTCGTTTCTTCCTTAGGATTGTCGATTTCGAAGTATGTCACTCGTGACGGACTTCATAACGGTCGTATCTAACTATTAGATCAAGCCTAGAAGTCCTAGGAATCGATCCCGGGGCCCCGCGCTCCGTATCGGAACTTTTTGTGCTCATTAGCCGGTATAAGAAGGGGCACCGACCGACTAGATGACGATCCAGTCGGTCGGCAATCCTTCTTGGACCGACTAGTTGGCTTTCTAAATTATTCAAGAGTTACTGTTTATCGTTAGTCGGTCTAAGAACGTTGGTTGACCGACTAGGTTGCAAACTAGTCGGTCAGCAATGCTTCTTTAACCGACTAACACATCATCTTATTTTTAGTTGAGTTACTGTTTACTCTTAGTCGGTCTAAGAATGTTCATCGACCGACTAGATGCTAAACTAGTCGATCAGTAATTGTTCATGGACCGACTAACTCTAAATCCTATTTTCGTTCAGGAGTTACTGTTTACACTTAGTCGGTCTGCGTTGGTCGACCGACCGACTAGTTGCCAAACTAGTCGGTCAGTGGTTGCTCTTTGACCGACTAACCAGTGTTGAAACCCTAATTTCTGGGCAGCCGCCAGCCTAGCCTATTTAAACCCAACCCAAACGTTTTCTTCTTCCTCAACACGACCCAAAACCCTAAAATCTTCCCCCTTGAGCCCCCATCTTCCTCCAAGCCCTAAATCCATCATCCAAACCATCCATCCACTCTATCTACCTCTCATCTTCCCCAAAATCTCACCAAATCCATCAAAATCCCCAAATCACCCAAAACCCTAGTTTCCCCAAACTTCTCCAATCTTTTCCAGATCTGATCCTAGGGTTCCCCGGAATGTTTCTTTCGCCTCCTCTTGGTAAGAAATCGATCTACCGTTGTTTTCATAACCTATTTATATTTTTATGAAACCCTAATAAATTTCATGTTGTTTGATGTTTGTTTCCCCCATAACAGCGATTTTCCCCGTAGATTGGCATCCGTGTGACGAAGTGGTCGTCATCCCCGGTGCTAGGCAAGTGAAACTTGCCACTTAGGGTTTAGGCCATGTTTTAGGCCATTTGCTAGTTGTAGGCGTAAAAGAGGCTAGGCGACGAAATGATACTCGCCTAGGCGCAAATTGGGGAACTAGCTTGACCACGAAACTAGTTCCGACATTTAGCATGTTGCACAACTACCATGTCATGTTTACTTTCCATTAACGGTACGCGAATTAATTGTCATGTCATTGCATTCTCTAAGTGCTTTTGTGATTGCGTAGCTTTGCTACGAATGCTTGTGTTCCTGGCTCGTGTTCCAGAAGCGGGCCATGTGTTGGTTGATAGCCAATGCCCGAATTGCGTGTTTCCTGGCTCGTGACCAGAAGCGAGCATAATGAGTTGCTAACCCAAACGCTCGATATTGAATTGTGAACTAAGAAACAAGCTCCCGTGCGGGGCAACCCTGGCTCACTTGCTGGGCTCATGTACAGGGACCCTGGCTTGTTTAGTGTGGGATGGGGTAAGGGTTAAGCGGCCATTCAACTGGGGGTCTATTTGATCAACAACTGCAGTTGTAAGGCGTAAACTCTGGGGTGGGGTAGTGTTTAGTGCCGATCGGTGTGAATGATGAACCATTCAGCTGAAGGGCGTAAACATCTACAAACAATAGTGAAACGTGATTTGTGTTTAGTGCCGATCGGTGTGAATGATGTACCATTCAGCTGAAGGGCATAAGCACCTACAAAACAATGTGAATTGATTGAGAATGTTAGTAGCTTGGCTACTCTTGTCTTGTCCTGATAATTGTACTCTTGTGCTTGTTGTTCATCATGTCTTACTTGTGCACTCATGTTATAACTGCCATGTCATGCATACTAAAACTTCTAGGTTGCTAGTTGCCTTACTTTCAGTTTCCTTGCCCAAGTCTTTTAGACTTGCTGACATGTGCCCCTTTCCTCTTTTGGGTGACACATGTTAGATCCCGAGCCTGAGTATCTTGTTGAGGACGAGGTGTTTGCTGACGCTGAGCCCGAGCTTGTGTTAGACGGGGAGTACGTGGACACTGGGGACCAGTCCTAGTGTCTTCGTTGTGTTTTACTTTTGTTAGACAGTTGTTTTGTTATCGGTGCGTAGCACCTATACTTTATTATGTCGTTGCTTTGTTGGCCTTGTTCTGGGCCTTAGACTCTTTTCTTTTAGCCTGGTGGCTTTTCTGGATGTTGGACTTATTTTTCATGTTGGACAATTATGAGTTGTGAGATTTTTATTTCAGTCTCTCCTTGTGTTATTGTTGTTATTCCGTTGTGGTTACATGGACCTGCTTATGTTTTATTGACGCTTATCGGGTTTGGGGCTTCACAGCTCCACTCTCGTGCGGACCTTTTCACGTCTCGCCTCCATTTTAGGGAAGCGGGTCGTGACACTAGCTGAGCATGCCAACCTCAGTTTCAGAACAGTCATTATCTGGTTGGTTTCAGACTGGAATCTCTCTGAGATACTCGGGGCCTTACTGTAACATATTTCATGCAGTCCGGTCCCTTCATCAAGACTATGTCTATATGGTGTCTTGGGTATGGTTTAGTGTCAAAACCAATTACTCCTTAAACCCTTAAGTCATATGTGATCCAATAATTTATTAGTTAAATGACACTTATTAGCTCATTAATATATTCATTTACTATGTTGGACAAGGATTTACTATGGATCCATTTGACTCTATTGCGACACTAACCTCACATACCAGAGGAGATGAATTCCGGCCAGATTACCTCTTCATTCGCATGCTTCCAACTATACCCAACAGGTACCTGTGCATCAGATGTAATGCCAATGTCTAGCAAATTCCTAAGTATGTTGTCCACGTGTAAGGTCCTTTAGCGCATCTCTAGTCATAAGGACTACACTGCACCTACTGTCACCTGAGAGCTTCTTCTGACATTTAGAGTATGATAGCCATATGAAGCATCTTTTCGAGTCGTTCTGTGAACTTGTTCTCTAACAAGCACATACACATTATCTACCATGTCCTCACACCGAGTGGTTATAAGGCCAGACACTATGTATGATGGTATAGATTAATACACACTGGTTTAACCAGAATATCGATGTTCCGTCTCGATATTTCTCTGACCAGGAACATTATTGGATATATGTTCAGTGGATACATTGGCCTCATTATCATGATCTCATCATGATTATAATGTTCCTCACATAAGTCCTGGGACTTTATCCATACATCATATAACACAACCACAACCATAGGAGTGACATAGAGGATTTCATAGATAAATATTACCAAATAGCTTACTATTATTTCGAACGATATGTTTATTACAATTAGAATAATTGTCTAAAGGACATACATTTCCCAACATCTCGTACTTACACTTATAGCCAATTATTATAGTACATCATACCAATTTTACCACTAAACACTCCAGTCTGTTTTGTGGAAGGGCTTCCGTGAGTGGTCAACTGCATTATTATCTCTTTATATCTCAATGTCATAGTGTTCGTGTATTTCACGTATCAAGTGAAACTTCCTTAGGATGTGTCTAGATTTATTGTGAGATCCAGGTTCCTTAGAAAGAATAACTGCCACATTGTTATCACAATACAAAGGTATTCGATCAACAATCAAAGAAACAGCTCCAAGTTCTATTACGAACTTCCTCATCTTGAATTCCTCCTTTACTGCATCATTGGCTATGATGTGCTCAGTTTTAATCGTTAAATCAGTTACAGTGTCTTGCTTGGAAATTTTCCAATTATTGCCCCTCCATTGAGAGTGAAAACATATCCTGATAGTGACTTGTCATCTATTGCACTTTGAAAATTTAAGTCAGTATATTCTTTTACTGAAAGATTACCGCTCACACTGTATACTAAGAACATATATTTAGTCCTTCTCAAGTACTTAAGTATGTTCTTAACGACAGTCCAATGTTTGTCTCCTAGATTTGATTTATATCGACTAACTATGCCAAGTGCATATGCGACAGCTGTTCTAGTACATAGTATAGAATACATGATAGATCCTATAACCAATGCGTAAGGAACCTTACTCATGGGTTCTTTCTCCTCATCTGTCTCGGGAGACATACTCTTGGAGAGAGTGATTTCATGACAAGATGGTACCATACCACGCTTGGAGCTATGTATGTTAAAATCTTTTAACACAGTGTCTATATTCCTATACTGGGACATCCCAACATCCTATTCGGTCTATCTCTTTAGAATTTTATACCGAGTATATAGTATGCCTCTCCCAATTCAGTCGTGGAGAAGTTTTATGACAACCATACTTTGATTGATTCCAACATCTCTATGTTGTTACTAATCAGTAGTATATCATCCACATACAATACAAGAAATACGATAGTGCTCTCACTGATTTTTTGATAAATGCATAAATCATCCTCATTCTTGATGAAGTCAGACTTTTTGACTATCTCATCGAATTAGATGTTCCATCTCATTGACACTTGCCTTAATCTGTAAATGTATGTAAGCAATCTGCACGCTTTTTTGCTACTCCCACCGACTTCGAAGTCTTCTGGCTATGTCATGTAAACACATTATTATAAATCACTATTTAAAAAACCTGTCTTTACATCCATTTTCCAGATCTTGTGGTAATAATAAGTTGCCATGGTAAACAAAATTTGAATGGATTTGTGAATGGTTACTGACAAAATGGTTTCGTAATAGTCTATGCCAAGCCTTCGACAATATCCTTTTGCCACTAACCTTGCATTGAAGGTCTCCACCTTCCCATCTGCATCGATCTACTTCTTGAAAATCCATTTGTTCCCTATGGGTTTGATCCCTTCGGGGAACATCCTCCAAGTCCATATTTTGGTGGTGTGCATTGAATCCATTTCAGATTTGCATGAAAATCGAGAAAACAAATCCCAAAAATAGCAGCCAACGACTATAAATGGGCAGATTCTCAAGTGATCAAACGTCGGGTGAAGTGTTCCCAGACGGTTGATCAACTACTCAGAGTTTTGGGAACACTGCACCAGACAGCTGACTGAGGAGATGGACAGAGCAAAAAATATGAAGTCCAATCTCCAAGCAATCAGTCGTTTGCAGCACACTTGCCAGCTGGCTGATCAACTGTTCAGTTGTTTGGTAAGCCTACTTGAAACAGCTGATCAAATATGGGTCCAAAAAACAGAAAGTTCATAAAAGTTGGCTCACACGGTTGAGTCGACTGGAGTTCATGGCCCCGAGGTTTGAACCACTTTCGGATGCCTGGTCATTTAACTTCAGGCGACTGACCCACGGCTATGTGAAGCTGATTAAAAAATGACACCCAAGACGTCTGGTGCCCCTACACTAGGCGTCATCATGCTCCAAAAATCTATATAATGAGTGTTTTGAGCATAGGACCAAGTGTGATGGGTTCTACATGAAATCTAAGATACCCTAGGATGAAAATGTTGCGTATGAATGTGTGTGCATCTATTCAAGGCTTAACAATAATCTAGTAACAAGAACAAAATACATGAAGATAAAGTGTAAAATTACAATTGAAGTCCAATAATCTCAATGCCAAGCTTTTGCTCCATAGCCTTGAACCAACATCACACACCTATTGTTTTGTCTCATCATTAAGATAATTAAATATAAATCCGAGACAAAAACAAGTAGAGTCATTAGCACTACATAATTAGGGGATCTACATCAAAACAATATTGGGCTAATTGGCCAATATCCAACAATCTCCTCCTTTTCATGATGACATCTGTTATGTGAAAATAATAATAATAATCAATAAACACATACTAATGGCTCCCCTTACTTATATGCACACCAATTGTAATATGGAAAAAAATATACACAAAATGCATATAAGGGGCACTATTGAAACTGATGCAAAATGAAATACATCAATGGCAAACAACACATACATGCATACATGCATACATTTTCACATAATCCAAATAACTCTCCCCCTTGTCATTGTCAAAAAGGTGGACATTGAAAAACATTATCTCCTTTGTCATGAAGACAATATCCCCCCCCAAAAAAAATGACAAATGACATTGAGAAAAGAAAGTGTATGATACCAAATGACATTAATAATGATATATTTAGTCCTTCTCATGTACTTAAGTATGTTCTTAACGACAGTCCAATGTTTGTCTCCTAGATTTGAATGATATCCATTATTCATTTTACCAGGCTCCCCATAGATCATTAAACATGTCAAATTTTGACTCAATGAACCAATTGTAAATTATGGATACATGTGACATATCAATGCACAAATGATAGGAATCATGCACATGCATTGAAAAATTGACATTGTTATGAAAAAAATCACACCATAAGGAACACTGTCACATGATGAATTTTGGAACCATATCCAACAACAAGCTTTGGAGATATCCCAAAAATTCATCAAAGGATACTTCAAAATAGATTTTTGAAAAATCATAGCATATAAACTCTGCCTCTGTCATATCCATGAGTCAACTTTGCATATATGCAAGGTTGTAAAAAACGCTAGGCGCTAGGCGTTCGGATTGCTAGCGCCTAGCGCCCAGAGCATTAATCAGGGATTAATCGAGGATTAATCGGCCTAGGCGGACTTGCATTTTTTAATTATTTTATTTATTTTTATATAATATATTTATGTTTATATATATATTATTTGTAACGACCACTTTTCGTTGTACGGTGTTCGTGCACGTGCTTTTGGCCGTGCACGTGTTTGTTTTAGACCTTGTTTGTTTGTGAACACTTTCGTGTGATATGCCGTTGTGAACGTCTCTGAGAGTATTAAATAGTGGCACTAAATTGGAACGACGTTTCTCGAGTCGTTTTCCCACAATTTAATCTTATTCGATGAGACGTTGCGATTCTCACTTTTGACGGGAGACGTTTCTATTTTTAGTTTCGTCGTCCGACGTCGAAATGGAGATCCGTCTTCTTAGTTAGCTCACTTTCGTCATCACGACCACCCTGATATTTATTTTATAATTTTTGGAGTTCATTTGACCACTTTTATATTTTTAACAAGGTTTATAATATTTTTTAATAATTACGTTTTAAATTAATTTCGGCCAAATAAAATTTATTTGAGTTTAAAACGTTTTAAAGAATTTTTGAGCCAATTTCCAGCTCATTTGGACCAAGTCAAAGACTTGGGTGCGTTGGAGTTGGTTAGATTTGAATTTTAAATTATTTTAAACTCCTAATCTCATTAGGATTAGCCCTAGACCTAGTCAACCCTTCTACACTATATAAACAACCTTTAGGAAGACCTATTTTCGCAAGAAAATAACCCTAGCCGCTCCCAAAACCCAATTTGACGTTGCGACGAATCGTCGCAATGTTGCGACGAAGCAGCTCCGCACCGACCGAGGAAACGGCCTCATTTTCCCCGCACCGACCGGCAGCTCCACCCGCACCAAGCCCCGCCCGCTCCGCACAGCCATCGCCCCGCTTCACCGTGCCTGACCGAGAGATTCTCTCGGTCAGACCGATGGCCACCCCCGCTCACGCCCGCTTCACCGCACCGCACCAAGCCCCGCACCAAGCCCGCTCTGTCGCCCCGCTCCGCCCGCGTCTGACCGAGGCCATCGCCCGCACCGAACGAAGGCTGCAACGTTGCAATGACCCGCCCAAGCGCCTGACCGGCGCTGTCCCCCGCTCCGACCGAAGCAAAGCCCCGCATCAAGCGCTCCCCCGCACGGCTGCACACCCCAAGCGCTGCACAGCCCCGCCGCATGAGCCCGACCGATGGAGCTCCCCGCATTTGGCTGAGTACGACCGAAAGCAAACGTCGCAACCCCGCACCCGTCGCACCACTTGCCTCCGTGGGCCCCCAAGTTCTCCAGAGGTATTATGGGTCTCCCAAGGTCCCTAGGACTACTGTGGGCCCCACCTAGGTGCTTGCTCTTCGAGGATTCGTCGCGTACGACGTTGCGACACGTCGTAGCCCGTCGTCACACGTGCTAGCTTTGGAATCTGGAATCGTCGCCCCGGTTGATTGCTCTGAAATTCCCAGCGAGGAATCTAATTGGAATCTGGACTTGGAGCGCGATATTATTATTCCAACCCCCGGCGTCGCTACCCGACGCCGGTGTAGCTTTCGCGTCGTGTTGAGGTAACGCTTTGCACCCCTAGGACGCCCAACCCAATGCATGCTAATCAAGACTAAAATCAGTATTTTTAAAGTTTTTTAAATGTTTTAAATTCACTAATCAAGATTAGTAATATGGACTTTAGGCCGGTGGACTTGTGCACGTAGGATAATTGTGATTTTTGGACTCATTGGACGGTGTGCTCAGACGTCGTACCTGCAGGCAAGTGAAACTTGCCAACTCTTGTGTAGTGCCATGTTTTTAGGCCACTTCCTTGTTTTCAGCGTAAAAGAGACTAGTCAGTGAAATGATAGCTGGCTAGACGCCCACTTGATCTAGTTTGACAACGAAACTAGATCCGTCACCTAATTGATCTAGCTTGACAACGAAGCTAGGTCCAACCCTTAAACTTGTTGTTCATGCATACTAAACTGTCACGTTTACTTTCCTTATCTGTACGCACTTTTAACTGCCATGCATTGCATTCTACATGTCATCCAAGTTGATTGTTGCATTCGTAGCACATGCTACAATACTTGTACTCCTTGAATACTATTTCTGGGGAAACGGGCCTCATGTGTTGGTCAAAAGCCAATGCCCGATTTCCTGGTCCGGCTAGGTGCACCCCTATGCCATACTTATTAAAAACACTTCCTGGCTCGTGATCCAGAAGCGAGCATTCCCGTTCGGGGGTAAGGCCCTGGCTCGATACACGTGGAGGGGTAGGGATAAACGGTCAACTGAGCTTAGGAGTGGCCCGATCAGCCCTCTAGCCAGAAGACGGAATCTCTGTGCATGAGGTGCTTACTTTCCTTGTCTTGTACTTGTCTTGTGAATGATTCATGTAATACTTGTCATCCATGCCATGTTTAAATTCCATGCTCGTACTTTACTTTACTTTACCTGTTGCACTCATACTTTAACTGCCATGTCATCGCATTCATGCTAGAACTGTTAGGTTGCTTTACTTTTGCCTACTTTCAGTTTCCTTGCACAAGTCTCGTGTAGACTTGCTGACATGTGCCCCTTGCTCTTTTGGGTGTCACATGTTAGACCTGAGCCAGAGACCGTTGCTGTGCACATGATGTGTTGCTGTCGCTGAGCCTGAGTCCATGTCTGCCTAGGAGGAGTTTTGTGAATGTCAGTGATCTTTCTTGGTGACCATGCTGAGCTTTCTTTTGTTTTAGGTTTGTTGTTAGTTGTTGGTGAGTGTCACCTTGTTTTGTACGATGTACTTTTGTTGGCCATGTTTGGGCCTTTAGACTCTCTTTTATTTCAGCCTGGTGGCTTTTCTGCGATGTTGGAATTTATATTTATGGATATTCTGAGATTATTCTTTTGTCTCATTTCATTATTATTATCTTGTTTCGCTCGCATTGCAAGGACCTGCAGTTTTAAATTTTATTGACGCTTATCGGACTTGCAGCTTTGTAGCTTCAAGTCTGAGCGGACCTTCTCACGCTTCGCCTCCATATTTTTGGGAAGCGGGGCGTGACAGGTTTTGTTGGTGGCCCATGCAGGTCCCGTCTTGCAATTGCGAATTAACGAAACAACGATAATAACGGAATGTCCATTAAATAAATTGCAACATCCGAGTCATAAGCCTGGAGTCTAGTCGTTTTCTTACGACACTAAGTGGTAAGAAGACTTAGTTAGACGTCTGTGCTTGCTAGTTAGAGGCCTCTGATTGTTAGTTAGACTCCCTGTCAGCAATTGATCGTCGTAGGAGTTACCTTAGTGGTTATTGCCTAACCCTGACCATATTAGACCTCTAAAATCTCCTTTTGTCGTTCGCTTGGGTTCATCGATTTCGGACCAAGCTGAACGCATTTCGTTCCTGTCTAGCCCCTTAAAAAGTCTTAGCGCTTAGTTTCTAATCTTTAGTTGGTCGACCGTAGGAGTTTCCGTAGACTTTCCTGATTCATATCCTAGGCGTATGTACGCTTTGATCACCTGACCAATTTCCTTGCCTCGATTCACGAGATCGCCTCATGACGATCGTCGTCAATTTTCGAACCTCTCCATTACGAACCTTGAATCTCCTGAAAGTATTTTTCGACTTCCTCCTTTCCGAAGTTTAACCTTGTTCCAAATTTTAATGTATATATACTTACACTTCATCCTCCTTCGTTGATTTAAATTTTTAAAACTTTTGTCGAAATTTTTGAATAATAGTTTATAATACCTTTCCAGCCTACACTTTTGTACCTATGAAAATACATATTTCCTTTCATATATTAAATCTGAACCGTACTTTTATATTGCCCAATTCGATTTATAATTTTCCTTCCTGATTTATGCCATTCATATACTTTTCAAGTCACTTGGGATTTCAGCTTTCCGCAAGTCAATGTTATGCTCATCGTTTTCTTTATTTCAGACTTTGTAAAATTACTACTTCATAACCATTTCCTAATCTGGACCTTCCATAGTTTGGTTTTAAAGCTTTGCTATCGATTTCGATAATTCTTCTACTAAGTTAATATTATTTTTTCCGTGCACCATACATACTTTCAATTATTTTTATATCCGTACCAGACTTGTTGTGCTCGTATATTAAGAATCTTATGTAAATCAGTTTCTCATTTTTGGCGAACCTTGGTTCTCTAAAAAGTAGTTTCAATATTGATTATTTTAAATTTTCCTTAGCCTAAAAGTTTTGAAAGCATTTAATATGAGTTTAAATTCTTCTGTTACTTGATATCATTCTTGACTTTCCAAAACTTTTGACAACATTATATTAAATTACTGACGTACAAATTTTCTAAACCACGTCCTTAATATTCGTGTAAATGATTTTACTTCCTTTTATAATGATTTTTAAAACCAATAGACCATTTTCTCTTATTATGAATGTTCGACTCAAATTTATTTTGAACAACTCGTTTTATCGACCTCCAAATATTTCTTTTCAGACTGGGATTTCAACTCTTGAAGAACGACAGTTTTCAAAATCCACGTACTTTAGCTTATGCTATTCACCCTATTTTCTTTTCTGTATCCTATTTAAGCATCACTACATCTCCCTTTCCTCTACCTAAACATTCACCAGTGAATCACAGTTTTCCCTAACCAAGCTGTCTCCTTGTATTCGTCCTATCTGAACTCGTGCTTATCGATCCTTCCCTCGTCACGCTTTCAACCTCCCTCTATTGCTTAGGCCTTAGGGTCCGTCAATGTCTGTGTCAACTCTAAGTTGTTAGTAGACCCTTGGACCTTTGTGAGGTGTCGTAGTGCACGTACCTAAGTTGTGTACGTGGGCTTGAATGAGTTTGCCCCCATAGTATACTGATGCTTGCCCATTGTGTGATATATATATACTAGTCATAACCCGTGCCCATAGGGCACGGCGAAGGTCGTCTCCTGAGTGCGAAACCGAGGAGGACAGTCAGTGCACGGGTGAAATGGTGAAATGATAATCATTTCCCAAATGCATTTTTATTCCTCCAATTAAGACATTTTTTTCAAATGGGAGATCATTATTTTTGGCATTCAGAAAGGTAGCTTGTTGTCTTTCCTATACAACCATATCAAAGAAAATCTAACCTTAGAGAATTGTGTTGATATCTGTATGTTTCCGCCCAACGTTTACTGTAAACTACCATTAAAACAGGATTGGAAAGAAATTATATCAATTAAGCTTGTGTCCTCTTAATTGAGTGATATCAAATCGTGGCATGTTTGGCATCAATTAGAATTAGAATAATGTGAAATCCCCATGCACAACTCACGATTAAAAAAATTGAGCGATATCCCCACTCACAACTCCCAATTAGAATTGGAAAGAATTGTGTCCTCTTTGGCATCAAGCTTGTTGAATTATCTTTGTTCTTGGTTGCATGTCTAATCTGGATATAAGTGTGAGCAGTCTGTCACAATCTCTATCATTTAAAAATAACCTCCAGCAAGAAGTTTTTTGTCGCATTTTTATGTTTAGTTGACATGAAATGGAAATTTTTTATGTTTAGTTGATTTTAATCCCTTTGGAACAGTTCACTTTGGAACAAAATCAGTTGGAACTCAATCAGTTAAATGAAAAGTGCCCTTTGGAACTCAATCATCAAAAATTTGAAACTCAATCTGCCTATTAAACTCAATTTGTCGAAGTCTGTGTACTTTAGATATGGTAACCCATGCACAGTTATAATGCTAATGATAATGGTAAGCTGCTAATCCTAAACAGTTTATTATAATGATAATGATAATGATAATGCTAAACTGTTTAACAAATTAGACCGTGTTCACCTGGGCTAATCCTAAAAAAAATAATTGGATCGTGTTCATTAGCACGGTCCTAAACAAATAATGCTAAACTGATAATCAAAGGGCACTTTTCATTAGCATTATTAAATGAGGACCATGCAAATCAACACAGTGAATAATTCAATGAGGACCATCATAAATGATTCAAATAATTAAATTAATGCTGAGGAGCCATCATAAATAAAGTGCTTATTAAATTAATTAATGCTGAACTGGTGCTTATTAAATTAATGCTAAACTGGTAAAAAGTTTCAAATAATTCATTGGCACGGTCCTAAATAAGGTCAGTAACTTTAAGAATGAAATTAACTGGGGAACTACTAGGGAACTACATAAAAATGACATTTCCTCTACCCAAAAAAATGTAGAGTAATTCACCTAAACAGACAAATGCCAAAAAATGAAACCCAAACACTCAAAAGGTCAGTTACTTTAAGAAAGCGTTGATTTCGAACATGAAAAACAAATGCCAAACATTGATTTCAAATGTCAAAAATTAACCAAAAAATGTCAAAAATTAACCGAAACCATAGGGATCAGAAATTAATGAATGAAATTGAGAGAGAGAGAGAGAGAGAGAGACAGAGAGGAGAGTACCAGAGGACGTCTTGAATCGAGGACGTCACAGATGAGTTACGTTTGTGGGATGAAGGTTGAAGGATGAAGAGAACAGTTTGTTAGTGGGAATTGAAGACAACAGGTTGTTGTTGGGAATGTTGAGAACTTGTAAATGAGGGCACGGGAATTGAAGACAACAGGTTTTTATTTTTTAGAACCGTTCCTTTTCAAAACAGTCGTAGGATCCAAAGTTAGAACCGTTTTTTTTTCAAAACTCAGTTTTAAATAATTGTGTGTGAGTAGATTATCCTAGTCATAATTTTGGAGACACGTAGGTCAAAATTGAGACACGTAGGACAAAACTGCCATATAGGACAAAGGTCATGCATTATATAATAGATATCACTCAAAATCTCATCTCTTGTCCAATTTCTCTTGTCCAATTTTTCTTATCCAATTTCACTTGATAACATCCCTCTTTTGTATATAGATATCTCTTATCCAATTTCTCTTGTCCAATATCTCTTATCCAATTTCTCTTGATAACATCCCTCTTTTATAATATAGATATCTCTTATCCAATTTCTCTTGTCCAATATCTCTTATCCAATTTCTCTTGATAACATCCCTCTTTTATAATATAGATATCTCTTGTCCAATATCTCATGTCCAATTTCTCTTGATAACACCCCTCTTTTATAATATAGATATCTCTTATCCAATTTCTCTTGTCCAATATCTCTTGTCCAATTTCTCTTGATAACATCCCTCTTTTATAATATAGATATCTCTTATCCAATTTCTCTTGTCCAATATCTCTTATCCAATTTCTCTTGATAACATCCCTCTTTTATAATATAGATATCTCTTATCCAATTTCTCTTGTCCAATATCTCTTATCCAATTTCTCTTGATAACATCCCTCTTTTATAATATAGATATCTCTTATCCAATTTCTCTTGTCCAATATCTCGTATCCAATTTCTCTTGATAACATCCCTCTTTTATAATATAGATATCTCTTATCCAATTTCTCTTGTCCAATATCTCTTATCCAATTTCTCTTGATAACATCCCTCTTTTATAATATAGATATCTCTTGTCCAATATCTCTTGTCCAATTTCTCTTGATAACACCCCTCTTTTATAATATAGTATCTCTTATCCAATTTCTCTTGTCTAATATCTCTTGTCCAATTTCTCTTGATAACATCCCTCTTTTATAATATAAATATCTCTTATCCAATTTCTCTTTTCCAATATCTCTTATCCAATTTCTCTTGATAACATCCCTCTTTTATAATATAGATATCTCTTATCCAATTTCTCTTGTCCAATATCTCTTATCCAATTTCTCTTGATAACATCCCTCTTTTATAATATAGATATCTCTTATACAATTTCTCTTGTCCAATATCTCTTATCCAATTTCTCTTGATAACATCCCTCTTTTATAATATAGATATCTCTTGATAACATCCCTATTTTATAATATAGATATCTCTTATCCAATTTCTCTTGTCCAATATCTCTTGATAACATCCCTCTTTTATAATATATATATATATATATATATATACACACACACACACACTCGGAGTTATCCGTGATATTATGAAGTTGTTTATGTGTTAGTAGTTATAGATTTTGGTGTGGATAGCTATACTATACTAGGGATGCCTGTGTATATAAGAGTTTGCGTTGAAATATCTAAGAGTGTATGTAATTAGAGGTACTTGTAATGGTTGAAATAATTTGATTTGGTGTGTGTATGCTAGGTGTGATAATAATAGGTGTGTGTATAGTTAAGTGAGTAGGCCTATTATATGACCTGTATGCTAGTACGTATGAGTATGTGCTCGTAAGTAGATATATTTAGTGTTTAGACGTAAGTAGTTATGTTTTGTTGCCTGAGTATATAATTGTTATGCATATGGTAGTAGGATTATAATTTTGATTGATATTGCTTGCTTTTCGGGATGTTGCATGCGTGCATACCGTGAGGTATACACGACTATTGCACATCTTAATTATGTACGTATGGATGTGTTAGTATACTAATTATAGGTAGTAGGCCATGGTATGAATATATGTGTTACATGTGTGTGACTATACGATGAATACGTATGCATGTATTAGGGAGTGTATTATAAATATTACGTGCGCTGATGTCTGTATTATTATTATTATGGTATATAGAGTGATTGAACTATGTGAGTATTACCTGACTAAATATTAGGTGTGAATGACTTATGTTATGTATACGGTTGTATTGGTATACATACATACATACATACATACATACATACATACATATATATATATATATATATATATATATATATATATATATATATATATATGTTGGAGTGGTATCGGTATAGGTATAAATGTCGTGCTACGTATATAGAATATTCTGATATGTGTATTGAGTCTCACTCAAGATTGAGTGGGTATACTTTAAGTATATTGAATGTATGTCTGAAGTTTGAATATAGCAATGTTTGATGTATGTATAGTGATAGGAGTGTTTGTGCCTGGTTGTGCTACGCACATGATTGTGGGTCGCTACGCCAGTATATAGTTATAGGTGCTGGTCTTGTGGTATAGTAATTTACTAAGGACTTGTTGTGTGAACGTATGTGTACTAGCTAAACTAGGTGCGTAGATGTACTGGATATATGATGGTATGATTGGTGTATGTAAATGAAATGTTAGCGTGTATGGGTGTGCACCATGCACGGGTAAGTATGTGCTTAGTTATAATTATTGGTGACTAAGATATATGTGGCGTGTCGTAAATATAATTATAGGACCGTATGCGATGAGAATATATGGTGAACTATTTGCATGCATTGAATGACTATATATTGTGAAACTATAGCAGTGGTGAATATATATATATATATATATATATATAGTGAAACTGGATTTAAATAATGGTATGGTGTGACTACATGAGTTGATGTGTTGGATGTATACTAGGGAATATTAGAGGGTAGTATACCCTTGATGTTTGGGCATAGGTAGCTATCTATATGTAGAGCAACGATTGTATTTGCTAAGTGTGAGACTATCTTTATATGAGTATCTGAAATATTGTTTTGTGTTTAGGTAAGTAGTAGTTATATAAGGGATGTATGCTTATATATATGATTTAAATACATGTATGAAATTGACTGACTATAATAGGTATAAGTATATGACGTATGTGAATGTATACATATATACGTGTTGGTAGTGTTAATGTTTGACTACCTAGTGCGTATATGAGCACCTGTAATGACTATACCTGGTTTGAAATATAATGTGACTTGATTGGGGTAGTTATTAGAGCGACTAGATATATTAGAAAGTCCGAGGACGGACTTTATTCTAAGGTGGGGAGGATGTAACGACCACTTTTCGTTGTACGGTGTTCGTGCACGTGCTTTTGGCCGTGCACGTGTTTGTTTTAGACCTTGTTTGTTTGTGAACACTTTCGTGTGATATGCCGTTGTGAACGTCTCTGAGAGTATTAAATAGTGGCACTAAATTGGAACGATGTTTCTCGAGTCGTTTTCCCACAATTTAATGTTATTCGATGAGACGTTGCGATTCTCACTTTTGACGGGAGACGTTTCTATTTTTAGTTTCGTCGTCCGACGTCGAAATGGAGATCCGTCTTCTTAGTTAGCTCACTTTCATCATCGCGATCACCCCGATATTTATTTTATAATTTTTGGAGTTCATTTGACCACTTTTATATTTTTAACAAGGTTTATAATATTTTTTAATAATTACGTTTTAAATTAATTTCGGCCAAATAAAATTTATTTGAGTTTAAAACATTTTAAAGAATTTTTGAGCCAATTTCCAGCTCATTTGGACCAAGTTAAAGCCTTGGGTGAGTTGGAGTTGGTTAGAATTGAATTTTAAATTATTTTAAACTCCTAATCTCATTAGGATTAGCCCTAGACCTAGTCAACCCCTCTACACTATATAAACAACCTTTAGGAAGACCTATTTTCGCAAGAAAATAACCCTAGCCGCTCCCAAAACCCAATTTGACGTTGCGACGAATCATCGCAATGTTGCGACGAAGCAGCTCCGCACCGATCGAGGAAACGGCCTCATTTTCCCCGCACCGACCGGCAGCTCCACCCGCACCAAGCCCCGCCCGCTCCGCACAGCCATCGCCCCGCTTCACCGTGCCTGAACGAGAGATTCTCTCGGTCAGACCGATGGCCGCCCCCGCTCACGCCCGCATCACCGCACCGCACCAAGCCCCGCACCAAGCCCGCTCTGTCGCCCCGCTCTGCCCGCGTCTGACCGAGGCCATCGCCCGCACCGAACGAAGGCTGCAACGTTGCAACGGCTGCAACGTTGCAACGACCCGCCCAAGCGCCCGACCGGCGCTGTCCCCCGCTCCGACCGAAGCAAAGCCCCGCATCAAGCGCTCCCCCGCACTGCTGCACACCCCAAGCGCTGCACAGCCCCGCCGCATGAGCCCGACCGATGGAGCTCCCCGCATTTGGCTGAGTACGACCGAGAGCAAACGTCGCAACCCCGCACCCGTCGCACCACTTGCCTCCGTGGGCCCCCCAAGTTCTCCAGAGGTATTGTAGGTCCCCCAAGGTCCCTAGGACTACTGTGGGCCCCACCTAGGTGCTTGCTCTTCGAGGATTCGTCGCGTACGACGTTGCGACACGTCGTAGCCCGTCGTCGCACGTGCTAGCTTTAGAATCTGGAATCGTCGCCCCGGTTGATTGCTCTGAAATTCCCAGCGAGGAATCTAATTGGAATCTGGACTTGGAGCGCGATATTATTATTCAAACCCCCGGCGTCGCTACCCGACGCCGGTGTAGCTTTCGCGTCGTGTTGAGGTAACGCTTTGCACCCCTAGGACCCCCAACCCAATGCATGCTAATCAAGACTAAAATCAGTATTTTTAAAGTGTTTTAAATGTTTTAAATTCACTAATCAAGATTAGTAATATGGACTTTAGGCCGGTGGACTTGTGCACGTAGGATAATTGTGATTTTTGGACTCATTGGACGGTGTGCTCAGACGTCGTACCTGCAGGCAAGTGAAACTTGCCAACTCTTCTGTAGGGCCATGTTTTTAGGCCACTTCCTTGTTTTCAGCGTAAAAGAGACTAGTCAGTGAAATGATAGCTGGCTAGACGCCCACTTGATCTAGTTTGACAACGAAACTAGATCCGTCACCTAATTGATCTAGCTTGACAACAAAGCTAGATCCAACCCTTAAACTTGTTGTTCATGCATACTAAACTGTCACGTTTACTTTCCTTATCTGTACGCACTTTTAACTGCCATGCATTGCATTCTACATGTCATCCAAGTTGATTGTTGCATTCGTAGCACACGCTACAATACTTGTACTCCTTGAATACTATTTCCGGGGAAACGGGCCTCATGTGTTGGTCAAAAGCCAATGCCCGGTTTCCTGGTCCGGCTAGGTGCGCCCCTATGCCATACTTGTTAAAAACACTTCCTGGCTCGTGATCCAGAAGCGAGCATTCCTGTTCGGGGGTAAGGCCCTGGCTCGATACACGTGGAGGGGTAGGGATAAACGGTCAACTGAGCTTAGGAGTGGCCCGATCAGCCCTCTAGCCAGAAGACAGAATCTCTGTGCACGAGGTGCTTACTTTCCTTGTCTTGTACTTGTCTTGTGAATGATTCATGTAATACTTGTCATCCATGCCATATTTAAATGCCATGCTCGTACTTTACTTTACTTTACCTGTTGCACTCATACTTTAACTGCCATGTCATTGCATTCATGCTAGAACTGTTAGGTTGCTTTACTTTTACCTACTTTCAGTTTCCTTGCACAAGTCTCGTGTAGACTTGCTGACATGTGCCCCTTGCTCTTTTGGGTGTCACATGTTAGACCTGAGCCAGATACCGTTGCTGTGTACGTGATGTGTTGCTGACGCTGAGCCTGAGTCCATGTCTGCCTAGGAGGAGTTTTGTGAATGTCAGTGATCTTTCTTGGTGACCTTGCTGAGCTTTCTTTTGTTTTAGGTTTGTTGTTAGTTGTCGGTGCATGTCACCTTGTTTTGTACGATGTACTTTTGTTGGCCATGTTTGGGCCTTTAGATTCTCTTTTATTTCAGCCTGGTGACTTTTCTGCGATGTTGGAATTTATATTTATGGATATTCTGAGATTATTCTATTGTCTCATTTCATTATTATTATCTTGTTTCGCTCGCGTTGCAAGGACCTGCAGTTTTAAATTTGATTGACGCTTATCGGACTTGCAGCTTTGTAGCTTCAAGTCTGAGCGGACCTTCTCACGCTTCGCCTCCATATTTTTGGGAAGCGGGGCGTGACATAATTTAACATACATCAAATATTTAATACATACTAAATCAAATCCAGTTTACCTACTTTAGAGTATTTGTGTGCAACAAAATAAAATTTAAAAGATACTCTTATGCAATTAAGCCATTTACCAAAAATGCCCAGACACTGCCCAGGAGCCGCCTAGGAACCGCCCAGAGCGCCCAGACACCGCCCAAAACGCTTAGGCGGCCGATTAATCCCAAAAACGCCCAGATTGACCGCACAGGCCATACTCGGGGCATTTACTGGCCGCCTAGCGCCTAGGCGCCGCCTAGGCGGCCGCCCATGCCGATTTTTAGAACACTGCATATATGACATGAAAACCCCCATAGATCCAATCCAAAATAAGAATTTTGAAAATAATTTTTGATGTAATGAGAAACACACAAACACAAGTTGGATGCAAAATAAAATTTTGAGACAAGTGATGTTAGGATGAAACTTGGCATTAGATGGATAGACATGCATTGGTGTAGAAAAAATTCTCTTGGCATGTCTATTGTGAATTGATTGCCTCTTGACATAAAATGAATCGCATTGATTCATATTCACAGTGCTGTGTTTTACATGCTTCTTGTTGGAGTGTGGTTATACAAGAAGGTATGATGTGTCTTCTTAGGATTTTGGTAGGATCGTTGTTTAACTCCATGAGAAGAAGTGGTGAGTTGGGAACCAACCGTTTAGTAATAATCCAAAACCCCACGATGATTTACCAGATGTTGTTGTTTGAGCACATCATTGAGGTAATCCCTGGATGTCACAAACTTTCGGAGTTTATGGGATTCCTCATCGCATTTCAAAGTTAGGGTTGAAATGCAGGATTCTAAATCAAGATTATTAGCTTTCAATTGGTCATTTTCTATGCCAAGATCCTTGATTCGAGAAAGAAGTTATTCTTTCTCAACAACACCTAATTGGTGTGTAGCATGCATAGATGGATCAACACAAGCAATAGAGGGAGTGTTCCCTTGACTAGCTAAGAATAAATCATGCTTAGACTTAACAAAAGTTAAAGCTTTAGCTAGTTTATTGGGAGAGACCAACATTACCTTATTGTTCTCCCGAAAGTCCTCCATGTTCTCCTCCTTCTCCTCTTCTTCATTACTCTCCTCCTCATTTTCCTCATCGCTTGAACTTGAGCTTGAGGATGATACCTCCCCAAATTCCATAAGACACTTTGGCATAGTCCAATCCTCTAGATCACATGCAACATCTACAATGGATATGAATGTGCATTCATCATTGTCTTCACACTCTCTCGAGTCATCTGAAGAAGACTCATCCCAAGTTCAAACAAAAATATGATTTTTCTTCTTCTTTCCTTTCTATTGCTTCTTCCCTTTGCATTTATACTTCTCTTCTATCTTCTTTGGGCAAGCATTAACAAAATGTCCTATTTTGCCACACTTATAACACACAAAAGAAGTTTTGTTAGTATTGAAAAATAAATTTAAAGCTTTCTTACATTGTGATGGATTCATGATACTCATGAGTTTGTTGGTAATATCCATTGCCAGTCCATCTTCAACATCACTTTCTTAATCATCTCGTTCCTCCTCGCTAGAGACATGCTTGAGCTTCTTCTTCATCTTAAGCTTCTCATTGGTTGAATTGAACTTCTTCCTCCATTCAATCTTCTCATCAACGGCCTTGAAAGCGATCCCCTTTTGCTTCTCCATAAGCTTTGAGGATTGCCACTCCTTCTTATGTTGCATCCTCAACTCGTAGGCCATACTATTTCTAATGCATTCCATTAGATTCTTTGATTCCATTGGCATTGGACTCCCATTTTAGGGTGAGTTCATCTAGGAACTTTGTCACCCTATCCACTTGAGAAATCTCCTTCCCAAGTCATTCCAAAGCATTCATGATCTCGGTGAACCTAGTGAACCTATCGGAGATGCTTTCTCCATCCTGGATCTTAAACATCTCATATTTAGAAAGAAAAACACTTCGTTTCGATTTCTTTACGTTTGAGGTTCCCTCATCTGTAACTTCCAAGAGATGCTTTGCACATCGAGATGCAGTTGAACTCGTTTGGATGAGAGCACAATGACTCACATTCATGGCTTGTTAGGTTGTACTTGATCAAGTCCTTCTCTGCCTTAGTCCTTTGAGCCGCAGGCTTGTCGGCTTTCTCAAATGGAGCTTCGGTGATGTCCCAATGTTCTAGGCCTTCTAGCCAAATCATCATCTTCACCGTCTATGAAGGATAATTTGTTCCATTAAAGAGCCTTGGTTGAACGGTGGAATGTTGGAAAACATGTGCCCGCGAGGCCAATTATTTATAATTGGGACATCTAGTTCAAAATGAAAGTATGCTATCTGGTAATGTTTATCTGAGTATAATCATAATGTTTGTCTGCAATTTATACTTAGATAAAGTCCCGAGACTTAGTGCGAGGTCAAACAAGTATCGAGATGAGGATCTCGATCATGGAAGTGTTTCGACCGCTAATAGCATAAGTCTAAAACTGTTCATAATCGTAGATGTACCAAGAAAGGACATCGATGCATCAGATAGACTATTGTGTGCTCTCTCTTCGCCAGGTGTTGGTGGCGATGATCTCTAGCAAAATCGGAGACGAGACACATGTGTTCATTAGAGAATGAGTTCACTGAATGACCCAACGAAAGATGATACATGGTAGCGCATACAAAACTTTCAATGGTAGCTCTCAAGTGATGATAGACAAGTTGGTCCTTTGACTGGAGGCCATTGTATGAGCCTGTGCGTGTACATTGTCACTTAGATTTTTGACCTAGCTTCGAGGCAGGGCCTGTTAAAAGTTCTTAGGTTGGGTGACACTTGAAGCATACGAGTGAAGTAGTGGCTAAGAGAGGATTCGTTACTCCCATATGTGGGGAGTTAGAGTCGCGGAATCAGTATAGTCCTTAGCAAAATCCTTGGCTAAGTTGTGTTGGATATGATCCATCAAAGACAAGCTAATACCGAATGATGCTGATTGATAGTGAAGCTCTTAGTAGTTGACTGTGAACCATACCATAGGCTTTGCAGCGACATAGTATTGACGAAGAGAACAAAGCTGTGAAATTCATCACTGACATAGACAATGTTACTCCCGACAATGTGTATGTTAAGGGACAGACCACGTAATTATGATACCGAACCAGGGACGACATCTGCTGCTCGCGGTCACTATCGTCAGGGGCTATAAGTCCCACCTGTAGTAGGGTCAGGTTATAGGGTCTCGCACATGCTGAGATTCTTGTCCAAATAATAATAGGAACATGCATATGCTACTCGCAGTTACTGACGTGAAAATCGAGCCTTGAAAAGCATAGAAAATGCCCAAACTGGAGTCTTAGAATGTACATGACCAATCTAGCCCAATTATGACTCAGGCAAAAGCCCAAAAATAGACTCAGTCAAAAGCATGTGTGTGCCTGGGGTCAACTCAGGCCTGGGATCCACCCCAGGCATGCCTAGGCTCAGCCCAGGCCAAATATTGGCCCTACAGGCTGGCAAGCCTGCCCGCTTCGAGCAGGCGCCTGCCCGCTTCGAGTAGGCACCTGCCCCAAAGAAGGTGGTCTCTCGGCCACCTGTGGGCACTACGGTATAGTGCTATGTGGAACGTGAATTGGGTAGTTTTTGGGCCAACTTTGAGGGATCGTTTGAGGGGTCAAACGACCTCAGAATTGAGCACCATTTGTTTCTATGCGATATCCGTTTAACGTTCTTCAAAATGATATATCATTTTGATTCTGAATATTACTAAAGAGGAAGAATTAATTTCTCAAACTTTAGCCCTCGAAGGAGGAAAAATTTGAGTCAATTTGAATTCTGTTCCCAGATCAGATATGATACTCATCTGAAGGCTCAACTCTCCTTATAAATAAGGTGTCCCTCTTCCTCCTAAACTTACACCAAGCCCAGATCAAGGGAGCTCATCCTAAATTACAGTGTGCAAACCTAGATCTAAAGGCGACAAATTTTTTTCCTCCTTTTCCTCTTTGCTTCCTTCAGGTTCTAGCAAAACTTGAAGGAAGTTTGGATCAGATTCGAAGCATGTGGCACGGATTCAGCTAAGGTGAAATTTCTAGAGCAAGTGGTTGTAAGGACCATCTACCTTGCAATACTAACAACAAACACTCTAGAGGGGGGACTAGAGTAATGTCAATAATTATACAATTACAAATAAAACTTACAAATGCGGAATTATAAGTGCACGAGGAATTTAATCATCACAATTAAACATACAAAAACACTTGAGATTTTACCCCGCTTTTCCAACTTGGGTACATCTAGCCACAGCAAATATTCACTATAATTATATACAAGACAGTTAATACAATTCCTACATAAGGGATACCATACACAAGGGATTTGTCATTCATAAGGACTCAACCAACCTTACACAAGGGTCAAACTCCCACACAGAGAGAAACTAACTTCCACACAAAGAATTAGAGTTGTCCTACACAAGGACTAAACCAACCCTACACAAAGGTTAAACTCCCACGAAGAGAGTATCTAACTCCCACAAGAGAGTTAGGGTTTCAAGTAAAATATGAAACAAATAGGCTGTTACCTATGCCTTGATTAGATGAACTTACTCAACAATGAATGCAAGGCATAGAAAAGGATCTCCAAGTGTTGAGATGAGCTTGATTACACTTGGATGATTTTCCTTGAGTTAGCTTCAATGCATGAAGAGGAATGTGCTCATGAAAGGGAAATGAGAAATAGGAGTGGCTTTGAGTTTCTTAATGATCTTCAATATTAACCAAGAGTTCCAAAAGTTCTAAAAGAACTAAGCACAGTCATATATATAGGAAGACAAGAAAACCCCATAAATCCAAGCAAAGATGCCAAACAAACAAATTTGCAACGGCTCTATTTTCGCAAAAATCGTCAAGGACAGGCGACTGCTGAAGAAGAGTCAGGCGCCAGAGCAACAGTTAGATTTTCCCACCAGCTATAATCTGAGCTATGACATGCGATTGTAGAAGACTACACAGGTGCATCTATAGTTCTGCAGGTGCCTGAAAAGACTTCAGCAGGCGTCTGCCACATGGGATGGAAAGGAGATGAGAAATGTCAAACTTACGCACTTGTGCATTCAGACGACTTATGAACAAAGTTCAGGCGCCGAAAGATTAGTAGGTGACTGTAAACTCTACATCAGTCGACTGTTATATAAGATGGATTTGAGCACAAAATTGACAAGTGCTAGGCTCATATTTTACACCTTTTTTCTGCATATTTTCATGCCATTTCGATTGCTCATATCGTGATTTTCATGATTATTTGACGATGTTTCGATACTTTTCACTATTTCTTGTTTTTCTTATGATTTCAGGAGATATGTAGCAATTGGGTGCAATTTGGAGCCTAGAGGACTTGCACGCATGTTGGAGCATCGCTCATGATCATATCGGAGAGTTAACGGCACTGGAGGATGAGTGGAAGAATAAGAGCGTCGAAGGAATCGACGAGGAAGCAAACAGAAGAAGAAATGAGCTCTGAAACAGGCCACTCGGCTAAGCAAGGCAGTTAACTCGGCCAAGTGACCTAGCCTACTCGGCCGGGCAAGACTGACACGACGACATCTGCCAGCCTGAGTATATCAATGTACTCGGCTGAGTGGTGAATTCCACTCGGCTGAGTAAGAACTCCTCTCGCCCGAGTGGAGGCCAAAATTTCAAAGAGAGCCAAACTGACTTCTCTATTTTTTGGACGATCTGTAGACTGACATACTCAGCCGAGTCATAATTCTCTCTCGGCCGAGTGATATTTCCACTCGGCTATGTGGCGCAGACGCCCAGTCGAGAAAACTAGGATTTCTGGCGGTGCAAGGGTAATTTGGTCTGTATTTTTTGGTTCTTTTGAGCATGTATTTAAGCCCAGTTTTGTCTCCAGTCACATGGGAGACCAGATAAACTTTTTATAACTATTTTTCCTTAGTTTCTAATCATATTTAAGCTTTTATATTGGTGAGAGATTGAAAATTGGATCATAATTTTCTATTGAAAGCTTCTTGGGTGACGTTGGTTTGTCTTGATCTCTTGCAAGTTTTGATTTTTATGCTATATCTCTTATTGAATCTTGATTGCATGATGAATTCCATTGTTGTTCTTGTTTTCCTATTGATTTCTAATATGGTTTGTGAGTAGTTCCTTTTCTCTAGGGCAAATGGATGAACCCTATGGATCTAATGTTTGAATTATGAGATATTTTGAATTGCTATACTTTTAGGCTTGATTGAAAGGTTAGATCTTGATTGATTTACTACGGATAGATAGGGATTTCTCTTGGATCTCATGAGCTCGACAAAGGATCTTGATCCAAGGAAAGCCTTAGATATTCGATTTAGGTTTATAATCGAAATTCCCTAGATTTGGTGCACGACGGTGACCAAAGCTAGCATTTTTATTGTTCTCCTATACTCATATTCGTTGCACGACATTGAATGGATACGAACTATCAAGATCAAGATCCAAACTCAAGTTGCACGACATCAAGGTTGAATTTGGATTGGACGAGATTTCTGATCTTAATGCTAGTACTCTAGACTAGGCTTGCACGACAGCGATGCTCTAGTTTAGAGTGCTATGGACCTACAATAGCACGACAGCGTGAGTTGGTTCTCCAATTAGTTGCGGCAAGTTCACCTTGACTCAAGTTTGACTGCATGATATTTCGTAACTCACGTCGATGACTTGAAAATCCATAGTGGGGATTCCCTAGCCCTAGACATCTTTATTATATTGAATTTACATCGTTACTCAAACGATTGTTATACCATGCATTCTCAAACGATTTTTCCACCAAATGGCTTAGTAACCAAAATAGAGTACTGTCATTAGTCCTCTCTGTGATTCGATACCCGCTTGCCACTTAACCGTGCACTTGCGGTAAGGCTACATTGTTTTCCAGGTGTATATCCAGGAGCGATCAAGTTTTTGGCGCCGTTGCCGGGGAGGCGACGGTATTTTAATTTCTTTACTTAGCTATTTTACTTTCTTTATTTTATTTTCCTTTATTTCACTATCGCACTGATAAATCTGTAAGGATTGCCTTACCCTTGCAATACTAACAACACACACTAGAGGGGGGTGAATAGTGTAATGGCAATAAAATTGTCCAATTAAAATTTAACTTGCAAATGCGGAATTATAAATGCAAGAGGAATTAAAAGGCACAATCAATCCAAATGCAAACACACAGTTTTACCCTGTTTCCCCAAACTTTGGTACATCCATCCACACCAATATTCACTATATTCCCATACAGAGAAGTGAATACAAATCTCACAAGGAGATACCCCACAAAGAGGATTTATGCCCTACACAAGGACCCAACCAATCCTATACGAGGATCAAGACTCCCACACAGAGAATCATTAACTCCCACTCAGAGAATTATGGTTAGCCCTACACTAGGACACTAAACTCCCACAAAGAGAGTTACTCCCACAAATTGAGTTATTCCCACAAAGAGAATATCCTAAGTTCCACAAAGAGACAACCTCCCACAAACAGAGAAAGTTCTAATTCCCACAAAGAGAATTAGAGACACAAATTACACCAAGTAAATACTCTAACCTGTCATGGCCTGTTTAGCTCTATACGGAGACTGATACGGTAGCTCTCTACACGCGAGTAGAGAGAGTATAATGAGTAGATAAGGAGTGATTTGGCATGAATGTGGCTCATGGCAGTCATGTAAATTTGTGAAAAATATAGGGGCATTTTGGTCATTTGACTACACGGGTGGAAGGGTGTATGTAGAGTAAAAGTGGGTGTGTAAAGAAATGTCAAACTTGTAAATTTAAAAAGAGTGGGTTAGCGTGTGAGGGGCTAGTGTGAAAAGGGATGGGTTTAATGGCACACCCGTAAATTTTTAGAAAGGTCAAGGGCAAAACGGTCTTCTGGCCAAAAACTGCTGTGCGTACATCCTGGAGTTGTGTGTGCATAAAGTAATGGCAAACTTGTAAATACTTGGAAGTTGAAAGGTAATTTTTGAAAGGGTATTGGGGTAATTTTGCCATATGCATGCTTATCTTGAAGAGAAATCTAGAATTAGGATTTTTTATTTCATTTCTACATTCTTCCTTAACTTTCTTCTCTTTTCTTCTCTTTTCTTCATTCAACCTTATCCTACTTACCTATGGCCAAAATTTCCCCCTTCCCCTTGCCATTTCTTCAAGCTCCAAAAACCTAATTTCATTTCAAAAATTGAAGAAAACCTTAGCTCAATTCAAGGAGAAAGAAGGGTGGAAGGAGGAGAAAGAAAGGAGAGAAAGAAAGAGGAATTCTTGAGGTAGGATTCTAACTATGGCTTGTGAATTTTTATTTAGGGATATGAGAATTTTAGCATGTTATTTAAGTTGTTTATGATCTTAATTTCATGTATCATGTTTGATTTAGTCCCAAAGATTCAATCTTTCCCATGTATTTGCAAGCAAATCACTCTCTCCTGAAAAACAGAATTCTGTAGGTGTGTTTACACATCAATTTTAATTTCTGTAGTTGGAATCACTCTATGAAAAAAATACATAGATATAGATCTTGAATTCCTACCTTAAATTCATATAACATTTGTCATATGTTGAATTCAATAAGTAGGAGTAAAAATTCATTGTTTGCAAGGTGTCTGAAATTCTGTCAAGCTGTACACATTTCAGTAAAACGAGCACCACTACCTGCACACTCTATGGATTTTGTTGATTTTGGTCTTGTTGGAAACTTAAGAAGTTTTTCTAGATTTTTATCAGAGTGCTCATATTCGTAATTCTGGCTCCAAAATGCTTAAAATTGGCTTTGAAGACAGCTGCAGAAATCTGTCTGCAGAACAGATTTGACACACTTGACTAAATAATTCACTATAAATCATATACTGCATATTTTTATCTGATATTTTATCTGTGAATCCAGCACTATAATATCTCCAACTTTCATTCTTTGAGTTTTGTCAAATTCACAAGAGAAATGGGTTAACAATGCTGTCTTTCTAGCTGATTTTGCAATTTCAGTATGCTGAATGGTGTTGGGTGAAGTTGGAAGTGTGTGATATTGCTAATGTTTCACTCCAAAATGCATGAATGAAGTTGATACATGTATGTAAGTTTGGTTAAGCTATTTGTTACTAAATTTGATGGTGTGATATGTCTCATTTACATGACGAACGCCATATGTTCGATAAAATGCCCAAATGAATTTGTAGTTGGAAAAACTAGAAAATTGGCCATTTAAAATGTTGTGCCATGTAATAATTTTGTCAACTTGTGTATGGTCATTGAACATTATAATATCTGACATGTTAACTGGGATGACTCGATCTGCTCTAAGGCGGGTGAGCATCCTAGTATTAGGATGGGGGAAGTTTGGGTATAACTTAACTTTAAGGGGCTGGACTGAGAAGTTGGGAAAAGTGATATATGATATGCGATACTTGTTGGATATGGAAGACGTTAGTACACCCTTGTAGGGTATGTACGAGGGAATACGGACCTCGAATGTCGCGTACACAAAGTCGTGCGCAAAGGGAATATGTTCCCTTGCGGAGAGGATCTCTAGATTGATAGGAAAGTCGCATTATATGTGCATAAGTGCATGCGACATATGGCTAATAAAGGGGTAATATCTTAAGCTTATATTGTACCATGCATATGGTACAACTTAAGCTTATAATATGCTATGTACGATGGTACACCTTAGTTAAATTGTTCCAAAGGAACAATTGCTCCTAAAATAACTACCTTGGGGGGCTATAAATAAGACCCAAGGGTTAGCCATTTTACTAACACTTTTGCATGGCATTCTTGCATGCATTTTCATTCTAGCGAAGCTCTGCCGAAATACTTCCTCTCCCTTTATCCAAGTTCTTAATCTAAAAGTAGAGATTTAGATTGTGGATTTAGTAGCCTTACTCCGTTCGTGAGAAGACTCGATCCGTCGTGGCGAATCCGAAGGCGAAGTTCGTAGACTACCGTGCCGCATACGCAAGCGTAAGTCTCAACTTCATTTATCGATCCTAACTCTGTTTTGGCAGGATCCAACATTGGTATCAGAGCCATACGGGTTCGCCCCGGTCAAACCGCCGTCCCGTCGAAACTATGAACGAGTCGTTGTCTTTTTCACGAATGTGTATCCTACCATTACAGATATGGTAGGAACACTTCGTGACGGAGAGAACGCAGCGGTTGTTCTTTTCACGTTAGGGTCTCCTATCATTACGGATATGGTAGGAACTCTCCGTGACGGGAAGAACCGACCGTTCACGTAGTATGTTATTTTTCATTTTTGGCACACGGCCATTAGAAAATAACTAATTTCTCGACGAACGGGTGCTTCATCGAGGAAGATGATGGTAGTTATCTACATCAGAGAAGATGAATTTTGGTGCATGTGCACCATAGCCAAATGGGCAATGAAGGCCATGCACCCCCCTTCCCCATGCGGAGGGGGTTGGCTACGGCCAATAACCACCACGGCCATCGCTCCGGCGTGGAAGTGCGGCCACCCCATGAAGGGGGGGGACCGGCCATGGCCAAAGGGCCATGGCCGGTCAAGGCCAATGAGCCATGGCCGGCCACAGCCAGGGCCAGGGAGCCCTGGCCGCGGCCTGGCCTGGCCAGGGCCTCCCTGGCCGAGGCCAGGGCAGGAGCCCTGGCCCCCGGCCAGGGCCAGGCCTCCTTGGCCGAGGCCAGTGCAGGGGCCCTGGCCTCAGGCCAGGGGCCTGGCCGCCCTGGCCGAGGCCAGGGCAGGGGCCAGGGCCGGCGCCCTGGCCGGCCTCGGCCAGGCCGAGGGGGCCAGGGCCCCTGGCCAAGGGGCCAGGGCCCCTGGCCAGCCAGGGCAAAGGCCCTGGCCGGCCAATTTTTTAAAGGCCAATTTAGCCAGGGGCCCTGGCCGGCCAGGGCAAAGGCCTTGGCCGGCCAATTTTATGAAGTTTTTAAAAGCCATGGCCCCTGGCAGGCCAGGGCAAAGTCCCTGGCCGACCAATTCGGCAAAAGGCCTTGGTCGAATATGAACGTGCCGACTAGCCCATACGGGGCCAAACGACAGTCGTTTGCATCTCTCATACGGGGGGAAACGCCTGGATCCATACGGGAGCCGACGACGATAGTTTGTAGAAAAATCCCAAATGGGGGATCCGACCTTGGCACGGCTACGGCTCATTCCCGACAAATGGTCAGGAAGTGCCGAATGTTTCACTAGTATCATAAGGGTACTAAGTTGAAATATACATTTCGTTTTGAAAAATACGTTTTCAAAAACGCTTTTTCCGCTGCGAAGTACTATAAGAGTACTAACATTTGATAAAGTGAGGGAGAAATATTGAAAGTTACTCTAGATGGTGATTGGAAACGTAGTGACTTTTCCGATTCTAGAATAACATCTTCAATATTTTTCGAAAGTAACTTATCAAATTATGAATATCATTCCAAGTGGGAGTTGATTTTAGAACTATCCATATGTGATATTCTATTATCATTTCAAGTGGGGATTATATCTGAAAAATATGTTTTCAAACTCGTTTTTCCGCTGCTAGTACTATAAAAGTACTATTGTTTGATAAGTGATGGGGGAATATTGAAGGTTGTTCTAGATGGTGATTGGAATCGTAGAGACCTTTTCGATTCTAGACCAACATCTTCAATATTTTTCGAAAGTAACTTATCAAATATAATATAATTCCAAGTGGAATTTGAATTTTTAGAACTATCCAAATGGGATATTCTATTATCATTTCAAGTGGGAGTTATATTTTAAGAATTTTTATGCAATGTTTTGATCAAACCTTCGTTTTTGTGTCTTTTGCAGCATTTTAAAAGTAAAATGTCTTCCGCTTCAAAGAATATCGTTGCTGAGTTAAACAAAGGTGAAAAACTCAACGGCGATAATTACAAACTTTGGTCCATCAAGATACAATACGTTCTAGAGGAGCAAGAAGTGCTCGAAACTCTAAAGAATGTTATGATTGAACCCGAGTTGGGCACTACAGCCCAACACCGACGAGACAAGGAAGCTTTTGATGCTTGGTCTCGGAAGAACAAGATAGCGCGCATTACGTTATTAAGCAGTATGGCTGATGACATAATGCGCATCTTCCGAGAACATGACCTAGCCATGGACATATGGTCCAAGCTAGAGGAGAAGTTCGGTGGCACATCGGTGTCCAAACTTCGCGCCTTAACTATAAGGTTCGATACATATAAGAAACGTCCAGATCATTCCATGGGGAAACATCTGCGACATATGGCGAACCTTATCTCGGAGTTAAAGGATGCAGGTCATGTGCTCACAGATGAGCAACAAATCTAAGCAGTCATACGTTCCCTACCAAATGGGTGGGATCAAATGAAGATGCATCTCACTCACAATGAGAGCATCAAGACCTTCAGCGACGTTTCCAAGCACTTCGAATTAGAGGAAGAGCGGCTTGCGGCTGCCAAGCCAAGTGCAGAAGTGCACATGGTTGCTAAATCCTCACACGGGGGAAAGAAACGGAAAGATCGTTCGAAGTTCACTAATGAACGTAATAAGCAACCTGAGTCTACCAAGAAACCCAAACATAAGGGTGGGCACAAGAAATGGCACAAGAAGAAAGACTTGAAGAGGATCAAGTGCTTTAAGTGCAACAAGCTCGGTCACTATGTTCGTTCGTGTACGAGTGGAGGCGACGAGGTAACTTGTAAATATACTAGTTACATATGTGTTTCTAGTTCAATATTTCTTGTGGAATCTAATCCATTTTGGATAATTGATTCAGGTGCCACCGACCACATAGCAAGGGACAGACGGTCCTTCGTGGAGTATCACCGGATACCCCAAGGAACGAAGTGGATCTATGTAGGAAACAACACACGTGTTGAAGTGAAAGGCGTTGGGACTTGCAAGCTAGTCTTGGACAACGGCCACACTCTCCTACTTCATGATGTCCTCTTCGCTCCAGATATTCGAAGGAATATAATTTCTGTGGTCGTATTAATGGGTCTTGGCTATAACTGGTTTTTTCATGATTGTAATGTGGACTTAAGTTGTAATAATACTCTTATTGGTACTGGGTTTGTATTTAAAGGATTTATTGTAATGAGTACAATGTATGATTCCTCATGTAATGAAAATTTCCTTATTGCAAATTCTAAGACTTATGAGTCTGATGTGATTTGTTGGCACGCAAGGCTTGGTCATATTGGACCAACGCGTATGGATAGACTTGCCAAACGTGGCCTTCTATCCAATGTTTCAAAGGTTGAAATGTCGACCTGCGAACATTGCCTTGTGGGGAAATCTTGTCGCAAGCCGTTTGGAACCGGCACAAGGGCCGAGGTTCCATTACAGCTTATCCATTCGGACATATGTGGTCCGATGAATGTCAAGACAAGACGCGGAAAGTCCTATTTCATCACTTTTATTGATGATTTCACCCGATTCGGACATATCTATTTGATATCCCACAAAAGTGAAGCTTTGGCTTACTTTAAAAACTATATGAGTTTAGTGGAGAATCAATTAGATCGCAAGATTAAGGTCTTGCGAACCGATAGGGGCGGTGAATATCAATCAATAAGTTTTAAGGAACTTTGTGATGAAAAAGGCATAGTGCATCAGGTAACTATGCCTTATACTCCTCAACAAAACGGTGTTGCAGAAAGGAGAAATAGGACTTTAATGGAAATGGTCCGTTCAATGATGGCGCAAGCTAACTTGCCAATCACCTTTTGGGATGATGCATTATTGACGGCCGCTTTCATTTTAAACCGCGTACCCTCGAAATCAGTTAGCTCCACTCCTTATGAGTTGTGGAACCAAAGGTCTCCTGACTTAAACATTTTGAAACCTTGGGGTTGTGCATCCTACGCACATATTTCCTCCCATAAGTATGGCAAACTTGGGCCAAGGGGAAGGAAATGTATCTTTATACGATACGCAGAAAACTCCAAAGGTTATGTTTTTGTTAGTCAGGAAGACAATGGTGGGCTACTTGAGTTTGAGTCGATGGATGTCACTTTCTTGGAAAACGAGTTTCCAAGACAGGGCGAGATAAGTCAGGACTTATCTCTATTTGAGATTTATGATCAAGAAGGATTACCTCATTCGAGTGGGAGAATTCTTGGTGAAAACGAAAATACGTTTCAACCTTCACCAATGGATTATACGAATGACGATTATCCTATTCCATACGGGAATAATGATCCAAGTGGGAGCAATTCTAACGACATTCCAAGTGGGAGTGATATTAGAATTGATCTAAACTCAAGTCAACAAGGACGTGAAGAATCTCAAATACGACGTAGTAGTCGTACAAGGTTAGCTCCTCTAAGATTTGAGGATGAATTTCCGCAGACCTTTATGACTTTACTACAAGAAGATGACGAGCATGCTACTTTCAAACAGGCCGTATCTTGCCCTGCTAAAGACAAATGGATGGAAGCGATGCAAGAGGAGTTAGAATCCATGAAAGTTAACCAAGTCTGGGACTTAGTTCACTTACCCAGAGGACGTAGAGCTATTGGGAACAAATGGGTTCTCAAGATCAAGCATAAGGCTGATGGCTCTATTGACGGATATAAAGCTCGCCTTGTCGCGAAAGGTTTTACGCAATAGGAAGGGATAGACTACGAAGAGACCTTCTCACCTGTTGTTCGTTTTACCTCAATTCGCCTGCTTCTGGCAATGGTAGCTTGCTTAGACCTCGAATTACATCAAATGGATGTAAAGACCGCCTTTCTCAATGGAGAATTGGACGAGGAGATCTATATGGAACAACCAACAGGGTTTGTAAAAGAAGGAAACGAACATAAGGTTTGTAAACTTCTTAAATCCATATATGGTCTTAAACAATCCTCGAGGCAGTGGTATATACGATTTCAAGAGGTTGTCTTATCAAATGGATTTTCCATGCTTGATGAAGATAACTGTGTATATATCAAGAGGAATAAGAACAAGTATGTTATTATGTCTCTATATGTAGATGACATCTTAATAGCCGGAAATGACAAGGGCTTTGTGATGGATATCAAGGCTTGGCTTTCATCAGTTTTTGAGATGAAAGACATGGGAGAAGCCGCATATATCCTTGGAGTTAAGATTTCAAGGAATCGTTCGAAGAAACTTCTTTCTCTTTCACATGAGACTTATATAAAGAAGGTTCTAGAACGTTTTAATATGCAGGACTGCAAGTCCATTGATACTCCAATAAGCAAGTGCGACAATTTATGTCTGAAATCATGTCCGAAGAACCAAAAAGAGAAGGAGATTATGGAAAAAGTTCCATATTCCAGTGCAGTTGGTAGTCTAATGTACGCTATGATGTGTACAAGACCGGACATCTGTTTTGCCGTTGGAATGGTAAGTCGTTACCAATCCAACCCAGGGCAAGTACACTGGAAAGCGGTTAAGAGGAGAATGCGGTATCTCAAAGGAACTGCAGACTTTGCTTTATGCTATCAAGGAGATGCCTTGAGGCTCGAAGGCTACACTGATGCTGATTGGGCGGGTGATCTCGATGAGCGACGATCGACCTCAGGATATGTTTTTCTACTCGGATCTGGTGCAATATCCTGGAGTAGCAAGAAACAATCCTGCATCGCACTTTCAACCATGGAAGCCGAGTTTGTAGCATTTAGCATGGCAGTCCAAGAGGCTGTTTGGCTAAGGAAGTTCTTAGACAGGCTAATTAATGCAAGTGACTCAGGTGTTGTACCTATACACAGCGACAGTCAAGCATCTATAGCCTATGTCAAAGATCCTAAATTCCATTGTAAGACCAAACACATATATCCGCTACAAATTTGCAAAAGACTATGATAAGACCAAGAAGGTAGACATAAGGTACATATCTACGCATGAGATGATAGCGGATCCGCTTACGAAGGTGATCCCCAGAGATGTGTTTTACAAACACTTATCATCTCAAGGATTGCGTAAGAGCTGAGTTGTACAAATGTAAATTTCCATGTCTGTAAATGATCAAAATTAATAAAAGAATAAGTTCTTTTTCAAACATTGCATATGAATTTCTTAATAAATGTTTGTGTACATTTTGAAATTTCAGCTGAATTCTAGTATGTCGGACAGATTGAGGTTGGCTCTCTCACATGAGCAACCGCCTTATTCTATCAGACGGATGGAATTGAGATGAGACGTGTTTGAAGTCAAAATCATCAGACGGATGATTTAAGAGTCATGACTTAAACAAAATGGTCGCATGAAAGATCTGCATCATATGGATGCTTACAAAAGATCTAAGAGGATTTTTTGGAAATCCTATCTGTCTAAATGCGGGATGTGAGTCCAAAGGACTATTTGAGTAGAATAAGGGACTCAAAGTCAGACATTGTGGTGTCTGATCATCATCCTTACAACATCATTGAGACATACACTCCCTGGAAAAGGAGCGATGTTGTAATACGTGTTCATACCACGTATGCATGTTCGACCACTGAGTTAGTAGCAACAGTGTTTGCTATTATGTGAGACTCAAAGGCCATATGGGCCTTAATTCTTACCCTCAAGGACTCCAATTGGTTCCTTTAGATTTGACGAGATGATCGCTATCTTAGCGTGTTACTTATGGGCTATGATAATTCGGCTCGGCGGGGCACGTTAGAAAAGCGAGTCTAGTCAAGATCAGAAGGTTCGCAAGAAGAGGAAGATTGATTTCATATTCACATTTGGACTTTAATGATTCAAAGCTGGCCAGCCAATTGTGATCCAGATGGGATTCAATTGTTGAATATAAAGTATAAGAAATGTGAAGAAATAATCTAGGGTAAAGCATGCGTTGAACTACTCAACTTTGCACCTTCGAGGTCGTTGTGTATCTCTAACAAGTGCACAACAACAGACTCTACGCGCATGACGGTCGCACGGTCTATTTCTCGGTATGATGGATGAAAGAACTAAGAGAAAGACGTTCTCTTACAATCCCCTCAAGTGTGAGTGGGAGATGTTGGATATGGAAGACGTTAGTACACCCTTGTAGGGGATGTACGAGGGAATACGGACCTCGAACGTCGTGTACACGAAGTCGTGCGCAAAGGGAATATGTTCCCTTGCAGAGAGGATCTCTAGATTGATGGGAAAGTCGCATTATATGTGCATAAGTGCATGCGACATATGGCTAATAAAGGGGTAATATCTTAAGCTTATATTGTACCATGCATATGGTACAACTTAAGCTTATAATATGCCATGTACGATGGTACACCTTAGTTAAATTGTTTCAAAGGAACAATTGCTCCTAAAATAACTACCTTGGGGGCTATAAATAAGACCCAATGGTTAGCCATTTTACTAACACTTTTGCATGGCATTCTTGCATACATTTTCATTCTAGAGAAGCTCTGCCGAAATACTTCCTCTCCCTTTATCCAAGTTCTTAATCTAAAAGTAGAGATTTAGATTGTGGATTTAGTAGCCTTACTCCGTTCGTGAGAAGACTCGATCTGTCGTGGCGAATCCGAAGGCGAAGTTCGTAGACTACCGTCCAGCATACGCAAGCGTAAGTCTCAACTTCATTTATCGATCCTAACTCTGTTTTGGCAGGATCCAACAATACTTACACCCACTCGCCTTTACCGGGAGTGGAGGGGACATACTGAGGTTGTGTTACTATGTGGAGAGTCTCACTCCTACCAGGGACGGGGGAGCTGAGAGGCCTGGCGTATAACGCCCATGTCCACTGTGTCGTGTGCTATATTCATCCCAAATTTGGGGTGAGGTCCAGGCCCTTATCTTTAGGTGATACCCATGCTTCCAAATATATCACTAACATCAACTAACTAATGAACCATATATGTGTTGTTGTTGTTGTACACTTGTGTGTTGTACTTTTTACCTTGGTTGCTTGTACTCTTATTGTCGTTACACGCATAACCCTAAATGATTTTTCCTGTCCTATTTAGTTTACTACTGGGCATGTTTGACGTGCTCATTTTACTTTTCAGGTTTTGAACAGAGGTCACCAGAGCAGAGTCTCCCACAGGAGATTCCTTAGATGTGGGTTTGAGTTTGGGTATACCACTCTTTTGGGATGTGTCTTGTAGTGTGAGTTGGGTTGAGTGGGGAATGAGTTGTCTTTTGTAGTTATGTTATATGTTGGTGGCTTGTAGCACTTCTCATGTATGTACTACAGACAGTTCACTTGTACTTGATTTGGTGTGTGGTACATTCTTTAGTTATGTGGTTTTGTGGATATGTACTCTTTGTGATGGCTATATGTGTTGATTCTTCCTTTTATATAATGTGATGTATGATTCCCGCATACGCAGTAGCCTGCTTATTGTGTGTTTACCTTACATTCTTGGTGTATACCATGGCTTGTCAGGCTCCATCCTCTCTTTTCTCCGCTATGGGACGTCGTATAGGTATATGTGAGAATGGGGCGTGACAGGTTTAGTGGTGGCCCATGCAGGTCCGCTCAGACTGCGATATGCGAAAGGATGCTACATCCAATACACTTTAATGCCGTCACATATGGTACTAATTCCACTTGTGCTGTCTTCTTTCTCTGCAGAATGGACAGTGGAAACGGGATATCTTCATCAGAGATGGAGCACGCTGAGCCCTCTTTGATGGAGAAGATTTTGCTTGGTTTCCAGGCGAGGCTGGGTCAGCAGGCTGAGATGCTCACCAAGATGCATAGTCAGAAGACCCCAGGCTTCAAGAAGTTCAGGGCAATGAAGCCAAGGACTTTTTCTGGCAAGGAGACAGCCCTGGAGGTCGGTGAGTGGTTACTGCGCACGGAGGATGACCTCACAGCTGTTGGATTCCCATTGGAGAGTTGGGTTGATGCGGAAAAAAAGGCAGCTGACACATCAGGCCCGAGATTGGTGGGATGCCCAGGAGCGGCACCTGACAGGACCTATCACTTGGAAGACTTTCAAAGAGCGTTTTGAGTCCAAGTTCCTTCCAGAGACTGCACGGGATGAGCTCAAAGAGCGTTTTGAGCAGTTGACTCAAGGCCGGCGGAGCATGGACGAGTACGATGCCGAATTTTCCTTGCTGAGCAAGTTTGCCCCTGAGCTTGTTTCGACGGATGCCACCCGACCTCGACGCTTCCGTATGGGGCTGGATCCGGAGTATAGAGCGGTGATGTCTACACAGAAACCGACCACACAGGAGGAGGTGCTTGAGGCAGCAAGACTATATGAGATCCATTTGCGGAGCATAGGGAAGATGCCTATAGGTGATAGACGACCATCAGGACCACAGAAGGCATTATCCCGAACAGTACAGACGTCACAGTTCAAGAGGCCAGGAGCCCCTGCAGTGACACAGAGACGTCCGACATGCCAATTCTGTGGCAAGACTGGTCACGAGCAGAAGGAGTGTAGGGTTTGGGCTAGGCAGTGCTTCGCTTGTGGTGGTCAAGGACACATTAGCAGATACTGCCCGCAGCAGGGTGCCTACCCGACCCCGGTAGCACCCATGGCTACTAGACCGATGCAGCCGCAAGCTCTTCCACTTGGTCCACAGTGGCCATCTCTTCTGGCACTAGCTGGGCCAGGCACACCAGCCCCTAGAGGACCCTCCTTGCCTCCTCAGCGACAGGCCTACTAGAATACAAACTCTACTCCAAAGTCACAGGCCTTTACAATGACGGCAGTAGAGGCAGAAAACTCAGGCCATGTTATCACTGGTATGGTTCTAACTCTCTCTTTACTTTATGTTATATCACTTATTGCCTAGTTATGATAGGCATTGGTTTGATTTCTTGTTGGCTTCTAGGTATGGTTAAAGTAGCATCTTTTCCTGCCTTAGCACTTTTTGATTCTGGGGCTTCACACTGTTTCCTGTCCCGAGAATTTGTGGACAAAAATGGAATACTAGTTGACTCCTTCACTGTTAGTTGGAATATTCACACAGCGAATGGTGTGATCAGGAGTACTTCAGGGCTCCGTAGTTGTCCAGTGGAAATTTGTGGTCGGGAGTTATATGCTGACTTCCTCGTGATTGAGATGCCCACCTTTGAAGCAGTGCTTGGGATGGACTGGTTATCGATGTTTTGTGCCACTATTGATTACAAATTAAGGAGGGTAGTTTTCCAGATTCCCGATCACCCAGAATTTGAATTCAGGAGAGGCAGTTGCACATTAGAACCTGTGAGATTCAGAGCGACCCCAGTGGAAGCGGAAGTGTTGGCGATGGCCATGGAGGCGGATCCGGTTTTACCCAGGGTTGTGCGAGACTTTCCCGATGTCTTCCCTCATGACAGTTATGGACTTCCTCCTAATCGATCATTAGAGTTCACCATTGACTTGATACCAGGCACGCAACCCATTTCGAAGGCTCCTTATCGTATGGCACCACCTGAGCTGGCTGAGCTTCATAATCAGTTAAAGGACTTATCAGAGCGAGGGCTGATACAGCCAAGCGTGTCACCTTGGGGCGCACCAGTGCTTTTAGTGAATAAGAAAGATGGGTCCCGAAGGATGTGCATTGATTATAGGGAATTGAACAAAGTGACAATAAAGGACAAGTACCCACTTCCTCGTATCTATGACCTCTTTGATCAGCTTAGTGGATCTCGAGTCTACTCAAAGTTGGACTTAAGGAGCGGTTATCACCAGATTAAGGTTCGAGGGTCCGATGTTCCGAAGACAGCTTTTCGAACCCGTTATGGACATTATGAGTTCCTGATGATGCCCTTTAGTGTGACTAATGCTCCAGCTACCTTCATGAGATTAATGAATCAGGTATTCTTTGACTATTTGGACAAGTTCGTGGTAGTCTTCATTGATGATATCCTGATATATTCCAAAGATGAGGAAGAGCATGCAGAACATCCGAGGATTGTTTTGGAGACTTTGAGGCAGCATCAGTTATATGCTAAATACAGTAAGTGCCAGTTTTGGCTGTCTAAAGTGGCTTTTCTGGGGCACATAGTTTCAGGAGAAGGCATATCAGTTGATCCAGAAAAGGTGGCTGCAGTGGAGAAATGGCCTGTCCCCAGGACGGTTTCAGAGATTAGGAGTTTCATGGGGTTGGCTGGCTATTACAGGAAGTTCATCAAAGATTTCTCTAAGATTGCGGCACCACTTACTCACCTGACTAAGAAGGATGTTGCTTATGTCTGGTCTGAGGAGTGTCAGCATGCATTTGAAGAGTTGAAGAAAAGGTTGACTACTGCACCAGTTCTGACGATTCCAGACCGTTCTGGAGGATTTGAGATTTTCTGTGATGCCTTTGGCAAAGGGCTTGGATGTGTCCTACATCAACATGGACGTGTGGTAGCTTATACCTCTAGACATCTGAGGGTGCATGAGCTAAATTACCCTACACATGACTTGGAGCTGGCAGCCGTGATTTTTGCCCTAAAGCTGTGGAGACATTATTTGTTAGGGGAGCATGTCAAGGTGTACATCGACCACAAGAGTTTGAAGTATGTGTTCACCCAGAAGGAGCTCAATATGGGACAACGTCGGTGGCTCAAGTTGATGGCAGAATATGACATCGATCTCCAGTATCACCCGGGGAAGGTAAACATGGTCCCTGATGCACTCAGTAGATATCCAGCTGTGATGATATTGACCTCTCAGCCTCAGCTCCAGTGGGCACTGCGACAAATGGAGGTAGAGGTTGTTCTTCCAGGTGTTAAAGCAACCATGTTGGGTTTGCAAGTCCAGTCTGATCTGGTGGGCCGAATCAAGGCCGCACAGTCAGGAGATGAAAAGCTAAAGAGGATACGAGAACAAGTAGAGGCCAGACTTCGAACCGATTTCCGCATTCACGAAGATGGCTCTCTTAGATTTGGGACTCGGCTATGTGTGTCGGCTGGTGCTATCCGAGAGGAATTGCTTAAGGAGGCCCATAGCTCCCCTTATTCCATTCATCCAGGTGGGACAAAGATGTATCGCGACCTGCGACAGCATTACTGGTGGCATGGGATGAAGCACAGTATAGCTAGAAGTGTGGCCTCATGTTTGGTCTGTCAGCAGGTGAAGGCCGAACACCAAAGAGTTGCAGGTCTGTTACAGCCCCTCCCCATTCCTGAATGGAAATGGCAACATGTGACGATGGACTTTGTGACCGGACTACCCCGCACAGCCAAGAGAAATGATGCAATTTGGGTAATCGTTGATTGCTTGACCAAGTCTGCACATTTCATTCCCTTCCAAGTAGAACAGTCTACCGAGCATTTAGCTCGTAGATATATGGAGGAGATCATGAGACTTCACAGAGTTCCTGTTTGTATAATCTCTGATCGGGACACCAGATTCACCTCACATTTTTGGAGAAGTTTACAGTCTAGTTTGGGGACTCATCTCAAGTTTAGCACCGCATATCATCCTCAGACGGATGGACAGTCCGAGCGAGTTATTCAGATTCTTGAGGACATGTTGAGAGCTTGCATGCTGGACTTTAAAGGATCCTGGGAAGATCACCTGCACTTGGTGGAATTTGCTTACAACAATAATTATCAAGCAAGCATTGGAATGGCACCGTTTGCTACCTTGTATGGAAGGAAGTGCAGATCGCCTCTAAACTAGGACGATGTTGGGGATCGTGAAATCTTAGGACCTGATTTGGTGGTGGAAGCGATCGATTTGGTACGGACAGTCAAGGAGAATCTTCGTATCTCTCAGGATTGCTATAAGCATTGGGCAGATACTAAGAGGCGTCCATTGGAGTTTCAGCCATGCGATTATGTGTTCTTGAAGATCTCCCCGACACGTGGCACGATTCGGTTTGGTAGACGAGGAAAGTTGAGCCCGAGGTTCATTGGTCCATTCAAAATCTTGGCTCGTGTTGGTGAGGTTGCCTATCGCCTTGCCTTGCCACCCTTCCTTGAAGGCGTCCATGATGTGTTCCACGTATCTCAGCTTCGGAAATATTTGGGGGACCCTAGTCATCTCGTCGACTTCTCAGAGATTGAAGTGCGCCTTGACTTGACTTATGAACAGCAACCGGTTGCCATTCTGGATCGGAGACAGATGATACTAAAGAAGAAGGCCATAAATCTAGTAAGGGTTATGTGGCAGCAAGAATCTCCTGGTGAGTCCACATGGGAGCGCGAGGACGAGATGAGAGACAGATACAATCACCTGTTTACGTAAGTTTCTTGACCCTGTATCAATATCTTGTTTGATAACCATGAGTGTAAAATTTTGTGGAGAATGGTGTAGGGTAATAAATAGACAGGCCCGGGGAATTATAAGTATTTTCTTCCTAGACTAGAATCCTTGAACTTGGAAAGTTCGAGGACGAATTTTAGTTTAAGGAGGGTAGGATATCATGGCCTGTTTAGCTCTATACGGAGACTGATACGGTAGCTCTCTACACGCGAGTAGAGAGAGTATAATGAGTAGATAAGGAGTGATTTGGCATGAATGTGGCTCGTGGCATTCATGTAAATTTGTGAAAAATATCGGGGCATTTTGGTCATTTGACTACACGGGTGGAAGGGTGAGTGTAGAGTAAAAGTGGGTGTGTAAAGAAATGTCAAACTTGTAAATTTAAAAAGAGTGGGTTAGCGTGTGAGGGGCTAGTGTGAAAAGGGATGGGTTTAATGGCATACCCGTAAATTTTTAGAAAGGTCAAGGGCAAAACGGTCTTCTGGCCAAAAACTGCTGTGCGTACATCCTGGAGTTGTGTGTGCATAAAGTAATGGCAAACTTGTAAATACTTGGAAGTTGAAAGGTAATTTTTGAAAGGGTATTAGGGTAATTTTTCCATATGCATGCTTATCTTGAAGAGAAATCTAGAATTAGGATTTTTTATTTCATTTCTACATTCTTCCTTAACTTTCTTCTCTTTTCTTCTCTTTTCTTCATTCAACCTTATCCTACTTACCTATGGCCGAAATTTCCCCCTTCCCCTTGCCATTTCTTCAAGCTCCAAAACCCTAATTTCATTCCAAAAATTGAAGAAAACCCTAGCTCACTTCAAGGAGAAAGAAGGGTGGAAGGAGGAGAAAGAAAGGAGAGAAAGAAAGAGGAATTCTTGAGGTAGGATTCTAACTATCGCTTGGGAATTTTTATTTAGGGATATGAGAATTTTAGCATGTTATTTAAGTTGTTTATGATCTTAATTTCATGTATCATGTTTGATTTAGTCCCAAAGATTCAATCTTTCCCATGTATTTCCAAGCAAATCACTCTCTCCTGAAAAACAGAATTCTGTAGGTGTGTTTACACATCAATTTTAATTTCTGTAGTTGGAATCACTCTATGAAAAAAATACGTAGCTATAGATCTTGAAGTCCTACCCCAAATTCATATAACATTTTTCATATGTTGAATTCAATAAGCAGGAGTAAAAATTCATTGTTTGCAAGGTGTCTGAAATTCTGTCAAGCTGTACACATTTCAGTAAAACGAGCACCACTACCTGCACACTTCATGGATTTTGTTGATTTTGGTCTTGTTGGAAACTACGAAGTTTTTCTATATTTTTATCGGGTGCTCATATTCGTAATTCTGGTTCCAAACTGCTTAAAATTGGCTTTGAAGACAGCTGCAGAAATCTGTCTACAGAACAGATTTGACACACTTGACTAAATAATTCACTATAAATCATATACTATGTATTTTTATCTGATATTTTATCGGTGACTCCAGGACTATAATATCTCCAACTTTCATTCTTTGAGTTTTGTCAAATTCACAAGAGAAATGGGTTAACAATGCTGTCTTTCTAGCTGATTTTGCAATTTCAGTATGCTGAATGGTGTTGGGTGAAGTTGGAAGTGTGTGATATTGCTAATGTTTCACTCCAAAATGCTTGAATGAAGTTGATACATGTATGTAAGTTTGGTTAAGCTATTTGTTACTAAATTTGATGGTGTGATATGTCTCATTTACATGACGAATGCTATATGTTCGATAAAATGCCCAAATGAATTTGTAGTTGGAAAAACTAGAAAATTGGCATTTTAAATGTTGTGCCATGTAATACTTTTGTCAACTTGTGTATGGTCATTGAACATTATGATATATGACATGTTAACTGGGATGTCTCGATCTGCTCTAAGGCGGGCGAGCATCCTAGTATTGGGATGGGGGAAGTTTGGGTATAACTTAACTTTAAGGGGCTGGACTGAGAAGTTGGGAAAAGTGATATGTGATATGCGATACTTACACCCACTCGCCTTTACCGGGAGTGGAGGGGACATACGGAGGTTGTGTTACTATGTGGAGAGCCTCACTCCTACCAGGGACGGGGGAGCTGAGAGGCCCGGCGTACAGTGCCCGTGTCCACTGCGTCGTGTGCTATATTCACCCCAAATTTGGGGTGAGGTCCAGGCCCTTATCTTTAGGTGATACCCATGCTTCCAAATATATCACTAACATCAACTAACTAATGAACCATATATGTGTTGTTGTTGTTGTTGTACACTTGTGTGTTGTACTTTTTACCTTGGTTGCTTGTACTCTTATTGCCGTTACACTCATAACCCTAAATGATTTTTCCTGTCCTAGTTAGTTTCCTACTGGGCACGTTTGACGTGCTCATTTTACTTTTCAGGTCTTGAGCAGAGGTCACCAGAGAAGAGTCTCCCACATGAGATTCCTTAGATGTGGGTTTGAGTTTGGGATACCACTCTTTTGGGATGTGTCTTGTAGTGTGAGTTGGGTTGAGTGGGGAATGAGTTGTCTTTTGTAGTTATGTTATATGTTGGTGGCTTGTAGTACTTCTCATGTATGTACTAGAGACAGTTCACTTGTACTTGATTTGGTGTGTGGTACGTTCTTTAGTTATGTGGTTTTGTGGATATGTACTCTTTGTGAGGGCTATGTGTGTTGCTTCTTCCTTTTAAATAATGCGATGTATGATTCCCGCATACGCAGTGGCCTGCTTATTGTGTGTTTACCTTGCACACTTGGTGTATACCGCGGCTTGTCAGGCTACATCCTCTCTTTTCTCCGCTATGGGACGTCGTATAGGTATACGTGAGAATGGGGCGTGACATTACCTATGCCTTGAGATGCTTACTCATAAATGGATGCAAGGCATAGAAAATGATCTCCAAGTGTTGAGATATGCTTGAAAGCACTTGGGTGAATTCCCTTGAGCTGGACTTCAATGCATGAAGATGAATGGGAGCTCTTGAGAGGGAATTGAGGGAGTTTGAGAGTTGCTTATAGATCTCTTGAGATATTCAATAGCATCAAGAAGTATAAGAGATATCAGCACACTCATATATATATGAACCCTATAACAAATCCCCAAACCCTAGAAAACAGCAAAAGAATCAATTCTGCAATGGCTAGAAACTGGGCGAAAACGACATGAACAGTCGACTGATGATCAAAAGACAGTCAACTGATCAACGGCTAGAAAATATCCAACGGCTATATTCTGAGCCAGGACAGTCGACTGATGAAGTCGATACAGTCGACTGAGAACAGGCCAGTCGCCTGTAATTCTTTCAGCAGGTGACTGCTGCAGGGGATGGAATAAAACAGAGAGTAGCACTCTTTCTCCAATTAAGCACACATGCGACTGATGTCAATAATACATGCGACTTTCTATTAGCCAGGCAACTGTAAAACCTTAATCAGTCGCCTGCTGTATAATATAGAGAAACAACAGAGAGATGCAGAGAATGAACTTACGCTATACAGGCGACTGTAATTATACAAGCGACTGTAAGCTGACTAATAGTCGACTGTGCGTAAAGCTCAAGTTTGAGTCAATTGAAATGTTGACTTGAGCTGTGCATATCAGGCGACTGTAGAAGGATCTACAGGCGACTGGAAATCTCCCAGTCGACTGTGTTTCCTTCAGCATGCGACTGATGAAAAGCCAGATACTCCAAATGATCTCTGGACAGAGTGAACCTATTAGGTTGGATTCTATGATAATCCTAAGGATCACTAAGATGGTTAGATGCATATGCATGAATGAGTAAACCATCTAACAAGGCATTACATTAATCCTAGACTCAAAAGAGAGAGAAAGCAATAAAGTAAATTACATGGATTACAATGCTTTCCTTAGAGTCTAAGTCTTCAATCTTGATGCCTTGATTGCTCTCCATCATCTCCAAGCTTTGGCACTCCTTGAGTCCAAGCTTTGGCTCTTCTCTACTTGATGTCCATCCTTGCACCAAGTGATTAGTCTCCAAGAAAGATATTCTTGAAATAAAACTGAGAGACTAAAACATGAGAGTCATTAGCAACAATATAATGTTGTGATCATCATCAAAATAAGATTGGTATGAAACACCAATACTCAACAAAATCTTTCTAGTTTCTCTTTTTCTGTGCATGAACACGAGATCGAAGGCATCCGAAGAAGACATACTATTTGATCATGAGATCGAGCGCACTGCAAGGAAATTGAGATTGGAAAAGAGATCAATTATAGAGGAGAATCAAATGGAGGAGGAAACTAGAGATGAGCGATTACGACGGACCGCTAGGCTTGTCTCCATCCGGGATAGGCTTACCACGAACAATTCGGTTACTACATCTTCCATACTTATGCCGGAGTTGACGACCGACAGGAACTTCGAACTAAAAACAGGGCTTATTGTACTGATGTAACAAGATCTCTTTCATGGGAATTCTCAAGAGAACCCGAATTATCACCTACAAATGTTCTTTGCAAAGTGCGCCACTTTTCAGATGCCGAATGTGCCTGAGGATGCTATCCGGTTGCGTCTCTTACCTTTCACTCTTTGTGACAAAGCTTTATATTGGCTAATGACGCAAGCACACAAGACATTCACTACTTGGAATGAGTTAGTGAGCGCATTCGTCAACAAATTTTACCCGCCATCCAAGACCGTGAAGATAAGAAACTCACTAATATCTTTCAAGCAATGGTCCCAAGAGTCTCTCTATGAAGCGTGAGAGCAGTTTAAAGACCTCCAACATCAATGCATCCACCATAACATCGACGATTGGGAGCTTGTTCACAGTTTCTATAATGGATTGCAGTCGAACACAAAGATGATAATTGACGCCAAGGCCAACGGAGCTATTCTATCAAAGACACTGGAGGATGCTACAGCATTGCTTGAGGAGATGGCCTCCAATAATCAGCAATGGGCTGATGAGAGGGGGCCAATCATCATCATCATTAAAGACGGCAAGTATCTATGAAGCCAAGGGAGTGGCCGAGTTGACCACAAAGTTTGATTCCTTCTCCAAGGTTGTGGAAATGATTGAAAAGCGGATGTGCGAGTCATATGGAGCACCCAACACACCGACATCCGGAGGGAGCATGAGTGATTGGCAAGACCAAGGCCAAGTCATGTTTGTTGGAAGCGAGAAAAATGAAGGAGCCGTGGAGCAAGTGTAATACGTCGCCGGTTGAAGTAACAATGGCTATTAGGTGAACCCGGCTACCAAGGGTCACCCCGGATTTTCCTATGCCAACGACGAGGGAGCCTTGACTCCTCCTTATCAACAACCACCACCGCAACAAAAATAAGCATGTCCTCCTCAACAACAACAACAACAACCGTATCAACAAAGGCCGCCCCAACAATAACAATATCTTGCAAAACCCACCACCGGTGCCACCAAGATCCGAGCACGAAGCTAGAGTTAAGGAGTTCATGGCCGAACAAAAGAAGATTAATGCAAAATTGACGACCGACTAAGATTCTCTCAATACTATCATGGCATAGTTGGTGGAACAAATTACTTTGCTCAACAAGGCTCAACAACAATTGCCTGCTCAACCGGAGCAAAACTCGAGGAGCAACACCGGCCACATAAATGCGATAGTGGCGGTGACTACGAGAGGCGGAAGGATACCACTCCCGCTATGGTTTAAGCTAAAGGCCCAAGGGAGGAAATTCCGGTTGAAAAGGAGCGAATTAATGAGGAAGAGAGCCCCAAGACGGCAAATAACGATGGAAAATCTGAAGCGGATGAACCTCAATATGAGCGAACCTACATGCCACCAATACCGTTTTCTCAACGGTTGGCAAAGGCCAAGATGGAAAATAGATTCGCCAAATTTCTAGAGTACTTGCAAGGGATTAGCCTAAATATCACATTCTTGGATGCGATAATTGAAATCCCGTCATACGCCAAGTTCCTCAAAGACTTAATCACGGGAACGAAGGAAACGGAGAAGATTATGCTAGCCGAGCAAGGAACTTGGTTTGCCAACAAGGAAAGGATGCCAAAGAAGATGAACGACCCCGGAAGCTTTCAGATTCCATGAACCTTTGGTAGAGTCCCCCTCAAAGCTTTGGTGGACTTGGGAGCAAGCGTAAGCCTCATGCCGCTCACCATGTTTAAGAAGCTCAACACGGGGACCGACCTCAAAGCCACTGATATGAAGATCTAACTCACCGATGGACAAATTACTAGGCTAATGGGGATTGCCGAGAATGTGCATCTTCAAATACCGGGAGGTCTTTGTGTACCATGCGACTTCGTCGTCACAGACATAATAGAGGAGGGCGATACATCGCTTATACTTAGACGCCCCTTCTTATGCAACATCGGAGTCATAATAGATGTGAGAGAAGGAACAATGTCTCTCAACGTTGGCGACATAGCGGTCGAATTCCATCTTTCCGGGACCATGAAGCAAAGACCTTGACCGAAAAAGCAGACTATGTGGACCTTCTTAACGAAGTAATAGATGAAGCCATACCTTATTCTGTTGGAGCCTTGCACACAAAGAGCATTGATGAAGAGCTTATTTTTGGGGACGACATCCCAAATGGAGAACCACCGGATCCTCCCATTGAAGAATTGATCATGCCACTGATGAAAAGAAGAACGACGCTTATGTCGCGAGGATTAGAGAGCTCTGCAAGCTCTCTACGGTGAAGCAAAAGGAGAAGGTGCTGCCGACAAATACACCTCAGTCGCCAAGAAAGAGGAAAGATACTAAGAACGCAAGCTTGGGGGAGCCATCCCTCAACACCATTAAAGAGGAGACGCACAATAGGGAGACCAAGGAAGAGCTAGCGTCGCACCTGAACCCTCAAGGCCTCCCCGTAAAATTTGACTTGCGCATCTCCTATGCGTCGAATATCACGCACTAAACATTTTATCTTAAGGGGTCGAGCTCAAGACCTTAAACGAGCACTTGTTAGGAGGCAATCCGCCGATTCTATCTTAGTTTTTAGTTGAATTTTACTTCTGTGTTTGTTTTAGATCTTTATTAGTCTATATAGTCAAGAGTCTAGGAAGAAACTAACAACGGGCTACGATTTTCATTTCAGGAAAAAGATGATAGGAGACCATATGAACAGAGGACGGCCATGGCAATGGAGAGCACTCTAAGGGCGCGCTCAAACGCCAAAGGAAGGAAAAAAACTGACGGGAGAGAAGAAAACAAAAAGAATCGCAAAATTAGAGAGTCTGGAGCTGAAAACAGCAGCCCCCTCGGCCGAGTGACTTGTTCATTCGGTCAAGTGAAGATCCTACTTGGTCGAATAGGTTACCATATTAGGAAGTCTCGAAAACCCCTCTCTGGAAATTATATGCCACTCGACCGAGTGGCTTTGTCACTTGACTGAGTGAATCTGACACATTTTAGCTCTAAAAATGCTCTGAGTGTCCTATCTACTCGGTCGAGTAACTTTGCCTACTCGACTGAGTGATAGTTCCTACTCGGCCGAGTCGGAGACTAATGCAAATATTAAAAAAATATCCTAATCTGTTGCGACTCGGCCGAGTGACGGCTGAGTGACTCGACCGACTTAACAATATTTAAATTTGTTACGCACCGCTTCCCAAAACGACGGGGTGAGAACGAGACTGAGGTCCGCATGGACTGGAGCTGTGAAGCTCGAGCCCAATAAGCGTCTGTAGTGATACACCATCCAACGTACAGGTTCTTGCATGCATTTCAGGACAATAAAAATAACATTTCATTAAATTAAAACCACATCCAGAGTTCATACAAGAATAACAACCGGGCCTCAGCATGGCCAAATGAAGCTACAAAAATGGTACTATCCCTACTACAAGGTACTAAATCAGAAACTAAAGTAGTGACAGAAAAGAGTCTCTAGCCTTCCGCAGAAAGCGACTCAGCGTCTACAGCAACTCTTGGCTCCCTAGGTCAGGTGTCTCAACTAGTCCTCCTGGTAACCTGCCTCGTAATCTGACATACATTCCAAAAACAAGAATGTATGTCAGCAAGGGCCTGCGAGTAAAAGTAAGAAGGCCCAAGGCAGAGTGCACGAATAATAATAAATTATACAGCATTAATTTAATTATTGTAAGCATGACGACAGCATAGTTTAAACATGGCATGTTAAAACAAGGAAAAGTAAGGTACTACTGGCATGTCACCTAAACATTTTAAAAGTTAAGTAATGAGCATGACAATTTTATATAGACATGGTAAGAAAGTAAAAAGGCGGTGCAAGAAAGTAAACATGGCATGGCAATGGCCGTAGCATGTGCTACCGGCTACAAGACAAGACAAGACAAGACGGTGTGTGTCAAGAGGGTTCACGCCTTACGGTTTGAGGGGGATCAAACCCTCTAAACCGTGCGCACGCTCAACCCTATCCCAACCCAAGTGCACAAGACAAGTCTGGACAAAGGATCACTCTCTCTATCTTGGAGAGTGCTTTATTTGCTGCTAGCTTATCTGGACAAAGGATCACTCTCTCTGCGAAGAGGGTGCCTTATTCGCCGCTGGCTTGTGTATCCGTACAAGGGATCACTCTCTCTATCTTGGAGAGTGCCATATTCCCCACAGGGTTGTGCAATGCAATTCATCAATCGAGTCTGTTTTAGTATCTCGTGTTGTTCACATAGCATTATCAAGTTACTTATTAGGGGTCCACACACGCACACACAGAGAATGCAACTAACATTAATACTAAAATAATTTATGAAAATTCACACACTTGCCTCTTTTAGTCGATTTGGGGTGTCTAGGTGATCGTGACGAGGGGCTTGTTTATCTGCGACACAGATTATTAATATTAAACAGTTAGCTCAATATTAAACAGTTATTGCTACAGCTATACGTATATAACCCTTTTGTTATTAGAGTCCTGACAAGGTACTGCGTGTTAGCATGGTTACTGATATTTATAATAATAATAATCATTATTATTCTTTTAAAATTTTATAATATAAGTTACTTACATTATATATATTAACCTAAAGTAACTTTTTAGAAACCTTACTGTTGATGACTAATAATGTACTAACTTACTGACATGCAGATTGGATTGGTTGATAATATAACTAATATTATATGGTTACCTGACGTACTATTATTGATGATCAAGAGTTACATATAAAACACAAGACTCAAACTTACAATGTAAGCTTACGTGTTTTGTGTAGGCGGGCTCCTCGTGGGGGTGCAGATGGTGGCGAAGAGTCGGGGGCCGAGGCACTGGGGCGACGGGTTGTAGGCATCGCGAGGAGCGGCCGGCCTGAGATGGTGGCGGCTGAAGTGATCTCCGGAGACGAGGTAGCGAGGGCAAACTTACCGTCATGATGAAGAGGGGAGAGGTCGGGGTTGGCGCAGTGGGGTGTTGGTCGGGATAGGATGGCGGCAGACTGAGGGGAAGAGAGGTTGATGTCGGGATGGGGGTGGATGTGGAGAGCTCGTCGACGTCAAACGAAGAGCGGTTTAGGGCGGCTATTCAGGAGTGGGTCCCCATCGTGAGGAGGTCGGGGTCGTCAGTTGTGGAGGAGCAGGGAGGAGGTTACGACAGGGTTCGGTTATTACCGGTGTTGTTGGGGCAGTCGGGGTTGGCGAGCGGAGGTGGCATGCGGTAGGTGAAAGGAGGCAGTTTCAGTGGGTGGGTTCGGGGGTGTTAGCTGCCGGTGGTTGTGTCATGGCTGCAGTAGCAGCGAGGTGGCGGGCGGGCGAGACGGATGGAGGCGACCGGTTAGCAGGCTGCCGTGGCGGCGATGGGGGTGTGTTGCTCTATTTCGCCAAAATAGGGGACGACTGGGGAAGAGAGAGAAGGTAGCAAGACGTAGGGTTCGACCGTCGGCTGTTAAGATGGAGGGTTCCCGGTGGCTAGGGGAAGATAACCGAACTACCGGCAGACGTGGGTTAGGCTGGCCGGAGAAGGAAGGAGAGGAGAGGGAGCGTGTTGTTTAAATTTGGGGTGAGGAGTGATCGGTCCATATTTTACACCTTTTTTCTGCATGTTTTCACGTCATTTCGATTGCTCATATTGCGATTTTTACGAGTATTCGATGATATTGCGTTACTTTTCACTATTTCTTGTTTTTGTCGGATTTCAGGAAATATGGAGCGATCGGGAAAAAAATGAGCTTAAAGGACTTGCACATGTACCGGAGCCTCGCCCATGGCTCTATCGAGGAGCTAACGGCGATGGAAGATGGGTGAAAGAAGAAGGAACTCCGTAGGAGCAACGAGGAGGTGAAATGATGAAGATTGGGCATCTACAGCATGTCACTCGGCCGAGTGAAGCACTCACTTGGCCGAGCAAGAAGACCACTCGGCCGACCATACCGGACACGCACCACAAAAGGAAATCAGCGTGCACTCGGCCGAGTGACGATAGTCCACTCGGCCGAGTATGGAGATCCCCCCACCCGAGTGGCACAGGAAAATTCACCCATCGAAGGAGCCGACTTACTGGAATCTGTCAGGAGATTGAGGGTTCCAACTCGGCCGAGTACCGAATGCCCCTCGGCCGAGCGAGTAAAGCCACTCGACCGAGTCACCTCCGAAGACAGACCCCCCAAGACCCCCGACTTACTGGAATTTTACAGGGTCTGTCACTCGGCCGAGTAGAGAAGCCCACTCGGCCGAGTAGAGAAGTCCACTCGGCCGAGTGACGCCGATGACTCACAGCGCCCAGATTTTCAGACAACCGTTCACTCTTTTGAAGTCTGCTATCATTCCAGCAATCAAAGTATTTTTATCATATTTTTGATGGATAATAGACTTCATGACGGTTCCAACGCCACCAAGAATGCACCAATCGGAGGTTGGATGAAATCTGGAGAATTTCTACAAGTTGACGCTGCAGTGCTGGAATTTCCACTCGGCCGAGTCACATGTTCCACTCGGTCGAGTCGGCGGCGGGCCCAGATTTTAAGTTGCGGTTTGGGCTGTTTTTGGGCACGAATTTGAGGGGTTTTCTAGGGTTATTTGCTAGTGTTTTGGGAGACTATATAAGGGGTTTGTAGCCACCATTACAGGGGGTCCCAAAAATATTTTATTAGTGATTCTTTTAGAGGTTAGGCCATGCCCTAGGCCCCCTCTTGGATCTAAAAGATTGTATTTGGATTGAAGATCTTCATCAAAGCTAAGTATTTTGTTCTCGTTATTTGAATCTTTGTTTTTCTATCTTTTTGTATGCAAGCAATGATTTTTATTGATTCTCATATCGTTATTGCTATGCTTGAGTAGATTCAATGTTCTAGGGCATGTGGATGAACCCTATGGATCTAATTTCAGATTTGTGATGAATGAATTTCTAAATTGCTAGGATTGCTAGGAGGTTAGGTTGTGATCGATTTATTACGGATAGCTAGGGATTTTCATCGATTGGGGTTTGCAAGAGATTGGATTCTAATCGATGGGAAGGCCTAGATATTCGATTTAGGTTTATAATCGAGATTCTCTAGACTTGGTTTGCAAGAGATTGGACCAAATCTAGGATTTTTATTATAAATATATACCCATATTCGTTTGCAAGAGATTGGACGAATACGAACTATCACAACCTAGATCGTAACTCGAGTTTGCACGAGAGTGGGCTCGAGGGGCGATTGAACGATGATGTCGATCCTAATGCTAGTGGCTTAGGCTAGGGTTTGCAAGAGATTGGGCCCTATCCTAGGTTGCTATAGATCAGCAATAGCGAGAGAGCGTGAGCTTGGTTCTCTATTCAGTTACGACTAGTTCTCCCCAACACAAGCCTAGTAATATTGAGATTCACTATTTACAATGATGTATGACGATCCGTAGTGGGGATTCCCTAGCCCTAGACACTTTTATTATATTGTATTTGAATCGATATTTGACCAACATCTCTATCACCGACACCGACATCCATCACCATTGTCATTATATCATTCCATAACCATCTCCACCAATAAGACATTCGTAGTCAAACCAACCTAGGATAGATTGGTGCCAACACCACCTCCTCGTGTTCGATACCCGCTCGTCACTTGATCGTGCGCTTGCGGTAAAACTACAATCGTTCTCCGGGTGTATATCCGGGGCCGTTCAAGTTTTTGGCGTCGTTGCCGGGGAGGTGTTTCCCGTTGGGTGCCAATTTGTCACAATTAGGTTGATTAGATTACGAAAAAAAATTTAACAAAAAGAATTTTTCACCCCGCCACCATTATTATCATTTTTATATTCTTTTGTGCCACTGATATTTTTCGCCAGGTATTTATCTTTGTTGATCAGGTGCTATGGATTATACTACGTGGACTACAGATTTTGATCAGAGTGCTCAGATGGGAGAATACTATTATGATCAGAGTGCTCAGATGGGAGAATACTATTATGATCAGAGTGCTCAGATGGGAGAATACTTTTTTGAGGAAACGCACTGGCCCGAGCTTGATGAGAAACAAAGGATTTTTTTGATGAGATGCATGCACACCAAGTTGAAATACAAGCCGGGCTTGATAAGGGCGCCCTTCAATTGGAATGCGTGAAGATGGGACTTGAAATGAATGCGCTCATGCTTAAGGTTGCAGGGATTTCCAAAGATATCAGTTCCGCTTCTTCATTTTATGAGCAAGAAGCATCACCGGTCATATTACCAGAGCCAGAATGTGTCGTCATCAATCCCACATCCTACAATACAACTATTGCATATAAAGAATGGATGGACGAAGAGGCCGCGGAGGAAGCAGAAACTGAGTCATATGCGCAGCCAGAGGAGGACGCATTTCTGAGATTATTGGATGGCCTCTTGGAGTCAGTGAGGTTCACCGGTTCAGAGAGCATTACAGCAGGTGATGCATTTGAGCTACGTTTTGCAGATTTTGTTATGAACCGTGTTTCAGCTGCAGGAACAATTAAGGAGGACATCCATGTCAGTCTTGAGGGGGATAGACTATATTTTCGGATTGCTTGCGGGCATTCCCTTCCACTTGATACATCCTCACAAGTTGACATACCTGAGCAGCCAGCATCACCATTCCAGAGAGAGCCTACATTAATAGTTGATGAGAAGGCAAATGAGCACACTGTCGAGCCAGAGCATGCTTTTGAGGAGGCCTTACAAACAGAGCCAGAGCTTATCACCTAGGAGGTTGTGCATCGGGACGAGGACATAGCCATTCATGAGGATCCCGAGCACTACCCTCCACCATTTGAGCTTCCGCTGCCACCTCATCCCTCCATTGACACCGAGGACTATCCCACAGAGCTTATGGCTCCCTTTCAGGGAGATCTCTTCACCCCCTCATCTCCTACATTGTTGAGTATTGGACTCCCAAGATTTGGTTTTGATGATGAGCAAACATAAATAATCCATGAACTAACAATTTGTGAGCGCAGTATTGGAGATCGTCGCCAATTTCACGAGAACATTCAAAGCGACATCTCAACACTTCCCAAAGCTCATATTCATGCCTAAAGCTTCGTTGAAGCTCTTGCGACGCTTTGGAAGATATGAAGATTCAATCGAAGCTCTCAAAGACCGTTTATTAAGGTTTTATTTATAGTCTTTTAGCTTCGATACATAGAATGTTAAGCCTTGAGTATATCTTACGTTTCTATCTTCATAACGCTCTTATCGTAGCTCTAGGATCTTAGTACAAGTTCATTCTAACTTCCTCGAAGCATCGCGCTTTGATTCGGACTTTATTGTGCATGTTAGTTGGTACAAGAAGGAGTACTGACCGACTAGATGGTGATCTAGTCGGTCGGCAACTCTTCTTGGACCGACTAGTTTGATTCCTTGATTTCTTGGACTTTACTGTTTACTGTTAGTCGGTCTACGTTGACTCACCGACCGACTAGTTTGTGAACTAGTCGGTCAGTGATGCTTCTTTGACCGACTAGTTGTGACTTACTGTTCACTCTAAATTTCTCCTAAGCTACTGTTTACCGTTAGTCGGTCTAAGAACGTTTGGTGACCGACTAGTTGACAATCTAGTCGGTCAACTTTTGTTCTTGGACCGACTAAGTCAACTTGCCTTCAGACTAAGTTATTTTGCCTCTTAGTCGGTCTACGTTCATTGGATGACCGACTAGTTGTGAAACTAGTCGGTCAGACAGTGTTCTTGGACCGACTAGTTTTCTAGGTCTGAAATTCTATCTCTTCTCAGATCTGCTCTTAGTCGGTCCATGTTGATTGACTGACCGACTAGTTGATGAACTAGTCGGTCAGTGGTTGTTCTTTGACCGACTAGTCTGCTTCAGATTTAGATCCGTTGGAGTTTTGAAAGCGACGTTTCTCTCTCCCTTTTCCCTTGATCCTTTAAATACCTGAAGGGGTTATTTCATAGGATCTAAGGCTGCTATTTCAGAGTTCTATTGATTCAAAGAGAGAAGCTTTCAACTCTCATCTTCAAGCTCTCCCATTCTCAAAGAATCTCTCCCTCACTCTTATTCCTCTAGAGAGATTCATTGATTGTGAGCCTTCCAAGCCAAGGGCTTGATTCTAGGTCATCCATCTCTTCCCTAGGCTTCCATCTTCTTGAAGCTAGGGTTTGGTGACTCTTCCTCCATCAAAATCCTCTTTGCCCTAATTTGGTAAGAAATCTCAAGGCATAGGTATTTTGTTGGTAAGCATTTCATTTCAGTTATATTTGAATTGTATACTCTCGGTTGTGAGAGGTTTGCGTGATCCCGGGTTGTGGGAGTCCCGGTCATCGATTGTAGGTCGATTGCACTTGTGAGGTTTTCGCAAGTGTTCATATTGGAAATCTTGAGTTAGGGTTTCTAACTCAAGTATCCGGAAGGGATCCGGGTGGTTGGGACGTAGGATCACCGGGAACAAGTCGGGGAGACTTGGGTGGATCCGAACCCATTAAACCATTGTGTTTGCGTTTGCATTATTTCTTGATTGTAGTTATTCCGCATCGTTGTTTGTTAATTGCACGAAAATTAGGAATAACACTCCTTATTATTTAAAAGTACTATTCACCCCCCCTCTAGTACATGTGCAGTAGCTTCCCAGGGCACTACATACATTTGATTCCCCTCCAGTGTATGATGTTTTTCGTGATTCAGATTTTGACGACTCATCGTGCCTTTTGCAGGATACACATACATATGAAAAAAGGTACAATGGGATGTATACGAGGAGGAGAGCGAGGAGTTAGCACCCATGGACGCATATGAATATGATCAAGAGGTGCGCTGGGATGAGTCTGACGATAATGAGGAGCATCTTAATGAGGTCCACACCTATGATCCAGATTTACCTGAGTAGCATGAAGAGGACACCATGGAGACAGCAATCACGGCACGTGAGGATATTGGATTATTTCCAGGGAAGTATCGTCCACCATTATTTATTCCATATATTTATATAGACGATCCTCTTTGGGATACTTTTATTACGAGGGTGAATTTTTTGCAGCGAACTGATGCATCCTATTCTCTGCAGGATACAGGTGGAGTCCTTGTGGGAATGCTGGAGGATGCATTGCTAGAGTTCGTTGGAGTCCGTGGACATACGCGCCTGGCGGAGCCACGGAAGGAGCAGTTGGAGCAGTTGCCTGCACCGGCAAAGATACTGGATCCGCCTTTTGCTATAGGTGATATCAATCCAGTAGTGTAGCAATAGAGTAAAATTTTATGCTTTCAATAAACACGAATTCTCTCAACAGCGAGAGGACCGTATAGATTTAATTGAATAAATATTACCTCATATGACGGCAACAAAAATTTTTACACCCCAAACCCATTATATATATTAATTTCCCTCTCCATATTTTGATGTGTCACATCCTTTTGCTCACCACATTCGAGCATTTCTTTCAAGTGAAACCTTACTTTCTTATTCGTTTGACTTGATCACGCTTTGCAAAGCCATGACATTTTTTGTCAAGTCATTTGAATAGGATTGTTTGGTATAAGCTTGGGGGAAGGCGCTCTCGTGCATCATTGTATGTGCATGTAGTTGCATTAGGATTTCATGTCATTCATTTCATCATTTTTCATTCACCCCCATATTATTATCGTTGTTCCTCATATTCTTTTATTATGATCACATTGAGGACAATGTGAAGTTTAAGCTTGGGGAGTGCATTTCCATGCCATTTAGATGCATTAGTTGCATTTTTACTTTATTTTAGGGTTTTTAAGAATTTTTTGGCATTTTGCATCATCTTTTTGAATTTTCCATCTTATTTTCCTTTCATGTGTGTTCATGCATCATGTTGTGTGCTTGTTTTTATTTTCTTTCCTCTCTTTTATTTTTTCTTATTTCTTTATTTTCCTTTCTCTTCTTTTGCTAGATGCGTTCCTTATGATGATATCTCTTATTGCTTTAGCAACCATCACGATGCTTATTATTCCTTGCCATGCTACTTAGAGTATTCCATAGTCTTGCTATTCACATATGCTTGCAAATCTATTTCTTTTGATGATTCCTCTACATGAATGCATGATATTAATTGAAACTGAATGTATGGATTAGTGTTTAGTATGCTTTTGTTGGAAATGCACCAAGGTTCACGCATCATTAGTATATCTGAAGCATCAGTTTTATTGTCTTATTCACCTTCTGTTGCTTGCCTGATAGGGTTGTAAACTTTACTGCTTGACTTCACTATTTATTGAAATGATTGAGAATATCCATGCTTACATATGAGTTTTAGTTGATGTATTATCTTATTGAACCGTTCGTGCACATCTTAGAGTGAACCGAGTGTTATATTACTTCCTTCTCCACATACATGTCACTTGAGTTCACATCCTAAAAGCTACTTATATCGCATCTATTTCCCAAAAATCCCCACACAAGAAAAATTTAGCTCCAAAAAAGTCCAAAAAGCCAAAAAGGAGCCAAAAACCAAAAAAATACAAATCATATAGCTCCTACAAAAATCCAAGAAGAAAAATGAGGAACAAAGTCCAAAAGAAAAAAGATATTTCTCTATCTCATTATCGGAGCCACAAAATACTTGGGAAAACCAAGGAAAAAATCCCATTTCCACTATTATATTCCTTTGGATGCGACGCCTCAAGCTAAGCTGGGGGGGGTGAATTCATTTGACCATATGAGTGAGTACGACATTAGAGTGGAGAGGTGCACGAATGGGAAAGTTTGATAATGCTGAAACTTAGCAAAATATATTAGATATGGAGATTTTTCATGATTTGAAATAAATATGTGAATGCCATGACTCTTATTCTATTTTCTATTGCATGCTTGGTGTGTATCTTATATGCTTCATTTATAACTTTTGATTGAAAAGTGCATCGCCAACATTTGTATATTAAATTCTATGAAATGCGTGATGTGGATATGAATTGATTGTATGAATTTAGAGAGTCCCTCTTATTGTTCTTAAAAGCTTGCAAGTACCATGTTTAAGTAAGACATGATATCCTTATAGCATGTGATTAGTATTTTCCTAGTTATCGTGATGTGTAGCTTATGGCTTGAGATCTGAGAGAATAATCTAGCAACCACTTCCACCTCGTGTTCTTTCAATCATTTCATTTCCTTTGTTTTCATGTCCCGAGTTCGTCTCTTTACTTATCTTCCTCGAGGACGAGTAAGAGGCAAGCTTGGGGGATTTTGATCGGTCCATATTTTCACCTTTTTTCTGCATGTTTTCACGCCATTTCGATTGCTCATATTGCGATTTTCAGGAGTATTCGACGATATTGCGTTACTTTTCACTATTTCTTGTTTTTGTCGGATTTCAGGAAATATGGAGCGATTGGGAACAAAAATGAGCTTAAAGGACTTGCACATGTACCGGAGCCTCGCCCATGGCTCTATCGAGGAACTAACGGCGATGGAAGATGGGTGGAAGAAGAAGGAACTCCGTAGGAGCGACGAGGAGGTGAAATGATGAAGATTGGGCATCTACAGCATGTCACTCGGCCGAGTGAAGCACTCACTCGGTCGAGCAAGAAGACCACTCGGCCGACCAGACTGGACACGCACCACAGAAGGAAATCAGCATGCACTCGGCCGAGTGACGATAGTCCACTCGGCCGAGTATGGAGATCCCCCCGTCCGAGTGGCACGGGAAAATCCACCCATCGAAGGAGCCGACTTACTAGAATCCGTCAGGCGATTGAGGGTTCCGACTCGGCCGAGTACCGAATGCCCCTCGGCCGAGCGAGTAAAGCCACTCGGCCGAGTCACCTCCGAAGACAGACCCCCCAAGACCCTCGACTTATTGGAATTTTATAGGGTCTGTCACTCGGCCAAGTAGAGAATCCCACTCGACCGAGTAGAGAAGTCCACTCGGCCGAGTGACACCGAGGACTCGTAGCGCCCAGATTTTCAGACAATCGTTCACTCTTTTGAAATCTGCTATCATTCCAGCAATCAAAGTATTTTTCTCATATTTTTATGGATAGTAGACTTCATGACGGTTCCAACGCTGCCAAGAACGCACCAATCGGAGGTCAGATGAAATCTGGAGAATTTCTGCAAGTTGACGCTGCAGTGCTGGAATTTCCACTCGGCTGAGTCACATGTTCCACTCGGTCGAGTGGACGGCGGGCCCAGATTTTAAGTTGCGGTTTGGGCTGTTTTTGGGCACGAATTTGAGGGGTTTTCTAGGGTTATTTGCTAGGATTTTGGGAGACTATATAAGGGGTTTGTAGCCACCATTAGAGGGGGTCCCAAAAATGTTTTATTAGTGATTCTTTTAAAGGTTAGGCCATGCCCTAGGATCTAAAAGCTTGTATTTGGATTGAAGATCTTCATCAAAGCTAAGTATTTTGTTCTCGTTGTTTGAATCTTGGTTTTTCTATCTTTTTGTATGCAAGCAATGATTTTTATTGATTCTCATATCGTTATTGCTATGCTTGAGTAGATTCGATGCTCTAGGGCATGTGGATGAACCCTATGGATCTAATTTCAGATTTATGATGAATGAATTTCTAAATTGCTAGGATTGCTAGGAGGTTAGGTTGTGATCGATTTATTACGGATAGCTAGGGATTTTCATCGATTGGGGTTTGCAAGAGATTGGATTCTAATCGATGGGAAGGCCTAGATGTTCGATTTAGGTTTATAATCGAGATTCTCTAGACTTGGTTTGCAAGAGATTGGACCAAAGCTAGGATTTTTATTATAAATCTATACCCATATTCGTTTGCAATAGATTGGACGAATACGAACTATCACAACCTAGATCGTAACCCGAGTTTGCACGAGAGTGGGCTCGAGGGGCGATTGAACGATGATGTCGATCCTAATGCTAGTGGCTTAGGCTAGGGTTTGCAAGAGATTGGGCCCTATCCTAGGTTGCTATAGATCGGCAATAGCGAGAGAGCGTGAGCTTGGTTCTCTATTCAGTTACGACTAGTTCTCCCCAACACAAGCCTAGTAATATTGAGATTCATTATTTACAATGATGTATGACGATCCGTAGTGGGGATTCCCTAGCCCTAGACACTTTTATTATATTGTATTTGAATCGATATTTGACCAACATCTCTATCACCGACACCGATATCCATCACCATTGTCATTATATCATTCCATAACCATCTCCACCAATAAAACATTCGTAGTCAAACCAACCTAGGATAGATTGGTGCCAACACCACCTCCTCGTGTTCGATACCCGCTCGTCACTTGACCGTGCACTTGCTGTAAAACTACAATCGTTTTCCGGGTGTATATTCGGGGCCGATCAAGGAGTTGTGAGGTCTGGAGGTTGTCGGCATCTGGGGTTCGCTGGCATTTGAGAGGGGAGGCCGTCGGTGGTGAGGAGGCTGTGGCGAGGGGAGTAAGGAGGAGCGGCGGTCAGGTCCGATCAGAGATGAAGATAGAGAGAGGAGGAGAATCCAAGCGGCGGCGGCGTTTGAGGGCGTGGTGTGGGGGTTCTGCGTGAAGGTGATGGGTGAGGGGAATTGCCTCTGAGAAGGAAGATGGAGCTTGTTTATGTGTGGCTGTGGATTTCTCTTGCTCTAGGTTTGCTTTTTATTTTATAGAGTAGGTTAGGGATAGGAACGTGCGAGAGAGAGGGTGATGTGAAAGAGGGGGTATGGGAAAAACATGGGAGGGAATTTTGTGGGATTCAATTGGGATCAGATGGGGATTTAGATTGTAAAAGATTTGATTTAAACTTTTAGATTCAAATTTTCAAAAGTTTAGGAGTATTTTTAATATATAATAATAGGGATTTTATGGTTATCTAGTTAGAATAGGAAAGTTTTTGTTAGAATAATGGGGATTTAAAAATTAGAAGTAAAGGAAAGAGACATGAGTTTAATGACAATTAGGGGAGATTAATAGCTAATAGTAAATGAAAATCTCATACAGTTTTTTAAGGAAAGGATTTAACTAGGAAAATTTTCAAATATTTGAATTTGAAATTGGAATTAATCAATCAGTTGAAAATTTTATAATAACAGATTTACAAGTATAGATAGGAAAAATACGTATTAAAATACATTCACAAAACGAATACTATAATAGCAATACGTAATATGAATATGTAATAAGCATAGCTACGAAAATCATAAGTCAAAAATAAAATACGAGCAAAATACGTATTATAAAATACTGGCCGTTACATCCTACCCACCTTAAGAAGAATTCCGTCCTTGGAATTCCTATCAACCCCGATGCGGGGAATAAGTAAGGATGGCGCTCACGTACTTCCTCTACTAATATACATGCACCACACTCTCTACTTCGCTCATAAACTACCCATAAATAACAATCATACTTACAATACTAACACTTCATTATACACATATACATTACTAATTAAATACAATAATGTCACACATCAAGCATGCCTTTATCTATACATATACCCTATTTCTTAATACATAATTTCACCCACATTGTTATTAATACCTCATACTTATACGACCATAATCCTAAATACCATAGTATTACATGTCGTATAAATATCCTACCAATACTAACACATAAGTACAATCATATACAATCAAGCAACACTCAAATCATACAATCGTTTTACATACTACCTAATACCTTATACATCACTTAATAAATATCACTACACGTATTGATGTACACAATATACTACGCAAAACACAACAATAGGCATGCCCTAATATATATACATATAGTGCTAAGGTCATCACGATCTACCCCCCTTACGTTCAAGACCATCCTCATATTTCATTTAATATGGCCAACTTAAGGATGACAGACTTAGACGTTAAAGTCTCTCTACCCTAGACATACATTCATATTAAAAATAATGTACACTCATATACATACACTTACACATACACCATATAGTAGCATACTCATATATACACGCATACACATTAAATATATATCCCTACTTACACACCTTCCTTATATCTACACAAAACTTAGACTAACATACCACCTGTTCACACAAGTATACACGACCAAATAAATCTACATAGAGCTAATATAGTATTACATACATCTATCCATACATAGTTACAACATACAATAATCGTGTATATCTCCTGATATACACGTGCACATACATCATCTCGTAGGGATAAGCAATACTACACAATGTTATAACCCCATTATTATAGGTAAATCATGCACATTCATACAATATGTATATATCTACCTATAACTAGCACATACCTATCCACGCATCGCACACGCCTATACGCACTAATATGTAGATCACACAATATGTACACCCAACTATAAACACTCATATTATTACATACCCTACCTATATACATACACCACAGCAACATTACAATTAATACTAATGGTCCCTCTAAACGTATACTAAACTTGACATAAACAAAGACAAGCACTAATGTGATAACTAAGCAATAATAAAGAATTCGAAGTCGAATGGCGTAACGAATCAAGATTGTGATGAATGGTTTCTAAAGAAGGCATGGATAAGGAGTTAACTTGGTTAGGTGGCAAAAAAAAGTTATGGGTGATTAAGTAGGAGAATGAAGGATATGTGTAAAATATAATAATTATCCTTATAAAATTTATAAGAATAACAAGTAGGTGGCATAAGTTAAAACACGGACTAAGTATTAGACAAGAAAAAATAATAATAAGTATCGTGATGCAGTGATTGTTTTGCAATTAGAATTTGATTCGTATAAAAATTTTTAAATATGAATACGATGAGTATAAAATTGACAGACTTAAAAGTTGGAGTCCTATTTAGCATAAGAAAAAATATTTTTAAAAGTATGCACGATAAGTTGTTTGAAATAAGTTTAGTAGTATAGTAAGAAAGGGAAAGATATCTTAAATCATTGAAATAGACATAAGGTTTAAAAAAGAAGTTCGTTATATGAAGAAATTAGAGTAAACTTACGAGATGATGTAAAATTAGAAGTACAGATGATATAGGTTTGAAGATCGCTATGAGATAATAACTCAAGTTTCGATCAAGGGCTTCATAATCAAGATTGAGTTTAAGTCAACTGAAGGGTAAAAAAATCTTAGTATATACTAAAGATTTTCAAAGAAATTAAATTGGGCGAGGAATTCAAAAAAGACTTTTGAAAGTACTTTTAAAAGATTCAGGATATGCAGTTGGAAAGCTTCAAGAGGTTAATGATGGCTGATGAAAGGATCACATAAATCGAGGGCAAGGAATAAAATCGAATGATCAAAACGTAATACGGCTAGGAATTAACTTAGTGATCCTGCTACGATGGAATTCTACGGTCATTATCATAGAAGTGTAATGATTAGTCATAATAAAAATCAGGGGTATAATTATTGGGTCGACTAAAGATTTGGAAAAACTTAGTACTAAGACCTCTAATGAACTAGACTATTATAGATAAGTCAAGGAAAGGGTCCCTTGAGGTCGGGTGCGTCGTTCACTATGTTCTGCCGGGCTCAAAATTCGATGGGTCCAATCGAACGACTAAACGAAACTCCCAAAACCTAATATGGTCTGAGCTGTATAATACCTAAGGTAGTAATACTACTGAGGTGACTCCTAATATGGCAGTGACTACAACTTAACGAAGGTGTCTAACTAATAAGCATAGATGTCTATCTAAGTCTTCCTACAGTCATGGTCTAATGGTTTTCCCTATCAAGTTGAGACAAGATACTTGGTTAAATTTCGAGTACGAGATAATTCTAGACGTTTTGGCTAATGGTAGTATTTCTATTGTTCTGAAATTTGCAAATGCAAGGACCTGCATGGGCCGACACTAAAACCTGTCACGTCCCGCTTCCCAAAATGACGGGGGCGAGAATGAGACTAAGGTTCCCATGGACTGGAGCTGTGAAGCTCGAGCCCAATAAGCATCTGTAGTGATACACCATCCAATGTACATGTTCTTGCATGCATTTCAGAACAATAAAAATAACATTTCATTAAATTAAAACCACATCCAGAGTTCATACAAGAATTACAACGGGGCCTCATCATGGCCAAATGAAGCTACAACAATGGTACTATCCCTACTACAAGGTACTAAATCAGAAACTAAAGTAGTGACAGAAAAGATTCTCTAGCCTTCCGCAGAAAGCGACTCAGCGTCTACAGCAACTCCTGGCTCCCTAGGTCAGGTGTCTCAACTAGTCCTCCTGGTAACCTGCCTCGTAATCTGACATACATTCCAAAAACATGAATGTATGTCAGCAAGGGACTGCGAGTAAAAGTAAGAAGCCCAAGGCAGAGTGCACGAATAATAATAAATTATAAAGCATTAATTTAATTGTTGTAAGCATGATGACAACATAGTTTAAACATGGCATGTTAAAACAAGGAAAAGTAAGGTACTACTGGCATGGCAGTTCTAAATATTTTAAAAGTTAAGTAATGAGCATGGCAATTTTATATAGACATGGTAGGAAAGTAAAAAGGCAGCGCAAGAAAGTAAACGTGGCATGGCAATGGCCGTAGTGTGTGCTACCGACTACAAGACAAGACAAGACGGTGTGTGTTAAGAGGGTTCATGCCTTACGGTTTGAGGAGGATCAAACCCTCTAAACCTTGCGCATGCTCAACCCTACCCCAACCCATGTGCACAAGACCAGTCTAGACAAAGGATCACTCTCTCTATCTTGGAGAGTGCCTTATTCGCTGCTAGCTTATCTGTACAAAGGATCACTCTCTCTGCTAAAAGGGTGCCTTATTCGTCGCTGGCTTTTGTATCCGTACAATGGCTCACTCTCTCTATCTTGGAGAGTGCCCTATTCCCTGCAGGGTTATACAATGCAATTCATCAATCGAGTCTGTTTTAGTATCTCGTGTCGTTCACATGGCATTATCAAGTTACTTATTAGGGTTCCACACACACACACACACAGAGAATGCAACTAACATTAATACTAAAATAATTTATGAAAATTCACACACTTGCCTCTTTCAGTCGATTTGGGGTGTCCAGGTGATCGTGACGAGTGGCTTGTTTATCTGCGACACGGATTATTAATATTAAACAGTTAGCTCAATCTTAAACAGTTATTGCTACAGCTATATGTATATAACCCTTTTGTTATTAGAGTCCTGACAATGTACTGCGTGTTAGCATGGTTACTGATATTTATAATAATAATAATAATAATTATTCTTTTAAAACTTTATAATATAAGTTACTTACATTATATATATATATATTAACCTAAAGTAACTTTATAGAAACCTTACTGTTGATAGACTAATAATGTACTAACTTACTAACATACAGATTGGATTGGTTGATAATATAACTAATATTATATGGTTACCTGACGTATTATTATTGATTATCAAGAGTTACATATAAAACCCAAGACTCAAACTTACAATGTAAGCTTACGTGTTTTGTGTAGGCGGGATCCTCGGGGTGCAGACGGCGGCGAAGACTCGGGCGGCTGAGGCGCTGGGGTGAGGGGTTGCAGGCAGCGCGAGGAGCAACCGGCCTAATATGGTGGCTGTTGAAGTGATCTACGAAGAGGAGGCAGCGAGGGTGGACTTGCCGTCATGATGAAGAGGGGAGAGGTCGGGGTCGGTGCAGTGGGGTGATGGTCGAGGAGAGGACGGCGGTAGACTGAGGGGGAGAGAGGTTGATGTCGGGATGGGGGGTGGCCATGGAGAGCTCATCGGCATCAGACGAAGAGCGGTTGAGGGCAGCTGTTCGGGAGTGGGTCACGGTCGTGAGGAGGTCGGGGTCGCTGGTTGTGGAGGAGCAGGAAGGAGGTTACGGCGGGGTTCGATGATTGCCGGTGCTGTTGGGGCGGTCGAGGTTAGCGAGCAGAGGTGGCAGGTGGTAGGTGAAAGGAGACGGTTTCGGCAGGTGGGTTCGGGGGTGCTAGCTGCCAACGGTTGTAACAAGGCTGCAGCAGTAGCGAGGTGGCGGGCGAGCGAGACGGATGGAGGCGGCCAGTTAGGAGGCTGCCATGGCAGCAACTGGGGTGTGTTGATCTGTTTTGCCAAAACATGGGATGGCTCGGGAAGAGAGAGAAGGCAGCGAGACGTGGGGTCGGACTGTTGGCTGTTGAGATGGTGGGTTCCCGACGGCTAAGGGAAGATAACCGGACTGCCGACGGGCGTGGGTTGGGCTTGCCGGAGAAGGAAGGAGAGGAGAGGGAGCGGGTTGTTTAAATTTGGGGCGAGGAGTTGTGCGGTCTGGAGGTTGTCGGTGTCTGGGGTTCACTGACGTTCGAGAGGGGAAGTCTTCGATGGTGAGGAGGCCGTGTTGAGGGGAGCGAGGAGGAGAGACAGTCGGGTCCGATCGGAGATGAAGACAGGGGAGAGGGTGAGGATCCGAGCAGCAGCGGCGTCTGAGGGCGTGGTGTATGGGTTCTGCGTGAAGGTGATGGGTGAGGGGGATTGCCTCTGAGAAGGAAGAGGGAGCTTGTTTATGTGCGGCTGTGGATTTCTCCTGCCCAAGGTTTGCTTTTTATTTTATAGAGTAGGTTAGAGATAGGAACATGGGAGAGGGTGATGTGAAAGAGGGGGTATGGGAAAAACATGGGCGGGAATTTTGTGGGATTCAGTTGGGATCAGATGGGGATTTAGATTGTAAAAGATTTGATTTAAACTTTTCAGATTTGAATTTTCAAAACTTTAGGAGTATTTCTAATATATAATAATAGTGATTTTATGGTTATCTAGTTAGAATAGGAATGTTTTGGTTAGAATAATGGGGATTTAAAAATTAGAAGTAAAGGACAGAGACAATGAGTTTAATGACAATTAGGGGAGATTAATAGCTAATAGTAAATGAAAAAAAATCTCATACAGTTTTTTATGGAAAGGATATAACTAGGAATTTTTTTCAAGATTTGAATTTGAAATTGGAATTAATCAATCAGTTGAAAATTTTATAATAACAAATTTACAAGTATTGATAGGAAAAATACGTATTAAAATACGTTCACAAAACGAATACATATAATAGCAATACGTAATACGAATACGTAATAAGCATAGCTACGACAATCATAAGTCAAAAATAAAATACGGGCAAAATACGTATAATAAAATACTGGCCGTTACAAAATCGAAACTCGCGGCCGCTCGGAACCAAAATTCCCAGTTCCCAAATTCCTTCTCCCCTCTCTCCCGACTCGCCCGAATGCCCCCCTCACTCGCCCGAGCCACCACCCACTCGACCGAGCGACGCGACCCCACAATCGCCGGAGCCCCTTCCGCTGCTGTGCATCTCGCCGCCGGCCGACGATCGGCAGCCCTCCAACGCCCAAATTTGCCCATTTCTCTTATTTCCCAATTCGTAAGCCCAAATCCCCCCGAATCCAAATTGAACCCTATTTATGCCTATTTCTCTTGATCTACCCCTCGATTATTTGATATTCATTGCTAATCCTTTGTTTTTGTGCTTCAGGATAGCTTGGGAGAGATCGAGCGCTGATTTGGAGCTGCAGGAGAGGCGTCTTTCGGTTCATTTACGAGGAGTCGCATCATACTTGGTACACCCGTTTCCTATTTTATTTTTCACACGTTGTGATTGTCTGCGCACTTCACGGCACCACGATGCCTCCACGCACTATGTCTCGTGCACGGGAGCCTGCTGTCAAGCGAAAGAAGAATGAAGACCCCAGTCCTTCTTTCGCTAGAGTGAACTCCCCGCCTCCTAGCGATCCACCACCCACAGTTTTGCCTCCCACTTTACCCATTCCACCCCTACCACCACAGCCCGCCACAACCATCGACACGATGTGGATCACTTTTAGAGATGACACACATCGGGCCACATTTGAAAGGCTCTCCCATCGCTTGATAGTCCCCTCTTGGTTCGCACACGTAGCTGATCTTGAGCGCCTAGGGGTATTTCAGGGCCTACTCCAGTTGTATGACAATGTGGGGTGGCGTGATTTTCTTTTGGTGTCAACGGACACCTACGTCCATCCGACCCTCAAGGTCTTGAGTTCTATTCGTAGGACTCCCAGGGGTGCACTTTTTGCCTAATGGATCGGGAGTACGAGATCACTCTCAATATGCTCCGTGCCTTTTTCGATTGGCCCATGTCCCCAACCCTGATCGTGCTTTTGGTCCCACGTACCACACCCCTCCTTCCTTTGATGCACACGCATTCTGGACTATGATCACAGGTTTGCCACTTGCCTTTGACCCTAGCCGGGCCAAGGCCTCCTCCATCGTCCACCCTTGCCTATGTATTTCTCAGCGCCTTATGGTGACCACCATTCTTGCAAGGTATAAGCCTGGGACGATGTCTATGCCTGAGCTCTATATGCTCTACACGATGATGAGAGAGAGAGACTTTGAGGTGACAGGGACGTCTTAGTCCTTTACCGCATCATTTCCTCAGTCACCGCTAGGACGGCGATTTGTTGTGGCGGTCTGATCACCTTACTTGCTCCTATATGCGAGATTGAGTTCCCTGCTGGTTTGCTCCGACCTACGGGCCCCACTTCCCTTTCTATAGATGTTGTGGCCCACATAAGGATGCTACATCCTCATGGTCAGCACCACTGGGTTTGGTTATAGGGTCCATTTTCAGTGGATTATATGGTGCTTCTGAGCTCTGCTCGGACCCACATTGGACCCGCAGGTGGGGAGTGGAGACTAGATATGGAGCTCCTCATCCCAGCTGACTGTGTACTCGAGCCCAAGGATGCCCAGCAGGAGCCCCTTCTCGGCCTTCTTACCCCGGAGATCCCTATCCCACATCCTGCACCTGATCTGATTCCAGCCCCCAGCACTTCTGTCCACACTTCTGCCAGTGTCGGGAGCACGATTGCTATGTCTGTCACCCCCACCACCATCACCACCTCTGTGCAGTTGAGTGTTGATCCCATTTCTTACATGAGCATTGAGAGCGCCACCCCCGCTACATTTAAGAGAGGTGAGCCTTCCCTAGTTTCGACAGCCGTGACCCTTCCTCACCTGATTTCTCGACCCCTGGGGAGTCATTTTCTGTTGCTTTCACGACCTCTCCAGTCGTCGACCCTTCTGTCTCTGCTGCCGCTATTTTCACTGAGAGTGTCGTGACGTCTGTCCCTACTTCTGTGTCCACGACCTCTCTGCTTTTCTCGTCCTCAGTCGTCGCCTCATTATCTTTTGCCACTGCTCACACTTCTAGGAGCATTCCTGCGTCTCAGCCTCCCATAGAGGCTGAGCGTCTTTTAGCGAGCATTACCCCACACCCACACCCACTAGTGGCCCCACTTTTTTGCGATGGCCTTGTGCATCAGCCCCGACCTCCTACTGTGTGACCCTCTGCTCCCGCTCCTGACGCCCTTGTTCAGCATCTCCGTGCTGTCGAGGGGGCCGTGAGTTGGCTCAGAGCGGATTTTCGGGCTCTCGCCTCCACCGTTAGCTCTGTATAGGTATGCATCGCCGTTCTGCCTGGTATTCAGCTCACACTAAACCAGATCCTTGCACGCCTGCCTCGGCCTCCACCACCAGCACACTGGCCCATCCCTTAGCAGCTTGCCCCACCGCCACCACCTTCCCCACCACAGGGAGGTGCTGGCGCTCCACCACCAGTCTAGGCACACACCAGATGCCTGCCATGATTCTACTGATGTACCTCTCGCCCAATCATTTTGCCACCATTTTGCTTGCCAGCACGTTTTGATTACTTTTTACTTGGCACTATTCTATATATCAGTCTGGGGGAGAGTTTGCACTTCTGGCTCACATTTTTGTACCCATTTTGCATTGTCCATACATCATTTGCATACCTGCTGCATCCATCATTTGCATATATCATGTCATATTTTACTTTCCTTACTTTTCCTTTTACCATGCATGCATCCACATCCACCCTCCCCTATCTTATGCGTCCTCTGCCACACTTACACATTGAGGACAATGTGATTTTAGCTTGGGGGAGTGTGTTCACACATGCATTTTTATTTTCTTTATTTTTACCTTTATTTTTCACCCTTTTTAACTTTTCACTCATTTTCACTCATTTATCATTTTCTTGCCATGCATCACGTTTTCTTACTTTTGGAGTGACTTGCATATGTATAGTTAGTTTCTTTTATTTTCTCCTTTACTTCTCATACTTTCGATGCTAGAGATGAATTCACTATGATGATTATATCTTGGTGTTTGCTTTACTCATATGCACGTACTTTCTTGCCATGATATCGCGTTCATTTCTGATGTCATATGCGATAATTGATATGCATTTGAGAAAAAGAACTTCCATCGTTCATTATATGAATTTGGATGAAATTTTAGCGTTAATTGAGTCTGGGAACTATTATTGTATACCCTTCGTAGAAAACACACCAGGCTTTACGCATTGATTGCCTATACTTAGAGTACTGCTTTGGTTTTCTATTGTCGCTTCTTTTTGCATGAAATGTGCTCTGAACTTCCAGGTTGAATGAATGATTGCCATTTGATATGATTGGATTAGTTTACCTTTTTTGTTATCAAACTGAGTAGATTAAATTACACTGCTGAAGTTGTTGTGCACATACAAAGAGTGAACCAAGAGTTATGTATATTTCTTTCTCCACATATCTTGAACATCATTTCTATACTTATAGTTGTTGGTGAATCTCCCCTTAGTGAATCCTATATTTGCATCTTCCCCATGCTAAAAAGAATAAGCTCCATGAATCCCAAAAAGAAAAAAAAATACTCATATCCTTTTATCTTAGTTGGGATTGTTCCTGTGTATTAAAAAAGGAGAAAAGAAAAAAAGAGGAAAAAAAGAAAAAAAAATGGAAGTTCCATTGTACATACTCAATCCCATCTTTCCTCTTTTCTTTCTTCTTATTCTTCTTTGGAGCCACAAAAATTTGGGGAAAAAGATGTATTTATATATTTGATGCCACCACACTTATAGATAAGCTTCGGGGAGGGGATCCAATGACGTGTGAGAGAGTAACTACCTATATGTGCATAACAACCTAATCTAAGTAATTTTTGATACTTAGGGAGACTACTTAGAGTATAACGACGTCCATGAATTACGACGTCCATGAATTGAATTTCGGCATGAAATTCATGAAAACCATCCTTTTCTATTCTTATCGATTTGAAATGTGTGATATCTCTTATACTCCAAGTAGAAGCGGTCAATTGAAAACTGTGTGATCTATGATTGTGTATATCGTTTTACATGCCCTTGATGATGTTGATTCTAAAATGATTTCATTTTTCATATGATTCTCGATGTTCATAGTTTTTTCTATCAAAAGCACCCATATGAAATGGTATCGAAGTGAAAAGCTTTAGCATGTTTATATTCATTGGTCATGCTATTTGAGTGTGCAACTCCAAGTTCTGAGAGAATGATCTAGCATCTTCACTTCTTCGTCTTCTTTTTCGTTCATCCCTTTTTCTTTATTTTTATTTGCCAAGTTCGCCTTTCTACTCATCTTCCTCAAGGACGAGTAAGAGGTAAGCTTGGGGGATTTTGATAGGCTCATATTTTACACCTTTTTTCTACATATTTGCATGTCATTTCGATTGCTCATATTGCGATTTTCATGATTATTTGACGATGTTCCGATACTTTTCACTATTTCTTGTTTTTCGTCTGTTTTCAAGAGATATGTAGCAATTGGGTGCAATTTGGAGCCTAGAGGACTTGCCCACATGTAGGAGCGTCGCTCATGGTCATATCGGAGAGTTAACGGCACTGAAGGATGAGTGGAAGAAGAAGAGCGTCGAAGGAATCAACGAGGAAGCAAAAAAGAGAAGAAATGAGCTCTGAAACATGCCACTCATTCGAGCAAGGCAGTTCACTCGGCCAAGTGACACAGCCTACTTGGCCGAGCAAGACTGACATGATGACATTTGCCAGCAATGTACTCGGCCGAGTGGTGAATTCCACTTGGCCGAGTAAGTACTCCACTCGCCCGAGTGGAGGCCAAAATTCCGAAGAGAGCCAAGCCGACTTCTCTGTTTTTTGGAAGATCTACAGACTGACAAACTCGGTCGACTCATAATTCTCACTCGGCCGGGTGATATTTCCACTCGACCGAGTGGCGCAGACGCCCAGTCGGGAAAACTAGGGTTTCTTGCGGCGCAAGGGCAGTTTGGTCTGTTTTTTGGTTCTTTTGGGCATGTATTTAAGCCCAGTTTTGTCTCCAGCCCCAGGGGAGACCAGATAGACTTCTTAGAACTATTTTTCATTAGTTTCTAATCATAGTTAAGCTTTTATATTGACGAGTGATTGAAGATTGGATCTTAATTTTCTATTGAAAGCTTCTTTGGTGACGTTGGTTTGTCTTGATCTCTTGCAAGTTTTGATTTTTATGCTATATCTATTACTGAATCTTGATTGCATGATGAATTCTATTGTTGATCTTGTTTTCCTATCGATTTCTAATATGATTTGTGCGTAGTTTCTTTGCTCTAGGGCAAAGGGATGAACCCTATGGATCTAATGTTTGAATTGTGAGATCTATTGAATTGATATGCTATTAGGCTTGATTGAAAGGTTAGATCTTGATTTATTTACTACGAATAGATATGGATTTCTCTTGGATCTCGTGAGCTCGACAGAGGATCTTGATCCAAGGAAAGCCCTAGATATTCGATTTTGGTTTACAATCGAAATTCCCTAGATTTGGTGTGCGAGGACGACCAAAGCTAGCATTTTTATTGTTCTCCTATACTCATATTCGTTGCACGACATTGAATGGATACGAACTATCAAGATCTAGATCCAAACTCAAGTTGCATGACAGCGAGCTTGAATTTGGATTGGACGAGATTTCCGATCTTAATGCTAGTAGTCTAGACTAGGCTTGCACGACAGCGATGCTCTAGTTTAGAGTGCTATAGACCTACAATAGCACGACAACGTGAGTTAGTTCTCCAATTAGTTGTGACAAGTTCACATTGACTCAGGTTTGACTGCATGGTATTTCGTAACTCATGTCGATGACTTGAAAATCCATAGTGGAGATTCCCTAGCCCTGACATCTTTATTATATTGAATTTGCATTGTTACTCAAACGATTGTTACACCATCCATTCTCAAATGACTTTTCCACTAAAAAGCTTAGTAACCAAAATAGAGTACTGTCATTAGTCCTCCCTATGATTCGATAACCACTTGCCACTTAACCGTGCACTTGCAGTAAAGCTACATTGTTTTCCGGGTGTATATCCTGGAGGGATCAACAAGTTACGCACTTTGGCATACATGTGACCTCTAAACAATAGTAATGCGCCTGATGGTTGGCAAGCGCCTTTTTTGTACTTCAGTTGCCTACAACAAAATCTCAAGTAAGAGTCAACAAAATATTGACTTAAGCTGGTGCATCATAGCTGCCTGTAGAAGGCTGCCCAGGCACTGGTCATCACCAGTTGCCTGTCATGCCTTCAGCAGGTGCCTGTTGGAAAGCCAGAAACTCTAATTGAGTTCATGGCAAGGGGGAACCTATTGGATTAATTTCTATGAAGATCCTAAGGTTCACTAAGATGGTTAATGCATATGCATGAATGAGTATGACCATCTATCAAAGCGTTACAAAGTCCTAGACTCAAAAAGAGAAAAGCAAGCAATAAAATATTACATGGATTACAATTGCTTCTCCTAGAGTGTAAGCCTTCAAGCTCGAGTAGCATTGATCTCTCCATCATCTTCCAAGCTTTGGCATCACTTGATGATCTTCCTTTCATCAAGCTCCATGTTTTGGCAATACTCCTTTTAGTGTGCATCCTTGCACTAAGCTTTTAGTCTCCTAAATGGAATGCTTCAATTGTTAACATGAGACTAAAACATTGAGAGTCACTAGCAACAATATAATGTGTGATCATCATCAAAATAATACTGGTCTAAAACACCAATACCAAATAGTGATCGCCTCCTGACAAAGGTGTTAGATCGCTTTGGGGCGTTGTCCTAAGGAAGAGTTATTGTGACTGCAAAAAAAGGTATGCCTTTTTTATTTTTATTTTTAGCAAAAAATTAGTTTAGATCTGTCTATGCAAGATCAGTTCGCCCTTCTCCCAAGAGAGTAAAAGATCTTGCAAAGGAGAAATTTCATCCGTAGGGCGTTTTCATAAAAGCATTTTTTGATTTCTTTTCTTCTTCTGCTGCTTCAATGTCTGCTAAGCCTTGGGCTAGATGATGGAAAAGCCCTATGGAAGCTTGCTTAATACCCAAAATTGGGTATCAAAGCAAGGTTTTACCTAGGATCTAATTTTTTTCTGCCGTCGTAAACATGCGTGTGGACGATGTTCGTATTTTTGTTGTGGCATGTAAGCTCTCCAGGTTTATTTTAATTATGTAATTTATAGTGCCTGTGCGCACTAAGTTTTTAAATAATTAATTTCGGCCTCTGTTGTATTTATTATTTTTCAAAGAGGATGCCCTTTTGTAAATGTATAGTAAATTTAGGAGGCGTAGCAACCCGAAAATTGCTAAGGGCAGGAGATCCATGGAGTTGAGATGGACCAAAGAGGCGCATTGCAAGGTGTTGCTAGGTCGTGGCCACCTTACTTGGAGCATGGAGTTTCCTTAGTTTATTAGGGTATACTAGAGAGCTTACATACATTCTGTGATGTTTGTAATTTAATTCATGCGATGATTAAATTACTATGGTTTTTCAAATTTCACGGCATGACATAATTTTATATTGCAAATGTCCTATCGCCGCTCTTCCATAGTTAGCTAACCTATGAGGTTGACGTGGTCCCATGGCCTTGTGCAATAATTATATGTGCTTTTATTCTTTCGAAAATCGTTTTTAAAAATTAGACTTCGTTTATGTTATATGATAGCTGCGTGGGATGTTTGTGCTGTGATGAATATTTGATTCTTAAATTGCTAGTTTTAGGAATCACCTAGAATTAGGGTTAACTAATTCAAAAGAACCCATAAGCATATTAATGAAGCATATGTTGATAATCGGTGTTCTTAAGGTATCTACGTACCAGTGTCTAGAATCGTTTGGTGTTTAGGCTTGGATCACCATCGTAAGGTTTGCCCAGCTAGGGGGTAAGTGATCCTACCTGGCCAAACCTGTCTGGCCGTGTTCAACTGGATCAATCTAGAACTCCAATTATCAATTGTGCATGCATTCATTATATTCTAATCAATTACGTTAATGATCCTTTGCATGATTAGCCGTAGACCTCCTTGCTTTTGGAGATTGGCAACTAAGGATTCATGTTATAGTTGTTGTGCACACACAAGCTATATCATGGTTATCTTTTGGGAACCAATTCCATTTTACATATGATGTAGTTCATCTTAACCCAAACAGTCGTGTCGTGAACATACCCGAGCGCTGGTGTAGGTTAGGACTGTACAAGAAAGCAAGGGTCCGATTAGACTAGTCATTATGATTTGTTGAGCATACTCAAGGTCATAAGTGACTAGGGGTAAAAACCGATAAGGAAATCATATATGATGTGATTGATGAGGAGTCATCTATCGATCATAGAGTCAAGCAACTTGTTGAGCTCACTCAAGGTTGTGAAACTCAAGGTGGTTGGATCCCTTTTCCACTAAACATCACTATTCGTTCAATCATATGGGTTGAGATGATGACAAAAATAGTGGGAGGATATAATCAGATAAAAACTAATCTACTATATTTAAAAATAACGAACACATGCTAAATTTGGTGTTCTAATCTTTGTAGCAATGTCGTCTGGACTTAAGCTCATCTTAGATAAGAATATGCTCACTGGTAATAATTATGAAGACTAGCTCTGAAATATCAAATTGGCTATTTATTTTGAAAGACTTAGCTATGTCCTCAAAGACCCAGTACCCGATGAACCACCTATAGGGGCCAAAGATGAGATTGTTGAATATTATAAGCAATGGCTCCTATATGACGAAAAAGCTCAATGTCTCACTCTAGCCTTTATGGACAATGAGCTCCAAAGGTGGCATGAACATATGGATGTTCGTTGCATTTCCCTTAATAGAAAACAGTTGTATGTGAAATCATCTCGGGCTGCAAGGTTTGAAACTTTGTGTGAATTGTTTAACACAAAGATGAGTAGGGCACGATCCAATATCGTGTACTCAATATGATTGCGTACATTGAGGATCTCGCAGAGCATGGTTTCGTCTTGAACCATAAGTTATTTACGGACTTGGTCCTTAATTCCCTTACCCCAAAATTTGCCATGTTCATAAGTAGTATGAACTAGATTGAGGTTGAACTTCCTGAACTCCTCAACATGCTTCAACAGTTTGAGGAAGGCTTACAGGACAAGTCAACCGCTTTGGTTGTCGGCTCTTATTCTTCTACCAAGCCCAAGGGCAAAGAAAAGAAGAAGAAGGCCCTTTAACCTAAGACGGGCATATAGAAGGGAAAAGGAAAGGTGAATGGGGGGTCGGCTGAGGCAAAGTGCTAGTTCTGTCACAAGAAAGGGCACTGGAGGAGGAACTGCAAGATATTCCTGGAACAAAAGAAGAAGAGGCATACTAATGCCTCAACTTCAGCTTTAATTGTTATACAAAGTATAATTCGTTTTCATGACTTCTAAATGCATGGTATATGATACCGGTGCAGTTTCTCACATCTGTAATTAGTTACAAGAGCTGATAAAGAATAGAAGGCCTGAAAGGAAGAGGACGATCTCAAGGTTGGCAACGGAGCAAGCGTTGCTGTTAGGGCCACAGGAGATGTACGATACACCATGGCAAATGTCGTCAGCTTGCTTCTGAAGAAATATTATGTTCCCAAATTTTACATGCAATGTAAATCTGTCTGACGGAAATATATTTACTATCACTAAGGTTATGAACTTATTTCTTTGATGGTAAAATTGCATGAATCTGGGATTATGGTGTATGAATATACTTTGAATGACAATGGTGTATTAAGAGTTAATACATGAAAACGTAAAGAAACAAAAGAATCTGGTTCTGACATAGTAGACTAGGTCATATCAAAGATCCTTGCGAGTTAAATAAATAGTTGTCTTTAGGCTTCTCGAATCATGGGTCATGCGACACTTGAAAGTCTTGCCTCAAAGGTAATATGACCAAAACTCCTTTTGTATGACAGAGGGAAAGAGTTGGTGAACTCTTGGGTTTAGTACATTCAGATGTATGCAGACACTCGTCTACATTAGCCAAAAAGGTTTATTTGGTTATGTTCATTAAAGGATCACTTTAAGTGTGGACACATGTTCTTGATGAAACATAAGTCCAATGCTTTTAAGCGATTTTAAGAATGACGTAACAAGATGGCAAAGTATTAAAATTCCTTTAATTTGATCAAGGAAGAGAATACTTTAGTCATGAATGTTTTGCGTATTTAAAAGAATATGATTCTCTATCAGGTCACTCATGAAATCACACCTTGTTTGACATGGTGCAATTCATGAAGAGTGACGCTGAATTACCAACCACCATATAGTGCTATGCCTTAGAACTTCTGTCTAAAACCCAACATGTGTTAGAACCAGTGGGATAGACAAAACCAATATTTCAAAACCAGTCGTTAGGAAGTCTAACAGGATTCCTCGATCTCCTAAGAGGTACTACGGTTTTCCCGTAGACGGAGGGGTCGAGGATAGCATCATGGTTGATGATGAAGGTGTTCGCTTCCTGGAAGCCATTCAGAGTAGAGACCCTGAAACGTAGGGTGATGCAATAAAAATCGAAATGGATTCCATGCACATTAATAAGGCATGGACCTTAGTAAACATGCCGAAGGGAAATGTTCCCGTTGGCTACAGATGGGTCTTCAAGGAGAAAGATTAATGCAGATGGAAAAGAGAGTAACGTGCAAAGCTAGGTTGGTTACGAAACGTTTTCACCAGTAGCCATACAACAGTCTATTTGGATTATACCCGCTATCGCTTATGACCACGAAATCTTGAAGAAGGTTGTAAATGTTACATGACTCAGCCAGAAGGTCTCGAGGTCAGTGGGAGAGAAATGAAAGCGTGTAAATTGCATAAAACTAGTGGAAATTCTTAATATACACAAGTTTGTACGTGGATGACATGACTTTTGATGAGGAATAATCATTGAGATGTTCAACTCTATTCAAAACGACGGCTGTCGAATAAATTATCCATAAAGGACCTGGAAGACCATCGTTTACATCCGGTGTAAAATATATCTATAGAGATGGATTTGACAGGATGCTAAGTCTCTCCCAGTCCTTGTACATAGACACTGTGCTAAATTCATTTAGCATGGTAAGGGCAGTTTCATACCTGGCATCATGGTATAACTCTTTCAAGAAGATGTCTTCAATGACTAACTTGGAGAGAGATTATGATAATGATCCTATGTGCATCGACAATTAGATCTATCATGTATACTGTAGTATGTACAAGACCAGATGTCACTTTTGCACCCGATGCAGTAAGTCGATATCATTCTGACTTTGGAGAAGGACTTGAAAGCGATTAAGACAATTCTCAAGTTCTTACTACGGACTAGAGATTTCGTCAAAGAACTGAGGCTGTGAAGATATTCTTCGTAGATATCACTTCATGTGTGATATAGAGTCGAAGAAGGATATAGACCTCATGTGTGTCTCTTATGAAGACAAATTTAGTAGATCCATTCACAAAGGCTCTATCACGTGATCATATAGAGATACTCATGTGTGTATGTGATACAAGGATAATTAGGCTCGAGTGTAAGTGGGAGATGTTGGGAAATGTGTGCCCTTAAGGCCAATTATTTATAATTGGGACATCTTGTTCAAAATGATAGTATGCTATCTTGTAATGTTTTTCTGAGTATAATCATAATATTTGTTTATATTTTATATTTAAATAAAGTCCTGAGACTTAATGCGCGGTCAAACATGTATCAAGATGCAGACATCGATCATGGGGAAGTGTTTCGACTGCTAGCAGCATAAGTCTAAAATTGTTTATAGTCATAAATGAATCGAGCAAGGACATCGATGCAACAAATAGACTATTGTGTGCTCTATCTTCACCAAGTGTTGGTGGCGATGATCTTATCATCATTTGATTTAGCAAATTCAGATACGAGAGACATGTGCTCATTAGAGAATGAGTTCACAAAATAACCCAATAAGAGCTGCAACATGGTAGCACATACAAAACTATCAATGGCATCTCTCAAGTGATGATAGGCAAGCTAGTCCTTTAACTAGAGGCCATTGTATGAGCCTGTGCGTGAACGGTTTCACTTATATCTCTGACTTAGCTTCGAGGCATGGTCTGCTAAAAGGTCTTAGGTTGGGTGACACTTGAAGCATACGAGTGAAGTAGTGTCCAAGAGAGGATTCATCACTCGTGTATGTAGGGTGTTAGTGTCGCGAAATCAGTACGGTCCTTAGTGAAATCCTTGGCCAAGGTGTATTAGATATGATCCAACAAAGACAAGCTAAGACTGATTGATGCTAATCGATCGTGAAGCTATTTTGGGTTGACAGTTAACCATACCATAGTCTTCGCAGCGACATAATGTTGACAAAGGGATTAAAACTACGAAATTCATCAGTGACATATCCAAGGGTAGTTCCGACCATGTTTATGTCAAGGGACAGACCACATAATGATGATACTGACGTGCGTTTATATTTCATATATTTACGCACGTTTTCTTCCGTGTTTTTTCCGTATTTTACCACCGTCTTATATTCGTTTTCTCGTGTTTTCTTGTTTTCTTTCATTTTTCCGTGTTTTTCGTATTTTGCAGGAGTTTGCTGGCATATGGGGCATAAAACGATGATATCATGTGTCCCCGGAGCAACGGGAGGAGTCACGCGGGATCTAGGGGGTCAAACGACGAAGATTGCATCTTTCAACCCCTCACCCGATCGGTTGATCATCTTCAACCGATCGGGTGATGCACGCGTGCACCACCCGGACGCAGCTTGGAGCTCACGAGAAGTCACCCGGTCGGTTCAGTGACCGGGTCAAAAGCTCAAAGTCTTTGGAATTTGAAGCTGATTACCAACCGATCGGATGACAACTCACCCGATCGGTTCACCTGTAGATGAATTCCAAGAGCCAAGACACAAAGATCCAACCGGTCTCTTCACCCGGTCGGCACCAAGATCCAACCGACCGCATCCAAGATCCAACCGACCGGTTCATCCTGACCGGGTGAAATCCCGCATTGCGCTGTAATTCTGTGAAGCGCTTCATCCGATCGGTTGACTTGTCAACCGATTGGGTGATGTCGTTTTCTATAAATAGAGCCCTAGGTTTCCCAGATTCGGGAGTTGGGTATTTTTTGCTGTTTTCTTCATTTTGTGACGGCTGTAATTTTCCAGTTTTTGTAAGTTTTCGGATCGTTGTAAAACTTTAGTATTATCTTAATTTCTTTACTACCATTGCATTTCTATTGTCTGATCATGATTTTTACGGTCGATTTCTGTTTAGATCACTTTTTACTAAATATGTGTGAGTAGTTCCCAAATCTGGGATTTTGGCGGAAACCCCTTCGTGGGCTCTTCCCGATGCGTCCATAGGGCTAGGAAATCGATAGGGATTAGGAATCTAACGATTATGCGGGGTGTTTTATTGTCATCTGCGGGAAAAAGACCGCATTTGACCGTTGGGCCAAGGGGGAATAAACTTGGCGGTTGACTCCCTAGCCATAGCTCACGCCCTTAGCATAGACGCCGAATCCTAGCGCGCGGGAGCGGCAGGATGAGATGTTGAGAGTTATCGTTGCGAGCTTAGTGCTCTCGGAGTCAATCAGTGTTAATAGACACGGGAGTGCCCACTGATCGAACCCGGGAAGTCCGGCGTATCATCCTGGGCACCGACCGGAATATCGGGCCCATGGGATGCCGGTACCACTTTCAGAGGCAACGTCTCACCATTAGACCCTAATTCCGATCGCCATCCTACCCGTAGGCCGTATCGGTGAGAGTCGCTCGTTGGGGGTGGAAACCAAAGTCCCGGGGTTTTCCTTCATATTGTCTATACTTTGCATTCCTTTACCGTGACAACACCGTGATGGGTTATCACGGTAAAGGAATGCAAAGTATAGACAATATGAAGGAAAACCCCGGGACTTTGGTTTCCACCCCAACGAGCGACTCTCACCGATACGGCCTACGGGTAGGATGGCGATCGGAATTAGGGTCTAATGGTGAGACGTTGCCTCTGAAAGTGGTACCGGCATCCCATGGGCCCGATATTCCAATCGGTGCCCAGGATGATACGCCGGACTTCCCGGGTTCGATCAGTGGGCAGTCCCGTGTCCATTAACATTGATCGACTCCGGGAGCACTAAGCTTGCAACGATAACTCCCAACGTCTCATCCTGCCGCTCCCGTGCGCTAGGATTCGGCGTCTACGCTAAGGGCGTGAGCTATGGCTAGGGAGTCAACCGCCAAGTTTATTCCCCCTTGGCCCAACGGTCAAAGGCGGTCTTTTTTCCGCCGATGACAATAAAACACCCCGCGTAACCGTTAGATTCCTAATCCCTATCGATTTCCTAACCCTATGGACGCATCAGGAAGAGCCCCCGAAGGGGTTTCTGCCAAAATCCCAGATTTGGGAACTACTCACAAATATTCATTAAAAAGCGATCTAAACGAAAATGAACCGTTAAAATCATAATCATACAATAGAAATGCAATGGTAGTAAAGCAATTAAGATAATACTAAAGTTTTACAAAGATCCGAAAACTTACAAAAACTGGAAAATTACAGCCGTCAAAAAATGAAGAAAACAGTAAAAAATAACCAAGTCCCGAATCTGGGAAACCTAGGGTTCTATTTATAGAAAACGACATCACCCGATCGGTTGACAAGTCAACCGGTCGGGTGAGCCGCTACACAAAATTACAGCGCAAAGCGGGGTTTCACCCGGTCAGTATGAACCGGTCGGTTGGAACTTGGTGCGGTCGGTTGGATCTTGGCGCCGACCGGTTGGATCTTGGTGCAAACCGGGTGAAGAGACCAGTTGGATCTTCGAGTTTGGGCTGTTGAAATTCTGCTACAGGTGAACCGATCGGGTGAAGGTCACCCGATCGGTTGGCAATCAGCTTCGAATTTCTAGAGACTTTGAGCTTTTGACCCGGTCACTGAACCGACCGGGTGACTTCTCGTGAGCTCCAAGCTGCGCCCGGGTGGTGCACGCGTGCATCACCCGATCGGTTGGTGATGACCAACCGACCGGGTGAGGGGCTGAAAGATGCAATCTTCGTCGTTTGACCCCCTGGATCATGCGTGACTCCTCCCATTGCTCCGGGGACACATGATATCATCGTTTTATGCCCCAAATGCCAGTAAACTCCTGTAAAACACGAAAAACACGGAAAAGTGAAAGAAAACAAGAAAACAGAAGAAAACATGAGAAAACGAATAAAGGACGGCGGTAAAATACGGAAAAACACAGAAGAAAACGTGCGTAAATATATGAAATATAAACGCACGTCAAAATCCCCCAAGCTGAACTCTTCCTCGTCCTCGAGGAAGACGAGTGAGAGTAGGAGCTCGGAGGGAGAAAATAGAGATAAAAAGAGAGAAAAAGAGAACTCTATATCCTAGATCGCCCGTCAGGGCCAACAAAATCAAAAACGACACACCAAGCAAGCAAACGCCAAATCACAACACTAAACTAGGAATACGAGTCCAAACAAGTGCCGTGGGTCCACGCGGTGGAGCGCGAGTGAGTGTGGTCGTGCGCTAGCAGACGGTGTCACTATCTACGATGTGCAAAAAGCTCGATATACACAAATCCAGGAAGCGACCCAAATATCGATTCAAATTGAATTAAGCGGTGAATATATAGTTCAAGCATGCATGAGAATAGAGAGAATTGAAACATATCATGCGTCGGGTACTCCACAACTAGGGTTAGGGAAATCACGCCACTATAGCCTAGATACTATCTAAAAAGTTCCTAAGCCAAGTGTTTTCGAAACCGATGGGGGTTGAGATGATGTGGAGAAGAACACTCGGTGCAAATTCTCGCCTTCCCTTTATTCTCGGCAAGTAGGAAAATATTCACACGGGAATTTTTTTTGGTTTTGGGTATTTGTAATTTTTTTTTGATTTTTGGCTATACAATACATTTTTTCTTTCTTTTTTTCTTTCTTCTTTTTGGGTTTTTCTTTTCTTTTCTCTTTTTTTTTGGATTTTTGGGTTCTTGGCTATACACATGTGTACTCTCCCAAGTGGGAGAACGGTACACGACGAGGGGATTTGCACCAAGTAAAACAAAAAAGAAATCGGAATCTAATCACTTGGACAAAGGAAACTATTCTCGCTAATTAGAGCATGGGCTAAATGGGTTATCCTAGTCCTTAATTGTGGAATCCCGACACATGCGAAATGAAGCGTACGATATATATAGCATGCATACAGAAACAGATAGTAGAAGCAAATACCGCATATTCAAATCGAAGCATGATAATCTAGGGGTCATTCCTGGACAGGTATATAAAGTGAATCACAAAGTAGAAGCGCACCACACAGCTAGGCACGACACACGACTCACAAAAAGCTAAGTGGACCAACGATGCGTGAAATTCAGGGGACTCGATATCCAAGGGTTAGTGAGTGTGATTATCGATGCTATGCTAGGTGTGTGTGATTTTGTGGCAATTCATCATATGGTTCATCTCTAGGAGAAAGAGATAAAAAAGAAGAAAAGAAAAATTAAAAACACGATGAAGACGACACAAAAAACGAAAAAGAAAGACTCAAATGACGCACAAAGTGCGACTCCCCCAAGCTGAAGCTTGCATTGCCCTCAATGCAATAAGAGTGAGTACGGGAGGGCAATGAAAATAGGGGGGAATACACACCGACACAAAAAGAAATGAAAAACACAGATACTAAACTTAAAATAAAGAAAAATCAAAATCAAACCACACGACACGAAAATAGAAAAAGTAAGAAAAAGAAAAAGAACAAACAACACGACGGGACACGACACGATCAAAGCACACGAAACGACACGACAGAGAATAAAACAAGCACGCACACACAAAGAAAATAAAACACGACAACACAGCAAAACAGACTTCCCTCAAGCTAGATGTGACAATGCTAGCAATGAAATATGAACGTGACAGTGCAGAAATATGCAAGGGGGATGTCAATCGGATTCGCTGGTACTAGAATGGTAGGGAGAGGGGGAGGAGGGTGGTGAATAGCGAATGAGAGAATCCTCAGAGGATGAGGAGGGTGTGCCTACAGGGGAAGGAGGGGCGACAGGCTGGAGCACGGGTGGATCGATATGCACCGGTGGGATGTGGTGGAGAATGATGGTACCAGGTGGGCCGACAGTTGGGTGCCAATCGGGAGGATCCAAGGGTGGTAGATGCACTAATGGAGAATACCAAGGATCCGGGTAAAACTCCCATGGAAGATGAGACGGGGGAATAGGGTAGCCGCAAAGGTGCTAAAGGTGGCAGGATCGCGAAAGGAGCGCAGGCGGGGCTATAGAGATAGACTGCACGGTCTTCACCAAAGGGAGTGAGCATATTGATATCAATCAAATAATCACGATCAATACGGCTACGTCCAGGAAAAATAGGGAGGTCGGGCGACACTCTCAAAACACAGCTGACAATAAGAGAGATCATCCCACCACAACAGATGGATCCAGAATTGGCGCGACTAACAGCAAAAATTTCGTGGATGATCCAATGAGCGGCGTTTATGGGCATAGGGATATGCCGTAGGATCCTGTCTTCGGACATGGCATAGAGAAAGAAAAGCTCATCCCGAGATACAGTGGACACATCCACGCGGGCAAAAACAGTGTTGGTGAGGATGCAATGGGCGAGGCGGTAACACGGGTGAATAATGTAGGAGGCAATGGCCTCAGGTGGAAAGGCGGCATACCGGGTAAATCGTTGCCAAACACCATCAGCCCGAAATTGAGAGAAGATGTCAGTTCGATCGTGGGTGGAATGTTCAGTATTAAGATCGGGGTGACGGAGATTAAGGATATTGTTCAACTCGATGAAACCCAGAGAAAAGTCACAGTTGAAAGCGTGGAAGGAGAAACCCCAATCAAACACCTCGAGGGAACTGAGGAATTCAAGCGTGAGATTTCTATGTGTGTGAGCATGGATGTAAGAAAGGGTATGGCACCCGATACAGTTGAAAATTCTACCGACGCTGTTCGAAAGCCCTAGAGCTTCAAGTGTGGGGCGATCGGCAAAGAGTGTAGGTCGCATCGGGCGATGAATTAGTGCTCGCAAACGGTCGGACTGTTCTTCAGTAGAAGGGTTTATGCCAAGGAAAGAGGGTGAAAAGGGTCTGTAAAGCGGATCACGGCGTGAAGATGAGGCAACCTCTTTCCCTTTTTTAGACATGGCGACTACGTGGGTGGCGAAAAGGAAAGTGGGAGCGTGTCTATGATGATTGTAAAGCAAGTGAAGTAGGTAAAACACCAATTCAGGACATTACAGATAAGGCAAGAGATGTGTAGAGTGGAGAGGTGTTACCCAACAATGTAGCAAGATCAAGCCCCCGGAGCACTCACGCAGTATTAGGAAGCAATTTTGGAAGCCGTCGCTCGCTGATCCGACGAGATATAGGATTTTCGAAAATCTGGGACTAGGGTTAGGGTTTGGATGTTTGGTGAGTGAATGTTGTTGATGGGAAGGGGGTGATGTGGGTAGGGTTTGAGAAATGAGTGAGGATGAGGGTTTAGGGGCAATGGGGTAGATGAGGGAGATTGATTTGGCAGTTGGAGGGGGAGAGATCGTGTGCCCGGAGGTTTGGGGGTCGGGTCGCACGAACAGGGGCATTTATAGGGGCGAAAGTCACCCGATCGGGTGATGTTTCACCCGATCGGTTGGATAAGTTTTGAATATTTATCGCCGGACAACAGCTACAGGTGAACCGGTCGGGTGAGAAGTCACCCAATCGATTGACCGCTTCCCAAAATTTTTTTTCTGAGAGCATGTGACATTTCACCCGGCCACTCACCCGTCCGTAGCATTACTCAACCGATCGGTTGATGTGATCTCCAAATTTCCCGAAAGTTCAGCTCTACCCACACGGTCAGCGACCCGGTCTCGGCTGTCTTCACCCGATCGGTTGACCAATTCCTTAAAATTCCCGAGAGTTTCCCCCAGGTCACCCGGTCTGCTCACCCGGTCTCATCTTTCTCCACCCGGTCGGTTCGTTTAGTTGCTGATACTGCCATTTAGCTGATACATACCAACCGATCGGGTGAGTTAACACCCGGTCGGTTGGGGCCTTGTTTTCTGCAGAAACCCAAAAATCGCCTAAGTTCCACGTCGGAAGTTCTTGCGGCTGGATTTATTTATAAAAATAGATAAAATAACGATAAGAATAATCCTAAAAATTGAAACAAAAGTTTAGAGCATGGGCTGCCTCCCATGAAGCGCTTTTGTTTAACGTCGTTAGCTCGACGCCCCAGGCGGGCGGTGGTCAATTGGGATCCGGAGGGTTAGAGGAAGAGTTGTTGGTCGTTGGGAGACCGACCGGAGGGAATTCTGGTTCTCCAACCGCATAGTGTTTCAGACGCTGTCCGTTGACTTTAAACGGCTCATCCCTCCCCATTATCTCAATAGCCCCATGCGGGAAAACCTTGGTGACACGGAACGGTCCCGACCACCTTGAATTGAGCTTTCCAGGAAAGAGCTTCAGCTTTGAGTTGAATAGGAGAACCAAGTCCCCTTCTTTGAATTCCCTCTTCAAGATTCGCTTATCGTGCCACCGCTTCAGCTTCTCCTTGTAAATCTTGGCGTTCTCATAGGCATTGAGCCGGATTTCGTCGAGCTCGTTGAGTTGTAACTGCCGGTGCCCCCCTACTTCCTTGGCGTCGAAGTTCAGATTCTTAATTGCCCAAAATGCCTTATGCTCCAATTCCACAGGCAGATGGCAAGCCTTCCCATAGACAAGCCGGTAGGGGGTCGTGCCGATCGGAGTTTTAAATGTCGTCCTGTAGGCCCAAAGCGCGTCAGGAAGCTTTGATGACCAATCCTTTCTAGAGTTGGCCACCGTCTTTTCTAGTATGCTTTTAATCTCCCGGTTAGAGACTTCCGCCTGACCGCTGGTCTGCGGGTGGTAGGCACGCCCCACCCGGTGTTGTACCCCGTATTTCTTTAAGAGAGCCTCGAATTTCTTCTCTATAAAGTGGCTCCTCCGTCACTGATCAGGACATGAGGTACACCGAACCGCGGGAAGATGTCGCTTTTAAAGAATTTGGCCACCACTCTGGAATCATTGGTTGGACTGGCTATCGCTTCAACCCATTTCGACACGTAGTCCACAGCCACCAGATATACTGGTTCCCTGAAGAGGAAGGGAACGGTCCCATGAAGTCTACTCCCCACACATCGAAGATTTCTACCTCCAGGATGTAGTGTTGAGGCATCTCATTCCTTTTGGAGATGTTCCCCATTCTTTGGCATTTATCGCAGGCCTGGACATAAGCATGTGTGTCCTTGAAGAGTGTTGGCCAGTAGAATCCGCTCTGGAGAATTTTTGCGGTGGTTTTGTAGGTGCTCGCATGCCCACCACATTGCTGACCGTGGCAGTGGGAAATGATGGAGGTCGCTTCAGTTTCAGGGATGCATCATCATTGCAGGTTTTGTACAGGTGGGGGGTCATCCCAATAAAATTTGCAGACCTCATGGAAAATTTTCTTCTTCTGCTGAAAGCTCACATTGTGGGGGATGATGGCACAAGCCAGATAATTTGCGATGTCGGCGTACCAAGGGGTCCAGGAGGAAGAGACAGAGAAAAGATGCTCGTCAGGGAGCGAATCATCGATCGGCGTAGCATTTAAATCGAGGGTAGGCATCCTGGACAGGTGATCGGCAACAACATTCTCTGCCCCCTTCTTGTCTCTGATTTCCAGGTCGAATTCCTGGAGGAGGAGAATCCATCTAATGAGCCGCGGCTTAGCTTCCTTCTTGCTCAATAGGTATTTAAGAGCCGCGTGATCTGTGTGCACGATCACCTTGGTGCCAACGAGATATTGCCGGAACTTGTCCGTGGCGTAGATGACCGCTAGCAATTCTTTTTCTGTGGTAGTGTAATTTCTTTGGGCGGCATCAAGGGTTTTGCTCGTATAATATATGACATGAAGAGTTTTATCCTTCCTTTGCCTTAAGATGGCACCAACCGCATAATCACTAGCGTCGCACATCAGCTCAAAGGGTAGATTCCAGTCCGGTGTCTGTATTATGGGCGCGAAAATCAAAGCTTGCTTCAGGGCGCGGAAGGCCTCCATACACTCCTCGCTGAAGACGAAAGGCACGTCCTTCACGAGGAGTTGGGTCAGCGGCCTGGAAATATTCGAGAAGTCTTTTATGAAGCGGCGATAAAATCCCGCATGTCCTAGAAATCCACGGACTCCTCGAAGATTGAGTGGTGATGGAAGCTTTTCAATCACCTCAACTTTGGCCTTATCAACCTCGATTCCCCTCGAAGAGATGACGTGCCCCAGCACAACCCCTTCTTGGACCATGAAGTGGCACTTCTCCCAGTTTAGGACTAATCCCTTTTCTTGACATCTCTCCAAGACTTTAGTTAGATTACTGAGGCACGAGTCAAACTTAGTTCCATAGACGGAGAAGTCGTCCATGAAAACCTCCATGATGTCCTGGGAGTAGTTGGAGAAGATAGCGGACATGAGTCTTTGGAATGTAGCAGGGGCGTTACAAAGTCCGAACGACATTCTTCTATAGGCATATGTCCCGAAAGGGCAAGTGAAAGTCGTCTTCTCCTGGTCATCGTTATGAATAGGGATCTGAAGAAATCCTGAGTACCCGTCCATGAAACAGAAATAGTTATACTTTGCCAGCCTCTCAAGCATCTGGTCAATGAAGGGGAGGTGGTAATGATCCTTCCTCGTTGCCTTGTTCAGCTTTCTATAGTCAATGCACATCATGTACCCTGTGACGGTCCTCGTTGGTATTAGCTCGTTCTTCTCGTTGCGAACCACCGTCATTCCTCCTTTCTTGGGTACGACATGCACCGGGCTAACCCAGCGACTATCAGAGATAGGGTATATGATACCGGCATGCAGAAGCCTAACAATCTCCTTTTTTACAAATTCCATCATTATGGGATTTAGCCTCCGATGCGGCTCAATCGAGGAGGCTTGCTCATCTTCAAGCAGAATTCTGTGTGAGCAGAGGCCTAAGCTAACCCCTTTTAAATCTTCAATTGCATATCCGAAAACTCCTTTAAACCTTTTTAAAACACCAAGAAGTTTGGTCATTTGGTCTTCAGGCAGTGAAGAGTTCACTATGACCAGAAGGGTCGAGCCAGCCCCCAAATATTCATACTTCATCCCCGGGGGTAACTCTTTCATTTCAACTTCATGAGGCCCCGACGCATACTTCTCAAGATGAGCATCCTCAAGGGAAAGGAGTTCTTCGTGGATTTCTTGGAAGCCAGCATCCGGAATCTCACTCCCAGCCGCGGTTCCGCATGGTAAAGTCTCGCAAGGTATTGTGGGAACGATCGAGGAAGGCACTGGGTCTCTTTCAAGCTCATAATAATTGTCCGGGAAGAAGGCTTCTAAGTGAAAACAGGTTTCAACTGTCGATGGTTCCCCACAACTATTTCTAGCTTCCTCATTGTCCAAAGATCCGGGATGCTCGATAGAAGTCTGTAAGGAATAGATCGGTTCCTGTCCAACGTAGCCTACAGACTCAGCCTGATGGTTCTCCTGACAAAACTCCGCGAACAACTCTTCTTCACTAAATTCGGGACTATGAATGTCGATATATGCCACTTCACCATGAGGAAAGAGAGTTGTCGTGGCAAGGTGCTCCTGCGTATCTTGATATCTCCTCTGATTTTCCACGGCGACAGACAGGAGGGATAGTAATTCAAAGTGCTCAGGGATTCCGCTAAGCTTCGTGCCAAACAGCGGATATGGTGTGAGTGATCCCAGATGTCTCCTGAAACTGCATGCAACATCCTCGTCATGGGGCAAGGAACCTATACGAAAGGAGAGAGAGAACTGCACAAGTAGCAAACACGTCAAAAGCACGGATTGCATAAACAGGAACCGAATGTAGCGATGGTAGCACGGCGATTCAGTCAATTAGCACTATACAATTACTATCTACAGTATGTACAAGTGAAATTAAAAATGTAGAGTGCGAAAATTATCGCGAGGTAGGGATAAGAGCTAGACACTAGGGTTCATGAGATCCAAAAATAACAAGCATGTTGCCTCCCAGCAACGGCGCCATAAACTTGGCCGGTCCCCCGCCGGGCGCGGCTCTTGCGTGCCTGATGTGTGCAATGATGCGAACGGGGGCGTGGAAAATCTAAATATTTGTAACCGCAAGCGCATGGTGTTGTAGTGTGGCTTGGGGGTCGAACACATTGTCACGACCCGCTTCCCTAAAATGGAGGCGAGATGTGAAAAGGTCCGCACGAGAGTGGAGCTGTGAAGCCCCAAACCCGATAAGCGTCCACAATACATAAACAGGTCCCTGTAACCACAACAGAATAGCAATAATAACACAAGGAGAGACTGAAATAAAATTCACATCTCACAAATATTGTCCAACATCACAAATATGTTCAACATCCAGAAAAGCCACCAGGCTAAAAGAAAAGAGTCTAAAGGCCCAGAACAAGGCCAACAAAGGCAACGACATAACAAAGTATAGTATAGGTGCCACGCACCGATAACAAAACAACTGCCTAAACAAAAGTAAAGCACAACGAAGACACTAGGACTGGTCCCCAGTGTCCACGTACTCCCCGTCAAACACAAGCACGGGCTCGGCGTCTGCAAACACCTCGTCCCCAACAAGTAACTCAGGCTCGGGCTCTAACATGTGTTACCCAAAAGAGAAAAGGGGCACATGTCAGCAAGTCGAACGACTTGTGCAAGGAAACGGGAATAATGGTAAACTAGCAACCTAACAATTAAAACATGGTGCATGGCAAGTAAAGTACGGTGGTAACAAGTAAGGTAAAGTATAGTACAAGTGGCAATGGGTTGTTGTGACATGTAATGTCAAGTAACAAGTACAAGTACAAGGGATCACTCAACGAGTGCCCTATTGCCCGCAGGCTGTGTTCAGGTATCAAGTACAAGGGATCACTCAACGAGTGCCCTATTGCCCACAGGCTGTGATGAGCTCGTCTTCTGGAACACGAGCCAGAAAGTGTATTTGATAAGTATGGCGTAGGGGTGCACCTAGCCGGAACGAGTAACACTAGTATGTAGCGATGCTACGCAATCACGATGAGCATTAAAGCATGCAATGACATGAGCAGATAATTTGCATACCGTTAATTAAATTAAACGTGACAGGCGAAATGCAATGACATGAACATATTCGCGTACCGTTAATTAAATTAAACATGGCAGTTAAAATGCAATAGCAGTTAAGGATGCATGGATGACATGAACAGTTATTTTCGCGTACCGTTAAGGAAAGTAAACGTGACATACAAGCATGATGAGGGTGACGGACCAAGCTTCGTTGTCAAGCTAGGTCAATGGCGTCTAGACGGCTATCCTTTCACCGTCTAGTCTCTTTTACGCTAAAGCAAGGTAAATGGCCCAAAACATGGCCTAAATCAAGAGATGCAGGTTTCACTTGCCTATCACCGGGGAGAACGGTTACGAAAGTTCGTCTCCGCGGATGCTAGCCTACGGGGAATCGCTGTTATGGGGAACAATCATCAAAACACAAGTATTTTATTAGGGTTTCATAAAAATTGCAATAGGGTAAGAAAACAACGGTGGATCGATTTCTTACCGAGAGGAGACGGAAGGAACACTCCGGGGAACCCTAGGATCAAATCTGGAAAAGATTGGAGAAAATTGGGGAAACTAGGGTTTTGGGGGATTTGGGGATTTTGATGGGTTTTGAGTGTGATTTGAGGAAGATGAGAGGTAGATAGGGTAGATGGATGGTTTGGATGATGGATTTAGGGCTTGGAATGAAGCAATGGAGCTTGGAGGAAGATGGGGGCTCCATGGGGGAGAAACTAGGGCTTAGGGTCGTGTTGGAGAAGAAGAAGTCGTTTGGGGGGGGTATTTATAGGTTGAGCTGGCGGCTAGGGCAAAACTAGGGTTTCCTGCACTGCTTAGTCGGTCAAAGAACAACTGTTGACCGACTAGTTCGAGATCTAGTCGGTCGGTTGAACAACGCAGACCGACTAAGTGTAAACAGTAACTCCAGTCGAAAACCTGAACTAAGAGTTAGTCGGTTCAAGAAGCATCGCCGACCGACTAGTTTGCAACCTAGTCGGTCAACCAACGTTCTTAGACCGACTAACGATAAACAGTAGCTTCCTCAAAAAATTAGAAAGCTCACTAGTCGGTCCAAGAAGGATTACCGACCGACTGGATCGTCATCTAGTCGGTCGGTGGCCCTTCTTACACCGGCTAATGAGCACAGAAAGTACCAATACGGAGCGCGAGGCCCCGTGATCGAATCCTAAGACTCCTAGGCTTGATCTAATAGTTAGATATGACCGTTATGAAGCCCGTCACAAACGACGTACTTCGAAATCGACGATCCTAAGGAAGAATCGAGAAAATACGACGAATCGATCGAAAATGAAAGTTACGGAGACGAAAACCACACAAGAGGAGAAAACCCACCAAAACATATATTATAATATATAAAATCCAGATACAAGGAAACCAGTCGTTACATCCTCCCCAACTTAAGAAAAATTCCGTCCTCGGAATTTCCAAAACTCACGAGTCCGGAAACAAAAGTGGAAAACGCTCTCGCATCTCATCCTCATTCTCCCAAGTAGACTCTCCAGGTGAACCGTGTCGCCACATCACCCTCACAAGATTGACAATCTTGTTCCGAAGCGATTTCTGACGCCTGTCCAGAATCTGCACGGGACGCTGGTCATACGTCATATCGGGGCGAACGGCGATCTCCGAGAAATCCACGGCATGAGATGGATCGCTAATGTATCGACGAAGCTGTGACACATGGAAAACATTGTGAACTCCTTCCAAAGATGGCGGCAAGGCCAAGCGATAAGCTACCTCGCCAACCCTCTCCAAAATGTCAAATGGTCCAATGTATCGCGGGCTCAACTTTCCACGCTTCCCGAAACGAATCACACCACGATTCGGGGAAATCTTCAAGAACACATGGTCGCCTGGCTGAAACTCCAAAGGACGCCGTTTAGCATCCGACCAATGCTTAAAACGGTCCTGAGCAATTCTCAACCTCTCCCGAATATTCCTGACGATATCCACGGCCTCCACGATCATCTCAGGTCCCAACAACTCCCGATCACCAACGTCATCCCAACTCAATGGCGATCGACATTTCCTCCCATAAAGAGCGGCGAAAGGCGCCATGCCAATACTCGCCTGGAAGCTGTTGTTGTAGGAAAACTCCACCAAATGCAGATGGTCCTCCCACGAACCCTTGAAATCCAACATGCACGCCCTCAGCATGTCTTCCAAAATCTGAATTGTCCTCTCGGACTGGCCATCCGTCTGCGGATGGTACGCCGTGCTGAAACTCAGACGCGTACCCAAACTCTTCTGCAAACTCTGCCAGAACTGAGATGTGAACCTCGTGTCTCTGTCAGACACGATACTCACGGGGACTCCATGAAGTCGCACAACCTCCTCCATATATCTCCTCGCTAGCGCCTCAGTGGACTGTCCCACTCGGAACGGAATAAAGTGCGCAGATTTGGTCAATCGATCTACGATCACCCAAATCGCGTCATTCTGCTTCGGACTCCGAGGTAGTCCAGTCACGAAATCCATAGTGATGTGCTGCCACTTCCACTCCGGAATCGGAAGCGGTTGTAGCAACCCGGCCGAACGCTGATGCTCCGCCTTCACTTGCTGGCAAACCAAGCACTTGGCTACACTCCGAGCCACGCTCCTCTTCATACCATGCCACCAATAATTCAGACGAAGATCCTGGTACATCTTGGTGCCACCAGGATGCACAGAATACGGCGAACTGTGTGCCTCCACCATCAGCTCCTCTCTGATATCCCCAGCTGGCACACACAACCTGGCTCCAAACCTCAGCGAGCCATCCTCATGAATCAAAAAGTCAGTCCGCAGACCGGCTTCCACCATCTCCCGAATCCTCACCAGCTTCGGATCCTCAGCCTGGCCAGCCTTAATCCGATCCACGATCGTCGACTGTACCTGCATGTACATCAACGACGAAGCCTCCCCAGGAAGAACAATCTCCACACCAGACTCGCAAAAATATTGCTGCAATCTCCACTGCGAGGTCAAAATCATCACCGCTGGAAGCCTACTCAAAGCATCCGGAACCACATTCACCTTGCCAGGGTGAAACTGCAAATCAATATCATAATCCGCCATAAGCTCCAACCATCGACGCTGTCGCATGTTAAGCTCCTTCTGAGTGAAAATATACTTCAAGCTTTTGTGATCGGTGAAAATCTTCACTTTCTCACTCAGCAAGAAGTGCCTCCAAATCTTAAGAGCAAACACAACGGCAGCCAACTCCAAATCATGTGTCGGGTAATTCTTCTCATGAACCTTAAGCTGACGAGACGCATACGCCACAACGTGCCCGTGCTGATGCAACACACAACCGAGGCCCTTGCCAGAAGCATCGCAAAAGATCTCAAATCCACCGCTGCGATCAGGCACAACAAGAATAGGGGCACTCGTCAACCTCTCCTTCAGAACACCAAAAGCACTCTCACAATCACCCGACCAAACATAAGCAATATCCTTCCGCGTCAACCTGGTCATCGGCTCAGCAATACGAGAAAAGTCCTTAATGAATCGCCGATAATAACCAGCAAGTCCAAGAAAACTCCGAATCTCAGACGCAGACGACGGAACAGGCCACTCCCTGATGGCCCGAATCTTCTCGGGATCCACTGAAATACCATCTCCAGTCACCACATGCCCGAGAAAAGCAACTCTATCCAGCCAAAACTCGCACTTCGAAAACTTAGCATACAAACGATGCTTCCTCAAGATCTCCAACACCGTCCTTAAGTGCGAGGCATGCTCTTCCTCCGACTTCGAATAGATCAGAATGTCGTCAATGAAGATAACGACAAACTTATCCAAAAAGTCGTAGAAAATCAGGTTCATCAGATTCATGAAAACTGCGGGCGCGTTAGTTACGCCAAAAGGCATAACCACGAACTCATAGTGTCCATACTTCGTCCTGAACGCTGTCTTCGGAACATCTCCCTTCTTCACCTTCAACTGATGGTAACCACTCCTCAAATCCAATTTAGAAAACACCCTCGAACCTCCAAGCTGATCAAAAATATCATCGATGCGAGGCAACGGGTATTTATTCTTAATGGTCACCGCATTCAATTCCCGATAGTCCACGCACATGCGACGCGAACCATCCTTCTTCTTAACCAGCAACACCGGTGCTCCCCACGGAGACACACTAGGATTAATATAACCCTTCTGCAAAAGATCATCCAACTGCTTCCGCAACTCTTCCAACTCTGCAGGTGCCATACGATACGGCGCCTTCGAAATCGGCTGCGCACCTGGGACAAGATCGATAGAAAATTCCAAAGCTCGATCAGGCGGCAAACCAGACATCTCCTCGGGGAAGACGTCGCCAAAATCTCGCACCACAGCTGGCCACTCCAGCTCCATCTGCATAGCCACAACCTCCACCGGCCTGGCCCGAAATCTGACAGGACCAAGCGAACTGCTACCACGACTGAACTCAAACACTGGGTGTCCGGGAATCTCGAACACCACCTTCTTCCTCCGACAGTCGATCGTAGCATAGAAGCTCGCAAGCCAATCCATCCCAAGAACTGCATCATAGTTGATGATGTCGTGGACAATGAAATCAGCACAAAGCTCTCGTCCACAAACCACCAACGGGCAAGAATTGCACCCACGATGCACCGAGACCACACCATTCCCTGTAACGATATTCCAACTCTTCGAAAGAGGGGACGTCGACAAGGAATGCCTCTCCACGAAGCTCCGAGAAATAATGCACATCGATGCACCAGAGTCAAAGAGGACTCGTGCAGGAAATGTGCACACCAAAATCACACCTAATCAATCAATTAACAATCAAATCCTAGTCTAGCAAACAATCATGAGCAAGCAACCAATATAATCAAAAATCAACTAACTAAGGAAGATAAATAGCTAGAATGAGCGTTACCTGCAATAACTTCATCCACGGCCATGCTCTCCTCCTCAGTCATCAGAAAGGCCTGCCCTCTCGGCGGAACAGCCTGCCGAAAGGCCTGTCTCTGTGGAACAAGGGGCGCTCCACGTCCAACGGGCACAGGAGCTCGCTGCTGCAACGGCTGTGCTGCAATAGGAGCCCGCCAAGGCTGTCTCGACTTCGGACACTCCCGGATGGTGTGGGCAGGATCTCCGCAGACAATGCACTGTCCTAGAAACCTCCTACACTGATCCCTGAGGTGTCCAGTCTTGCCACAGAAATGGCAAGTCTTCAGGATAGGCCCTCCTGGCCTCTTGAACTGCACCGGATGACTAGGCTTGAAACCAGGCCTAACCACCGCCCTGGCCTGCTCCATAGGCCTCTTCCCAGCTCCGGAAACATGTCCCTTCCTCTGATTCAAATTCAACTCCTGCCGCCTCGCAGCAATCAGAACCTTCTGATATGTCTCCAAGTCAGAAGAGGTCACAAAGCTCTGAAGCTCCAAGGCAAGTCCCTGGAGAAATCGCTGAGCTTTCTCATCGGCATCCTGCACCATCTTAGGTGCAAACCGACTGAGCCTCGTGAACTCCTGGTGGTACTGATCCACCGACAAGCTCCCCTGCTTCAGATCTATAAAGCGCTGCAGCATCACCTGCCGAGCAGCCTTCGGGAAGAACTCTCCATCGAATCTGGACTTGAAGGTAGCCCAGACGATCGGCTCCACCAGCATCTTCTCTTCAGCATCCCACTAATTCCTGGCGTTATCCTTCAGCTGCCTCTTAGCCAGATCAACCCATCCAGCCGGGTTAATCTTTGCCATTGCCAAGTTATCCTCAATGTTCCTTATCCATTCGTCGGCAGCCAGAGGACCCTCAGAACCATCAAAGTATGCGGGACCCAGCTCCCGAAATTGCTTCGCTCCTGGCTCAGAGCGAGGGGCATCGGGAAGAGCCCGGGCAGCTCGAGCAGGTGGAGCATTCTGGACTTGCAAAAGCACGCCCTGCTGCACTTGCATCATCTGGATCATCATCCGCATCATCTCACCGCTGGTGGGTTCCCGCTCAGGCTCCTCATCATGAGGGAGCGCACCACTACCACCACCGCGGGTGAAACGTCTTCCTGCCATCTAGTGACACGGAAAACAAATCAGATTAGACTCATAGCTTATGACTCGGACGTCGAACTTAATTTATTGGACATTCTAATGTTATTATCGCTATTCCAAAAATCGCAGTTACAGAAGAGGACCTGCATGGGCCACCACTAAAACCTGTCACGACCCGCTTCCCTAAAATGGAGGCGAGACGTGAAAAGGTCCGCACGAGAGTGGAGCTGTGAAGCCCCAAACCCGATAAGCGTCCACAATACATAAACAGGTCCCTGTAACCACAACAGAATAGCAATAATAACACAAGGAGAGACTGAAATAAAATTCACATCTCACAAATATTGTCCAACATCACAAATATGTTCAACATCCAGAAAAGCCACCAGGCTAAAAGAAAAGAGTCTAAAGGCCCAGAACAAGGCCAACAAAGGCAACGACATAACAAAGTATAGTATAGGTGCCACGCACCGATAACAAAACAACTGCCTAAACAAAAGTAAAGCACAACGAAGACACTAGGACTGGTCCCCAGTGTCCACGTACTCCCCGTCAAACACAAGCACGGGCTCGGCGTCTGCAAACACCTCGTCCCCAACAAGTAACTCAGGCTCGGGCTCTAACATGTGTTACCCAAAAGAGAAAAGGGGCACATGTCAGCAAGTCGAACGACTTGTGCAAGGAAACGGGAATAATGGTAAACTAGCAACCTAACAATTAAAACATGGTGCATGGCAAGTAAAGTACGGTGGTAACAAGTAAGGTAAAGTATAGTACAAGTGGCAATGGGTTGTTGTGACATGTAATGTCAAGTAACAAGTACAAGTACAAGGGATCACTCAACGAGTGCCCTATTGCCCGCAGGCTGTGTTCAGGTATCAAGTACAAGGGATCACTCAACGAGTGCCCTATTGCCCACAGGCTGTGATGAGCTCGTCTTCTGGAACACGAGCCAGAAAGTGTATTTGATAAGTATGGCGTAGGGGTGCACCTAGCCGGAACGAGTAACACTAGTATGTAGCGATGCTACGCAATCACGATGAGCATTAAAGCATGCAATGACATGAGCAGATAATTTGCATACCGTTAATTAAATTAAACGTGACAGGCGAAATGCAATGACATGAACATATTCGCGTACCGTTAATTAAATTAAACATGGCAGTTAAAATGCAATAGCAGTTAAGGATGCATGGATGACATGAACAGTTATTTTCGCGTACCGTTAAGGAAAGTAAACGTGACATACAAGCATGATGAGGGTGACGGACCAAGCTTCGTTGTCAAGCTAGGTCAATGGCGTCTAGACGGCTATCCTTTCACCGTCTAGTCTCTTTTACGCTAAAGCAAGGTAAATGGCCCAAAACATGGCCTAAATCAAGAGATGCAGGTTTCACTTGCCTATCACCGGGGAGAACGGTTACGAAAGTTCGTCTCCGCGGATGCTAGCCTACGGGGAATCGCTGTTATGGGGAACAATCATCAAAACACAAGTATTTTATTAGGGTTTCATAAAAATTGCAATAGGGTAAGAAAACAACGGTGGATCGATTTCTTACCGAGAGGAGACGGAAGGAACACTCCGGGGAACCCTAGGATCAAATCTGGAAAAGATTGGAGAAGATTGGGGAAACTAGGGTTTTGGGGGATTTGGGGATTTTGATGGGTTTTGAGTGTGATTTGAGGAAGATGAGAGGTAGATAGGGTAGATGGATGGTTTGGATGATGGATTTAGGGCTTGGAATGAAGCAATGGAGCTTGGAGGAAGATGGGGGCTCCATGGGGGAGAAACTAGGGCTTAGGGTCGTGTTGGAGAAGAAGAAGTCGTTTGGGGGGGGTATTTATAGGTTGAGCTGGCGGCTAGGGCAAAACTAGGGTTTCCTGCACTGCTTAGTCGGTCAAAGAACAACTGTTGACCGACTAGTTCGAGATCTAGTCGGTCGGTTGAACAACGCAGACCGACTAAGTGTAAACAGTAACTCCAGTCGAAAACCTGAACTAAGAGTTAGTCGGTTCAAGAAGCATCGCCGACCGACTAGTTTGCAACCTAGTCGGTCAACCAACGTTCTTAGACCGACTAACGATAAACAGTAGCTTCCTCAGAAAATTAGAAAGCTCACTAGTCGGTCCAAGAAGGATTACCGACCGACTGGATCGTCATCTAGTCGGTCGGTGGCCCTTCTTACACCGGCTAATGAGCACAGAAAGTACCAATACGGAGCGCGAGGCCCCGTGATCGAATCCTAAGACTCCTAGGCTTGATCTAATAGTTAGATATGACCGTTATGAAGCCCGTCACAAACGACGTACTTCGAAATCGACGATCCTAAGGAAGAATCGAGAAAATACGACGAATCGATCGAAAATGAAAGTTACGGAGACGAAAACCACACAAGAGGAGAAAACCCACCAAAACATATATTATAATATATAAAATCCAGATACAAGGAAACCAGTCGTTACACACATGGAGGCGAGGATGTGCTTGTGTCAAAGAGGATCAAAGTCACCCCATGGGCGAGCGAGCCCAGATCGATTGATGGGTTGTCACGGTAAAGAAATGCAAGGTGTAGACAATATGAAGGAAAAACCCGGGACTTTGGTTTCGACCCCAACGAGTGACTCTCACCGATACGGCCTACGGATAGGATGGCGATCGAAATTAGGGTCACCTGGTGAGACGTTGCCTCTGAAAGTGGTACCGGCATCCCATGGGCTCGATATTCCGGTCGGTGCCCAGGATGATACGCCGGACTTCCTGGGTTCGATCAGTGGGCACTCCCGTGTCCATTAACACTGATCGACTCCGGGAGCACTAAGCTTGCAACGATAACTCCCAACGTCTCATCCTGCCGCTTCCGCGCGCTAGGATTCAGCGTCTACGCTAAGGGCGTGAGCTATGGCTAGGGAGTCAACCGAGTTTATTCGCCCTTGGCCCAACGGTCAAAGGCGGTCTTTTTCCCACCGATGACAATAAAACACCCCGCGTAACCATTAGATTCCTAATCCCTATCGATTTCCTAACCCTATGGACGCATTGGGAAGAGCCCCCGAAGGGGTTTCCGCCAAAATCCCAGATTTGGGAACTACTCACAAATATTCATTAAAAGCGATATAAACAAAAATGAACCGTTAAAATCATAATCATACAATAGAAATGCAATGGTAGTAAAGCAATTAAGATAATACTAAAGTTTTACAAAGATCCAAAAACTTACAAAAACTGGAAAATTACAGCCGTCACAAAATGAAGAAAACAGGAAAAAATAACCAACTCCCGAATCTGGAAAACCTAGGGTTCTATTTATAGAAAACAACATCACCCGATCGGTTGACAAGTCAACCGATCGGGTGATCCGCTTCACAAAATTACAGCGTAAAGCGGGGTTTCACCCGGTCAGTATGAATCGGTCGGTTGGAACTTGGTGCTGTCGGTTGGATCTTGGCGCCGACCGGTTGGATCTTGGTGCGGACCGGGTGAAGAGACCGGTTGGATCTTCGAGTTTGGGCTGTTGAAATTCTGCTACAGGTGAACCGATCGGGTGAAGGTCACCCGATCGGTTGGCAATCAGCTTCGAATTTCCAGAGACTTTGAGCTTTTGACCCGGTCACTGAACCGACCGGGTGACTTCTCGTGAGCTCCACGCTGCACCCGGGTGATGCACGCGTGCATCACTTGATCGGTTGGTGATGACCAACCGACCGGGTGAGGGGCTGAAAGATGCAATCTTCGTCGTTTGACCCCCTGGATTACGCGTGACTCCTCCCGTTGCTCCGTGGACACATGATATCATCGTTTTATACCCCAAATGCAAGCAAACTCCTGCAAAACATGAAAAATACGGAAAAGTGAAAGAAAACAAGAAAACACAAGAAAACACGAGAAAACAAATAAAGGACGGCTGTAAAATACGGAAAAACACGGAAGAAAACGTGCGTAAATATATGAAATATAAACGCACGTCAGCTTCCTGACGCGCTTTGGGCCTACAGGACGGCATTTAAAACTCCGATCGGCACAACCCCCTACCGGCTTGTCTATGGAAAGGCTTGCCATCTGCCTGTGGAATTGGAGCATAAGGCATTTTGGGCAATTAAGAATCTAAACTTCGACGCCAAGGAGGTAGGGGGCACCGGCAGTTACAACTCAACGAGCTCGACAAAATCCGGCTCAATGCCTATGAGAACGCCAAGATTTACAAGGAGAAGCTAAAGCGGTGGCACGATAAGCGAATCTTGAAGAGGGAATTCAAAGAAGGGGACTTAGTTCTCCTATTCAACTCAAAGCTGAAGCTCTTTCTTGGAAAGCTCAAGTCAAGGTGGTCGGGACCATTCCGCGTCACCAAGGTTTTCCCGCATGGGGCTATTGAGATAAGGGGAAGGGATGAGTCGTTTAAAGTCAACGGACAGCGTCTGAAACACTATTTGGTTGGAGAACCAGAATTCTCTCCAGTCGGATTTTCAACGACCGACAACTCTTCCTCTAACCCTCCGGATCCTAATTGACCACCGCTTGAGGCGTCGAGCTAACGACGTTAAACAAAAGCGCTTCATGGGAGGCAGCCCATGCTCTAAACTTTTTCCTCAATTTTTAGGATTATTTTCAACTTTATTTTATCTATTTTTATAAATAAATCCAGCCGCAAGAACTTCAGTCGTGGAACTTAGGCGATTTTTGGGTTTTTGCAGAAAAACAAGGCCCCAACCGATCGGGTGAGGAAAGAAGAAACCGGGTGAGCAGACCGGGTGACCTGGGGAAACTCTCGGGAATTTTGAAGAATTGGTCAACCGGTCGGGTGAAGACAGCCGAGACCGGGTCACTGACCGTGTGGGTAGAGCTGAACTTTCGGGAAATTTGGAGATCACATCAACCGATCGGTTGAGTAATACTGCGGACGGGTGAGTGGCCGGGTGAAATGTCACATGCTCTCGGGAAAGATTTGGGAAGCGGTCAACCGATCGGGTGACTACCCACCCGGTCGGTTCACCTGTAGCTGCTGGCCGACAAGAAATTTTCGAAATTCGTCCACCCGATCAGGTGAGAACTCACCCGACCGGTTCAGTTTTGCCCCTATAAATACCCCTGCCGCACGATGACCGCCACCCGACCCCCAAACTCCTCTTCACGCGATTACCCACCCTCCAACTGTCGAATTGACCTCCTCCATCCAACATACTGCACCTAGATCCTCATCCCCACTCATTCCCATACTTCCCCACCCTCGCCACCTTGACATCATCAACATTCCATCATCAAAACACCCAAACCCTAACCCTAGCCCCCAAATTTTCGAAAATCATGTATCTTGTCGGATCAGCGAGCGACGGCTTCCCAAATCGCTTCCTCCTACTACGTGAGTCCTCCGGGAGCTTGGTCTTGCTACATTAATGGGTAACACCTTTCTACTCTACACATCTCTTACCTTATCTGTAATGTCATGAATTGGTATTATACCTGCTTCACCTGCTTTATAATTATCATAGGCACGCTCCCACTTTCCTTTTCACCACCCACGTAGTCTCCATGTCTAGAAGAGGGAAAGAGATTGCCTCATCTTCACGCCATAATCCGCTTTACGGACCCTTTTCACCCTCTTTCCTTGGCATAAACCCTACGTCTGAGGAGCAATCCGATCGTTTACAAGCCCTCCTTCATCGCCCTATCCGACCTACTCTTTTCACGGACTTCCCTACCCTACAATCCCTTGGACTCTTTAGGGGCGTCTGTGCACTTTTTCGTTTCATAGGTTGTGATTATCTTCTGTGGACCCAGGCCAATACACACAGAAATCTCACACTTGAATTCCTCAGTTCTCTCGAAGTGTCTGATCATGGCTTCACCTTCCGGGCCTTCAATTGTGATTTTTCCATGAGCTTCATCCAGCTTAATAACAATCTACTCTTCCCCAACCCCGATTGCCATGTTGAATGGCCTACTCTTGATCGATCTGACATTTTTTCTCGCTTCCGGGCTGATGGTGTTTGGCAAGGATTCACCCGATACACCTCCTTTTCGATGGTAGCCCTCGCCTTCTACATCATACACCCTTGCTACCGTTTTGCTCACTGCTTCCTTGCCAACACCATTTTCGCTCGTGTTGATGTATCCGCGGTGTCTAGCGATGAGCTGCTCTTTCTCTATGCCATGTCCCATGACCGGATTCATGGAGAAATCCCTTTCCCCTTAAACACCGCTAATTGGATCATCCACGAGCTTTTATTCGTCAGTCGCGCCGCCTCTGGATCTATCTGTTGTCGGGGTATTGTCACTCTTATTGTCAGCTTTGTCTTGAGGATGCCCACCGACCTCCCTATTGTCCCGGGACGTAACCGTATCGATCGCGACTACTTGATCTCTATCGGTATGCTTACTCCTTTTGGGGAGGATCGTGCAGCATATCTCTATAGTCCCACCTACACTCCTTTTGCCATCCTCCCACCCTCATCCTCGGAGCGTTTTCCCCTACGCCTTACACACCTGCCCTGGGAGTTCTACCCAGATCCTTGGTACGCTTCACTCGTCCACTTCCCGCCCGTGGATCCTCCCGATTGGCACCCGTATGTCGGTCCACCCCATCCCACCATCATCCACCACGATCCACCGATGTATCCCGATCCTCCGGTTGTCCTACCTGTTGCTTCCCCTTCTCCTATTCGCATACCCTCTCCTTCATCCTCGGAGGATTCCTTCTACCATTATTCACCTCCTTCTTCACCATCCCCTTACCATTCTACCACTAGCGACTCCGACTGACCTCCCCCTTGCATATTTCTGCACTTTCACGTTCATATCTCATTGCTAGCATTGTCATGACTAGCTTGGGGGAAGTCAATTTTGCTGTGTTGTCGTGTTTTGTTTTTGTGTGTGTGCTTGTTTTATTTTTGTGTGTCGTGTCTTCTTCATCTTTTTCTTTATTTTTATATTTTTATGCCGTGTGGTTTGATTTTGATTTTTATTTATTTTCATTTTCGTATTTGTGTTTTTCTTGTTTTTTGTGTCCTTTTGTATCTGTGCGTATTCCCCCCCATTTTCATTGCCCTCCCGTACTCACTCTTATTGCATTGAGGGCAATGCAAGCTTCAGCTTGGGGGAGTCGCACCTTGTGCGTCATTTGAGTCTTTCTTTTTTGTTTTTGTGCCGCTTTCATCGTGTTTTAATTTTCCTTTTCTTCTTTTTATCTCTTTCTCCTAGAGATGAACCCTATTATGAATTGCCACAAAATCACACACGCCCAGCGTAGCATCGATAATCACACTCACTAACCCTAGGATATTGAGTCCTCTTGCATTTCACGCATCGTGGGTCCACTTAGCTTTTTGTGAGTCGTGCGTGGTGCCTAGCTGTTTGGTGTGCTTCTGCCTTGTGATTTTACTTTATATACCTGTCCAGGAATGACCCCTAGATTATCACGCGTCGATATGAATAATGCGGTATTTGCTTCTCTTGCCTGTTTCTGTATGCATGATTATATACATATCGTATGCTTCATTTCGCATGTGTCGGGATTCCACAATTAAGGACTAGGATAACCCATTTAGCCCATGCTCTAATTAGCAAGAATAGTTTCATTTGCCCAAGTGTCTAGATCCCGATTTCTTTTTTGTTTTACTTGGTGCAAATCCCCTCGTCGTGTACCGTTCTCCCACTTGGGAGAGTACACATATGTATAGCCAAAACTCCAAAAATCCAAAAAAAAGGAGAAAAGAAAAGAAAAACCCAAAAAGAAGAGAAAAGAAAAGAAAAAAAATCCAAAAACCCAAAACTCAAAAAAATTCCAGTGTGAATATTTTACTACTTGCCGAGAATAAAGGGAAGGCGAGAATTTGCACCGAGTGTTCTTCTCCACATCATCTCAACCCCCATCGGTTTCGAAAACACTTGGCTTAGGAACTTTTTAGCTATTATCTAGGCTTTAGTGTGGTGATTTCCTTAACCCTAGTTGTGGAGTCCCTGACGCATGATATGTTTCGATTCTCTCTCTATTCTCATGCATGCTTGAACTACATATATTCACCGCCTCATTCAATTCGAATTGATATTTGGGTCATTTCCTGGGTTTGCGTATATTGAGCTTTATCGCACATCGTAGATAGTGACACGGACTGCTAGCGCACAACCACACTCACTCGCGCTTCACCGCGTGGGCCCACGGCACTTGTCTGGACTCGTACTCCTCGGTTTAGTGATGTGATTTGGCGTTTGCTTGCTTGGTGTGTCGTTTTTGATTTTGTTGGCCCTGGCGGACGATCTAGGATATAGAGTTTTCTTTTTCTTTCTTTCTCTTTATTTTTATTTTCTCTCTCCGAGCTCCTACTCTCACTCGTCTTCCTCGAGGACGAGGAAGAGTTCAGCTTGGGGGATTTTGACGTGTGTTTATATTTCATATATTTACGCACGTTTTCTTCCGTGTTTTTCCGTATTTTACCGCCGTCTTATATTCGTTTTCTCGTGTTTTCTTGTTTTCTTTCACTTTTTCGTGTTTTCCGTATTTTGTAGGAGTTTACTGGCATATGGGGCATAAAACGATGATATCATGTGTCCCCAGAGCAACGGGAGGAGTCACGCGTGATCCAGGGGGTCAAACGACGAAGATTGCATCTTTCAGCCCCTCACCCGATCGGATGATCATCTTCAACCGATCGGGTGATGCACGCGTGCACCACCCGGACGCAGCTTGGAGCTCACGAGAAGTCACCTGGTCGGTTCAGTGACCGGGTCAAAAGCTCAAAGTCTCTGGAATTCGAAGCTGATTGCCAACCGATCGGGTGACAACTCACCCGATCGGTTCACCTGTAGATGAATTCCAACAGCCAAGACACGAAGATCCAACCGGTCTCTTCACCCAGTCGGCACCAAGATCCAACCGACCACATTCAAGATCTAACCGACCGGTTCATCCTGACCGGGTGAAATCCCGGATTGCGCTGCAATTCTGTGAAGCGCTTCACCCGATCGGTTGACTTGTCAACCGATCGGGTGATGTCGTCTTCTATAAATAGAGCCCTAGGTTTCCCAGATTCGGGAGTTGGTTATTTTTTGCTGTTTTCTTCATTTTGTGACGGCTGTAATTTTCCAGTTTTTGTAAGTTTTCGGATCTTTGTAAAACTTTAGTATTATCTTAATTGCTTTACTACCATTGCATTTCTATTGTCTGATCATGATTTTTACGGTCGATTTCTGTTTAGATCGCTTTTTACTAAATATGTGTGAGTAGTTCCCAAATCTGGGATTTTGGCGGAAACCCATTCGTGGGCTCTTCCCGATGCGTCCATAGGGCTAGGAAATCGATAGGGATTAGGAATCTAATGGTTACGCGGGGTGTTTTATTGTCATCGGTGGGAAAAAGACCGCCTTTGACCGTTGGGCCAAGGGGGAATAAACTTAGTGGTTGACTCCTTAGCCATAGCTCACGCCCTTAGTGTAGACGCCGAATCCTAGCGCGCGGGAGCGATAGGATGAGACTTTGGGAGTTATCATTGCGGGCTTAGTGCTCCCGGAGTCGATCAGTGTTAATGGACACGGGAGTGCCCACTGATCGAACCCGGGAAGTCCGGCGTATCATCCTGGGCACCGACCGGAATATCAGGCCCATGGGATGCCGGTACCACTTTCAGAGGCAACGTCTCACCATTAGACCCTAATTCCGATCGCCATCCTACCCGTAGGCCATATCGGTGAGAGTCGCTCGTTGGGGTGGAAACCAAAGTCTCAGGGTTTTCCTTCATATTGTCTATACTTTGCATTCCTTTACCGTGACAACCCATCATTCGATCTGGGCTAGCTCGCCCATGGGGTGATTTTGATCCTCTTTGACACAAGCACACCCATGCCTCCCTGAGTTCGACCCCCAAGCCACACTACAACACCGTGCGCTTGCGGTTACAAATAATTAAATCTCACGCCCCCATTCGCATCATTGCACACATCCGGCGCGGACTAGATGCGCCCGGTGGGGGCCGGTCAGATACCAAACCAGGGACTACATCTGCTACAAACGGTCACTATCATTAGAGGCTATGAGCCCCACCTATAGTAGGGTCAGGCTGTAAATTCATACTCAGGCTGAGATTCTTGTCCAAGTAATAAGAGGAACATGCATATGCTTCTTGCGTTCACTAACGTGAAAATCGAGCCTTGAAAAGCACAGAAAATGCCCAAACTTGGGTCCTGGAATGTCCTGAACCTATCTAACCTGAGTTGGACTCAGACAAAAGCCCAAAAATGGACTCAGGCAAAAGCATGTGTGTGCTTGGGGTTAACCCGGGCCTGGGATCGACCCCTAGCAGGCCTGGGCTCGACTAAGGCATACCTGGAATGAAATATGCAGATTTGGTCAAGCGGTCAAGGACTACCCAAATTGTGTCATTCCCCTTAGGTTGCGGGGTAGCACAGTCACGAAGTCCATCATTACGTTCTGCCATTTCCATTCCGGAATGGGAAGAGGCTACAACAGACCTGTAACTCTTTGGTATTTGGCCTTCACCTGTTGATAGACCAAGCACGAGGCCACACTTCTGGCTACACTGTGCTTCATCCCATGCCACCAGTAATGTTGTTGCAAGTCACGGTACATCTTTGTCCCTCCTGGATGAATTGAATAGGGGGAGCTATGAGCCTCCTTAAGCAACTCCTTTTGAATAGCACCAGCCGGTAAAATAATCGAGTTCCGAACCTAAGGGAGCCATCTTCGTGAATGTGGAAGTCGGTTAGAAGTCCGGCCTCTTTCTATTCTCGAATTCTCCTTAACTTTTCATCTCCTGACTATATGGCTTTGATCCGGGCCACCAAATTGGACTGGACCTGCAAGCTCAACATGGTTGCTTTGACGACTGGAAGAACGACCTTAATCTCCATTTGTCGCAGTGCCCATTGGAGCTGAGGCTGATAGGTCAACATCATCACAGCATGATATCTACTGAGAGCATCAGGGACCACGTTCACCTTTCCAGGGTGATACTGGAGATCGATATCATATTCTGACATTAGATCAAGCCACCAACACTGTCTCATGTTGAGCTCCTTTTGGGTGAACACATACTTCAAACTCTTGTGGTCGGTGTACACCGTGATATGCTCCCCTAGCAGAAAGTGTCTCCATAGCTTTAGGGCAAAAATCACGGCTGCCAACTACAAATCATGCGTTGGGTAGTTTAGCTCATGCACCTTCAGTAGGCTAGAGGAATAAGCTACAACACGTCTATGTTGATGTAGGACACATCCAAGCCCTTAGCTAGAAGCATCACAGAAAATCTCGAATCCTCTAGAACGGTTTGAAATCGTCAGGACTGGCGTAGTTGTCAACTTACTCTTCAACTCCTTAAATGCATGCTGAAACTCCTCAGACCAGACATAAGCAACATCCTTCTTAGTTAGGTGAGTTAGAGGTGGCACAATCTTGGAGAAATCCTTGATGAACTTCCTGTAATGGCCAATCAATCCCAAGAAACTCCAGATCTCTGAAACCGACCTGGGTACATGCCATCTCTTCACTGCAGCCACCTTTTCTGGATTAACTGATATGCCTTCTCCTGAAATTATGTACCTTAGAAATGACACTTTAGATAGCTAGAACTGGCACTTACTATACTTGGCATATAACCGATGCTGCCTCAAGGTCTCTAGAACAATCCTCAGATGCCCCGCATGCTCTTCCTCATCCTTAGAATATATCAAAATATCGTCAATAAGGACTACCACAAACTCGTCCAAATAATCAAAGAATACTTGTTTCATTAATCTCATGAAGGTAGCTGGAGCATTAGTCACACCGAAGGGCATTACCAAGAAATCATAATGTCCATAACGGTTTCGAAAAGCTGTCTTTGGAACATCAGACCCCCCTACCTTTATCTGATGATAACCACTCCGTAAGTCCAATTTTGAGTAGACTCGGGATCCACCAAGCTAATCAAAGAGGTTATCGATGCGAGGAAGTGGGTACTTGTCCTTTATTATCACTTTGTTCAACTCCCTATAGTCAATACACATCCTCCGGGATCCATCTTGCTTATTCACCAAAAGCACTAGTGCTCTCCAAGGTGACACGCTTGGCTATATCAGCCCTCGCTCTGATAGATCCTTCAACTGATTACGAAGCTCAACCAACTCAGGTGGTCCCATTCGATAAGGAGCCTTGGCAATGGGTTTTGTGCCTGGTATCAAATCAATGGTGAACTCCAATGATCGATCAGGAAAGAAGTCCATAAATGTCATCAGGAAAGACATCAGGAAAGTCCCACACAACCCTGGGTAAGACTGGCTCTGCCTCCATGGCCATCGCCAACACTTCCACTTCCACCGGTGTTGCTCTAAATCTTACAGGTTCCAATGTGCAACTACCACTCCTAAACCCAAATTCTGGGTGGCCAAGAATTTGGAAGACTACCCTCCTTAATTTACAGTCAATAGTGGCACAAAAAATCCCTAACCAGTCCATCCCAAACACAGCTTTAAAGGTGGGCATCTCAATCACAAGGAATTCAGCATATAACTCGCGACTGCAAATTTCCACTAGACAACTACGGAGGCCTGAAGTACTCCTAATCACACCACTCCATGTGTGAATATTCCAACTAACAGCGAATGAGTCTACTGGTATAGCATTTTTGGCCACAAATTGTCGGGACAGAAAACAGTGTGAAGCCGCAGAGTCAAAAAGTGCCAAAGCAGGAAAGGATGCAACTTTAACCGTACCCGGAAGTCAACAGAGGAAATCAAGCCAATGCCCAACATAAACTAAGCATCAAATGAGAAATGTAAAAGTAAGGGAGAGGGCTAGAACCATACAGGTGATAACCTGGCCTGAGCTTTCTGTCTATACCGCAGTCATCATAAAAGCTTGGGGCTTTGAAGCAGAGTTTGCCTTCTTAAAGGCATGCCGATGCAAAGGCAGAGAAGGTCCTATAGGAGCTGGAAAGCCTGGTCCAGTTGGTGCCAGAAGTGTAGGCCACTGCGGACCAGGTGGAAGGGCTCGCTGCTGCATCGATCGCTGCTGCATCGGCCTAACAGTCACAGGTGCTACTAGGGCCAGATAGGCACCTTGCTACGGGCAGAACCGGCTAATGTGTCCTCGGCCATCACAAGCAAAGCATTGCCTAGCCCAAGCCTTACACTCCTTCTGCTCATGGCCAGTATTGCCACAATATTGGCATGACAGCTGTCTCTGTGTCACTGCAGGGGCTCCTGGCTTCTTGAACTGGGCCGTCTGTACTGGCTGAGAAAGTGCCTTCTGTGGTCCTGATGGCTGTCTTTCACCTGTCGGCATCTTCCCTATGCTCAGCAAATGGATCACATATAATCTTCCCACCTTGAACACATCCTCTTGCATGGCCAGCTTCTGTATAGACATCACCCATCTATACTTTGGATCAAGTCCTATACGAAAACATCGAGCTCGGGTAGCATCAGTCGCAACAAGCTCCGGAGCAAACTTGCTCAGCAAGGAAAACTCGGCATCATGTTCATCTACACTCTGTCGGCACTGAGTCAACTGCTCAAAACGCTGCCTAAGCTCATCCTTCACTGTCTCTGAAAGGAACTTGGACTTAAAACACTCCTTGAAGGTCTTCCAAGAGATAGGACCAGTCAGATATCTCTCCTGGGCATCCCACTAATCTCGGGCTTGATGTGTCAACTATCTTTTTGCTGCATCTACCCAACTCTCCAATGAAAATACAACAGCTGTGAGGTCATCCTCTGTGCGCCATAACCACTCATCGACCTCCAATGCAGTCTCCTTGCCAGAAAAGGTCCTCGGCTTCATTGCCCTAAACTGCTTGAAGCCTGGGGTCTTCTGACCCTGCATCTTGGCGAACATCTCAGCTTGCTGACTCAGGCTTGCCTGGAAACCCATCAAAATATTCTCCATCAAAGAGGGCTCAGCATGCTCCATTTCCGACAAAGAGATCCCGTTTTCACTATCCATTCTACAGAGAGAGACTGGCATAAGAGGAATTAGTACCACATGTGATGGCATGAGAGTGTTTGATGTATCATCCTTTCGCATATCGCAGTGAGAGCTGACCTGCATGGGCCACCACAAAACCTGTCACGCCCCATTCTCACAAATACCCAGGAGGTGCAATCCTTCACACGATAAATGGAGGATGGAGTATGACAAGCCGTGGTATCACACCAAGCATGAGTGAACAACACACAGGAAGCAGGCCACTGCGAATGCTGGGATGATACATCACATAAATATGGTAGAGTACAACCAAATAATGCCATCACAGAAATTATATAACTACAAATTTACATAACCAAAGAGTACAAGTACACACCAGCGTCATGTATAAAGTGAAACTAGCTTAAGCATACATATGAGGTACTACGAGCTACCAACACATCCCACAGCTACAAAGACAACTCACTCACTACTCTACCCAAGCCACACTACAAGGTATAGCCCAAAAAGAGTAGTGTCCCCAAGTTACAACTCACGTCTGGGTAATCTCCTGAGGGAGATTCTGCTCTGGCGTCACCTGCTCAAGTCTTGAAAAATAAAATGAAAACGTCTAAACATGCCTAATAGAAAAACCAACTATGGTAGGGGAATCATTCAGGGGTTATGAGTGTACATGCAATATGGAGTACAAGTAACCAGGGTGAAGGGTATAACACACAATTGTGCAACAACAAACGCATATGGAGTTCATTAGTTAGCAGGTATTAGTGACTCTTTTGGAAGCCTGGGTATCACATAAAGATAAGAGCCTGGACCTCACCCTAAATTTAGGGTGAATATAGCACACGACGGAGTGGACACATGCACTGTACGATGGGCCTCTCAGCTCCTCCGTTCCTGGCAGGAGTGAGGAACTCCACAGTAATACAAGCACCAAGTCACCTCCACTCCAGGTAAGGGGAGTGGGAACAAACATCGCACATCACATCTCTTTTCCCCCACCTTCCTAGTCCAGTCCCTTATAGTTAAGTAACACCAAACTTCCAACATCCCCATACTAGGGTGTTCACCCGCCTTAGGACAGATCGAGACATCCCAGTTGACATAACATGTGTCTTAATCTTCAGTAGACTTGTGCAATTTCATAAGTATAGTACATGGCTCAAATATTTCCATGGCTATTTCCCAAGTTTCTTTAACTTCACATTCATTGGGGCATTTCAACAAACACGTGGCATGCATCACAAAAATGAATATTTTCACATCATCAAATTGAGTAACAAATAGCATGACCAAGCACTCTTTCAAGTAGCACAACATTCATGCATAATGGAATGGGAAATTGACATTACTACAAGATTCAACTTCATTCAAACGCACCAGCTTGCTGGAACTGCCAGGAAAAGCCATAACGATCAGCACATTTCATCCATTCCTTATGAATTTGAAAAAACTACTTAAATGAAAGTTGAAGATATAGGGGTACTGAATTCACCTATAAAATTTAATGCATAAATATGCAATATATGATTTATGGTAAATTGTTTGGTAAAACCTGTCCAGACTGATTTTCAGACAGATTCCAAGATCTGTAACAATTGCTAATTTAAGACATGTTTCAGTTAGAATTTCGAAAACATGACCTAGGGGAAAGTTGTAGAGCAGGTTGTTATCTTTAAAATGAGATTAAGAACACTAATTTCTATAGAGTGTGCATGGACTGAGCTCAATTTTGATGAACTGTGTCCAAACTGAATGAAATTCAGACATGTCGTAAAGATTGAATTTTTACTCATAATTATTGAACTGAATATATGTCAAATCTTTATGATTCTGGGGTAGCATTTGAAGATCTACAATTATGTAATGTTGTCAGGAATTAATTCGACCCACAGAGACCAGAATTCAAGCAGCAACAAGCATCAGAATTTCAGAATTTCAGAATTTCGGGGGGGGGTGGTGGGGGTGGGGGTGGGGGGTGGGGGGGTTATTTGCTAAGAAACCCAAGGGAAGACTTAATCTTTTGAATTATTGCAAACATATCACATAAATTCAAGAGCATGAGCAATCTAAATATCATCATTATACCACCATAACCCTAAATAAGAGTCCCTAATCCAAGTTGGTATCCTACCTCAAGAAGGCCCGTTTCTTCTTCTCTTCTCTTTCCCTTCCTTCCACCTTCTTTCTTCTTAAAGCAACTTAGGGTTTCTAGGGGGTTTGAGTTAAAATTAGGGTTTGTGAGCCTTGATGAAGAGGAAATGGGGAGGGCTAAATTTCGAGGTTCTAGAGGGAGAGAGAGAATAAAAAAAATCTAAGTGTTGGCTTAAATGAGAAGCCAAATGGGATTTGGCTTAAGCAAGAAGCCTTTCTTTACACACACACACACCCACCCACCCTATTGCTATACACACACACCTCTCAAAAGACCATTATACCCACCCACTTCTTAAGTATTTACAAAAGTGCCACTAACCTATCCCATTTCATACTAAGCCCATTGCATGTACCCTATTTTCCATGAAATACCTTATCGCCACTCTCTTCTCTAACACATCCTCCAACTACGTGTCCTCAAAGGTTAGTATCCGCTAATGCTAGTACCGTACATTGCAGATAGAGGGGTTATAGAAATAAAAACTATTAGCAGACGGCTGGCAGAGGAGATGAACAGAAGAAAATTACGAAGTCCAATCTCCAAGCAACTAGTCGCTTGTAGCATACTTACTAGACGGTTGATTAACTATTCAGTCATCTGGATAGCCTACTTCAGACGGTGATTAAATATGGGTCCAAAAAACAGAAAGTTCATGAAAGTTGGCTCAAACTGTTAAGTCGATTGGAGTTCATGGCCCAGAGGTTTGAACCACTGTTTAGACGACTGGTCATTGAACTTCAGGCGACTGACCCATGGTTGTGTCAAGCTGATCGAAAAGCTGACACTCCAGACGTCTGGTGCCCATCCACTAGGAATCTGACCTGCTCCAAAAACACTATAATGATTGCTTTGAGCATATGACCAAGTGGGATGGGTTCTACATGAAATCTAAGATACCCTAGGATGGAAATGATGCATACAAATGTGTGTGTGCATCTATTCAAGGCTTAACAATTAATCTATGAACAAAAATAAAATACAAGAAGATAAAGAGTAAAATTGCAATTGGAGTCCAATAATATCCATGCCAAGCTTTTGCTCCATAGCCTTGAACCTACATCCTACACCTATTGTTTTCTCCTCATCAAGATAATTAAATATAAATATGGGACTATAACAAATAGAATCATTAGCACTACATAATTAGGTGATCATCATCAAAACAATATTAGGCTAATTGGTCAATATCCAATAGCACCCACTGAGCATGTGGCTTACATGGCTTTTGAAATGATGAAGCATACTAAAGCTCAAGCTTAAGCGAAGATGAAGATGAGGAAGGGCCCACGCTATCTTATGAGGAGCTTAACTTTTGCAATGATGAGCTAGCCAAAGGTATTGATAAACTTATGCAAGCTTACTCTTGATTGTAATCTAAATTTGATAATGCTATCCTTAAATTGCATGAGCTTCAGTCATCTAATGTTAATTTTACTACATCTATGCATATTTGTGACACTAGTGAGAGACACACACTTAGGAATGGCAATATTGCGGGACGGGGCGGGTATTTAACTACCCAAGCTTCCCCGTCCCGTCTACGGGTCGGGCCGGGTGGGGCGTCGGGCTGGGTCGGGCCGGATCGGGTCAGGTCGTTACTACCATACCTATGAACCCAAAACAAAATTTTTAATTCAAAATTAGGAGAATTGTGATATATTTGGTAATTTGGAATCAGAAATTGGCTCAATTGGGAGAACAGGGGAACAGAGTTAAGTTATGGATTATGGACTGGCCGCATGGTCCGCATCAAAATATGTAACACCCCGCTTCCCAAAACACCAGAAGCAAGAAGGTTACACGGTCTGCATGAACTGGAGCGGTGAAGCTCGAGTTCAATGAGCATCTGTGATCAAAACACAGGGCAGGTCCTTGCATGCTTTTCAGAACAATAAGAATACATTCAAAAAGATAAAAGCCACATCCAGAAATATTAAGTCCATACGCGAAATTTAAACGACAAGCCACAGTAGGGCTAAAGAAGCAACAAAATGAACGTACACTAAACAACAACTGAAGGTAAACTAAAGAAAGACGACGGCGGCGAAGGTCCCTAGTCCCCTACAAGGAGAGACTCGGCATCTACGGCGAACTCTGGCTCTCTAAGTCAGGCATCTCGAGAGAATCTTCCTAGCGCTCAAACTCGGGATCTGACATACATTCAAAAACCATGAATGTATGTCTGCAAGGGTCTGCAAGAAGAGGTTAGAAACCCAAGGAAAGATATACAAATGATATGAATTTTTAAAAGGCATTAAATAAGTAAATGAGATGACTGCAATAAGTTTAAACATGCCAATTATAATGAAACGAGACAATCCTATCATGCAGTTCTAAGCAATTTCAAAAAGTAAAGTAAAGTAAAGTAAAGTTTTCTTGAGTTCATTAGCATGTCAAATTACCGAGACCACGTTAGTGTTGCAAGTTTCATGTCAATATTTCATGTCTCTCATAGGGTTCTCGCCTTTAGGTCGTGATGAGTAAGTCGTTCTTCTCACGAGGGTTTACCGTAATTGATGCTACCCCACCGCATGTGGGTGGTGCTCTTGAAGAGAGGACCCTTTGATACGCCTAGTGGCCGCTCAACCCTAACCTCACTCCAGTTTTGTGCTGGAACACGAGCCAGCCTAGTCGACTCACACGACATCAGGATTTCACGATTCCGCCTTCGAGGCGCATAATTTTCACAATGTCTTAACTTGTTAAACATTCCAAGACATGCAGTAATTTAACGTTATCAATATTACTTTTTTATGCAACATTTTCAATAAGCAGGAGTGGGTCGAACAACATTTACAACAATTTTAAAATAACGTTGAACATGAGTTTTCGTTGAATATGTTATAGAAACCAATTTTCTTCACTATTGATTAAAATTAAAGTATATTGAATTATATGTTGTTGGATCACAAATTTAGTACAGAATGTCATGGCGTCGTTTTCATGCGTCATTTCACGTATGCTTTTCAAGTTATACAGCATAAAGTAAAAGTTATGTATTAAGCATCAAACTTCAAAAATACATATCTAATTGCACACTTGCATGTTTTCCACGTTCTTGGTGTCGTCAGAATCATCTCGATGGGCACTACTCTACGGTGATGATGGTTCGCTGGTTTGATAAAACACAAATTCAGATTTAGCTATTTTTGATCATAACAAATCTTAAACCGATTCCTACGACATCTAATCGATCCGTTTTATTATGTCTTCTAAATTACGATGTGGGTTATAAGTTATAGGTAGAGGTATTAACTGTTACACAGCGAATGGAGCAGCGACGATGCGTGCAGCTCTGAAACAGCGACGTTGAGCCTCGGGAGGAGGGCAAGAGTCCGTCTGCCGCTCTCGTGCATGTGGGGGCTGCTGCGTCAGGTTCGCACGGCTGTCAGCGACAGGGGGAGGCCGTGGAGAAGGGCAGGGCATCGGCGTCATGCGTGGATGGTGGCTGCCTCGTGTGCATGAGCCGTGAAGCTGGGGCTACGGGCTGTGCACGTGTGGGGAAGCGAGGAGGCCACGGACAGAGGCGAGGGGAGGCTGCTGCATGCTATGCGTGGAGTTAGCGCGAGGATGGGAGCTCACGTGCCAGAAGAAGGGGCTGCGGTACTTGGTTGCGTGGGGATTGCCGCAAGGAAGGAAGAGCTCGTGGGGGTTACTGTGCAGCGCGAGGGGAGATCTGGCGGCGTTTGGGAGGAGCTGGGTTGCGGGTGGCCGACGTTTGGGAGCTCACGGGGAGGAGGCACTTGCGTTTCTGGGCGAGGGGAGGCTGTGTCGACGCGCGGAGAAGAAGAAGTCGGGGATGTGGTTTTGTTGCGTGGAGATGGAAGATAGGGGCGGCGCTGTGATTGTCCTAGGGTTTTAAGCTAGGTTGCCTTAGGGTTTTAAATAAATAGAGTAGGGTGAGGTTTCCTTGTGTCCTCTAGGGTTTATTTTATAAAGGGAAGTAGGGTGGGTTGCCAGCACGTGAACACTGAGAGCTTAAGGTTTTATGTTTTGTTTTTTTCTTTTTTTTATAAATAGGCCTCTCTCTCAAACTGTGTGTGTGCGTGAGTGCTGATGGTGGGTGCGTGAGTATGGGTACGGCCATAGTAGGATTCAAAACGTGGGGTATGCTCTATAAGGAAAGTGATTTGAATTATAATTAATAGGATTATAATTAATAGGTTTAAATGGGTAATTAGGGCTATTCAATTAGGTTTTAATAGGATTTAAAAATGGAAAGTTTTTCAACATTTAAAAAGTTTAAATTTCAATTTTTGAATTCAAAAGAAAAATTGAATTTATTTTAAAATAATTATTAGAAAGGATTATCTTAGTCGTTTTAAAATAATAATAATAATAATAAGTATGAAAAGTTAATAGAAGTCGATACGGGTACGGGAAAAATAATATACGAGAGAATACAGATAAAAGTAACAATAAAAACCGGTCGTTACATCCTACCCACCTTAAAACGATTCCGCCCTCGGAATCTTATCAGATAAGACACCAGAAAACGTAAGGGTAATGCTCGCATCTCCTCTTCTAACGTATATACGCCATAAATAACCATCATGCCATATATTATTTTAATACTAATATCCATACCAATAGTATTACTGCTGATAATACTAATCAACGCTCATGCTAATAGTAGTAACAATACATATACACACATTACTAATTACGTATTACCATAATAAGTTTAATATAATACCATCCCACAAATACAATCCAAACCAATATTATATTCGGGCGGATAGTAACACTTTACTACACCACCAAATCAATTTACTAGTTGTAAGTATGCCATCACCTTGCACACTCACATTATTACTAACACACAATGTATTACCTTATATCTTATACACTCACAATTTATAATGATATAGTACCACATGTCACTTAAACATACCGCTAACACATAAATACAATCATTTTTAGTCAATTAACACTTCAATCGTACAATCACTTTTACATACCACATATTACCATATACACATTATAATACATATCACTACATATATATACATGCGCGTAATACCTTACACCATACACAGATTTATATAAGCCTTACTCATAGCACTAGGGTCATCGTAATTTACCCACCTTAGGATCAAGTCTGTCCTCAGACTTCCTTAAATAGGCTGACATAGGGTGAGCGGACTTAGACACTAGGGTCACTCTATCCCAGTCATACTTGCATTATAATGAAACAATATACATCCACATGCATATACTTACTCATACATCACACACTTTCAAATACATATACATACGTATATTTTACATACATATACATACTTATACTACTATACGCATATCTCGTATCTATCTAGGACATATATTTACACACACCAGTACACGCAACCATGGTAATTTTACATACATAGGACCAGTATACTATTACATATATCCATATATACGTAGTCCCAAACATACGACTATGCCTACTTCCTGATATACACACGTCCATACATCATCCCATAGGGGTAATATTATAATCATATTATACATAAAACACACTTATTTATACAATATATATATCTATTATACATTTGACAGTGTTTTTTGAATTCCAGGGCTGACTAGGACAAGACAAAGAATGGCTGAGATTTGATCTTGGTAAATCAATGGTTGAGATTGTATTTTGTAAAAAATTTAGTGGGAAAACTTAAATTTTGGTGGAAAAAGTGTGTTGGGAACCAAAACTTTGAAATTAAAAGTATTTTGGGAAAGGGAGAAGTGCCTTGGGAACCTAAACTTTGAAATTAGAAGTGTCTTGGGAAAGATTGTGGAGATTAAATTTGGAGGGAAAATTGCCTTGAGAACATAAATTTTGAAATTAAAAGTGCATTGGGAAAGATTATGGAGAAGCATGGGATTTGTTGTTCCGCGTAAAACAATTTAGCAGAACAACAATTTAGCGCAAAAATACCCTGAGGTTTATTGTTCCGAAGGCGCCCGCGCCGAAGGCGCCCGCGCCGAAGGCGCCCGCGCCGAAGGCGCCCGCGCCGAAGGCGCCCGCGCCGAAGGCGCCCGCTAAAATTTTTTACGATAATTTATTATGTGCCGAAAGCGCCCGCTAAATTTTGTTGTTTGACGTCGAATTTGTTGTTACGTGTCGAATGCACATGCACCGAATTTGTTGTTCCGCGCCGAAAACGCCTGCGTCGAAGGTGCCCGTGTCACTAAATATTTTTATGCTAATTTATTGTTCTATTAAATTTTAGTTATGAAAAAAATTTCGGTGAACAAAGATTTTGCGGGGGAAATCTTAAATGAACCGTGCCCTCGGGCACGGGTTATGACTAGTCTATTATACATTTGACAACGTTTTTTGAATTCTAGGGCTGACTAGGACAAGATAAAGAGTGGCTGAGATTTGATCTTGGGAAATCAATGGTTGAAATTGGACTTTGTGAAAATTTTAGTGGGAAAACTTAAATTTTGGTGGAAAAAGTGTCTTGAAAACCAAAACTTTGAAATTAAAAGTGTCTTGGGAAAGATTGTGCAGATTAAATTTGGGGGGAAAGTGCATTGGGAACCTAAACTTTGAAATTAGAAGTGCATTGGGAAAGAATGTGGAGATTAAATTTGGTGGGAAAAGTGCATTAGAAACCTAAACTTTGAAATTACAAGTGCATTGGGAAAGATTGTGGAGAAGCAAAATCCATTAAAATAAATAAAATAAAAAAATTTAGCATGAAGCAATTTAGCGGGGCAACAAATTTGCGTAAAAATACCCTGATGTTTGTTGTTCCGCGCCCGCGCGCCTTCGACCCGCGTCGAAGACGCCCGCGCAATTTTTTTACGCTAATTTGTTGTTCCACGCCGAAGGTGCGGGCGCCAAATTTGTTGTTCGACGCCGAATTTGTTGTTCCGCGCCAAAGGCGCCTGCGTCAAATTTGTTGTTCCGCGCTGAAGGTGCCCGTGCCACTAAATATTTTTACACTAATTTATTGTTCTGTTAAATTTTGGCTGTGAAAATAATTTTTCGGGGAACAAAGATTTTGCGGGGGAAATCTTAAATGAACCGTGCCCGCGGGCACAGGTTATGACTAGTATATATATATATATATATATATATATATATATACATATATATGCATCCATACATCCATACATCCATATATATATATATACATACCTATAACTAACCACATACATATATACGCACGAGCACATGCCATACATACTAACATATAAATCACATAATAAAACTGCACATACAACTATACGTACACCCATTATCATTACACCTAACATGCACATTACTGTACTAGAATATAATTACAGCCATTAACAAGTACGACTAAGGTTCATATACTCCTAGTAACTAGCCAATACTAAATCTAATACGCACAGATATTCCTATAGTGATATAGCTAATCACTCGCCTAAGTATAAATATAACACTTACCACTCTATACTCGACTATATACATATATATCACAAATTACCGTACATGCACATACGACACAATAGACAATCACCCTATACTAATGGTAAGCACACTCATACATGGGTGGTATATAGAGATTCGCACACACGGGTCCACACCCACTATCTATATACATGCACCACAACAACACTGCAATCAATGCTAATGGTCCCACTATACTTATGCTAAAGCTGACATAAGCATTGATAAACACTAATGTGATAACTAAGCAATAGTATAGGATTCAGAGCTGAATGATGCAACGAATTAATGTTGTGATGGATGATTTCGGATGTGGCATGGATAAGAGGTTAGTTTGGTTGGGTGACATAAAATATTTATGAATAATTAAATAATGAAGAAGATAAAGATATGTGAAAAAATAATAATATCGTTATAACTTACATAAAATAGCCAGCATACTGTATAAGTTAAAACGTGAAATATGATTAGTCAAATAATATGTGAAGAGTAATATGTGCATAGTGTTGTAGTGCTTGTTTTGCAAATGGAAATAGGTTTGTAAAAGAATTTTAAAAAAAATATATGAAGACAATGATTATAAGACTAATACACAAGATTTTGAAGTTCTATATAATTTAGGAAAGTATTTTAAAAGTATGTATGAATGACTGTTTTGAAATATGGTAGTAAGAAAAAGGAGATGATATTTTGAACTAGCGAAATAGAAGTAAAGTTTTAAAAAGAAGCTCATTACTTGAGGACTATACGAGGTTATGTGAAATAGAAGTGCGGAAGATGTATGTTAGAAAATCGCTATAAGATAGTAACTAAAGATCGCGTCAGAAGAGTTTCATAATTAAGATTGGGTTTAAGTCGGCTGAAGTGTAGAAAAACTAAGTAAAAGTTTTCGAAAGGATTTTAAACTAGCGAAGAAGGAAATAAAAGAAATACCTAACATACTTTTTAAAAGACTCCCGGATCTGCAATGGGAAAGTTCAAAGGTTAAAGTTGGAGAACCGGAAGAGTTTATGTGAATCGAGGACAAGGAATAGATTTGACGATCGAAACGTAAGTACGACTAAGAAGTAGCTTGTGAATACGCTACGCTGGCTTTCTACGATCATTAACATGGAAGTGCAAAGATTAGGAAATAATAAAATCAAGGGAAATAATCATTGGGTCAACTAAAGGTTTAGCACTAAGGTTCTTCAACGAACTAAACTGCGATAGGGAAGCCGAGGTAAGGGTTCATTGAGGATCGAGATCGAGATCTCATCTATAGATTTGGAATATCCTACGCTTCGAAGTGTACTCATTGCCGACGTCTCGGGTTCGACTTGCATGGATGCGACGATCGCTACGTTTGGTTGGGCCCTAGATTCGATAAATCTAAGCGAACGACTAACGAAACTAATATGGTCAGAGATGGATGATCAATCGCTAGGGTGACTCCCAAGACGATAATACTAAGTTGTGGCAAGGGCGTCTAACTAACGAGCACGAGCGTCTAACTAACTCTTCCTATTATCCTGGTACTGGGTTTCTTATTATGCTGAGACAATGTATTGAGTAATTTTCGCGTACGAACTAATTCTGGATGTTTTGGCTAATGATAGTATTTATATTGTTTTGAAGTTTGCAAATGCACGACCTGCATGGGCCACGACTAAAACCTGTAACGCCCTGCTTCCCAAAAGACACCGGAAGCAAGAACATTACACGGTCCGCATGAACTGGAGCGGTGAAGCTCGAGTTCAATGAGCGTCTGTGATCAACACAGGGCAGGTCCTTGCATGCTTTTTAGAACAATAAGAATACATTCAAAAAGATAAAAGCCACATCCAGAAATATAAAGTCCATACGCGAAATTTAAACGACAAGCCACATCAGGGCTAAAGTAGCAACATAAGGAACATACACTAAACAACAACAACTGAAGGTAAACTAAAGAAAGACGACAGTGGTGAAGGTCCCTAGTCCTCTACAAGGAGAGACTCGACATCTACGGCGAACTCTGGCTCTCTAAGTCAGGCGTCTCGAGAGAATCTTCTTAGCGCTCAAACTCGGGATCTGACATAAATTCAAAAACCATGAATGTTGTTAGCAAGGGTCTGCAAGAAGAGGTTGGAAACCCAAGGAAAGATATACAAATGATATGAATTTTTAAAAGGCATTAAATAAGTAAATGAGATGACTGCAATAAGTTTAACATGCCAATTATAATGAAACGAGACAATCCTATCATGCAGTTCTAAGCAATTTCAAAAAGTAAAGTAAAGTAAAGTAAAGTTTTCTTGAGTTCATTAGCATGTCAAATTACCGAGACCACGTTAATGTTGCAAGTTTCATGTCAATATTTCATGTCTCTCATAGGGTTCTCGCCTTTAGGTCGTGATGAGTGAGTCGTTCTTCTCACGGGGGGTTTAACGTGATTGATGCTACCCCACCGCATGCGGGCTCTTGAAGAGAGGACCCTTTCATTCACCTAGTGGCCGCTCAACCTTAACCCCACCCCAGTTTTGTGCTGGAACACGAGCCAGCCTAGTCGACTTACACAACATCACGATTTCACGATTCCGCCTTCGAGGCGCACGATTTTCACGATGTCTCAACTTGTTAAACATTCCAAGACATGCAGTAATTTAACGTTATCAATATTAATTTGTTTATGCAACATTTTCAATAAGCAGGAGTGGGTCAAACAACATTTACAACAATTTTAAAATTACATTGAACATGAGTTTTCGTTGAATATCTACAGAAACCAATTTTCTTCACTATTGATTAAAATTAAAGTATATTGAATTATATGTCTTGGATCACAAATTTAGTCCAGAATTTCATGGCATCATTTTCATGCGTCATTTCACGTATGGTTTTCAATTTATACAGCATAAAGTAAAAGTGACGTATTAAGCATCAAACTTCATGGTAGGAGCTGGTTGCGTGGGGATTGCCGAAAGGAAGGAAGAGCTCGTAGGGGTTACTGTGCAGCGCGAGGGGAGATCTGGCAGCGTTTGGGAGGAGCTGGGTCACGGGTGGCCGGCGTTTGGGAGCTCACGGGGAGGAGACGCTTGCGTTTCTGGGCGAGGTGAGGCTGTGTCGACGCGCGGAGAAGAAAAAGTCGGGGCTGTGGTTTTGTTGCATGTAGATGGAAGATAGGGGCGGCGTTGTGCTTGTCCTAGGGTTTTAAGCTAGGTTGCCTTAGGTTTTTAAATAAATAGAGTAGGGTGAGGCTGCGTTGTGTCCTCTATGGTTTATTTTATAAAGGGAAGTAGGGTGGGTTGCCAGCATGTGAACACTGAGAGCTTAAGGTTTTATGTTTTGTTTTTTCTCTTTTTTTAATAAATAGGCCTCTCTCTCCAACTGTGTGTGTGTGTGAGTGCTGATGGTGGGTGCGTGAGTATGGGTACGGTCATAGTAGGATTCAAAACGTGGGGTATGCTCTACAAGGAAAGTGATTTGAATTATAATTAATAGGATTATAATTAATAGGTTTAAATGGAGAATTAGGGCTATTCAATTAGGTTTTAATAGGATTTAAAAATGGAAAGTTTTTTAACATTTAAAAAGTTTAAATTTCAAATTTTGAATTCAAAAGAAAAATTGAATTTATTTTAAAATAATTATTAGAAAGGATTATCTTAGTAGTTTTAATAATAATAATAATAATAAGTATGAAAAGATAATAGAAGTCGATACGGGTACGGGAAAAATAATATACGAGAGAAATACAGATAAAAGTAACAATAAAAACCTGTCGTTATAAAATAGTAAGGTTTTTTAGAACTTCTATAGTTTATCGGGGCGGGCCGGGGCCGCATACGAAGCCAAGCTTGCCCCAACCCGTCAGTGGGCTGGGGCGGGTCGGGTCAAAACCGGGTCGGGCCAGTCGGGTCAGGCCATTACTGTCATCCCTACACACAGTACTCTCTCAAGTTAAGGATTTGAACAAATTAAATGACGAATTTAAAGTTCAAACCTTAGCTTAGAATTTTGCAATCAACAACTTTTATTGAAGTGCAAAAAGAAATCCTGTAAGCTCAAAAGCATTGTTGGTGCTAAGGATTCACTCTCCGATTTGCTTGGAAAACAACATCCCGTAAATCATAGAAAGGCTTTGGGTTTTGTGCCTAATGTGGTATCTAAACAAAGATCTTCTTCTTCTTTTGGTATAAAAACAAGACCATTTGTCCAAACACCAAAGAAGAGCCACCATGCTTTCTTAGACAACAATACCATTCATAAGAAGCAAGTACTACAGAAGGTAATGGAAAATGAAAATGCTTCATTTTATACCAAGAGGCAAGCCCCTTATATTACGCATGCCAAGAAATTTTTTTATATACAAATGCATGCCACATCAACCCCTCTTGCTAAGGCAAAACCAATACCTAGGAAATCCATGAATTTATGGATCTCCACTAATGTTAGCGTGCAAGAAAGGGAGGTTACATCAACGCTTTGGTTAGGGATGTGATCACCTCGAGTGATTATACCAGGAGGTCAAACTCTTCCTGTGGTTGGTTCACTAATGCTTAGGTTCCTTATATGTGCTTATTGCTTAGGTAGTAGTCTTGATTGATTATCTATTGCATGCCTATCTATTGTGTGAATTTTTTCATGCTTTTGAAAATATTTTCAAACTTTTTCATGAAAATGGGACCTAGGGAGATTTCTATGTCATATATGCATTTCTTGTCCATGTATATGACATATGGGGAGATTTTATGCTATATATTTCAAATTATTTTGAAGCACAATTTCATATCCTTGATGATTTTGGGATATATCCAAACATTGTTGGATATTGTTCTAATTTCATCACTTTGACATTGTTGATTATTGGAATAATTTTTTTTTCAACAAGTGTCATGTATCAAAATATATACTTGATTTCTATATATCAATGCATTAATACTTTTAAGATCAATGTATCCTTATTTGTAATTGGTTCATAGAGTCAAATTTTGACCTATTCTATGTTCTAGGGGAGCATGACATAATGATTGATACACACTTCAAAATTTTCATTTGGTATCATACATCTCTATCTCTCATGTCTATTGTCATGTTTTTAATAGGGAGTGACTTTTATGTCAATGGGAATATTATATCCAAGTCCACCTTTTTGACAATGACAAAGGGGAGAGAGAAGTGATTATGTAAAAATGTATGCTTAAAATTTCAATTGAATTTTCAGTTGAAACAATTGGTATTTCTTTATTGCATAATTGCAGTTTTTACAATTGGTATACCTTTATTGTATTATTGCAATTGGTACCTTGAGCATTGTTTTTACATACAGTCTGTTATGTGCATTATGTTTCTTATTCGATTTACAATTGGTATTTTAGTTGTTTATAATTTGTATGCATATAAGTATGGAGAGCAATAGTATGATTTTATTGTGTATTTTACATAATGGGTGTCATCATCAAAAAGGTGGAGACTGTTGGATATTGGCCATTAAGCCCAATATAGTTTTGATGATGATTACCACATTATGTGGTTCTAATGTCTCTAAGTATTTTAGTTTCAGATAATTTACATTGATTATAGTTTGAGGGAGACAAAACAATTGGTGATGGGGACTCAAGGCATGGAGCAATGGATCATTGAAGCCATGAAGAATCATACAGTTTATTGTAAATCATTTTTGATTCTGTATATATTTTGCTCTTTATTCAGTAAAAATACTTCTATGCCTTGATTAGATGGACACACACACACACACACACACACACACACACACATTCATGTCATTTTTCATCTTAGAGATCCATAGGAATATCCTAGAACCCATCACAATAGGTTCCATGGTCAAAACACTCAATATTGAGCTTTTGGACCAGGATTAGATGTATGGTATAGAGTCACTAGCCGTCTGACATATTTGATTTTATTCCTTTAGATACAGCCATTTATCATCCATATGAAGTTCATTTGTCAGACGTCTGAACAGTGAATCAGACGTTTGACTGGTGAACTCCAGACGTCTGTTCAGTGATGATATTATTTGGATTGTTTTTCGAGAGCTCTCTCTATCCTCACCCAATTGTGTCCAGCCATCTGAAGAAGGCTTGTAAGACGACTGAATAGTGCATCCGTCGTCTGACTAGTGTTTTTTAAACGTCCGGTTGCTTGGAGTTGGTTCTTCAGTTTGTTCCATGACCAACTCACTTTCAGCCATTTGATTAAGGATGACCAGATGATTGAACAGTTCATCAGCCATCAGGGAACCCTTCTTTAGACTTCCGATGACTAGGAATCTGCCCATTTATAGCCGTTAGACTGTGATTTTCTGGGATTTTTTCTTGGTTTTTGTGCATGCTTAAGAGTATTTAAGCCCGAATGTGAGGGAGATTTGAGCACTTATCTGAACATAATAGAGATCATTTTGTGAGCCAAATCTTAGTGCAGAGATTCATATCTTCAACTCTCTTTTTTGCCTTTAGAGCTCTATTGAATGTTGCATTGAACTCCAAAATTCAAGGTAAGTCCACGAGTGCACAAAGCTTAATTAAGCACTTGGACAACCAATATTCACCGCTGTTATGCATATTTTATACACGTATTTCCACACTTTCATCCCACATTTTCCACTCTTATTTTACATCATCATTGTCTTTTCGTCCGTCGTCACCCACTTTTATCCACTTTACGCCTTCGGGATATATTTTGTACATTTCAAGGTTAAAGAACACAAAGATGCAAAATAGCAATGGAAAAAGCAAAGGGCATAAGATGACAATCAATGAAGGAGATTTGGAGCTAAAAAGGGCAGGCCTATAGGTGACACAATCGTGCCAGATGCACACACGGCCGTGTCCGTATGTCATGAGGAAGGCTGAATGTGGTGCTTCAGTGACACGGTCGTGCGGATACACCGCACAGCCGTGCTAAAAATCCTGCCAGGAGACAGAGAGCCCCCAAACATGGGCAAGCACATGGTGGTGTTAAATTTTAAAACAGAGTAGCGACTATCGGCATGGACGTGCAGCAAGGCCGTGTCGGAAGCAAGACATAGCGTAGACTGTTAGCACGATCACGTAGTACGACAGTGAGCCTAGAACTACCCGAAGCAGCCTGGAGGCACTAGAGATCGATGGCAAGGCCATTTCAAAAGGTGGCATGGCCGTGTGCGAGATGACTCGTAGTATAATCTAGCGGGTGTCCAAAATTGGGGGTTCGTTCGGAATTTTGGGGATTTTGCTGTTTGGGCGACTTAGGAGCTGTTTTCTCTAGGTTTTTGAGTTTTTCTTCCTTTTAAGTATTGTAAGAAACTCTTAACTTCTATTATCGAATCCTACTACCTTTAATTCTATCGTGATTGCTATTGCTTTCTTTGTTTCTCTAATTTGTGTTATTATTTAGATCCCTAATGCATAACCCTAAAAAGACGTTTCAGTCCTAGCTTGTGGGAGGTGCGTCACCACACCATTTGCACGTTGCATTTCACTTTTTCGGTTATTTCTGCATTCATGCGTCATGGGTGCATATCTATATATCTACGCTTGATTTGAGTTCACTTCCTTTATACATTCTTTAGATGTCTTCACGACATGTCCTCTTCATTCCCTCCTCACGGATTCCGTTTTAACCCTCTCCTATGAATAAATGTTTTCTTCGTTTTTGTCTTTGGTAGGTTAGGTTGATTGTTTCATTCAGCCCCCGGAATGCATGAGCCTAGTTGGCCAATGGTGTCAAGTAGTCCTTAGCTCGGTAGGGTTTGTTAGGGATATAGTCTAGTTACCCCTAAGTTTTATGTGATCGACATGCTCCTCTAAAAAAATAAATAAATTGGAATAAGTGCATCTTTCTCCCAGTCCTACTAAGTACCCGGGTTTCTGTGCCTCAAGAAGCTTTGGAAATTTCTGCCGAACGGTGGGATTTGGAGGAGTGGACTAAATAGCAATAATTGGTCCTAGATGATTCGTGAAAGTAGACTTGAGGGGCCCATCTTGGCCTAATGCCCTAGATTCGTCTGGATCGGGAGTCATTGGTCGAAATCTCATTACATGAGTTGCCTAGGTTCCTCATTTATGAAAATGCATATTGAGCGTGTCTATCACCGTGGTTTAGGGTAAACTAGCTTGGCATGGCCAACCCTAGAGAATTGAGTGACTATGACACACTTTTTGAATCCTTCCTTCGCAAGTGTAGGACAAAAGGTTGAATTCCTTGAATCTAAACCGATTGAAAGAAATCTTTCGCGAAAATTGTTTTTCTCTTGGGTGAGTATGTTTGAATTGAAGGAGTCTATAGTAGAGTTACCAGACGATTGAACAGTTGATCAGTCGTCTGGAAACCCTTCTTTGGACGCGTGATGATATGGAAAATATGCCGGTTTATAGCCATTAGACTGTGTTTCTGATAAGTTGTTTTCTTGGTTTTTGTGCAGTTTTGAGAGAGTGTTTAAGCCTGATTGTGGAGGATTTTTTGGTACATATACACACTGAATAGAGATAATTTTAGTGAACAAAAACTCTCTGTCAAGCTTCACTCTTCATCTCTCTTATTCCCTCTTAGTGCTTCATTGAATGTTGCATTGATTCCAAAGACTCAAGGGAAGTCCACAATGTAGGGATCGTCTAACCCTTGCAATACTAACAACACACACTAGAGGGGGGTGAATAGTATAATGGCAATAAAATTGTCCAATTAAAATTTAACTTGCAAATGCGGAATTATAAATGCAAGAGGAATTAAAAGGTACAATCAATCCAAACACAAACACAAAGATGTACCCTGGTTCCCTAAACTTGGGTACATCCAGCCACACCAATATTCACTATAATCCCACACAGAGAAGTGAATACAAATCTCACAAGGAGATACCCCACAAAGAGGATTTATGCCCTACACAAGGACCCAACCAATCCTACACAAGGATCAAGACACCCACACAGAGAATCACTAACTCCCACTCAGAGAATTAGGGTTAGCCCTATACTAGGACACTAGAACTCCCACAAAGAGAGCTAATTCCCACAAAGAGAATTCCCTAGTCCCACAAAGAGACAACCTCTCACAAAGAGAGAAACTCCCACAAAGAGAGTATCCTAATCCCACAAAGAGAAATAGGAAAACAAATTATACCATGTAAAGTAAATACTCTTATCTATGCCTTGAGATGCTTACTCATGAATGAATGCAAGGCATGAAAAAGGATCTCCAAGTGTTGGAATATGCTTGAGAGCACTTGGATGATTTCCCTTGAGCTGGACTTCAATGCATGAAGAGAGACGAATGCTCAATAGAGGGATATGAGGGAGCTTGAGAGTGGCTTAAAGATCTCTTGAGATTTTCAATAGAATCAAGAGTAATCAAGAACCAATCAAGAAGTTTAAGCAAAGGCAGCACACTCATATTTATAGGAATCCTATATCAAGCCCAAAAAACCAAAGAAACAGCCAAAGAAACAAATCTGCAACGGCAATAAACTGGGTAAAAACGACAGGAACAGTCGACTGATGATCAAAGGACAGTCGACTGATCAACGGCTAGAAAATATCCAACGGCTATAATCTGAGCCAGGACAGTCGACTAAAGAAGACAATACAGTCGACTGATAAACAGGACAGGCGCCTGTTAATCCTTAAACAGACGACTGCTACAGGGGATGGATCGAAATAGAGAGCTGCACTCTTTCTCCAATTCTTCGCACAGGCGACTGATGTTAATAATACAGTCGACTGTCAAATAGTCAGGCGACTGTATATTCTTCATCAGTCGACTACTGTAAAAATGGAGAGAAGACAGAGAGATGCAGTGATTGCACTTACGCTAGACAGGCGACTGTTGGCCAATTCCCAGGTGATTGTAAGTATACAGACGACTGTGAACAGATAGACAGACGAATGTGCGTAAAGCTCAAGTTTGAGTCAATTGAAATGTTGAGTTGCGCGGTGCATATCAGGCGACTATAGAAGGATCTACAGGCGACTGGAAATCACCCAGTCGGTTGTGTTTCCCTCATCAGGCGACTGACGGAAAGCCAGAGACTCCAAATGAGTCTTTGGACCGAGTGAACCTAATGGGTTGGATTCTATGATAATCCTAAGGTTCACTAAGATGGTTAAATGCATATGCATGAAAAGTAAACCATATAGAAAGGCATTACAATAACCTAGACTCAAAAGAGAGAGAAAGCAATAAAGTAAATTACATGGATTACAATGCTTTCCTTAGAGTCTAAGTCTTCAATCTTGATGCCTTGATTTCTCTCCACCATCTCCAAGCTTTGGCACTCCTTGAGTCCAAACTTTGGCCCTTCTTCGCATGATGTCCATCCTTACACCAAGTGACTAGTCTCCAAGAAAGATATCCTTGAAATAAACTGAGAGACTAAAACATGAGATTCATTAGCAACAACATAATTTTGTGATCATCATCAAAATAAGATTGGTATGAAACACCAATACTCAACAATCTCCCCCTTTTTGATGATGACACACATTATGTAAATCATAAAGAATTAAAGCACAATGCTAATGATCTCCTCCTACTTATATGCACCAATTACATAATGAGCTACACAAAAGGTAAATACTCATAATTCCAATAAAAACATGGTGACATATAATAGGCATGGATTACATAAACCAATTGCAAAGAATAAAAGCATGCAAACATGAATGGTTTATCTAATCCCTTATATATCTCCCTATAGAGATATTTCTCCCCATATGCATATGTATATATCACTCCCCCTATAGATATGATTACATAATGCATATATCTCTCCCCCTTGACATCGTCAAACAGGTGGACTTCAAAAATATCCCCCTTTGTCATCTTAACCAAGATGTGACAATATGCAAGAAAAGAAAGATATGTATGATACCAAATTTACAAATAGTGGGTATCAATTCACTATCTCATGCCCCCTAGTTCATAGAAATGGTCAACATTTGACTTCTAGGATCAAATACCAATTATAAGAAATGGAGCCATGGGCCAAAAAGTGTATCAAAGCAATAGATATGTAAAAATCAAGCTTCAATGATACACAAGGATATTGCCAAAAACAATGAGACATGAAACATGTTGGCAATCATAAGAGGTTTGGTTTGAGACCCAAAATAACCAAATGTAAATAATGATCTCAAATAACCTCCGAAATGAGAGTTAAAATATGTCTTAAAATATTTTAAACATATAACATATTAACTCCCCTATTGACATACACATGGATCAAAAATGCATGTATGTCAATAAACCCCATGGTCCCCATTTTCATGAAAAGAAATAAATTTGAAAATATTTTCAAAATCATGAAACACACATAATCAATGGGTATGCTTAAAATACACATAGAAGCACAATACCCATGCAATATGCATATGTGTGAGGAACCTAAACATTAGGTAACCAAACCCAAGAGGAGTTTGATTTCCTAACGTAATCACACGAGGTGATCACATTCCTAACTAGAGAGTTGATGTAACTATCTCTCTCTTGCACACTAACTTTAGTGGGAATCCATAATCTCAAGGATTTCCTAGGCAAGGGTTTTGGCTTTGCAAGAGGGAAGGATGTGGCATGCTTAGGTATAGAAACAAATTTCTTAGCATGCAAAGAATGAGGATTTTGCTTCTTAGCAAAAAATGAAGATTTGTCATTCTTCCTCATTACCTTGTGATCTACATGCTTCTTGTTGGTGTTCTTGTTGTACAAGAAAGCATGGTGATTCTTCTTAGGTGCTTTAGCAATATTTCTTGTATTTGCACCATAAGAGGAATTAGAGGTGGGTTTGGGAACCACATTTTGAATATAACCCAAACCTCCTCTATGATTTGCCGAATGTTTTTTTTCCAACAAATCGTGGAGTGAATCCCTAGAATACACAAAGCTTATGAGCTTCCGGGATTCCTCTTCACATTTCAACGCAAGATGTTGAATGTGAGCATCTAAGCTAAGGTTTTGAGCAATGAGTTTTTCATTAGAAAGGTGCAATTCCTTAACTTGAGAGAGAAGTGTGTCTCTCTCACAAGTGTCATACACATGCTTTTCATCATGAATATTTTCACTAGAAGATTCTAAATCATGCACCCTACTCATAGCATTATCAAGTTTAGCTTTCATTTTCTCATATGAGGCGATGCACTTACTTGCCAAATTGGAGGCCACATTTAGGCGGTATTCAAGCTCCTCATAGGATGGCTTTTCCTCCTCGGCTTCCTCATCACTTTTCTCCTCGCTTGAGCTTGATGAAGACTCTTCCCCATTAGCCATAAAGCAACTTTCTTCTTTGGAGTTGAGCCATGTCTCTATCTCTTCAATGCTAGAGTTAGATGAAGTTGATGAAGAATCATCAAAGGCAACGAAACACCTTTGATCGAGCTCCTTGACATCCTCTTCTTCATCATTAGATGTGTCCCCATCGGAATCATCAAATGTGCCGATAAGTCCCTTCTTTTGGTTCTTGACCTCGGACTTGGCTTTCCAATGTTTCTTCCCTTTACCCTTATAGGTATCTATGATGGGTTTGGAAGGACATTCGGTATCCACATGACCTATTCCACTGCAGTTGAAACAAACCAACTTATTAGATTGTGAGGCAAACTTAGATGAAGACATACCTTGATTATCCTTGAGGAATACCTTGAAATTCTTGAATTGCTTGGCAATCTCGATGTAGTCATCGTCACTAAGATCTTCTTCATCTTCACTTGGAGCTATTTGTTGGAACTTCTTTTTCCACTTGAAAGACTCCTTCTCAACATGAAGAGCAACGCCCTTTTTCTTCTCGGGCTTGGTTGAATGGATCTCTTCCTTATGTTGAAGTAGCACTTCATGAGAGATCTCCAAAGTATGCCAAATATATTGGCCGATTTGCATATGGAGATGCGATCGAACTCATCCGGAGTGAGGGCGCAATGGAGAACACACATAGCCCTAGCATTGACTTTGATCATGTCCTTCTCCGCTTTAGTCTCAAGGCCACGGGTGAAGTAGGCTCCTCGAAAGGTGACTTCTTATGTCCCAAAGGTCGTGACTCTTCAAGTAGACCATCATCCTGATCTTCCAACTCGGGTAGTTGGTTCCGTTGAAGAGCGGGGGTCGGACGGTAGAAAGACCTTCATGAGGCGCGGATGTAGCGTTGAATGCCATCGTTGCAGTATGCTTTAACCTCGCTCTGATACCGATTGTAGGGATCGTCTAACCCTTGCAATACTAACAACACACACTAAAGGGGTGAATAGTGTAATGGCAATAAAATTGTCCAATTAAAATTTAACTTGCAAATGCGGAATTATAAATGCAAGAGGAATTAAAAGGCACAATCAATCCAAACGTAAACACAAAGATTTACCCTGGTTTCCGAAACTTAGGTACATCCAGCCACACCAATATTCACTATAATCCCACACAGAGAAGTGAATACAAATCTCACAAGGAGATACCCCACAAAGAGGATTTATGCTCTACACAAGGACCCAACCGATCTTACACAAGGATCAAGACTCCCACATAGAGAATCACTAACTCCCACTCAGAGAATTAGGGTTAGCCCTATACTAGGACACTAAAACTCCAACAAAGAGAATTCCCTAGTCCCACAAAGAGACAACCTCTCACAAAGAGAGAAAGTCCCACAAAGAGAGTATCCTAATCCCACAAAGAGAAATAGGAAAACAAATTACACCATGTAAAGTAAATACTCTTACCTATGCCTTGAGATGCTTAATCATGAATGAATGCAAGGCATGGAAGAGGATCTCCAAGTGTTGGAATATGCTTGAGAGCACTTGGATGATTTCCCTTGAGCTGGACTTTAATGCATGAAGAGAGATGAATGCTCAATAGAGGGAAATGAGGGAGCATGAGAGTGGCTTAAAGATCTCTTGAGATTTTCAATAGAATCAAGAGTAATCAAGAATCAATCAAGAAGTTTAAGCAAAGGCAGCGCACTCATATATATAGGAATCCTATATCAAGCCCAAAAACCCAAAGAAACAGCCAAATAAACAAATCTGCAACTGCTATAAACTGGGTGAAAACGACAGGAACAGTCGAATAATGATCAAAAGACAGTCGACTGATCAACGGCTAGAAAATATCCAACGGCTATAATCTGAGCCAGGACAGTCGACTAAAGAAGACAATACAGTCGACTGATAAACAGGACATGCGCCTGTTAATCCTTCAACAGACGACTACTGCAGGGGATGGATCGAAACAGAGAGCTACACTCTTTCTCCAATTCTCCGCACAGGCGACTGATGTTAATAATACAGTCGACTGTCAAATAGTCAGGCGACTGTATATTCTACATCAGTCGACTCCTGTAAAAAATGGAGAGAAGACAGAGAGATGCAGTGATTGCACTTACGCTAGACAGGCGACTGTTGGCCAATTCCTAGGCAACTGTAAGTATACAGACGACTGTGAATAGATAGACAGAAGACTGTGCGTAAAGCTCAAGTTTGAGTCAATTGAAATGTTGACTTGAGCTGTGCATATCAGGCGACTATAGAAGGATCTACATGCGACTGGAAATCACCCAGTCGGCTGTGTTTCCCTCATCAGGCGACTGACGGAAAGCCAGAGACTCCAAATGAGTCTTTGGACTGAGTGAACCTATTGGGTTGGATTCTATGATAATCCTATGGTTCACTAGGATGGTTAAATGCATATGCATGAAAAGTAAACCATATAGCAAGGCATTACAATAACCTAGACTCAAAAGAGAGAGAAAGCAATAAAGTAAATTACATGGATTACAATGCTTTCCTTAGAGTCTAAGTCTTCAATCTTGATGCCTTGATTGCTCTCCACCATCTCCAAGCTTTGGCACTCCTTGAGTCCAAACTTTGGCCCTTCTTCGCATGATGTCCATCCTTACACCAAGTGACTAGTCTCCAAGAAAGATATCCTTGAAATAAACTGAGAGACTAAAACATGAGATTCATTAGCAACAACATAATGTTGTGATCATCATCAAAATAAGATTGGTATGAAACACCAATACTCAACACACAAGTGCCCAAAGCTGAATCTAGCACTTGGACAACCACTCTTTATTGCCCCGGCACTTCATGTTTGTAAGTTCATTTAATCAAGGCAATAGGAAGAGTGTATTTTCTTATTTCATTTCATTTGTGAAACCTAGCTTTCGGGTTGTGGAAGTGTTCTCCCTAAAAAGAGAGGTGACACCCTTGGAATAGGGTCTGCAATCTTGGAAAAGATTGTATATGCAATCTTGGAATAGATTGGCTCTTGGCAAAGAGTGTGTGGCACTTGGAAAAGTGAGTTGTATTGGGGTGCCTTGGAAAAGGCTTTATTGTGGAAATTCACAAGACTTTGGAAAGAGTGTGGGACTAGAGTAGGCAAGTGCCAAAGCGGGATACATCGTGTGTTTGTGATTGTTGTTATCTTTGTGGATTTGCTAATTGTCTTGCTTTATTTTATTCTGCATTGCAAGAATGTTTTTAATTAGCTTTAAATTGCCATTGCACTATTCACCTCTTAATGTGTTACTTAGTAGTGTAGTTAGATCTTACAGTTGGTATCGGAGCTTGGTTGAAGCATACTATCAACAAATGGTGTAGGCACCTCCATCTAGCTCACATGATAAAGGACAATCAACCGCTCATCATCCTTTCTTCAACAGGACAAACTATCCTAATTGGAAGCAAAAGATGATGATACGGTTGAGAGGGCAAACCCTTTGGGATATCACCAAGGACGAATATATGGAGATCACAAAGCTAATGAAGAAGAGATCAAAGCTGGAGAAGGATGCTATCAAATACAATTCCAAGGCGATGATGGCATATTATTGCGTTATGGATGCTAATGAATTCAATCGGATCTCAACGTGCAAATCGACAAATGAAATTTGGCACATGCTCCAAGTCACCCACGAAGGAACTATGAAGAAAAAGCAATCCAAAATTAGCGTTTTCAATCTAAATATGATATGTTTAAAATGCAGAAATAAGAAACAATCGAAGGGATGTTCACTTGGTTTTCGAAGATTGTGAACACGCTTGAAGCCCTAGGAAGGTTTATTTCGATGGAAGATTGAGTGACAAATATTTTGTCGTTTATAACACCAGAATGGGAGTCTAAAGCCAATGGTATCGAGGAATCAAGTGACTTGAGTAAATTTACCGTTGAGGAGTGCATTGGAAATCTAATGGCGTATGAAGTGAGGCTTCAACACAAGATGGAAAGCTCTTAAAATCAAATCCCTATGTTCAATGAGAAGCCAAAACTAAAGGAAATGGCTTTCAAGGCCACAGAGGACAAGATTGAGTGGAGAAATAAGTACAAGCACATCTCAAGTGAGGATGAAAGAGATGATGAGGCTAACGAGGTTAATGGAGATATGAAGCTTGCTCAACAACTCATGAAATTCATGAAGAAAGCTCAAGATAAAGATTTATTAAAGTTTGCTAAAAAGTACTAACAAATCTATTATTTGTTATAAGTGTCAAGAAATAGGTCGTATTTCTACTGAATGACCCAACAAAAGATAGACCAAATATAAGGGGAAAGGCAAGAAATATTACAAGGTCAAGTACAAGCAGAAGAAGAACACGACCTTAGTTGGAACTTGTGATGATTCATCTTCATCTGGCTCCTTAAGTGATGAGGAAGATGAGCATGAAACCAAGAATGAGGAGGTTCACATGTGCTTCATGGCATGGATGAAGCAATCTCTGCTAGCTTAACCAATGAGGAAGTAGAAGAACATGTCAACACCAAGAAAGATGCCATCTATTCTAAGATCGATGATGGCGACATGAAAGAATGGCTTAACACCAAAGCACCCACCGAGCATGTGTCTTTCATGGCATTCGAGGATGATGCATCTTCATGCTCAAGCTCAAGCTCAAGAGATAATGATATGGAAAACGAGAGTGAAGATGAAAATGGGGAAGAGCCCAAGCTATCTTATGAGGAACTTAACTTTTGCAATGATGAGCTATCCAAAGGTATTAATAAACTTACGAAAGATTACTCTTCATTGCAAACTAAATATGGTAACATCGTTATTAAATTGCATGAGTATGAGTCTTCTAGTGTTAATGCTACTACTTCTATGCATTTATGTGACACTAGTAGGAGAGACACACTACTCTCTCAAGTTAAGAATTTGAACAAATTGATTGAAGAATTAAAAGTTTAAAACCTTAGCTTAAAATCTCGCGATCAACAACTTAGGTTGAAGTGTGAATAGGAATCATGTAAGCTCAAAAACTTAGTTACTTCTAGGGATTCACTCCATGATTTGCTTGGAAAATAACATCCGGCAAATCAAAGAAAGGGTTTGGATTTTGTGTCTAATATGGTATCTAAATCAAGTTCTTCTTCTTTTGGTGCAAAATCAAGACCAATTGTCCAAACACCAAAGAAGAACCACCATGCTTTCCTATTCAACAATAACATTAATAAGAAGCATGTATAACACAACGCGATGAGAGAAAATGAAAATGTCCCATTTCATGTCAAGAGGCAAGCCCCTCATTTTTCGCATGCCACGAAAAATGTTTTTACATGTATGCATGCCATATCAGTTCCTCTTGCTAAGGCAAAACTTTTGCCTAGGAAGTACATGAACCTATGGATATCCACTAATGTTAATGTGCAAGAGAGGGAAGCTTACATTAACACCTTAGTTAGGAATGTGATCACATCATGTGATTATGTTATGAAGTCAAACTCTTCTTAGGTTTGGTTTCCTAATGCTTAGATCTTCACACATATGCTTGATTGCTTGAGTATTATGCTTGATTGGTGATCGTGTCCAAATGAACTCAGAAAACAATGTAGTTTTACTGCAAGTGCATGGTTAAGTGGTGAGCAAGTATCGAATCACGGGGTGGCAGTTGGTATTATCTTAGTTGTCCAGATGTAGCAAAGCTTGTGAATAATGGTGTAGGAAGATTGTCACGAATGTGTAGTGGTGTCGGTTGTAATTCAATTAATAAGAATGTCTAGGACTAGGGAATCCCCACTATGCCTTTTCGAGTTTCAATGTGAAAATGAACTCCTAATTACTAACTCTTAGTTTAGGGTGAAATTGTCGCAGCTATGTTGTGAACCGATGCATGCTCTCGTGCTATACAAGTCTAAAATAACTTAAGCTAGAGATTTGCTCTCGCGCAAGCCTAGTTGAATTATTAGCATGAAGATCCACACTATAATTCAATTCTCGCTCAACTCCATTGTCATGCGATGTGAGTTCGAATTTAGATTACGATGGTTCGTATTCTTTTTACCGTCGTACAGATGAATATAATCATAGAAATATAATAAAGATGTTAGCTTTAGTCACTCTCGTGCACCAAATCTAGGATATCTGAATTATTGGTCTAAATCAAATATCTAGGGCTTCCTATAGATCAAGATTCTCTCTCGAGCTTTCAAGATCTATGTAGAAATCCCAAGCTATTTGTAGTTAATCGACCATAATCAACCCTAAAACAAGTTTAGCAACAAGGGTTTCAATTAATTTCATATATCAAACTCTAGATCTATAGGGTTCATCCATTTGCTCTAGAGCAAAGAGACTACTCACTAATAAACATGATCATGGCAATGAGATTCATAGAAACAATAGCATTCATCATTGCAAAGAGATTTAAACAAGAAATATTCATTAAAGAAAATAGATCAAAAGTTTAGACAAACCGATGTTCTCCAAATCTTCAAAATAACGACAGAAAATTAAGAACCATGGCTTCTCCAATCAATAGAAAAAGCAAAGGGAAATAAAAATCAAGTCTTTTTTCCTTGTCTCTAGCCATATCGCCTCCCTTCAGTGACGGCTACCTTATTTTCTATTTATAAAAGTCCAAAAACCTAAGAAAAAGTCAACCCAAATACCCAAGACCTGAGTTATGCCTAACTTTCCAAAATCTGGCCGCAATCTCACTCTGTCAAGTGATATTGCCTACTCAGTCGAGTGCAGATTCCTACAGAAGCTCTCAAAAATCAGTGTTCTGCATCTTCTCTTCACTCGGTCGAGTGATCGATTCACTCGGTCGAGTGACCGATTCACTCGGTCGAGTGAAAGTGTTACTCGACCGAGTCAGCTGCTCTGGCAGAGGGTGGATTTGGCTGATAGTCTTAGAATTTGGCCAGCTATCTCACTCGATCGCGTGAGTAGATCGCTCGGTCGAGTGACATTGATACACTTCGTTGCTTGCGCTGGGTTGGTGTCAGCCTCACTCGGTCGAGTGGATCAATCCACTCAGTCGAGTGAGCTGCTTCTTCAACTCTTTCTTTCTCATTATTCTTTTCTTTCCATTTCTCCTCTCTTCCTCTTGATTCTTCTTCTCTTCTAGCACGATAAACTCCTCAGCGTCATAGCCACTGATGCTCCGGCATGCATGCATATGCTCATATCTCCAATTTGCTCCCGATTGCTCCATATTTCCTGAAAATCCAATAAACCATTAAAATAGTGAAATTCATTCGAAAATCGTCGTTTAAGCTTCAAATTTGTAATATGAGCAATCGATATGACATGAAAATATGCAAAAATAAAGTGTAAAATATGAGCATATCAAAATCTCCTCTGCTTACTTCTTATTCATTCTCGAGGAAGATAGGTAAAAAAGCGAACCTGATGAATAAAAATAAAGAAAGCTAAAAGATAGCAAAGAAAGCAAAGAAAGTGGATTGCTAGATCATCAACTAAGAACTTGAATTCACTCATCAAAGTGCACCAACAAAGAATATAAATTTACTATCATTTTTATTTTAACATCATTTCATATTTGGCACACTTGATATTAAAACTGAAAATAATGTAAATTTTATGAAATAGAAATCGTTTTAACGGTAAGCATTGTCTAAGACATAGAAAGCGGTCTACATACTCATGGCCAAAACACTTTCCAATAACTACTTCTAATAGGAGTATAAGAAACATCACACAATTCATACAATAAGAATAGAAAGATATGGTTTTATGAATTTCATGACCATTTTTCAACTTATAGGTGTCGTCATACTCAAATTCATATCCCTAAGTATTAGAGATTACCTAGCTTCGGTAGTCATGCACATATAAGTAATCACTCTCTCACTCATCATTGGATTTTCTCCCCCCAAGATTATCTATAGGTATAATGGCATCAAATATCCAGAGAACGGCTTTTCCTAAATATTGTAGCTCCAGAAAAGAAAAGTGAAAGAGAAGAAAAGAAAAGAAAAGTGAAAGAAAAGAAAATGTATTTAAAAGATAGGGGCTTGTGTATATACACATATCTTTATTTATATACATAATTTTTTCTTTTTTACCTCTTTTTTTGTATTTTTCTTTTCCTTTTTGTTTTTGCTTGTTTTCTTCTTTTTTCTAATCCATATAAACACAAGACTCATTACTTTGCAATGTTTTTTTGTGTTTTTGGGATTTTGGAGCTTATTGGCTTTTTGTGAATTGAGAAAGACCCCACCCTTTCCTCCCCAAGGCCCAGAGACTGGGATATAATTGACAACTTTAAGTTGGACATTATCCTTTTCCTGCAATAGATCTTGTGCTGAAATAAGAATCACTCTAGGGACGAATTGCAAATGATTGTATGTATAGAAATATTTTCAAGATATGTGAAGAAAGAATAAATGATATCACTCGGTTCACTCTTTGTATGTGAAAAACTACTTCGGTAGGGTAATGTCTTCTACTCGGTTTAATTTCTGAAAGCAGACTAACCAACTCATATCAAATGACATTTATTTCTTTCAACCTGAAGATTACACATACAATTCATGCAAATAAGAAGTGATATAGATATGGAAGTAGTACTCAGATAAAATGCAGTCAATGCATAAGTCTTGTCGTGTTTTCTATAAGTAGCATACAATAAAGTACTTCCTAGACATGTCAACGTTAAAATTCATCCATAAACACTCAATATCATATTGGAAGTCCTTTTTATCAAGTGCACACAAATATATCGTAAATGACATTAGAAACAAAGACAACGGTGTGGTGAAAGGATTTGTGCACACGTAAAGTGATTTTCAAGCTTAATTCATCATAGCGAATTCACTTCTAGCAAAGAAAGTAAGAAATAAGGATAAATCATAAACTAACTATATACACATACACGCACTCTAAAAGTAAAGAAAATATGATGCATGGTAAAAATACAATAAGTGAAAAATAAAGGAAAATAGAATAAACATAAAAATAAAAGTGCGTGAGTATACTCACTCCCCCAAGCTAAACATCACATTGTCCTCAATGTGCAAAGTGTGGCATATGGCAATATAATGTATTGGTGGGTGGGTGGGTGTGTGGATGCTAAAATGATGCAAAATGAAAGAAAGATACTAAAATAAAAATCCTAATGCATCTATATGATAGATGATAACTAAATGCAAGTCAAGCATGCAAAATGATGACATGTAGGTAAAAATGGTCAAAAGATACTCTCCCCCAAGCTGGAATATATGGTGCCCTTAAAAGGTGAATACAGCGGGGCATACAAAAATATAGGGAGAGAAGGGAGCAAAACAAGTCATGCCATGAACAAAAGATTACACGTGCTAACTCCCAAGTGTAGGAGGTTGCCAAGTAGTAATATTCCGAGTGAGCCTAGGGTCGAACACGGGGACAACTTGCTTACAATCAACAACGGTCATAATTGGCTTAAGCGGTGTGAGAAATACCACCCTTTGGGGGTGAGCATTGGTTGGGTGAATTTTTAGAGTAAACTACCGTTAAGCATGCAAACAAAGAAAAATGCGAGAAAGCAAGCAAAGATGAGAAGTGTGAATGTTTATGGTTTCATGGTGTAGTCGGGCTTATAAATTCATCTCAAATCACTACGACCTCTCATCTGACTAAGGAGAGAGCGATCGGACAATATGGCATTTCACCGAACACATGGGGTGCAATAAAAGTGATGAATGAAACATTGAGAGCAATCAATTTGACCACAATAGAGGGGATCCGCTAGGATGAGCCTCTCGTTGGATTTCCCACTAGGGGTTCCAATAACAACCCTAACTCAAGATTTCATCTACATATGAAAGATTAAAATCATGCTAGAAATGAAATATATAAGCCCAACATATATTAATCCACCTTAAACATGCACAAGATGATTAGCCACTCATAATAAACAAAGTCAATATCTTTGATTTCAAAATCAACATCCAAGAGTTCTTACAAGTAACAAAGATCAACAAGAGAAAGGAAAATATAAGCTTGAAAGCAAAGAAACCCCCTTGTGAGAAGATCCCAAGCTCCTTTTTGATCTTCTCCCTTGAGCTTCACACCTTCTCCAAGATCTCCCAAGCCCTAGATGTTGTTTTTAGAGCCAAAGCAATAACAAGAGCAAGAAAATGAGAAAAAACAGAGAGGAGATGCTGAAAACAGCTCCCAAAACACTTAAAAAATGCAAACCAGCAGTTTCGGGTCTGTTAGAGGTCATTTGGGTCAAAAAAATGCACCCAAACCTGCTCAAAACATCCCCAAATGCAAAAGGGGGGCATTGCGGGTCGGGCGCGCTCAGCGCCCGACCTGCGGGCGCTGAAGCCCGCTCAAAAGAGGCGGGCGGCAGGGCACACGCGATGCGCGTGCCCCGCCTGCTGGGCTGTGGGTTGGTTAATATTTTTTTCTGCGCATGCAGCGGCCCGCTTCTGAGCGGGCCGCGGGCCTCTTGGCCCAATTGCATTGTTTTTTGTGTTTTCTTTTTTTTTTCTAGTTTTAAATAATTCCAGAATATCCCTCCATTGCTCCAATAAATCACCAAAAATAGCCTCAAGCTCCAAAAAATCCTTGAAAAATTCCAGAAAATCCAAAAAATTCCCAGAAGTACCTAAAAATAAGAGGAGCTAAAATTAGTCCATAGAAATCACATTTTATGTATAAAATAAGATTAGGCGTTAATAATCCATGATATCACAAAAACGCATGTATCAACGCCAAAATAAATATGATATACACATAAAATGCCCAGAAATGAGGGAGAAAATAAACAATTTATACCTCGAATCACACCCCCTAACTAGCTATTTTCTAGTCTCTAGCAAAATATGCGATAAATTTGGATTAAATGGAAAAGCATGCACCAACTCAAGATATCATTATGTCAAACCACAAATATTATTTCCAAGTGATTTCAAAGTCAATATACCCAATGTATGAAAGTAAATAACAAATGACGTTCTCCTCAATCCTATTCAAAGAAAAGTAAAGTAATAAGCTATATGATAGGATGTGTGGAAGGAGCAGGGCTCACAGGAGGATGCACAGCCTCCAGATGAGGCTGAGACACATGTATGTTCTCAGACACATGTGCATTAGATGAAATGACATTAGTCTTGGCAGAACCAGATGTGGGTACAGAGGTCATGGCAACAGATGTGGTGACAGATACCATGATACTCTCAGAGAATACGACGGCAATGGAGATAGGAACATTGACGGGTAGGGTGGATGTGAATGCAGAAGGTAGGATCCCACCCGACGTTGGACGCTCAAGAGATGCAGGAAGCTTAATGGACGAATGAATGGATGGCTCAGTACTCTCATGAATAACAGGAATGGCACCAAGCATATAACTATCAAGAATGGAACTCTAAGGGATAGAAGCGGATGTGGAACCCTTAGTACGCACAAATGTGGAAACAGATGTGCTTGGTATAAGCAAAGGCTTAGAAATAGGCTGGACTACCAGAATCTCAGTTGGGTGTGGCTTAATGGGAGGCATGTCACGTGGTATAGTGGTGAGTATTCCCGACTGTCATGCCGGTGACCCGGGTTCGTTCCTTGGCAACGACACCAAAAACTTGATCATGTCCAGATGTACTTAGAAAACAATATAGTTTTATCGCAAGCACATGGTGAAGTGGTGAGCAGGCATCGAATCATGAGGAGGCGGTTGGTATTATCTTAGTTGTCCATATGTAGAAAAGATTATGAATAATGGTGTAGGAAGATCGTCACGAATGTGTAATGGTGTCGGTTGTAATTCAATAAATAAAAATGTCTAGGACTAGTGAATCCCCACTATAAATTTTCGAGTTTCAATGTGAATATGAAATACTAATTAATAACTCTTAGTTTAGGGTGAAATTGTTGCAACTATATTGTGAACCGGTGCATGCTCTCGCGCTACACATGTCTAAAATAACTCAAGATAGAGATTCGCTCTCGCACAAGCCTAGTTGAATTATAAGCATTAAGATCCACTATATAATTCAATTCTCGCTCAAGTCCATTGTCATGCGATGTGAATTTGAATTTAGATTATGATGGTTCGTATTCATCTTACCGTCGTACAGATGAATATAATCATAGAAATATAATAAAGATGTTAGCTTTGGTCACTCTCGTGCACCAAATCTAGGATATCCGAATTATTGGTCTAAATCAAATATCTATTGCTTACTATAGATTAAGATCCTCTCTCGGGCTCCCAAGATCTAAATAGAAATTCCTAGCTATTTGTAGTCAATCGACCATAATCTAACCCTAAAATAAGTTTAGCAACAAGGGTTTCAATTAATTTCACATATCAAACCCTAGATCTAGTGTTCATCCCTTTACCTGAGAGAAAAGAGACTACTCACTAATAAACATGATCATGGCAATGAGATTCATAGAAACAATAGTATTCATCATTGCAACGAGATTTAAACAAGAAATATTCTTTAAAGCAAATTGATTAAAAGTTTAGACAAACCGATGTTCTCCAAAGCTTCAAAATAACAAGAGAAAAATAATAACTATGGCTTCTCCAATCAATTGCAAAAGCGAAGGGAAATAAAAATCAAGTCGTTTTCCTTGTCTCTAGCAGTATCGCCTTCCTTCAGTATTTTCTATTTATATAAGTCCAAAAACCTAAGAAACAGTTAACTCAAATACCCAAAACCCGAGTTATAACTAACTTTCCAAACTCTGGCCGCAATCTCACGCCGTCGAGTGAGATTGCCTACTCGATCGAGTAGGGATTCATGTAGCAACTCTCAAAAACCAGCTTTCTGTTTCTTCTCTTCACTCGGTCGAGTGACCGATTCACTCGGTCGAGTGAAAGTGTTACTCGATCGAGTCAGCTGCTCTGGCAGAGGATGGATTTGGCCGATAGTCTCAGGATTTGGCTGGCTGTCTCACTCGATCAAGTGAGTTTGCTTACTCGGTCGAGTGACTTTGACACATTCATTACTTGGGCTTGGTTGGTGTCAGCCTCACTCTGTCGAGTGGATCACTCCACTCGGTTGACTGAGCTGCTTCTTCAACTCTTTCTTTCTCCTTCTTCTTTTCTTTCCCTTTTTCTCTCTTCCTCTTGCTTCTTCTCTTCTAGCACTATAAGCTCGTCAGCGTCATAGACACTGATGCTCCGGCATGTGTGCATATGCTCATACCTCCAATTTGCTCCCGATTGCTCCATATTTCCTGAAAATCCAATAAAATATAGAAATAGTGAAATTCATTCGGAAATCGTCGTCTAAGCTTCAAATATGCAATATGGGCAATCAATATGACTTGAAAATATGTAAAAATAAAGTGTAAACTATGAGCATATCAGTTGGTTATATTCTTTACATACCCATCACTGTGTGATTTTTTCATGCTTTTGAAAATATTTTCAAACTTTTCATGAAAATGGGACCTAGGGGGAATCTACGTCATACATCCAATTTTTATCCATGTATATGACATAGGGAGAGATTTTATGCTATATGAAATTTTCAAATTATTTTGAAGCATAATTTCATCTCTTTGATGACTATGGGATATTTTCAAACATTGTTAGATATTGTTTCAATTTCATCTTTACATTGTTTATCCTTGGTATGATTATTTTTTAAAACAATGTCATGTATCAATGCCCTTGCATGATGTTTTATTTTAATGCATTGATACAATTTTGGTCATGTCTCCAATTTGTATGTTGGTTCATAGGGTCAAATTTCGACTCATTCGTTAATATAGGGAGAGCATGGTATAGTGAATTGATACCCACTTTAAAATTTTCATTTGTTATCATACATCTCAAACTCATGTCCATTGTGGTGTAAATATTGTTATATCAAAGGGGAGAGACTTTCATGGCCACCTTTTTGACAATGACAAGGGGGGAGAGATGATTATGTAAAATGTATGCCTGGATTTATTATTGGTATTTTATTAAGCATTGTTTTTACATATGGCCTATTATATGCATTATGTTTTTATGTGATTTATAATTGGAATTTCAATTGGTTATAATTGGTATGCATATAAATAGGGGAGAATTAGTATGATTTTATTGTGTATTTTACATAATGGGTGTCATCATAAAAAAGGAAGAGATTGTAGGATATTTTCCATTAAGCACAATATGGTTTTGATGATGATCTTCACATAATGTGGTATTAATGTCTCTAATTGTTTTAGTCTCAGATTAATTACATTGATTACATCTTGATGGAGACAAAACATAGGATGATGGATTAGTTGACTTAAGGCATGGAGCAATGGATCATTGAAACTGTGAATAATCAAGAAGCTGATTGCAATTTTCTATTCGATTCTTTATGTATTTAGCTCTTTATTTTGTAGAATACATGTATGATTAGATGGTTACACACACACACACACACACATTCATGTCATTTACCATCTTTATGAACCATATGAGAAGTCTAGAACCCATCCCAATAGGTTCCAAGGACAAAACACTCTTCATTATGTTTTTGAACTTGGACCAGACATCTGGAAAAGAGTCACCAAACTTCTAGCATTTCTGACATTTACTTTTTCAAATATAGACATCTGTCGGTCGTCAATAGTTCATGTACCAGACGTCTACATAGTTCCTAAGACGTCTCGGTGTTGAACTTCGGACGTCAGATTTCAGCGTGTTTATTTTTCGAGAGATGTCTCTCTACTCACCTAACCATCTGAAGTAGGCTTATCAGACGATTGAAGAGTGCATCAGCCGTATGACTAGTGTTTTTCATACGTCTGATTGCTTGGAGGTTGTTCTTAAGTTATATCCATAACCAACTCACTTTTCAGTCGTCTAAAGAAGAGTTACCAGACGATTAAACAGTTGATCAGACGTCTGGAAATCTATCTTCAGATGACTGATGATGTGGAAAATCTGTTGGTTTATAACCATTAGCGGTGTTTCTATTGGGCTGTTTTCTCGTTTTTATGCAGTTTTGAGAGGGTATTTAAGCCGGATTGTGAGGGAGTTTTCAGCACCAATACACACTGAGTAGAGATCATTTTAGTGAGCAAAAACTCTCATCCAAGCTTCACTCTTCATCTCTCTATTTCCCCCTTAGTGCTTCATTGGATGTTGCATTGATTCCAAAAGCTCAAGGGAAGACCACAAGTGTACAAAGCTGAATCTAGCACTTAAACAACCACTCTTTATTGGCTCTACACTTCACGTTAGTAAGTTCATTTAATCAAGGTAATAAGAAGAGTGTATTTTCATATTTCGTTTCATTTGTAAAACCTAGCTTCTGGGTTGTGGAAATGTTCTCCCTAAAAAGAGAGGTAACACCCTTGGAATAGGGTTTGCAATCTTAGAAAAGATTGTGGGTGGTATCTTGGAATAGATATGCTCTTGGAAAAGTGTGTGTGGCACTTGGAAAAGTGTGAGTTGTATTGGCTTGCCTTGAAAAGGCTTTATAGTGGAAATCCACAAGACTCTAGAAAAAATGTGGGACTAGAGTAGGCAATTACCGAACCAGGATACATCGTGTGTTTGCGATTGTTGTTGTTGTTATCTTTATGGATTTGCTAATTGTCTTACTTTATTTTTTTGGCATTGCATGAATTTAATAATTAGCTTTAAATTGCCATTAAACTATTCACCCCCTCCCCTCTAGTGAGTTGCTTAGTAGTGCAATTAGTTCATACATCCATTTGTCCTACAAATGGTGTCTTGACCATTTTACCTTTGAGACAAGATGTACAAGTTGCAAATGATTCAAAGTCAAAAAGTACTCTAGAGTCCTTCCTTATGCAACTTCATAAGTCTTTTCTCACCAATATGGCTTAGTCTACAATGCCACAAGTAGTATTCATTTTAACTTGGAGTCTTTCTTTTAATCACATTTTGAACATTCAATGCGATGCTTATATTCAAAACATATGTTAAAAGATCATTAATCCCTAATGAAATAGATGTAGTAGTGGCTTGCTGGAAACCCAAAGTCTTCACTTGATTCAGGATATGTGATGTATATGCCATTCCGAAATGATCTATTAATATGCTAATAAGTAGTTTCATAGCAGCTCCATCTATCACTTTATTGCGAAGGACCAGATCGGCCCGTTCTGCCATAAGTACCCCCATATTCTGCTGAGTAGGATTCGACAATAGGCCTGAGTCAGTGATTCGAAAACTTCCTTTCCTTAATCTTGATTTCACATAGAAATTCAGAAATTATGATAATAGCACAATGTACCAAAAACAAAATGTTTATAACATTTCAATTCAAAATTGTATCCTTCCTTATCTAATAAGAAATTGATACATTGTTACATATCATTCTTGGTACATAAAAGCAATTATGTAATATCAGAACCTTGCCATGCAGCAGTTCAAGTTGGAATTCCCCTACGGTAACAACAGTAACTCTTGCTCCAATTCAAATTTGTAGGGTCATTTCACCTTCTCTCATCTTCATACTATTTCTCAACTTCTGTAGACTATTATAGATGTGAGTACTAGCTCGGGTATATAATACCCAAGTGGCAAGAGAAACAGAGAGTATGTTTTGAATGACATACACACATGAAGATGATGCATCGACATGCACCATCTTCTTTCAAGATTCCAAGTAGTCCTTGCAATTTCAGTTCTAGTGGCTTTGCTTATGGTCATGATAGCATTCAACAGATGCAACCACCTCTCTCTTACCCTTTACCTTCCTAACGCCCTCATTAGGCTTGTAAGCATTCTCCTTTCCCTTAGCAGAGATTTTGGGATAAGAAGAAGGTTTCACAAGCATAACCGATGTCGTCTTCTCCTTAGGAAAGAAGCTCTCAGCTTGCCTCAATATATTAAGGAGATCGGGAAGTATCGAATCCACTTTGTTCTATTGAAGTTCAATATGAATTGAGAGAAGGTGTTGGAAAGAGACTAAAGAATTATAGCCATATATAATTCATTGTCCATGACAAAATCCAACATTACCAATTCATCAATATGACTAATCATCTTGAGGAATTGTAGGGTCATTTCACCTTCTCTCATCTTCATACTTTTCTCAACTTCTGTAGACTATTATAGATGTGAGTACTAGCTCGAGTATATAATACCCAAGTGGTAAGAGAAACAGAGAGTATGTTTTGAATGACATACACACATGAAGATGATGCATCGACATGCCCCATCTTCTTTAAAGATTCCTAGTAGTCCTTGCAATTTCAGTTCCAGTGGCTTTGCTTATGGTAATGATAGAATTCAATAGATGCAACCACCTCTCTCTTACCCTTTACCTTCCTAACGCCCTCATTAGGCTTGTAAGCACTCTTCTTTCCCTTAGCAGAGATTTTGGGATAAGAAGAAGGTTTCACAAGCATAATCGATGTCTTCTCCTTAGAAAAGAAGCCCTCAGCTTGCCTCAATATATTAAGGAGCTCTGGAAGTATCGAATCCACTTTGTTCTATTGAAGTTCAATATGAACTGAGAGAAGGTGTTGGAAAGAGACTGAAGAATTATAGCCATATATAATTCATTGTCCATGACAAAATCCAACATTACCAATTCATCAATCTGACTAATCATCTTGAGGACATGGACTTGGACTTATGTCCTAGCTCCCATCTTCGAAAGAAATAATTTTTTGAATCCTCAAATCTTGCAATTTGAGATTGCTCTCTATATAACTCTTTATATGGAGAAATATGGAGTGAATATCCATATTCTTGTACCTCTTTTGCAACTCATTGCTCATAGAAACTAGCACAAGTCATTTAGAAGTGGCGTAGTCCTGAGTCCATACACTGAAGAACTGTTTCTGCTTAATACTTGATTCCTCAGTTAGGGCTTCAAGGGGATTTGCGTCAAGAATGTTGCTAGCTTGTCATAAGTCATTTCAATTCTTACGTTTCTCAACCAATCATTATAATGAGGTCCAGTGAGTTTATTCTTTTCTAGGATAAGCTTTAAGCCAAACATAATGATGCAAAAACGACATTTAATGAGTTACAATAATGAAAGTAGATGTTCTTAAATAATTAGCTTGGTTTTATCTAATTATTTCTTCCACTAATTTTGCGAATATCATCAACCCAAAAAATAGACGAAAATTATCGAGATAATTTTATAGTGGGAATTAGGATCCAACTATCCTGCGATTGATAAACTTGACCATCGTTGACAAGTTACCTTACTCCATAGAAGGTAAACAAACTCTTTGTCAATTACAATACTTGCAATTTCTAATTATAGGTTTTTGCATCTAACCCTTTATGCCTGTGACCGCCATCAATAAGCCATAAAGTTTAGTCAAGTCTGACTTGTACATTTCATATTCAGTTGGGTAAGTGATATGTGCCTTGACCACCATCAACAAGGCTTATATTCTGACCCCTCGAATCCATCTGATTGTAGCAAAAGTACATCACCTAGTCTTGAAATGCCATATCTTAACCACCATAAACAACCATGACACAGATACTAGGTACTCTACACTTTGGAAACGATGAAAGGTTACAAATAACCCTTAAAGGATTTTAAAACGTAATGGACTTAATTTTGTTGGAAAGACTTAAGTTAATTCAATTAGAAAAGAAATTTTAGCACCAATCAATTGGCTAGGCCGGCACTGTAAGTGGAGAAAAGTTTTTCGTGGTTTGAATCATCATGACCACTTTTCTTAGTTTAAGAACCTCTGCTAAACATGCATTTATTAAACACTAATATGAAAAGCAGAACTACAAAGCCAATAAAATTTACAACCCCTTTGTAATTCTAACTTATTTAGGTTTACATCTACTAATAAATCCAATTAATTACGTTTTATACAAAATATGATTCATTCACAAAACAATTTTGCAAGCGAGTGATATTTTACAAACAATAACAAGCGATTTTAATTTTGTAAGCAACCCTGCAAGTAATTATATATATATATATATATATATATATATATATATATATATATATATATATATATATATATATATATATATATATATATATATATATATATATAAACAGATACTTGGATCATGGGGTAATGACATGCACTGTTAGGTTAGATTACTACTGGTAAAGTGATCGCGTGATCCTCATAATTATTTAGCCAATAATCTCATTATTGCTAAGACATTCGTGATCACATCACAAAAGAATTTTAAAACGATTTTAAAATTTCTCCAATAAATTTTATCGCAAAAAATTCTATGAAGATTATAGTTTTCATGAAGAACAATTCATAACGTTATTATCTCATACCAATAGAAAAACATCCAAAAAATTTATGTCATAGAATTCTTTGTAGATTTAACTTTCATGAAAAACAATTTTTAACTTTGTTACCTTGTAACAAATCATGAAAACAAAGAAAATAAAACAACATGAAAACTAGATTCCAGTATGGCGTAGATACCATTGTAAGGTCATTAAGCTAGTGATATAAAATTTTTAGATAATGCAATGGAAATCAGAAAATCAACATTTTCATAAACAAGCAATCATGCAATCCCAGGATCTAACTACAAATCTACGTATTTAATGCTGAGATAAAAACATACCTTAGCACATTAATTCTTTAACGATACCCACGGGTTTCAAACCTTTTCTGGCAAAATTCAAACCTCGATCACCAACCAGCGCCTTAGTTAATTCATGGTGACGATTGACTCCTTCACGATTCACGATCCCTTCGGGAACTCAAAGTGGCCTCCAAGCTTTGCTAGTGCTAGAAGAGAGTAGAAAGAAAACTTTCTTTTAGCGTGAGATAGTCTTCCCTTAAAGAGGTTTGAAATTTTTCCACACTTAGAGATTTACGTTGTAAAAATTTAGTCTCTCTTCTTAGGAAATTCTTGTGCAAAGAAAGATGCAACAACTTGATGCAATCTCTTGCATAGAATGGTGGTGCTAAGAGAGCAAGGAATGCCTCCTATTTATAGGCCTCGAAGAGGGGAGGTTCATGATGAATTTTTCATCATGAAACATGTGTAAAAGAGGAGGACACAAACAATATCAAAAGTCCAAATTTTCTAGGAAAAAGAAGGAGCCAAATTGGATTTTTGATTCCATAGTCAAACAAAGAACATGTGGTATAATTTTAGTCCAAAACGATGTCTAGCTGACCACCACTTGAACTAGTAACTTTTACTAGTTTTCTGAAATTTCTACATGGTAAAATCCAACAGTAAATGAGTCACAGATCTATAGGCCAACGGCTGCCACTGGCCAGTCATTGGTTGCCATTTCTGGTCGGCCAGAGGCAAGGCAAGCCTCTGGCCGGTGGCTGCTGAACCAACTTGTGTCTTTCTCCATTATTTGAGGTGTTTGTAACTCTTCATGACCAATTCCTCCCATGCACTTGTAACTCTTTGCAACACATTAATTTTTTCTCTAATGATCACAACTTTTGCCATCATTGTGCTTTATAATGATCACAACTCTTTCAATCGATCTCTTGTATATCTTATATACGTAAAGTTTATTCCTTCACTTTTCGTGACGTGTCATCATCTGTACGAAACTCTAATGACCTGATTCCTACTTCAGTAGCGACACAATCTCATCATGTCACATATTGGTAATAGCACTAGCTACGCGTGTTGACACCCGTTTTGAAATCATCATTATCTAGTTAGTATGAGACTGTAATCTCTTCAACCAAATCTGGGCCTTACAGTGACAGCTATCGTGCATCCCGGTTCCTTCATCAAGACTATGCCACTAAGGTGTCAAGGGTAAGAATGTAGTCAAAGAACACTACACCTAAAATCCTTGAGTCATATGTGATCATATAGTTAACTGTTCGATGACACTTGTTAACTCTTAACAAGTTCATCCCTTGCCCTAGACAGTGATTTCATTATGGATACATTGAATCCTTACGACACTAACCTCCCATGATGAAGGAGATGAATCACATCTAGATGACCACTCCCTTTGTAGGCTTTGAACTATGCCCAGTGAGTAATTACATATCATTCGCAATGCCGATGTTCGGTAAATGCCTAAGTATAGCTTCCCATGTGCAAGGTACTTTAGCACATCTCTGTTCGTAAAGACTATGATACACCCACTACCACCAAAGTGCTTCTGTTGACAGTCATCATATGTTTACTATACAGAAGAATCTCAACAAGTTATTCTGTGAACTTATTCTTTTATAAGTACTTGTGCATTGTCTAATGATGTCTCCACATTGAACGGCTATGAGACAAGCCATTATCATTCGATGGTATAGATCAATAGACAATAGTCTACCCAGAATATCGATGTCCCGCCTCGATTTCCTTTGACCAGGAACATATAGGACATATGCTTAAGCAGATACATTGGGCCTCATTATCATGATCTCATTATTATCATAGTGTTACTCACACAAGTCTAAGGACTTTATCTATGCGATATGAACACAGCAACATACTCAGAAATACAAAAGAGAATCACATAAATAAAGCTGACCGAACAGCATACTATTATTTTGAACAAGTTGTATCTCACAATTACAATTTCTGTCTGAAGGACATACATTCCCCAACAGCTCCTACAGACAAGACCAATGATGATGTAATAGGCAGATGGATCAAAATGGGCTAGATAAGCCTTTCTCATACTTGTCTTGAAATCTACATACCATAGTTAGTAAGAGTATTAGTGAGCCAAACCCGACATGGAGGCTCTAGCTTCAACTCATCTGACACCCAAATTAGAATCTGATAGATAAAATATATAATTTCAAATAGAATATAAAGAATGATAAGAATAGAGTGATCGTACCTCCTTCCAATGGGAGGGTTATAAATAAGTTTTTGATGGGGGTATTTTAGTAATCATAAAGTGTAGCTAGCCCATTCATCCTATTGATCAGGACTATTAGTGCTTGCAATGCCTCACGAGTTTTTGGGCCCTTAATTGTTGTGAGGCCATAGGCTTTTGATTGGGTGGTGTATCACCACTTTACTAATGCATAGATTCCAACATGGCTAATTGTAAGTTGTGATTTAACTCCTTTCTGATTGGGTTCATACGCATCTCTATTGCCCTTTTAGCCATTACCACCCATATATTATCCATGAACATATCAAAACCATCATTGTCAAACTCAAACAAAATATGCATCATTTTTTTGGGGGATCCAATAAGATTAAGGTATTTATCCTATTGGCTGGTGTCACACCCTGCTTCCCATTCAACCGGAAGCGAGGACGCGAGCGGGTCCAAGGTGTGCTTAAAACAAGGAGGAGCACTTTTTTCTTTTTAAAATCTTTTATTCCTCCTTGGTTTAAACACACTAAGCGTCTGTGAAATAAAATGGCAGGATCTTGCATGCTTATAAGAAATAGTACAGATGACATTATTACAATACCAAAGCACTTGAAAATAAAGTACAACATAGGCCTAGTATGGCTGAAATCAACAAGTACAACAATTACATTATTTCAAATATTTAAAGGTGCAGTTGCGAAGGTAAACGACTAGTCTTCTGCAGGTAGGTACTCCACGTAGTCTTCGAGCACTGGCTCGACTACTGCAGCAAAGTCTTTAGCGAACTCACTATCGATACCTGAAGGACATTTCGTAAAACTATAAAGTGAAATGTCTGTCAGCGAGGTTTATTTGGTAAGATAATCTCAAAACCAAAATGTTAAACATTTTAAATTAAACAAAGCTGAAAAGACAAGTGATAAGTTTAATAGGAAAGAGTTATGGTAGTTTAAGTATTACCAGCAATTGCAACCTGCAGCAATTTCATTATTCAATAACAATTTGCAATGCTATCTGCAACCTGTGAAAATTTAGCATTTAATGGCAAAACTGTAGTAACCTGTAGAAAAGAAGTTAGAGCAATATTTAATAGCCAATCTATTCTGGCGATAAGTCCATGTCCAAGAGTACGAGAGATAACCAACATGCGCCCTGCGATGGGAGCAACTCCGAGGCGGTACCCACCGTCTCGATATGGCGAAGGTAAAGGATATAACCCCTGTAATGTGTTGGAGGTAAATTAGTATGGGTGCATCCAGCCACTCTGTAACACTTGTGATCATAGACTACCCCAATCCCACAGTCAAGTCAAGTGTCAGGTCAAGAGGACGTGTACTATCTATTTATTGTTGAAATTCCATCTTCCATTCATTATATTAAAGTTCCATCTTCCATTCATTATTGTTGAAGTTTCATCTTCCATTCAGTCAATTCAGTCAGAAGTTCACGACTTCACGACTCGATTCAGCAATTAAACGAAAATGTAAAAATTACTTAAATAGATAAGAGAATGAGCAAGAAATGATTTTAACTAAGCAAATGAGTTTAAAATTAGCTTAAAATATTTTTCTAAGGCTAGTAGCTATTTTTCAAGATTGTTAAATAATTTTAAAGCAATTTTTAACAATTTAAAAGGGCCAAAAACAATTTTTAAATCAAGAAATTATTTTTAGGACATATGTTCAAAGAATTGTTTAGAGCAAACCGTTCATCAGAATTCCTCCAGCAAGGAGTCAAAATGATCGTATTTACTAGTACTACAACATATATTTTTCTAGTACGTCAGTGTACGTGAAAATCTCAAGATATGAATTTTAAAAGGAATTTAGCTTATTTAAGTTTGGCCTTTGAAAATTCGCTATGAGGGATATACTTGCCTTTTTGGTGATGAAACCATCACCAATGAGTCCGTTTCGTCATTTCTGATTTTCTGGGACTGGTCTAGTATTTTTCTGAGGCCTGTACAAATTACTACCAATTTATTACTAACAGAATATCCTATACATATTTCTTTTTTTTGTAAGGTTAGCGTGATATTTTATTCATATTGTAAACAATGTACAATGGGGATATGTGTTGGAGGTTGCTTCAAATAGATGGAGGAGAGGGCACAGGCGCCGTCACTCCATACTACAGAAACTTCCACCAAACACACCCCAGACACAACACAACAAACTCAAAAGGTCATAAAGTGGATGCTTGGCCTTCAGCCGGCATCGCCCGGATCGCCCGGATCTCCTGTATACATATTTCTATACGTATTCAAATACGTATATAAAAACGTATTTGGTTTTAAATTTTCCCATACATGCGCTTACCTCCACCGAGAGAGAGAGAGAGAGAGAGAGAGAGAGAGAGAGAGAGAGAGAGAATATGAGAGCGGCGTCTGAGGGAGGAGCTCCGGCGGCGGGCGGCTGACGACGACAGCGTACGGCGGGGCGTCGAAGGACAGGGAGGCGGAGCGATGAGCTCCGAGAGTGGCATGGTGAGAGGAGGAGGCGGGTCGAGGCATGGGTGTCGGGAGACGTCGGAGCGGCGGGTGGTCGTCGGAGGGGGCGAGGCTGCTGCAGCGGTCGTCGGGGGGGGGGGGGGGGGGGGGGGGGGCGAGGCTGCTGCGACGGTCGTCGGAGAGAGGACGGAACCCAGGCGGCAACAGAGGCGGCACATTGAAGGGAGAGGCAAAGACGCAGGGGTGTTGTGGCGTTTGGCGCTCAGAGGCAAGCTTGTTGTTGCAAGTTGGAAGGAGGAGCTGCGGGCGGGGGTCGGGGGCTTTGCGGCTGTGAGAGCATGGTTTCGACGTGAAGGAAAGAGAGAGGGGGTCGAGCCTGGGTTAATTTGAAGAGAGGTTGGGTTCGGCCTGGGGCTTGTGTTTGGCCTGGGTGAACGTTTTGTGAAGGAGAAGTGATTAAGAGTGGGGGTTTAAATAGATAGTTAAGAATTAGTATTTTAAAACTTGTAATTAATAATTATTTAAGGCTATTAATAACAAAGTTAACCTTTTGACTAACTTTTAAAAAGTTGTCAGTTTAGCACATGGGCTGCCATGGTTAGGGGTTGGTGGGGGTAATTTGGTTAAAGGAAAAAGTTATTAATGATAGTAAAAAGTGATTAGTAAAGGTGATTAGCAAGAAAAATGTAAAAGTACCCAAAAATTACATATGACTCTGAAAAATTACGAAAACATAGCCACGGTTTCGTATCAACACGAGGATCATGACTAGGAGATCTATTTTGTAGTTTGAGCTACGAAGATATGAGTTTCGGGCCAAAACGTTTAGGATGCGGGTTTGCTGGTTCTCTATTGATTTGACTTTAGAAAATTACGAAATTAATATGGGAAGCACCAAATGATCATAGAAACTCATGGTAGAAGTTTGAAATCATTTTGATAACGTTTATATAGTAAAATAATTGTTGCGGTTGTATTGTTAATAATTGAGTTTAAATAATTATAAAAATTATTTAGAGGTTTAGGATGTCACTCGCAATCCCTAAAATCGGCTATAACTATATTGGTTCTGCAATATATATACTTTTATAAATGTTTTAGAAACCATTTAGGTATAAAACTTTTTATCAACCATTATAAAATACTTTTGATTTATGAAAATACGTAGAATATGATTATACGCATATTGATGAATACGGGCCGTCACATCCTACCCACCTTATAAAAATTCTGTTCTTGGAATTTCTTATACTAAAATACAGAGAATAATGATACAATGAAACTAAGACTCAGTGAACAAATATCGGTATCTCTCTCGCATCTCATCTTCTCGTTCCTAGGTGGATTCACCGGGTGAGTCATGTCGCCACATCACTGTAATGAGGTGGAATACGCTATTCCTGAGAGTCTTCTGACGTCGATCCAGAATCTGCACTGGTTGTTTCTCATATGAAAGATCTGGTCGTACAGTGATCTCTGAGTGGTCAACCATATGAGTAGGATCACTGATATAATGACGCAGCTGGAAGACATGGAATACGTCATGTACTCCTTCCAGTGAAGGTGGTAGAGCCAGGAGGTAAGCTACTTCTCCAACTCGCTCCAGCATATCAAAAGGGCCAATAAATCTCGGATTGAGCTTTCCTCTTCTTCCAAATCTTATCACTCACAGGTTAGGAGATATCTTCAGAAATAGATGATCTCCAGCTTGAAATTCTAGATGACGATGCTTCGCATCGACCCAGTGCTTGTATCAGTCTTGTGCAATGCAAATTTTGTCTCTTATAGTACGCACCACGTCAACAGCTTCTACAATCATCTCCGGACCCAAAAGTTCTCGATCGCCAATATCATCCCAATTAAATGGAGAATGACAATTTCTTCCATAAAGTGCTGCAAATGGGGCCATACCGATACTTGTTTGGTAGTTGTTGTTGTATGAAAACTTCACTAAGTGCAAGTGGTCTTCTCATGAGCCTGTGAAGTCAAGCATACAAGCTCCAAACATATCTTCGAGTATCTGGATGGTGCGCTCTGATTGCCCATCTGTCTGTGGGTGAAACGTAGTGCTGAAACTCAAACTGGTACCAAGATTCGATTGCAGACCCTTTCAAAAGTGAGAAGTGAATCTCGTGTCTCGATCAGAGACAATGCTTACTGGAACTCCATGCAATCTCATGATTTCATGTACGATCATCGTTCATATTACGACATATACTAGGAAGAAGTTATACGGTATATGTGAATAATTATTACCTCAATGTACTTCTTTGCGAGTAATTCAATCGATTGTCCTACTCAGAATGGTATGAAGTGTGCCGACTTGGTTAATCGATCTATGATCACCCAGATGGCATCATTCTGCTTTATACTCTGAGGTAGTCCAGTGACGAAATCCGTGGTGATGTGCTGTCACTTCCACTTGGGAATAGGCAGTGGTTGAAGCAATCCTGCGACGCGATGATGTTCAGCCTTCACTTGCTGACATACCAGGCATTTGGCGACACTTCGAGCAATGCTTCACTTCATTCCATGCCACCAAAAATTCAGACGAAGATCCTTACATATTTTGGTGCCACCAGGATGAACGTACGGGGAACTATGTGCTTCATTCATCAGCTCTTCTCGGATGTCTCCTGAAGGCACATTGATTCTTCTGCCATATCTAAAATATCTGTTTTCATGGATAAGAAAATTCGTTCGAAGACTTGCTTCCACTTGAGCCTTGATCTTCCGCAACTTTGCATCCCCAACTTGAGCGGCTTTATCGATGATGGTAGACTGAATTTGAAGATTCATCAACGAAGCTTCAATCCCAGGTAGGATGATTTCAACCTCCATCTCTCGCAGCTCTAGTTGTAGTCTCTTCTAAGCCGTGGGTGTCATAACAGTTGGTAGCCGACTCAATGCGTCTGGTACGACATTAACCTTCACAGGATGATATTGAAGGTCGATGTCGTAATCAGCCATGAGTTCCAACCATCTGCATTGTCTCATGTTCAGTTCCTTTTGCGAGAAGATATACTTCAAACTTTTGTGGTCAGTGAAGATCTTCACTTACTCGCCCAGTAAAAAATGTCTCCAAATCTTCAGAGCAAAAATAATTGTGGCTAACTCTAGATCATGAGTCGGATAGTTCTTCTCATGAGTCTTTGGTTCTCGGGAAGCATATGTCGCAACATGACCATGTTGATGTAGCACAGATCTGAGACCTTTGCCAGATGCGTCATAATATACTTCAAATCCCTCAGTCTGGGCTGGTATAGTTAGAACTGGTGCAGTCGTCAGCTTCATCTTCAATCCTTTGAAAGCTTGCTCACAAGTCTCAGACCAAATATACTTGACGTCCTTCCTCGTCAGGTGGGTCATGGGCTCAGCAATCTTGGAGAAGTCCTGGATGAATCGGCGGTAGTAGCTAGCCAATCCAAGAAAACTTCGGATGTCCGAAACTGATCGAGGGGTTGGCCAATTTCTAACAGATGCAACTTTCTCCAGATCGACAGAAATACCATCTCCAGATACCACATGCCCAAGAAAGGCAACACGGTCAAGCCAAAATTCACATTTATTGAACTTGGCATATAGTCGATGATGGCGCAGAGTCTTCAATACGATCCGCAGGTGGTCAGCATGATCTTCCTCGCTTTTTGAATTGACCAGAATTTCATTAATAAAGATCACTACAAATTTATCCAAGAACTCATAGACGATGAGGTTCATGAGGTTCATGAATACTGTTTAAGCATTGGTCACGCCAAAGGGCATAACCGCGAATTCGTAGTGTCCATACTTGGTTCGAGTCTTGGATATGTCGTACTTCTTGACTTTCACTTGGTGATATCCACTCCAGAGATCTAGCTTGGAGAAGACTCGAGATCCACCAATTTGGTCGGCAATGTATAGTTGTTCTTCACGGTGACCTTGTTCAGCTCTTGATAGTCCACGCACATCTTTCTCAAGCCATCCTTCTTCTTGACCAATAGGACTGGTGCACCCCAGGGAGATACGCTGGGATGTATCCATCCTTTCTGCAACAGGTCGTCCAATTGAGTACGAAGTTCCTCCAATTCTGCTGGTGCCATACGATAAGGAGCTTTGGAGATAAGTTGAGCGTTTGACATCAGATCAATGGTGAATTTGAGAGCTCGATCAGGTGATAATCCTAAAATTTATTCAGGGAATACGTCGTCGAATTCTCGAACTACTCTGGGCTTCTCAGGTTCAGCTAGCATAGATTTCATCATCATCTCCATAGGCTTGGCCTGGAATTGAATAAGTGTAAGCGTCTGGCTTCCGCTCGTAAATTCGAACACTGGATGGTTCGAAATTTCAAACACTACCTTCTTTTTGCGACAATCGATGGTAGCGTAAAAAGTTCCTAACCAATCCATTTCGAATACAACATCAAAGTTTGGCATGTCGATTATCATGAAGTCAGTGAAGAGCTCGCGACCACATATCACCAAAGGGCATGATCGACAGCCACCGAAAGTTTTTACTACGCCATTCCCGGTGTTGATGTTCCATCGGTTAGAAAGGGGGTCAACAGGAATGTAATGTGTTTAGCGAATTTAAGTGATAATAAGTAATGGGATGCTCCAGAATCAATGAGGGATAAGGCTGGTGTAGATACTACTAAGACGATACCTAGAGTACGATAATGTATACTTAGCAGTCTATAGTAAAGGTATGAGCATCTAGTTAAAGTAAGGGAGGATGTCGTACATGTTACCTGTGATCACTGGTTCAGTCGCCTTAGCTTCTTCGGTAGTCATGGTAAAAGCTTGGCGTTTTGGCTGGGCCTGTTGGAAAACCCTCTGCTGTGGGGGTAAGGGTGCTCCACGAGATGTTGATCCAGGAGCTCCTGTAGTCAGAGTCAATGGTTTATTAATGTGCTAAGGGTAGTCTTTAACAGTGTGCTCCAACGATTTACATACCAAGCATTGGTTCAACAGTTGGCGACAGTCCTTCTTGACATGCCCCAGTCGGTTGCAATGGAAGCACGTCGTTGTAGCTCGATTGTTGTTTGGAGAAGCAGCGATTCGGTTGTTGGCTGGAGCAATAGGCATGTAGTTGTTAGGAGCAGTAGGCCTCTTGAAAGTAGTGGTATGCATCGGTCGGAGATTATTCCTCTGTGGGTCCATTGGACACTTTCCTTGGGCTGCTTTACGCTGTTTGTCAACAGCCTCATGACGCTTTCCTTGGGCTGCTTTACGCTGTTTGTCAACATCCTCATGGTTATGGGCAGCCTCCAGTATCTTCTCATAGCTGGTCAAATCAACCGAGGTCATTGAAGATTGAATACTGAAATTCAGACCTTGGCGAAACTGGAAGGCATGATCTTCTGGATTCTCGACCATGTGAGGGGCGAATCGACTCAGCATGGAGAATTCAGTATCGTATTCATCAACAGTCATTGGTTCCTGTTTCAAGTTGACGAAACGTTGTTAAAGTTTCCTTTTTACTGCCTTAGGGAAAAACTTCGTGCCAAAACGTTCACAAAATGTGGCCCAGGCAATAGGCCGCATTATACGCTTTTCCTAAGTGTCTCACCAGGTTCGGGCGTAATCAGTCAATTGGAGCATGGATACTTCTACCCATCCTGCCTGGGGGATGCAAGCAGTGCTCAATTATCTTCAGTGCTTTGCACATTCTTTAGCTTCCAATGGACTTTCCTTTCCAGAGAACGTCTTAGGACGCATCTCACGGAATTGTTTAACTCCGGCATCTCCTTGGTGAGCAGTTTGTGGTTCACACTCAAGGATGTGATGTTGGATGTCCAACATCTCTCGGATGATTCCCATAATGTCATTCTCAGTGATGCCGTTGGCGTTTCTGGTATTGAGTCGACCTGCCATACTGCAAAACAAACCACAAGGTAAGTTCGGAAATTATATTCTAGTTAGATACTTTGATATCAATGTCATCGAAACTATTTCTTAAAGTATTCACATAAGCAAGACCTGCATGGGCCACCAAGTCACGCCCTGCTTACCATTCTACCGGGAGCAAGGATGCGAGCAGGTCCGCGGTGTGCTTAAAACAAGGAGTACTTTTTCTTTTTAAAATCTTTTCTTCCTCCTTAATTTAAACACACTAAGCGTCTGTGAAATAAAATGGCAGGATCTTGCATGCTTATAAGAAATAGTGCATATGACATTATTACAATACCAAAGCGTCTGAAACTAAAGTACAACATAGGCCTAGTATGGCAGAAATCAACAAGTACAATAATTATATTATTTCAAATATTTTAAGGTGCAGTTGCGAAGGTAAACGCCTAGTCTTCTGCGGGTAGGTACTCCACGAAGTCTTCGAGCACTGGCTCGACTCCTGTAGCAAAGTCTTCAGTAAACTCACTATCGATACCTGACGGACATTTCGTAAAACAACAAAGTGAAATGTTCGTAAGCGAGGTTTACTCGGCAAGATAATTTCAAAACTGTAATGGCCCAGAGTGCCATCTACGATAGAGTTCCTAATACTGTGATACATGTTTTCTATGTAGTGCATAAGTGGCTGCATTTGGTATAATATACTGAGCAATCATGATGTGTGTATAATAGTGAAGTGGTATAACTATGTAATGGGTGTATATGAGTGACATTGATGCATATGGTATACTTAATGTAATGATTATACTTAGATCGAGATATGTGTAGTAAGATGTGCAAATGTGTGTGTGTGTGTAAAGTGACATTGTTTGTACATATAATACTATGGTGTGTGTATAGTAATTTTGTGTGTACATAAAGTACTTGGGTGTACATGAAGTCATATGAGTGTGGATACTGATTGATAATGATATGATGATGTTCTCTAATGTTGTGATGTATATTAGAGAGTGGGTTAAGTGGATAGTGTAGGGTGTGAGAATGGGTGTAGAGTACAAGTGTAGTGTGCATAGTAAGTGGGTGTGTGTGCATAGTAAGAAGTGGTTTATGCCGAGCTAGTATGGATGTGTAGAAGGAGGGAGAAGAATAAGATTTGCAATCATGCCCCTCAAGTTTACATTTATGCCCAAGATTGGGTACATTTCTAAATTAGGCGAGAAATGAGGGTTTTTGTGCAAAAGTGTCATGAAGTCTTTGACTCTAATTTTCTTAGTGGGCTTCATGAATTGGGTAATGAGCTTATGAAATGAGTGTGGGCTTATGAAGTGGGCTTAAGAGATAAAGAAAGGAAAAGAGGGAAATGGACAAAGTTGAGGAGGCTTAATGAGACAAATGAAGGGCAAAAGGGTCATTTACTAACCCATGAAGTTTCTACACATTAGACACCTTATTAGACACCTCACCATCTCTCCCACCCTTATTATTTCCGCCATATGCCGAAATCTCTAGATGGTCTTCAAGAAAAATTAAAGAAAAATAAAGAGAAAAAGAGAAGAAGGGAGGAGCTTGAGCTAGGGTTTTGGGAGCTTGGGAGAGCCATGAAGATGGAGGACTTGAAGGAGGAGAGGAAGAGGAAGAAGAAGAAGAAGAAGAAGGCGAATAGATGAAGCTTTCATGGAGGTAGGATACCCATCTCCACTTAATATACACTTTCATGCATATTATTTATAGAAAAGCATGCCTTTGTGTTGTTGGATCAGTTCTTGAATTTTCAGCAAATTTGTCTTCTTGTTTAGCCATGATTTCTGCTCAAACTGGATTAAAGAAAAAAATCTGAAAAAATTATACTCCTGTAGATCTCGAAATTCTACCCAAAAAATCATATAAAATATGATGTATTGTTATGAGTGTGGGAGGCCTTTGGCCTCTCCACCACTTTATCCCTCCATTACTCCCCATTTAGTTAGCATATTGGGGACCTTTGGAATTACATGCCCTTTGGTATTCCATATGAATGAATAAATAGAGGACCATAGCTTTAAGCCATGGTTACTCTTTCTTTTTGAGCCACAACACGTTATTATCCCGATCAAGCTCTAGAAAATTTGAGCCACAAAATTTTCATACTCCCCACAAAAATTTCCCTCTTGCAAAGGAATCTTGGTATTGCAGCAAAGCTCTTGCGACGACGAGCAATCGACGGGAGCATGTATTATTATCTTCGGATTTTTATATGTTCTTTCATATATCTTTGATCTAGAGGTAAAATTTTATTTCCGTAGATATATATTATTATGGACAATCTTCTATTACATTTGTATGTTGATTATTTTACTCAAATCAACATATCAAAAAAATAGAATTAAAAACAGCAACTTCCCCTGATTTGTTGTTTATTACAGTCTTTTTTCTTTTTGATAAAAAAATTTTATAATAACAAAATTAGCCCCCCCTCCTCCCTGCTGCAGGGGCTCCTCATGTCCCCCCTGTCAGGGGCGCTGTCGCCTGCCGCCCCCCAGTCGAGCGCGTTGTCGCCCGTCGCCCCCCGTCGGGGCGCTGTCGCCCGCCACCCCCCAGTCAGGGGGCTCCCCCCCCCCCCCCCCCCGTCGGGGGCACTGTCGCCCGCCGCCCCCAGCCGGGGGGGCTCCGCCTCTGCCCCCCGTCGGGGGCACTATCGTGCACCGCCCCCCCAATCAGAGGGCTCTGCCTCCGCCCCCCAGCCGGGGGCACTGTCGCCCGTCGCCCCCCAATCGGGGGGCTCCGCCTCTGCCCCACGTCGGGGGCGCTGTTCGCCCGACTGCGCCCCCAGTCGAGGGGGCTCCGTTGCCGCACCCCCAGTTGGGGGGCACTGTCACCCCATCGACCCCCAGTCGGGGGGGCTCCGTTGCCGCACCCACCACCGTCGAGGAGGGTTTCCTCCTTGTTGGGGGCCCTTCTCTGGCGACGCTCGAAGCGCCGCATTAGCACCTTCCCCCCTGTCGGGGGGGGCTGATTTCCTGCACCACCCCTTCCCATTTTTTGGACAGAGGGGGGCTCCTCCCTCTGATCCGTCCCCCTGTCGGGGGCGGGAGGGACGTCCAAAAGCTCTGCCCCGGGGACGATGACTACGAAAATTGAGAATTATTTGCTGGATCGCAAATAGAACATGGGGGATTTGAACGTAAATTGGGGATGATGACGAAATTAAACATTTGGGATTAGGGGAGATGAAATTGTTTTCAATTTCATTGTTTTTAGGGGTTGAATATTATTTTTGACAACTTTTTGGTTGATTTACTTAATACTTTTAATTACTTCATATTATGTTAAATTCAATAAAATGCATATTAATTGGATAAATTTTTCCATTCACGATTTAATAATTACAAAGACCCTGAGACCGCTCTGTCGTTAGTTACCTAACCTAATGGGTATTGACGTTTCCCCGTGGTCTAAATAATTATTAAACGTAATTTTAATATAAACTATTTGCTGTGTTGAATTTACATCTTCTGCCTGTAGCATATATATTACTATGTGGATGTTGTAAATAATTTAGTCTTGTGGTTTGGGATCGGCCATTTTGAGATACACCTTTTTATATTCATCGCTTCTGTTTTGAGAGGAATTGTAGTGAGGTTATAATGTAAAATTATAATGGCCACAATTTCCATGTACGCATATTGAGACGTATTTTGGCGTAAACGCATACGTATAATTTTTGGGAGTATGCTTGTATTTTTCTTTTAATTATTTGGTGTAGGAATTAATTTTAAAAGATTTTAAACTCATCATTTGAATTTAGTAAATAGGAGTATTTGGATGAATACTTGTATTTAGGATGTATAGGGTATTTCTTAATGTATTTTTATTTTCTAAAAATACAAAAGCTAAAAAAAATTTAACCATGACACATATGTTAGTTATGTGTCATCTTCTTAGCTAAAGAGAAACACATGTCACAAATCTTGACTTGATGAAGGGTGGAGAGGAATTTAGGGGTACACAAATTTAGGCAAGAAAATATAAAAACAAGAAAAATTCTCACACTCTCACACTCTCCCTCTCTCTCCCTCTCTCCCCCATTTCAGCAGAATTCTCCATCTCCCCCATTTTTCTTATTTTGTTCATCTCCCCCTCCTTCCATTTCTCTACCAAGTATCCCCCACTTTTCCCCATCATTCCCACTCCAAATTCACTTCAAAAATCATCCCAACTCCATCTTTGGAGGCCAAGATAAGAGACCGAAGAAGGAGGCTAGGAGGCTCTTTTCATCAAGGACTAAGAAGGGCAAGAGAAACTCTAGGAGGACTTCCAAGGTAGAAGTTCTTAACACCTTGGTAGAATTTAGTTTTAGAACTAGGAGATTAATTTAATTTAGCATGTCATACTAAATCTTGTGTAGGAATTATTGTTTGCGAGTTTTGATAGGAACCATGCTATAGTATTCTTCATTTTAATTCCATGTTGGTTCTTTAATTTGATGGCAAGTTGAACTTTAGGTATTGAAATTAATATGTTTGTATCCATCAAGTTTTTATACTCAAAATTAATAATATTTTGATATGTTAAGAAAAAATAATAATAATTGAGAATGAGAAATATGTTGAATTGTTAATGAGTATTAGGTTGTAGTTGTTATGTTTAGAAAGTTGTTATATGCTAATCTCATTAAGTTAAAATTTGCATGTCATATACCATGTTGTATGTTATATATTAATGATTATTGTTAAAATGGTTCAGTAATGAAATTTCCTTAGTTATCCCATGATTAATGTTATGAAGGAGATGATATAGTTGTCGGATATGTTCATAATAATTGTCTCAAAATATAATTTTAAAGAAATAGTTTAGTTGGAAAAACAAGCTGCTGGAATTTTTCTTAGCATATGACAGCAACTTAGAAAAATCGTAGAAAATAGTATAAAATCAGAAAAATACAATCTAGGATACTACAGAAATTTGCATAAAATTATCTACAACTTTGAAGAAGGGACCCGAAGCTAAATCTAACTGTAAATAGGTCTGCAGTAGCATTCTTTTTGGTGTGACAGTTTAGGCAGATTCATGTGTTAATTTTGCTTAGAAATTGTATTGTTGTATTTTTGTCTTAAGTTGAATTTGATCGTGTTAATTGTACCTCATTATTATGCTCATGAGATATGCCTTTATGAGGATGTTTCATATGTTACGCTTCATGTAGAAAAATGATTATGACGAAAAATTGGGTAAAATTGCTGTGAAATCGGTAGTCAAAACCGCTAAAAAATCATTGTTGAAACAATGATGTAATGTGTTTAAAATCGAGAGTGAGGTCGAGAGTTTGACATCGGGGTTCTCGTTCCATTTTGAAATGGGTGAGACTCCAGATGTGGGTTTAGGGGAACACGGGTAAATTGTAGGTGTTAAGGAGCAGACAGTAGTAGCATATCTCGCCCGATGTGTCGTCCCCAAAAGGGGAGTTTGAGAGGGCTAGAGAAGCCGCCGGTGTGCTCGTGTCGCACCATGTCGGTAAATGATGGATTTCTCCGTTTGTCCCAAGAAAAAACCGAGATGAGTCTCACTCCGGTACCTTGTCATGTTCGGGTACGAAGTTACGAGAGGCCCATCCAGTGCTCGTGTCGCTGGAGTGGTACCACTCTTTCACCCACCCTGGGTGAAGTCCGCTTCCTTAGCATCCTACGGTATACCCGGGTTCCAAATCAGAACAATGATTAATGTTAATAAATTTAATCAGTGATTTCACTTCAGTTTTGCTTTCTGTTGTTTACTTCAGCACTTACGTTATGTCTTTAATTTCTGCATATTCCTGAGATTGATGTGACACCTGTTGTTAGTTGTCTAGTTAGGGAGACCAGTTCTAAAACTGGGTCCTACTGAGGGTTAGAAGTTTCTACTGGGTCACGCGTTGATGTGTACCAACTTGTGGTTTCAGGTGCGGGACCCGAGCAGTCTGTAAGGGTTCCAGAGTCAGAGACCGGTGCCAGTTCTGCTGAGGTAGAGCCTACGGGCGATTGTGTACAGTTGGACTTCCCGGAGTTAGATTAGTGGGTGAGTTGTACCGGGTGTGGACCCCTTTTGTACTTTTTGGGTTGGGGGTTTCTTCTTTTTGTTGTACCCCACTTTTATACCCCCTTGATCAGATGATGTATGTATATGAACTCTCTATATATGTAATATAACTGCTGTGTTGTTGTATTCTCTTTTTAGTACTGTGATTTATATTTCTGTTGGAGTACTTTTCTTTTCTGTCGTGTATTATTCCAGTGTTGTTGCAGTGGCCTGCTTATTAATTTAATTAACCACAAAAAATACCTAGTAGTATTTGGATAAGAGGGCTCAAAGCCTGAGTCTGAATACTACGGCGACATCGTCAGCTACCTCATCCGCACTTGGGAGATCGAGGCGTGAAAAAAATGCCAAAAGATCAGAGCTCAGCCAAATTGAAGACGGAGATGAAATCTGCATTATGCTATGACCAAAAATAGGTTTCCAAGTTGTATTTTTCATTTCTTTTCTATTTCATGTTTATGGACTGTATTCGGACATTTTGGACATTTTGTTTCTAAGGGTATCTGGCCGATCCCCACATGACTGTTTATTTACTTTACGTGAATTTATTTTCACAAATATTAATTCATGCGTATTTATTTGCATAAATAAATGGCAAAATTGGCTTCTATTTCGAGGTCCTTGATGCAGTAGGAAAGACCTACTTGAGCTGGCAAGTGGACCTGAAGTTTCACTTGCATTTAATGGCACTCATTCACTCAATTCTGGCCCACACAGCAGCCGAGACAACTGCTGGTAAGGCCCCTGCAGTGGTCCAGCCAGCTGGCAGTTCTACTACCATTGTCGCCGACATGGATAAGGCGAAAGCCATTATCTATATCAGGAGACACATAGATCGGACCTTAAAGGCCGAATACTTAACAGTAGAAGACCCTCTTGAGTTGTGGACAATGCTGGAGGCACGTTATAGGCATCAAATGATGTCATACTACCACATGCCAGTTATAAATGGGAAAATATCTGTCTTCAGGACTATTAGTCCGTTGCTGAGTACAACTCAGCACTTCATAATATCACCTTACGCCTGAAGTTGTGTGGTGAAGAAGTCTCGGAGCATCGCTTGTTGGAAAAGACATTTACCTCGTTCCACCTGAAAGTTGCAATCCTCATGCAACAGTACCATGAACGCAACTTCACAAAGTTATCTGATTTGTTCTCTTGCCTTCTTAGAACAAAGCAGAATAGAGCCTTACTACTTGCCACTCATAATCTGTGCCCTTCTGGTGTTGCCCCTCTCCCTGAAGCCTGCCATATTTCTTCCCAGCAAGAGCACCACCCCAAAACAACAAGAGCGCCACCCCAAAACAAAGGGAAAGCTGCAATGAAACCAGCAAGAGCACCACCCCAAAACAACAACATCAAGGGGAAGAAAAACTTCACATGGAAGCGTAAGAACACTGGTCCAGTGCCAATTCCAAAGAAGAACTGGGAGGACAAATGCCATAGATGTGTCATGGCTGGACATTGGTCCAAAAACTGTCGCACTCCTCGCCACCTCCAGGACCTGTATCAGGCGAGCCTGAAGCCTCCCGCTGAAACATACCTGGCGGATGTTCAAGCTCTGACCAAGTTCACTGCACAAGACTTCGAGAATGATGATCTGCTCGATTGAGCCTTATCTTCTGTTTTTCTATGCATTTAAAATAAATGTATCTTCATCTGTAGTTTGCTTTGAATGAAATTTAATTTGAATGTCAATTTTCATTACTCAAATAAATTTTCAATTTGCTTAATATAGATGAAGTGTGAGTGCCTAGTGGACAGTGCTTCGACGCACACCATCCTTTGCGATCCATGTTATTTTTATAGCTTAAACAAATATGACGGTCATGTTATCGCAATTTCTGGACTGTCCAATATAATCGAAGGATCTGGTGAAGCAATCATATTGCTCCTAAATAACACAAGACTCAAAATACAAAATGCTCTTTTCTCTCCAAAATCTAATAGGAATCTCATAAGTTTCAAGGATATTTGTTTTAACGGGTATCACTTAGAAACTAGAGATGAAGAAAACATTAAATATATGTATGTGAATCGTCAAAAAGATGGCCAGAAGACCATCTACAAACGATTTAAGGGACTCCCGTCGGGTCTATACCAGACATATATTCACCCTATAGAAGCCAATATGACTGAGCACTAGAAGTGCCTTTCATTGCCCAAATTTCAACTGTGGCACAATAGACTTAGTCATCCTGGATCAGCTATGTTGCATCGTATCATCACTAAATCCCGTTGACATAATTTGAAGAACCAGAGGTTTGTTCAAAAGAGTGAGTTTCCTTATCCCCCTTGTTTTAAGGGAAAACTAATAACGAGACCATCCCTCCTTAAAGTGGGTTTAGAGTCTCCAGGATACCTAGAGAGAATTCATGGCGACATTTGCGGGCCTATTCACCCTGCAAGTGGCCCATTTCGGTACTTCATGGTATTGATTGATGCATCCATGAAATGGTCTTATGTGTGCCTATTGTCCACCCGCAACCTAGCTTTTTCAAAGCTATTGTCACAAATAATTAGGTTGCGGGCTCATTTCCCCGATAACCATATCAAGAAATTACGTCTTGATAATGCGGGCAAATTCACTTCTCAAATCTTCGAAGACTATTACCGGGCAATGGGTATCGAAGTTGAATATCCTGTAGCACATGTTCACACCCAGAATGGATTAGCAGAGTCTCTTATAAAGAGACTCCAATGGATTGCACATCCATTGCTCATGCAATCTCGTTGCATGTGGATGCTTGGGGGCATGCTATACTGCATGCCGCATCGCTTATTAGGATATGGCCCTCTGGTGGCCATATATTATCTCCGATGCAACTAGCATATGGTGCACCATCAGATATCTCTCATTTGAGAGTGTTTGGTTGTGCGGTATATGTCCCAATAGCACCACCTCAGAGGACCAAAATGGTTCCTCGACGTTGTCTGGGTATCTATATTGGGTTTGATTCGCCCTTTATTATTAGATACCTGGAACCTCTCACAGGAGACGCATTTAAGGCATGTTTTGATGACTGTGAATTCAATGAGAAAACTTTTCCAAAACTAGGCACGCAGTCTAAGAAGCCTGACACTTCTGAGACCATTTCTTGGGACAACAAGTCTTTGTCTATATATGATCTGTGTACCAATCTGTGTGAAGATGAGATCCTGAAGATCCTTCACATTCAAAACACCGTATATTTACTACCAAATAAATTTACGGACAACCAGAAGATTGTTTGTTCACACGTCCCTGCTGCCAACACGCCAGCTAGGATTAACATCCCCAAAGATGGATACAATCCACCGGCAGCAGAATTGGATGTATCTCAATTGAAAAGAGGACGACCGCTAGGTTCAAAAGATAAAGTTCCACGAAAGAGAAAGATTCCTAGAGATATTACGATGATCCCTCCACAGGATGCTGAGCTCAGACCAACAACCTCTCCCCTCCTTATTTCCCCTGCAGAGGAACCGATAGGAGAAACATCATCAAATTACGTACGTATTGGAGAGGTACTGGACAGATGTAGCACAGTCGTCGTCGTCGACTTTGCGTTCGTTATTGATGTTTATGTCGCTGAATATGATGATGACGTCGAACCACGATCTCTAGCGGAATGTAAACACAGAGTAGATTGGCCAAAGTGGGACGAGGCAATAAGAGTAGAGCTGGACTCCTTCTTGAAAAGCAGAGTCCTTGGATCAGTAGTCCAAACACCTGTAGGTGTTAAACTTGTGGGATATAAGTGGGTCTTCATTAGAAAAAGAAACGAAGAAAGTGTGATCGTAGGCTACAAGGCACGCCTTGTAGCGCAGGGATTTTTCCAAAGGCCAGGGATTGATTATGAAGATACATATTCCCCGGTCATGGATGTGATCACTTTTCGATTCTTTCTTAGCCTATCATCTCTGGAAAGCCTAGAAATGCAGCTCATGGAAGTTGTGACTGCATATCTATATGGTGATATAGATAAAGAAATCTATATGAGACTTCTAGATGGGTTTAATTTACCCCCAGAGATGAAAGAGAGACCTCGGGACGTCTTCTCTATAAGGATTCAAAGATCATTATATGGTCTTAAACAATCAGGAAAAATATGGTATAACAGACTAAGTGTTTTCCTTGCACATCAATGATTCACAAACAATGAAATCTGTCTGTGTATCTTTATCAAAAGAACGGGAATGAGATTTGTCATCGTCGCAGTATATGTAGACGACTTAAATCTCATAGGATCTCCTGCAGAGATCAATGAGATATTTGAAAGCCTAAAGCATACCTTCGAAATGAAAGACCTAGGCAAATCGAGGTACTATCTTGGTTTAAAGATTGAACACCTACGAGATGGAATCCTGTTACACCAATCAAACTATACAAGGAAACTCCTAAGCAAGTTTCGAATGGAACAATGTCATCCTTTAAGTATTCCTATGGTTGTGAGATCACTTGATGTTCATAAGGACCCCTTTCGGCACTGGAAGAGGGGGAGGAGTTATTGGGTCATGAAGTACCCTACCGCAGTGCCATTGGAGCACTTCTATATCTGGTAAACTGCATACGTTTCGATATAGCGTTCGTAGTTAATCTTCTTGCCAGACAAAGTGCTGCGCCTTCAAAGCGCCACTGGAACAGAGTCATGCATCTTCTACGCTACCTCCATAGTTCTATAGATCTGGGACTATACTACCAGAGAGGTGCCTCCTCCCAATTACTTGGTTATGCTGATGCAGGTTACCTATCGGATCCCCATACAGTAAAATCACAGACTGGTTTTGTGATTACCTACGGAGGAACTGCTATCTCATGGAGATCGATAAAGCAAACCACAACAGCAACATCATCCAATCACTCAGAACTCATTACAGTCCACGAAGCAAGCAAAGAGTGTTTTTGGCTTCTCTCCGTCGTCCAACACATCCTTGATACCACTGGTCTGAAGACTGGTTATCTTGAGCCCACTGTCTTGTTTGAAGACAACACTGCATGCATTGTAGAACTCAACAAGGGCTACGTCAAAGGCGACAGAATGAAACAAATACATCTCCCAAATTCTTCTAGACGCACGATCTACAAAAGAACGAGGGGGTCAAAGTTCAGCAGATCCAGTCCTGCAACAACTTAGCTGATTTATTTACTAAGTCTTTACCAAGATGTATTTTTGTAAAATTTGTAAAAGGAATCGGAATAAGACAGCTGAAAGACCTACAAGCATGAAGCTTGTACGGATCAGGGGGTAACCTGTGGGTTGCACTCTTTTCCTTAAGCTGTTGGTTTTTTCCCACTGGGTTTTCCACAGCTAAGATTTTAACGAGGCAAACACGATTACTCTGGATCCAGAAGTATCCACCCTCTTATCTTTATACGCTAAGACCAAAGTAATGGGTGGATAAGGGGGCGTGTTATGAGTGAGGGAGGCTAACCACCACTTAATCCCTCCATTACTCCCTATTTAGTTAGCATAATTGGGACCTTTGGAATTACATGCCTTTGGTATTCCATATGAATGAATAAATAGAGGACCATAGCCTTGAACCATGGTTATTCTTTCTTTTTGAGCCACAACATGTATGTTTATTTCAAAAATTAGGAGGAACAGAGCTATTTCAGCAACATATCAGATTTCTGGCAGTTTTGGTATCCTGCACCAAAATGGTGATTCCCACCACTAAAATTAATGAAATTTGATGATTTAGGATATCATGGAATTCAGGACGTCCTAATCTACAACTTTTCCATAGTGCATAATTTGAGATTCTAACTGGAACATGTCTTAAAATAGTAATTGTTACAACCCCATAATCTGTTTGAAAAACAAATTTGACCAGGCTCACCAAACAATTCACCATAAATCACCGAGATTATATTTCTGCATGAAATTTTATATGTGAATCCAGAACTAATATATCTAAAACTTTGCAGCTTTAAGGTTTGCTAAATTTGACTGTTCTGCAATCTAACTGTTCTGCTTTTCCCAGCAAGCTGAATCATTGGATGTTGATCTTACTTTTTATTTTTTGGTTATTTTCCATGGCTTTGTTGGGGGTTTGATGTTGTTTGGTTGGTATATGGAAGATGAGAAGGTGGAAGTGAAGTACTTGTCTTTCTTTTATGAATTATGGAGTTTAGCCTTTATGTTTTGTAACATGCTTTTGGTCATGGTTGCTTACACATGATGGGAAGGATGTGGTGGACATGGCATGCATTTATGTTGGGTGGTAATGTGGTAGGGTTTGTGGTGGTATGGTGGGCATGGCATAATGTGCATGACACCTTGATATGATGTTGGAAATGTAAATTATCGTTTACATGAAAGCATTGTGTCTTTATGTTTCCTTATGTTCTTCTTTACATTTTGTAAATTCATAAAAATGACTAAGTCCTCTTAAAGGACGGTGACATGTAGATTGGGGGACACTAAGTTGTGAGAAAAACACGAGGGGCTGGATAGTTTGTGGTGGTTGGTGGCCCTCCTGTTCTTGCCCGAGTGGCGGGGAGTGGCAGAAATGAGGTGGATTGAAGAAATGGAAGGGGAAATAAGGAGAAAACAGGGCTCCTTTATTAACAGCATTGCGCACTGGGCCGAGTGCCACAGCTAGCTGGGGGAGTTTGCCTGTGTCACCCCAACTTGGGGTGAGATCCAGTCCCAAGAGGGTCTACCTACTACTTAGGGTCCAAATCACTACTTGATAACCCTCATTATTTTTGTAGCATTGGTAAATGTTTTTCACTTGTGTATTTCCATTCTTGGTGACACCTTATGTATTTCCTTCTCGGCCTATGCATTGTCATTATTCACCTTTGATTCTTTTACTTTAATATGATTCGTAGTGCTAACTCTCTTTTGCAGCAACACACCAGTGTGGCATGTACATTTTCCTATAATTACCTTAATATTATGTAGCTATGTATTCCCTTGCATGCTATGGACTGTACTTCATAATCCTTGTATAGTAGCGCACGCCCGTAGATGGTATACTACGTGGAGTTGGGATATCCTACTGAGACACGCGTTGACGTGCCCCTGTTGACTTTTCAGGTGTTGGATCTTGGAGTTGGTAGCAGATGGAGCAGTGGAGTCCAGTGGCAGAGTTGAGAGTGTGGGGTAGGGATAGGAGACGAGGTAGGGACTTGTTGTACTTGGGGTTTACTTGTGGGGTAGAACTGAGATGGTGTATCAGTTATTGCAGTATGTATATGTTAATGATGTACTGTTAGTGTTGTGCTCTGGTTGGTGTTGTTATTCTGTGTTGTTCTTGGGTTATTTGTTGTCCGTGGGTGGGAACATTACAGGTGCTACCCCAACAATGTGCAGCGGCCTGCTGATTTCAATTGTCTTTACCTACTTTCTTCGTAATACTTGCTACTCTGGAAGAACCTGGGACGGATACGTACTTCCCAGTTATCCAGGGGATGTGGCATTACAAAAACCAAAATGTTAGACATTTTAAATTAAACAAAGCTGAAAAGACAAGTGATAAGTTTAATTGGAAAGAGTTATGGCAGTTTAAGTATTCCCAGTAATTGCAACCTGCAGCAATTTCATTATTCAATAACAATTTGCAATGCTATCTGCAACCTGTAACAATTTAGCATTTAATGGCAAAACTGTAGTAACCTATAGAAAAGAAGTTACAGCAATATTTAATAACCAATCTATTCTAGTGATAAGTCCATGTCCAAGAGTACGAGAGATAACCAACATACGCCATGCGATGGGAGCAACTCCGAGGCGGTACCCACCGTCCCTTTATGGCGACGGTAAAGGATATAACCCCCGTAATGTGTTGGAGGTAATTTAGTATGGGTGCATTTAGCCACTCTGTAATACTTGTGATCATAGACTACCCCAATCCCACAGTCAAGCCAAGTGTCGGGTCAAGAGGACGTGTACTATCTATTTATTGTTGAAATTCCATCTTCCATTCATTATATTAAAGTTCCATCTTCCATTCATTATTGTTGAAGTTTCATCTTCCATTCAGTCAATTCAGTCTTGGTGTTTCAATAGTTCGTACAATAATCTTGCAAAAGTTCATGAATTCACGACTCGATTCAGCAATTAAACGAAAACATAAAAATTACTTAAATAGATAAGAAAATGAGCAAGAAATGATTTTAACTAAGCAAATGAGTTTAAATTAGCTTAAAATATTTTTCTAAGGCTAATAGCTATTTTTCAAGATTGTTAAATAATTTTTAAGCAATTTTTTAACAATTTAATAGGGCCAAAACAATTTTTAAATCAAAAATCATTTTTAAGACATATGTTCAAAGAATTTTTTAGAGCAAACCGTTCGTTAGAATTCTTCCAACAAGGGATCAAAATGATCGTATTTACTAGTACTACAACATATATTTTTCTAGTACGTCAGTGTACGTGAAAATCTCAAGATACGAATTTTAAAAGGAATTTAGCTTATTTAAGTTTTGCCTTTGAAAATTCACTGTGACAGATATACTTACCTTTTGGTGATGAAACCAGAGCCAATGAGTCCGTTTTGTTGTTTCTGATTGTCTGGGACTGGTCTCGTATTTTTTTTAGGCCTGTACGAATTACTATCAATTTATTGCTAACAGAATATCCTATACGTATTTCTATACGTATTCAAATATGTATTAAAAACGTATTTGGTTTTAAATTTTCCCATACATGAGCTTACCTCCACCAGGAGGGGGGGAGAGAGAGAGAGGGTGAGAGCGGCGTCTGAGGGAGGAGCTCCGACGGCGGGCGGTTGACGACGGCAGTGTACGGTGGGGCACCAGAGAACGGGGAGGCAGAGCAGTGAGCTTGGAGAATGGCAGGATGAGAGGAGGAGGCGGGTCGAGGCATGGGTGTCGGGAGATGTCGGAGTGGCGGGCGGTCGTCGGAGGGGGCGGGGCTGCTGCGGCGGTCGTCGGAGAGGGCTGGGCTGCTGCGGCGATCGTCGGAGAGAGGACAGAACCCAGGCGATGGTGATGGCATGTCAGAGGGATATGGGGAGATGCGGGGGTGTTTTGGCATTTGGCGCTCGGAGGCGAGCTCGTCGGAGCAAGGCGGAAGGAGGAGGGGCTGCGGACGGGGGTCGGGGGCTTTGCGGCTGTGAGAGTGTGGGTTCGACGTGAAGGGAAGAGAAAGGGGGTCGGGCCTGGGTTGATTTGAAGATAGGTTGGGTTCGGCCTGGGGCTTGTGTTTGGCCTGGGTGAATGTTTTGTGAAGGAGAAGTGATTAAGGGTGGGGGTTTAAATAGATAGTTTAGAATTAGTATTTTAAAACTTGTAATTAATACTTAGTCAAGGCTATTAATAACAAAGTTAACCTTTTGACTAACTTTTAAAAAGTTTTCGGTTTAGCTCATGGGCTGTCATGGCTAGGGGTTGGTGGGGGTAATTAGGGTTAAAGGAAAAAGTAATTAGTGATAGTAAAAAGTGATTAGTAAAGGTGATTAGCAAGAAAAATGTAAAAATACCCAAAAATTACATATAACTCCGAAAAATTACAAAAACATAGCCACAGGTTCGTATCATCACGAGGATCGTGACTACGAGATCTATTTTGTAGTTTGAGCTACAAAGGTACGAGTTTTGGGCCAAAATGTTTAGGATACGGGATTGCGGGTTCTATATTGATTTGACTTCAGAAAATTACAAAATTAATATGGGAATCACTAAATGATCAAAGAAACTCATGGTAGAAGTTTGAAATCATTTTGATAACGTTTATGTAACAAAATAATTGTTGTGGTTGTATTGTTAATAATTGAGTTTAAATAATTATAAAAATTATTTAGAGGTTTAGGATGGTACTAACAATCCCTAAAATAGGCTATAACTATATTGGTTCTACAAAATATATTTTTTAATAAATGATTTAGAAACCATTTTGATATAAAACTCCTGATCAACCATTATAAAATACTTTTGATTTATGAAAATACGTAGAATATGATTATACGCGTACTGATGAATACGGGCGTCACAGCTAGTCAGTAATCTATCAACATAGGCATAAGGATGGCATGGGCATTTCGAATTAACAACAATCGACCTTGGCCCTCCATGCCATACAATCGACCGAACTCACCTTCATACCAACACTTAACTAGGTTTTATTTGCCAACCATAAGAACCATACTATCACTGACACCTGTACTATGCTTTGGAGATATTATATTATCCAAAAAGCCTTCCCCATCATTTAGGACAACTATCGATGGCTTGTTTATAACAAAAGGTTGACCTGCATTTGGTTTCATGCATGGCTTTCATGAAAACCACTTCTCTACTATCTAATATCATATTGATTCTGTCAGAGACAATTAGGTTTCCTCCATTATCAATCTAGCTTTGAGTAGCTAGGACTGGTCGCTCTGTACTGATTGACTACCAACCACGGTTTGGACCTTGTTTGGCAAACATCACTTGCTGTTTGTCTATTGATCAGCAAATTTGGATGGAAACCCCTTCTAGGAAATGCACTGTAAAAGTGGGTTACAATTTGCTTCATGCATAGTCCCTAACCCACCATCTTATTGCAAGTTGTCACCTAACTCATCAACAAAACATGGATCTACCCATGCGCTATGAATTACCGGGTACTACTGACCAGCGTCGGTGTGTGCCCCCGGTTCGCTAGCCGCGAGTGGCCGGGGGACTCACGATGAGGGTTTAGATATTTGTAACCGCAAGCGCACGGTGTTGTAGTGTGGCTTGGGGGTCGAACACAGGGAGGCTAGGATGTGCTTGTGTCAAGGAGGACCGAAATCACCCCGTGGACGAGCTAGCCTGAATCGGTTGATGGGTTGTCACGAGAAAAGAATGCAAGGTATGAACAATAAGAAAATAAACCCGGGACTTTGGTTTCCACTCCAACGAGCGACTCTCGTCGATACGGCCTACGGATAGGATGGCGATCGGAATTATGGTCTAATGGTGAGACGTTGCCTTTGAAAGTGGTACCGGCATCCCATGGGCCCGATATTCCGGTCGGTGCCCAGGTTGATACACCGGACTTCCCGGGTTCGATCAGTGGGCACTCCCGTGTCCATTAACACTGATCGATTCCGGGAGCACTAAGCTCGCAACGATAACTCTCAACGTCTTATCCTGCCGCTCCCGCGCGCTAGGATTCGGCGTCTACGCTAAGGGCGTGAGCTATGTCTAGGGAGTCAACCGCCAAGTTTATTCCCCCTTGGCCCGATGGTCAAAGGCGGTCTTTTTTCCGCCGATGACAATAAAACACCCCACGTAACCGATAGATTCCTAATCCATATCGATTTCCTAACCCTATAGACGCATCGGGAAGAGCCCCCGAGGGGGTTTTCGCCAAAATCCCAGATTTGGGAACTACTCACAAATATTCATTAAAAAGCGATCTAAATGAAAATGAACCGTTAAAATCATAATCAGACGATTGGAATGCGAAGGAAATAGAGCAATTAAGATAATACTAAAGTTTAAGAAAGATTCGAAGACTTACAATAAAAGAGTAATTACAGCCGTCACAAATAGGAGAAAACAGTAAAAACTAACAGCTCCCCCGTTTCTGGAACCCTAGGGGTCCTATTTATAGGATCTCGTATCACCCGATCGGTTGACAAGTCAACCGATCGGGTGATCCGTTACAGATAATAAACAGAAAACGGCGGACTTTCACCCGGTCATATGAACCTGTCGGTTGAGTTCTTGGAGTGACCGGTTGGATCTTGGCGCCATCGGGTGAAGGGATCGGTTGGGTGCCCGTGTCTCGGCTCTTCAGCATCAGCTACAGATGAACCGATCGGGTGAGAGTCACCCGATCGGTTGGAATTTTGCTTGAAAAGACAGAGAGTCGGCCCCCGTTGAACCGGCCTGTGAACCGGTCGGGTGACTTCCACTTGAGCTCCGGCTAAGACCGGGTGGTGCACGCGTGCATCACCCGATCGGTTGGAGATAACCAACCGACCGGGTGAGGGGCTGAAAGATGTATTCTTCGTCGTTTGACCCCCTGGATCACGCGTGACTCCTCCCGTTGCTCCGGGGACACATGATATCATCGTTTTACGTCCCAAATGCGGGCAATCTCCTGTAAACATGGAGAAACAAAGAAAAGTGAAAGAAAACGAGAAAACACGAGAAAACGAATAAAAGACGGCGGAAAATACGGAGAAACACAAAAGAAAACGTGCGTGAATATATGAAATATATACGCACGTCAAAATCTCCCAAGCTGAACTCTTCCTCGTCCTCGAGGAAGACGAGTGAGAGTAGGAGCTCGGAGGGGAAAAAATAGAGAGAAAGAGAGAAAAAGAAAACTCTATATCCTAGATCGCCCGTCAGAGCCAACAAAATCAAAAACAACACACTAAGCAAGCAAACACAAAAATCACATCACTAAACCAAGGAATACGAGTCCAGACAAGTGTCGTGGGCCCACGCGGTGAAGCGCGAGTGAGTGTGGTCGTGCGCTAGCAGTCGGTGTCGCTATCTACGAAGTGCAATAAAGCTCGATATACACAGACCCAGGAAACGACCCAAATACCGATTCGAATTTGAAATTGCGGTGAATATTAGTTCAAGCATGCATGAGAAGGGTATAAGAATAGAAGCGTATCATGCATCGGGGATTCCACAACTAGGGTTAAGGAAATCACACCACTATAGCCTAGATACTAGCTAAAAAGTTCCTAAGCGAAGTGTTTTCGAAAACGATGGGGGTTGAGATGATGTGGAGTAGAACACTCGGTGCAAATTCTCGCCTTCCCTTTATTCTCGGTAGATAGGAAAAATATTCACACTTGAAATTTTTTTGGGTTTTGGGTATTTGTATTTTTTTGGATCTTGGGCTATACAAAATTTTTCTTTTCTTTTCTTTTTGGGTTTTTCTTTTCTTGTCTCTTTTTTTTTCTTTTTTGATTTTTTTGGTTTTTGGCTATACACATGCGTACTCTCCCAAGTGGGAGAACGGTACACGACGAGGGGATTTGCACCAAGTAAAATAAAAATGAAATCGGATTCTAAACACTTGGACAAAGGAGATATTTCTCGCTAATCAGAGCATAGGCTAAATGGGTTATCCTAGTCCTTGTTTGTGGAATCCCGACACATGCGAAATGAAGTACACGATATATATATATATCATGCAGAAGCAGACAGGGAAAATAAATACCGCATATTCAAATCAAAGCATGATAATCTAGGGGTCATTCCTGGACAGGTATATGAAGTAAAATCACAAAGTAGAAGCACACCAAACAACTAGGCACGAAACACGACTCACAAAAAGCTAAGTGGACCCGCGATGCATGAAATGCAAGAGGACTCGAAATCCTAGGGTTAGTGAATGTGATTATCGATGCCATGCTAGGTGTGTGTGATTTTGTGGCGATTCATCATAGGGTTCATCTCTAGGAGAAAGAGATAAAAAGAAGAAAAGAAAAAGAAAAAGAAAAACACGGAGAAAAACGACTCAAATAGGACTACCCACTGCATGGTTCCTCCATCATCATTGCATAATCCCTGATGATTATTGTTGTCGCTATCCATCTTCCAACAAAACCCAAGCTCATGCCATCATTCACTAATGGCAACTGGCTTCTAGGTTCCTCATTTTCAACCTTCATTGGACCATGATGGATGACGTATGGAACAAAATCCATCACTCTCCCTCTCCCCATGGCTAGAAGCACCCCAGGTTTATGGTTATGTTGGAAGAATGATACCATCTTCCAGAGACGCACCTTTTATATCCAACTATTCTGGGACAACCGTAACTACTAGATATGTGACCATGCATAGAAGGAGTTGTTCGGGTTTCAGATATGGTTAGGATAACTAACTTGAAACGCAGAGCCCAAACGGCCAACGAGCTAGGGCTTGGTGGCAAATAGCGACCAAGTTGATGTCATTTCTCTCTCCCATATGCCTATGCATTGTTAAAGAGCAACCATTAGATCCCTTTGACCTGCGATAATCTCTTAATGAATTTTAACTGTTCTAGCAACCCTTCTAGCATGGTGTTGATGCACGGGAATGGCCCCACGAAGCGGAGAGATAAATATGAGGCCCATTAAAGTAGATAGACCATGGCGCAATAATCCATGAGCCTGCTAGCGGATATGAGCTGTTACTCAGTCAAAGTGACAGCTTATCCGCCCGTTACAGTCTCGCTGATTCTGTGGGGTTAGTTAATTAGACCGAGTAAGTGGGCAGCCGTTGACAACAAATCTGGAGAATATCTCGCCACAATAACTGAGAAGACGTTATGCGTTAACAAAGAAGATTGGCAATTATATATAGGTAAAAGAACAACAGAAGAAGGGTTCAGATTCCAGTGTACTAAGACCAAGGTACTGTAGGAATATTATGCCCTCGAGGCCATTTATTCCTGTGTGAATAGCACAAACATCTTGTTCGAAATAACAGTAAGCTGTTTGGTAATAATTTATCTAAGTTATATTGTAATGTAGTTAACATTAGATATCAACTTAGGTAAAGTCCTGAGACTTTATGCAAGGTCAAACGGGTATCGAGATGAGTATCTCGATCATGGAGAAACGTTTGACCATCTGTAGCATAAGTCTAAAATGGTTCGTGGTCGTAGATGTTCCGAGACAAGGATATCGAAACATCGGATAGACCATTGTGTCTTAGTCTTCACCGTTTAACGGTGGCGATGATCTCATGATCGCTTGACTTGGCGAAGTCGAAGACGAGACACAGGTGCTCATTAGAATGAGTTCACTGAAAGATCCACTAGAGTTATCATATGGTTATATTGACCAATCTGTCAGTGATAACTCTGAGTGATGATAGGATAGTTGGTCTTTTGACTTGAGGTCATTTTGACAGACCTGTGCGTGAACGGTGCCACTTAGATCAACTGACCTAGCTTCGAGGCAAGGCCTGTCGAAAGGTCTTTTGATTGGGTGTCACTTGAAACGTACGAGGCGAGTAATGACCAAGAGAGGATTCGTCTCTCCCGGTCAATGGGAGTTAGTGTCGTAGAGTTAGTTCGGTCTTTAGTAAAAACTCTGCGCAGAGTATGTTGGAAGAAGTCCAACATTTATTGACTAAAGATTGATCGAAACTAACCGGAGTCAAGTTATTGGGGTTGACAGTTTAACCGTACCCCAGACTTGATCTACACGACACAGTTTAGACGAAGAGACTAAAACTACAGAAATCATCACGGAAACAGTCAGGTGGTCCCGACAATACTCATGTCAATGAGTTAACCACATAATGATGATTCCTGAAGCAGGGACGGCAACCACTGCTCGTGGTCACTGCTGTATAAGGCTTCGAGCCCAACCTGTTGTAAGGGTCAGGCTGTAGGGTCTCACACAGAGTGCGATTCTTCGTCTAGTAATAGGTAGAAAATTAGTTAGGGAGAATAATTGCATTTTTGATGCAAGGGATGAAATAATTGCATTTGATGCAATATGATAATTTAAGCTTAGATAGGGACTATTTTGCATTTGATGCAAAAGCGATTAAATGTGTATTAAATTATTTAATACAATATTTAATAAAATAAACGCAAGGAAAAGTTCACGGGTAAGACGGCAATGTCCCGGTCTAGACCCAGGTTCGAACAGCGTCCAAATCGGACGCCAAACATAAAAGTTATGGCCAAAACAGTGTAAACCCCAAAGCCCATCAGCCCAAGGGGGCTGATTAAATTAAAGGGCCCAGAAGCCCAAGGCCCGGCCAAATAGCCGGGCAATTCAATGTCAGCCCGCGCGCCCACGTGGGCACTAGGCCCACGCGGGCACGTGCTTTGCACACGCCCGCATGGGGCGCCAGCGCCCACGCGAGGCGTGTGCCATGCATGCGCCCGCTGGGCACGTGCAGGGCGCGCTGCGCACGCGCTGAGGCGCGTGCAGCGCACGGGCCTGGCGCAGTAGGCCCCGCATGTAGCCCTAGGGCTACGTGCTGCATGCATCGTGTGACGGCTGCAGTTTTGTGTTTTGGGTGTGTTTGGGCTGATCTTTGGACACTCAATTGGAGGGTCAAACGAACTCCGATTGACGAACGGTTTTTTCCTATGCGTTCACCGTTGAACGCTTGTCGTATTGATAGGTTGTATCAATCTTGAAGCTCAACGGTGAGTGAGTTAAAATTCACGGAAGTTTGCACTTTGTGAAGTGCAAACTAACTTGATTTTAACTAACCCAAATAATTAGTCCCACATCGGATTTTGAGAAAAGGGGAGAGTCCGCCGCCTATATAAATAGGGGTCTCCCCCCTTTCTCAAAACTCTTCTCAAGCTCTAGATCTGAGCGGCTCTCGTAAATGTTGGAGCACGCTCGGATCTAGGCTTAAATTAATATTTTCTCTTCTCCCTAAATTTCTTCCTTACTCCTGCGGACTCTGGCAAAGCCACAAAGGAGTTCGGATTCTGGATCCGAAATCTTGGCGGAGGTTTCACTCGCGTGAAAATTTCTTCGGTGCGTGGTTGGCTCGGCGGCACGGGGATTGATCGCCTCGGGATGCGGAGCGGTTCGAGGAGCGGTTCGGGGAGCGGTTCAAGGAGCGGCCTGGCGTGGGACGGGAGCAGCTCGGAAGACGGCGCGGAACATCTCGCCTGCTCCAGGACTGAGATTCCGGGTATATGGTTAAAGTATTTTATTAGCATTAGTTTAGTTTAATCGCAGTAGGCTAGATCCTTCTTGGGATGGTCAGATCCATCCCAAGTCGGCATAGATCTTGGCATATGGTATTGGACCTTAGGGCTAAGTTAAAATTGTTTTAACTGCATGTTAACTTAGTTAACATAGTTTTTCTTCCGCTGCTATTATTTTTCTGTCTATGTTCCGTCAGACTTAGGACGGGACTAGAGTTTTTGTGCCCTAAGGGACCGCCCAATTTCCCTACAGTGGTATCACAGCATAGGTTTGTGTAGTCGATCTAGGTACTGCGATTTCATTAAATTTATTAATGCATTTTAAATACTTTTAAATTTTTTTTAAAGTTATTAGATAATTTTAAAAATGTTTTTGAGGTTCAAAATTCTATGTGATAAATTTTTGGACATGAAAATTTTTTAAAATGACGTTTTAAAATTTATGTGATAATTTTAAAACTAATTTTAAATATTTGAAAGTTTAAAGTTATTTTGGATGCCTAAAAATTTTTATATGATAAATTTTCTAAGCATGGAAATTTTTTTTAAATGGTGGTTTTAAATTTATGTGATAAATTTTAAAATTGATTTTAAGGCTTTAAATTTATGCGATAAGTTTAAAATATTTTAGATGTTTAAAAATTGTATATGATAAATTTTTTAACATGGAAAAATTTTAACGTAATGTTTTAAATTTATAAGATATTTTTAAAACTAATTTTAAAAGTCTAAAAATTGTTTATGCGATAAACTTAGTTTATTTAATTGTTAAATAGATATACACTTTCATTTTATGCTGATAAAATTAGTGTAGCTTTATTTTAATGGCTTGTTAATCTTGTCCCTTATTTGATAACACAAGACAACCTTTTAGGTTAGCCATTAAAAATGATTAAAATTTATTACTTGAATTTTAATGACATGCTATGTTTTAATAAATCATTAACAACAATATTAAGACCTAATTCCTGATTAGGGTAGTCCTTTAAATGAATTTTCAATTCTAATTGTTATAATTAATTTTCATTAAAGGACTTCGCTTCTAGCGTTGCTAATAAAATTTATTAAAATCCTAATAACGATTAGGGTAGCACGTGAACCTTATAGTTGATAAGGACTTAATAAAAGTTATTAAACAAATCCTAAAATTTTGAATTTACGGATTCAACTAGTTGATAGGATTAATTAGTTGTTAATAAAAGATGTTTAGTCTATGACTTACATACAAAAATGACAAGCTTCATTCAATGGACCATGATCCAGTCAATGTGCTTGGCTAAGAGTTCTAGATCACCCTTTAAGGGATAGTGATCCTGGCTTAGTCAATTCCCTGGCTGAGTTCCGCTGGACCGCAATGTCGCGAATCATGATTGTATGACACCCTGGACTATATCTAAGTCAAATACGTTAATGATCTTTTTCAAGATTAACCGTAGCCCTCCTTGTTTTAGGGGTTAGCAACTATAGGGCCCGTGTTACAGTTGTTGAGATACACTCAAGCTGTGACATGGCAACCTTGTAGAAACCAACTTCTTAAATACATAAGATGACATCTTGACTTGACCCAAACCGACGTTGTCGTGAATACACCGAGCGGCGGCACAAGTTTAGTCAAGGATGTAGTCTGCCTAGATGTAGTCTAAGACCTGACCCAAACCGACGTGTCGTGCATACACCGAGCTGAGGGGCAAGTCATGCTAGACATGAAAACAAGGGTCCGACTAGACTAGACATTGTGATTTGGATAAGCACACTCATGATCACGAATGGCTAGGGGCAAAAACCGATTAAGAGAGTCATATCTGATATGATCGATGAAGAGTCATCTTCCGATCGCAGAGTCAATCAACTTGTAGAGCTACACTCAAGGTTGTTTAGACTCAAGGTGATTGGAACTCTTACCCATTAATTTTAATTCGATTAAATCGTTCGTTATTAAGCTTTAAAATGATCGTAAAAATAGTGGGAGGATATAGATAGATAAAAGCCAATCTACCTATATTTAATACTGAACATATGCTAAAACTAGGGCAAGACTATGTTTACCGTAGGAATTAAAATATAATATTTTAATAAGTTAATTGGTCAAAAAGTTGATTAATTGAATATCAAGTTAAATTCTAATTGATAGAATTAAAACTATATTCTCGTCGACATTAAATGACCTTCTAAAGAACAGACTTAAGAAATATGATTTCATTAAGTTCTGGGTCCAACAAATAAATTAAAGCTACATGTCACTCGTCTCTATATGAGGCAGCTTGAACATATAGGACATTCAAAGTATGTTTCTCCCTACAACTTGTCGAGCTACCCTCAAGGTTGTATGGACAAACAATTTTGATCCGCAAAGTTCGAAAAATTCGATCAAACCGTTTGAGTCGAATACGAGTGCATGAGCGATGCAAGACTATGTATCCCAACCAGATCTTGGGACAAGCAACTTCTTGAGCTACACTCTAGATTGCAAAGCTCAAGCGTTTGGATACATAAGTTGCTTGCATAGCTATTTATTTATGTTGATATCTAAATGTGATTTAGAAAAGGAAGAAGGCACTTCGGAAAGTCAATTGAGAAAGTTAGTTTAATTTATCATTAGTAGAGGCATAAGTAGGAGGAAATGAAAACGTGACAAATTTTAATGTCACATTTCGAAATAAGTTGTTATACAAAAACGTTTAACACATTTTGACGAATGTCGTCACATTGCTTCTGAAGTAATGCTTTGTGTTAAGTAACTTGTGATAACTATAATATATTAAATGTTAGTATATATAAATACACAAGATAGTAGCAAACTTATATGGTAAAATTAGACTAGGCCGTATCAAAAGATTAAGCTTCACAAGTCACATAAAGAGAGGTCTGACCTCTCGTATTATGAAGTCTATGGACACTTGTGAGTCTTAGCATCTTAGATACAAAGGCCGAAACCCATCTGTAAGACAGTGGGAGAATGAGTTGTCAAACTCAGTCTAGTACATACTGATGTACCCGAGTCTAGATTAACCAAAATAAGTTATTCGTATATTTTATTAAGACACGTGTTCTTGATGAAACACAAGTCTGATAAAATAAAGAACGAAATGACTAAAGTATTTAAACTGATTCGATTAGATCGAATGGTCAAATACTTAGCTAAATAAAATCTTGTGTAATTAAAAGAAAATGTGATTTTCTCTTAAATCAAGTCTGTTAACACATCGGTGTGTTAAAAGGTATGAATCATACTTAGTTAGACTTGGTGCGATCCATAAATAAGTGACTCTGAGTTAACTCCTCCCTCTGGGTTAAGTCCCAGATAGTAATGCCTAGGTTTTGATAAAGTTCTATGAGAACATTATCAATAATATATTCAATAAATCAATCGTAAGGAAGTTGTATTATTACTCGAATCTCGTGAGACGGATTGTCGAGTTATACATCATAACTGATGATGACTTAGTCAACTTCTAGGATGAAATTCGGAGTAGTAACTCCGATTTAAAACTTGATGCAGGTCTGTGTGCATAAATAAATTGAGAATTTAGTTTACGTGTCCAAAGAAAATGTTTCCTCACTTTCTGCAAGTAAATCTTTAAAAGATTGATGCAGAAAAGAAAATAGTGAAGTACAATCATGTTGGTCGAGAACGGTTTTCATCCTAATTTCTTTAAAACGGATTATGATGAAACCGGTTTCGCCAACAAATGTGTACAGATCTACTCGGACCAAAGCCGATGTAAAACGCTTAAGTTGACCATGAAAATTGAGGCATTCACGTATAAGTTCGTTTTTCTAAATATGATTTAGACAAACCAACTTATATGAATTAGCCAGAGAGTTTTCAAGGTCAGTGGGAGCGTGTAAATTACATGCGAGGCATCAAAGGGATGAAACATATATTTTGATTAAGTAATCAAAGAGTTTGATACTTTATCAGAAATGGATATGAACCATTTGAAATGACCATTAACTAATTTAAAATGATTATCGTAAGATACGATAAACTGGATAAGATCCAAGTAAAATAAAATATTATGGATTCCGACAGACCAAATGAATTATTTGAATAAGATTCAAACGGTTGGTCTAATATAAACATAAAAACCCCTTAAGTCTATAGTGTAGACGGTTTTAGCAGATCCACTCATGAAGGCTCTACCACATGGAGTCGGGAAAACTTATGTGTAAAAACGGTATAAGATACCGAGATAAATGGGCCTGAGTACAAGTGGGAGATGTAGGAATATTATGCCCTCGAGGCCATTTATTCCTGTGTGAATAGCACAAACATCTTGTTCGAAATAACAGTAAGCTGTTTGGTAATAATTTATCTAAGTTATATTGTAATGTAGTTAACATTAGATATCAACTTAGGTAAAGTCCTGAGACTTTATGCAAGGTCAAACGGGTATCGAGATGAGTATCTCGATCATGGAGAAACATTTGACCGTCTGTAGCATAAGTCTAAAATGGTTCGTGGTCGTAGATGTTCCGAGACAAGGATATCGAAACATCGGATAGACCATTGTGTCTTAGTCTTCACCGTTTAACGGTGGCGATGATCTCATGATCGCTTGACTTGGCAAAGTCGAAGACGAGACACAGGTGCTCATTAGAATGAGTTCACTGAACGATCCACTAGAGTTATCATATGGTTATATTGACCAATCTATCAGTGATAACTCTGAGTGATGATAGGATAGTTGGTCTTTTGACTTGAGGTCATTTTGACAGACCTGTGCGTGAACGGTGCCACTTAGATCAACTGACCTAGCTTCGAGGCAAGGCCTGTCGAACGGTCTTTTGATTGGGTGTCACTTGAAACGTATGAGGCGAGTAATGACCAAGAGAGGATTCGTCTCTCCCGGTCAATGGGAGTTAGTGTCGTAGAGTTAGTTCGGTCTTTAGTAAAAACTCTGCGCAGAGTATGTTGGAAGAAGTCCAACATTTATTGACTAAAGATTGATCGAAACTAACCGGAGTCAAGTTATTGGGGTTGACAGTTTAACCGTACCCCAGACTTGATCTACACGACACAGTTTAGACGAAGAGACTAAAACTGCAGAAATCATCACGAAAACAGTCAGGTGGTCCCGACAATACTCATGTCAATGAGTTAACCAAATAATGATGATTCCTGAAGCAGGGACGGCAACCACTGCTCGTGGTCACTGCCGTATAGGGCTTCGAGCCCAACCTGTTGTAAGGGTCAGGCTGTAGGGTCTCACACAGAGTGCGATTCTTCGTCTAGTAATAGGTAGAAAATTAGTTAGGGAGAATAATTGCATTTTTGATGCAAGGGATGAAATAATTGCATTTGATGCAATATGATAATTTAAGCTTAGATAGGGACTATTTTGCATTTGATGCAAAAGCGATTAAATGTGTATTAAATTGTTTAATACAATATTTAATAAAATAAACGCAAGGAAAAGTTCACGGGTAAGACGGGAATGTCCCGGTCTAGACCCAGGTTCGAACGGCGTCCAAATCGGACGCCAAACATAAAAGTTATGGCCAAAACAGTGTAAACCCCAAAGCCCATCAGCCCAAGGGGGCTGATTAAATTAAAGGGCCCAGAAGCCCAAGGCCCGGCCAAATGGCCGGGCAATTCAATCTCAGCCCGCGCGCCCATGTGGGCACTGGGCCCATGCGGGCGCGTGCTTTGCACACGCCCGCGTGGGGCGCCAGCACCCACGCGGGGCGCGTGCCCTGCACGCGCCCGCTGGGCGCGTGCAGGGCACGCGCCCCTGCAGGGCGCGCTGCGAGCGCGTGCTGAGGTGCATGCGCTGCACGTGCCTCGAGGCACGTGCAGCGCACGGGCCTAGCGCAGTGGGCCCCGCACGCAGCCCTAGGGCTGTGTGCTGCGTGCTTCGTGTGACGGCTGCAGTTTTGTGTTTTGGGTGTGTTTGGGCTGATCTTTGGACACTCAATTGGAGGGTCAAACGGACTCCGATTGACGAACGGTTTTTTCCTATGCGTTCACCGTTGAACGCTTGTCGTATTGATAGGTTGTATCAATCTTGAAGCTCAACGGTGAGTGAGTTAAAATTCACGGAAGTTTGCACTTTGTGAAGTGCAAACTAACTTAATTTTAACTAACCCAAATAATTAGTCCCACATCGGATTTTGAGAAAAGGGGAGAGTCCGCCGCCTATATAAATAGTGGTCTCCCCCCTTTCTCAAAACTCGTCCCAAGCTCTAGATCTGAGCGGCTCTCGTAAATGTTGGAGCACGCTCGGATCTAGGCTTAAATTAATATTTTCTCTTCTCCCTAAATTTCTTCCTTACTCCTGCGGGCTCTGGCAAAGCCACAAAGGAGTTCGGATTCTGGATCCGAAATCTTGGCAGAGGTTTCACTCGCGTGAAACTTTCTTCGGCGCGTGGTTGGCTCGGCGGCACTGGGATTGATCGCCTCGGGATGCGGAGCGGTTCGAGGAGCGGTTCGGGGAGTGGTTCAAGGAGCGGCTTGGCGTGGGACGGGAGCAGCTCGGAAGACGGCGCGGAACATCTCGCCTGCTCCAGGGCTAAGATTCCGGGTATGTGGTTAAAGTATTTTATTAGCATTAGTTTAGTTTAATCGCAGTAGGCTAGATCCTTCTTGGGATGGTCAGATCCATCCCAAGTCGGCATAGATCTTGGCATAGGGTCTTGGACCTTAGGGCTAAGCTAAAATTGTTTTAACTGCATGTTAACTTAGTTAACATAGTTTTTCTTCCGCTGCTATTGTTTTTCTGTCTATGTTCTGTCAGACTTAGGACGGGACTAGAGTTTTTGTGCCCTAAGGGACCGCCCAATTTCCCTACAGGTACTCTGCAAACTTATCCCTCTTCTACTTACATAATTCTTCCTCCAAATGCTTGAAGTGACTGCCTCGAGACTCATCCCTTTGGATCAATCTCAACAGCCCAAGCCTTCCTCTTAAGTCTATTCTAACTTAAGCATCAAAGGGGATTGGATCGAAACCCAGATCCGACCCTCCTGACGTTCGTTTGTGGTGCAAGGAGATCGAGGATCGACCCAATGAATCGCTCAAATGATCGTTCCAATCGATTGTTGTTCGAGGCTCGACCCAAAGGAAGGGTCAAATGGTCGTCATAGTCAACTCTAAGATCAATCGAGCTTCCTCCTGCACTCTCAGCCCAGCCTTCATCAACCACGGTTCTTGTAACCGAGGGTCCCACTTTAATAATTGATGAGGCTCCATCCCGACAAGAGGAGTCCACCCAAATCATTGTTGATCCATATTTGGATTTAACAATTGGCACTGTCTGTAGGAAAACTGAGTCGACATCCCCGTCATCCATCAACCTTGATAATGTCGACTTTCCCAACGAAGTCTGATGAAGAAAATTTGGCATCTCCTAGTGTCGGTGTCCTTGACATGATACTGGGGGTCCACCATCATTCGATTTGTCAACCTCCCTTCAAAGTTCTTATGCTGTGAGGCTGATGACCATATCGGTAGGGAGGAAGCACCCGAGGGATTTCTTGCCCCCAATATCTTTCTCTGATGAAGATTTGGAGGGTGTGGAGCTGTCGCATGATGATGCCATTCATCATCAATTCCATCATCGACACGATGGCTGTGAAGAGATTACTCGTTGACACGAGGATTTTGTGCGATGTGCTTTCTTTACCACATTAGATAGGATGGGACTGGCCTCATGCGAATTGAGGGAATGTTCGGGCCCCCTTGTGGGTTTCACTGGACATTCTGCTCCGGTTGCAGGCATCATCACACTACCGGTGACACTCGAAACGTCTCCACGACAAACCACCCCGTAGTCAACTTCATCGTGGTGAAGATCAAATCCATTTACAATGAAATTATTGGTAGACCGCTCATCAACTCAGGAGAGGCATTGGTCTCAATGTTCCACCAGATGATCAAACTTCGGACTCCTGAGGGAGTTGGGAAAGCAAAAGGGAACCAAATATAAGCTCGATCATGCTACCTCTTGTCCATCACCTTGAGGAGGGTGGAACAAACAGATCCAGATGGTCTCAACGACAACAAGAGTAGCCATGAAGATCGACGACCCACTACAGTCGAGGAGACGGAGAACATCCATATCTCTGAAGGAAAAGGAAAAATGGGTTTCATTGGGTCGATGCTCTCTTTCGACCTCACGGAATAGTTAATAGCTCTCCTGAGGGAAAATGTCGATGTGTTTGCCAGGTCCCCAGATGACATGCCAGGTATCGACCCCCAGGTGATTTGTCATAAGTTTAATGTCGACTCGACATTCAAGCCCGTGAAACATAAGAAGAGGAATATCGCGGGTGACAAGATGATAGCAGCAATTGAGGAGGTAGATCGGCTCCTATTAGCCAGTTTCATTTGGGAAGTCCAATATCTCGAGTAGATATCCAAGGTGGTCATGGTGAAGAAATCCAACGACAGATTTCATCAATCTCAACAAAGCATGCCCTAAGGACAGCTACCCTTTATCACGAATCGATCATCTCGTCGATAACGCCTCTAGCTATGAGCTCTTGAGCTTCATGGATGCTTTTTTGGGCTATAGTTAGATCTAAATGGCATCCGGTGACGAGGAGGAAACTTCTTTCATCACAGATCGATGTATCTTTTGCTATCGAAAGATGCCATTTGGATTGAAGAATGCGGGGGCAACTTACCAGTGTATGATGAATACGGTCTTCAAGGCTCAAATCGTGTGAAACTTGGAGGTTTGTGTTGATGAAATGTTGGTCAAGTCAAAATGGCCAATCGATCATATCGCGGATCTCCAAGAAACTTTTGCAGAGATTCACCGCTATAATCTCTGATTGAACCCTGCCAAATATACTTTTGGGGTTCGATCAAGAAAGTTCCTTGGTTTCATGTTGATAAACTGAGGAATCGAGGCTAACACTGACAAAGTCGCAACGGCCGTGGGGATGAAAGAGCCATCCACCATTAGAGAACTTCAAAGAATGATGGGAGGATAACAGCTTTGGGTCGATTTCTTTCAAAATCGACCGAGAGATCACTACCTTTCTTCAAGGTGTTAAGGAAGGCCATAGCATCCACTGCAAAGGATAAAAAGGTCATTGACTGGGATGTAGACGGCAAGATGGCCTTCTCAGAGCTGAAGGAGTACCTCCACAAACCACCACTACTGACTAAGCTTGATGATGGTGACTAGCTGATCATTTATCTGGCTGCCACCATGGAGGCTATAAGCTCAGCTCTCGTCAAGGAGGACTTAGGAATACAACGACCAATCTATTATGTCAGTTAGGTCGTTTGAGGAGTTGAAGTTAACTATTCTAGCATAGAGAAGCTGATGCTTGCTCTGGTTCAGTCTGCAAGGAGGCAATGACCCTACTTCCAAGCGTATACCATTCTGTTCCTTACTGACACCCCTTTGAAGCAAACTCTAAAGAGGCTCGATCGATCAGGAAAGATGACTAAATGGGGAGTCGAGCTAAGTGAATTTGACATCCAATACAAGCCAATGACTGCCATCAAAGGACAAGCCCTAGCTGATTTCATCGCTAAACTCACCTATAATGACGATCCACTGGCAAAGGTACAAGTAGTTAACTTACAACTCAACCCTCTTTCTTCTTCTTGACAGGTATAGGCTCCTCAACACCCACATGGGGGGAAGGAAGGGACATGGATCGTGCTAGTAGATGGCTCAGTAACTCGAACCGGAAGCAGAGCAGGTATAAATTTTCAAACACCATAGCGACATATACTTGAGTATGCTCTTTGGTTCGACTTCCAAACCACGAAAAATTGGACGAAGTATGAAGCAGCCATCAATGGGCTCAGATTGGCTCGAGCATTGGGGGGCAAATGTGGCTCCAAAGCGACTCCAGCTTGATAGTCCACCAGCTGAATGAGGTTACAAGTAGTCCACCAGCTGAATGGAGGTTACGAGGCTCGAGAGGAGTCCACGTCAGCCCAAATCACTGTTGATCCAGGTTTGGATTTAACAGTTCAAACTTGGTTACCACAGCTTAGCGATCTACATGTAGTTTTGCATCGTCTCAAACACCCAAGCGAACCTGAAGAGGAGCTACTGAGTGTCGATCAAGGACTCACTTGGATAGATCCCATGGTCAAGTATCTCGACACTGGCGAGAAATCGACCGACCTAATAGATGCTCGAAAGCTAGAACGGATGGCCTACCAATTTGTTTTGCTCGAAGGGTCATTGTACAAAAGACAATGGCCCATGTACGACACATTTCCTTACCTCAAATGTTTGACTCCGCAGGAAGCGAACTATGTGATTCAGGAGATTCACAAAGGTGATTGCGGGAATCACTATGGAGGAAAAGCATTAGCCTTAAAAGCCCTGAGGCAAGACTACTTTTGGCCAACCATGTTCAAGGAGGCGACCCAGTATGTGCCGAAGTGTCCCGCTTGTCAAAAGTTCACGAAGCATAGCTAAGCCCCTCTGACAGACTGAATCCCTATCATCAGTACAATTCCTTTTGCAAAATAGAGATTGGATATCCTTGAACCATTTACACCAGCAAGTGGGCAACGAAAATTCCTGATCGTAGCGGTCTACTACTTTACCAAGTTGATCGAAGAAGAGCCCCTCGCCCGAATCACTTGGAAGGAGGTTAGGAGCTTTGTGTGGAAATCGATCGTCTGTCGATTGGGCATCCCTCGTTCCATCGGCATAGACAATGGGACATAATTTGATAACACTGGCATCAAGGAATTATGTTCCGAGTTGAAAATCAAATTACACTTCGCCTCTGTGGCTTATCCTCAGTCCAATGGTCTGGCAAAGGCAGCTAACAAGTGTATCCTCGAGCCCTTGCAAAAGAGGGTGGGAGTGGCCAAAGGCGTATGTTCAGAGGAGCTCCCCAACATATTATGGTCGTACAGAACGACCCACAAAGCCTTAACAAGAGAGACCCCTTTCATGCTTGTCTATGGGCATGAAGCGGTCGTTCCAGTCGAGGTAGGCGAGTAACCTCTCCGTCTCTAGTATTTCGACAAAGAAAGAACTTCAGAAGGGCTCGAGCTCAACTTCTCGACGAGGTTAGAGGACATGCTCTTACCACTCTCATCAAGCATAAGGGGCGTTTAGCTCGCTACTACAACTCCAAAGACCAAGGGCAAAGCTTCTGCATATGTGATCTTGTGCTGTGAAGGCTATTTTCTCCCCTGAAATCGTTAAGCAAGGAAAGCTTGCTGCAAAATGGGAGGGCCCTTACAAAGTGATCGATATCCTTGGCCCGACCACCTATCCACTATTTACAATAGAGGATAGGGAGCTTCCTCATTCCTGTAATACTGAGCATTTGCGAAAGTGTTATGAATGATCGTATAGGCAAAGAAGTGAGTTGTGTTAATTATTTGTTTTCCTTTCTAATTTGATGAGCTAATGAATGTATCACAAATACAAGGTTGATAATGTCTTGCCTAAATTGTGAAAGTGACTGGTTGTTGGTCGTATGCCGAAGCGGCCTCAGCCCTCGCAACCGAACGACCGTTGGTGCCGGCAACCGTAAGCCGAAGGGGCCTCGCCCCTCGCAACCAAATGACCCGTAAGCCAAAGGGGCCTTGTCACTTGCAACCAAACGAACCGTATGCTTGAGCAAAAGTTGAGCTGCTATGTACTCGAACTTTTTATCCCTGCAAGCAAGCTACGTTATTCAAGATCATGATGATGGAACCGAGTAAGTTATGATGTGATGATTAAACGATTCAATCTTAGCTATCCGAATATGCTAAGCATGGCATCGTTGAAGGGGCATACACATGGAAGATAATAGAGGCTCTCAACTCTCAATTTTTCAGTTCATTCAGATCAATTCTGAGAATTTTATTAGAAACTACTATTTTATAGTTTTATGATGAGCCCCCGCCCTTTGGAGCGAGGAAATCCTTCATAGCTGGGAGAGTTTATCCCTTTAGGACTCGTTTAAAGCTGTCGAATGTTCCAAATCCGCAATACGCATGTGTAACTTGGACCTTTCCATCTCCCATCAAGCCTCATTAGTGTCATATCGAACCTCATCGACTTTCTTTGCATCAGATAGCAAGGAGATAATGTCCTGGACAGTTCCTCCCCAACTCTTGCTTGAGCTTTCCGTGCTTTATCTACATCTTCCTTCAACTTCTTATTCCGAGCTTCAAGTTTCGTAGCTTTTTTCTCAGCTACATTTGCTCATTGGCGTTTCGAGTTGAATCGAGCCTTGGCCTCGAATATCTCCACAGCTCGATGTCGAAGCTCTGCCCCAAATGCAGATAGCTGAACAAAACTTGTATCAAATAATTAGATGATGCAAGAGAGAAATGAAAGACTGATGACTGACCTGATAGCCGCAACCCACAATGAAGTTAGCTATTCTTTTGTAATCCATCTTCTGATATACCTTGCGGTCACGAGGGAGAATGGAATTCTCTACCAAGTGAGCAGTCGTCCCAAAATCCAAAAAGGCAGATTCATCACTCCAGACGATAAATTCTGGCTGGTGGCACTCTCCTCTAATCACTTCCTTTGAAGTAGAGGAATGTTGATTAAGCAATAAAATTCCCTCGTATTCTGAGGGTATAGGACTCGTAAAGGGAGTCGGTGGTTCGACACCATCCCATGATCATCTGTCCTTGAGACAACTCGGAGGAGGCACGCTCCGATGCTAAGAGCCATCATGAGCGATAGCCTGTGACTGAGCAGCAGAGTGCAAGTGTAGAACTCCCCCGTTCGAAGCGAACGAGGGAGTGGATACGACCTCCATCCTATTCCTTTTCTTGGCATTCCCCTCGGTGACCAAAGGGAGTTCCTCTTCTAGAGAGAGGATTCAGTGAGCTTCGGGTCCATGGTTGGCAGATTACATCCATAGCCGAAATATACGAAGCATGGGCCGAAGGCGATGATAGACTTACGCGAAAAACATGTGGGCTGACAAGCCGAGGGTAAAGGAATATGAACCGAAGATCCGAAGGTCGACCCAATTTCCTTTCCTTCGTCAGATGAGCCGTGGCAAGTAATAGAGGAAGGTTTAACTGAGGGGCTATCTTCTTGCTCCTTCGTTCGTTGTTCCTCATGAAGCCTACGCACCTCTCGGGGTAATTTCATGGGTTTCCCTACAGCCATTTCTGCAAAAGAAAAGTGCAATTAAAGTTAGTGGTCATAGGAGGAGCGCTGAAGCGGTATATATTACCCGAATTGCATAAAATAATCTTCATCCGATGATCATCTAGCAGACAGGCGATTGACCTTTCATTCGATGGTCGACTCAACAAAATTTTAGCCGCCTTGGCCTCACCAGAATACATTCTCAACTCCTTGAAAATGTCAGAACTAGGGATATTCCAATTGGTTAGGAGTGTTCCCTCATTTAGAGCGGAGATGAATACAAAGGTGTCCTCCCAATTAGGGTCAAGTCTAGGAAGATCACATATAAGCTCTCTTCCTTTACGAGCCACGATGTGATACCATATCGCTCGTGAGTCGATCTCTACTTGAAAGAAATGCAGGAATAATCGAATTGATGACTTCACTCCACAAAGCTTGCAAAGCATAGTAAAGCAGACTATGGGAGCAATAGCAGGAGGTGCAAGACGACATAGGGAAAATTCTAAAAAAACTCAAACTCTCTACAGCAAATGAAGATGGAAAGCAAAGACCAAAGAGAAAAGATTTCAAATATACTCCAACTTCGTCTTTCCGAGGGAAGCAAATTCTCTCGTTCAAATCTGGAATCTTAAGCTTATAAGGAGGAGAAAGGTAATCTGACCGGATCTTAACGTTCAGATCAAAGAAAGCCCTGGAACCATGCCCAGAATATCTTGAGCCACAGAGGGCGAATTGTTCGTGATGGGTGAGTCATGGAATCGACTAATAGGAAGTTGAAATTCCATGAGGCGACCCTTTCCATTTCCAGGAACTATGATGTACTGGGAAGGTCGAAGATGCCGCAAAATCTCAGATGGAGATAGCTTTTTGATCTTCAAAGGCCTCCACAGTCAAAGAAACCAAAAGGAATGGCAAATGGAAAAAGGGAACTATCTTAGCAAAGCCAGATGAATGTCAAAGGAAGCAGAAGCAATGGTAGGTTTTCCAAAATTCGGGGACGAAACAAGTAAGCCTCGGTGTTTTCTTTTTTCCCATTTATATCAGAATGCCACGGCCAAATTGGATGCCGCTGCTTGATAAGCGGCACGTGTCAGAATATGATGTGACGAAAGTTTCGAATATTAAGATAAGGCGAGTATCAAAACAAAAAATTAAGGGTTTTGGTGGCAAAAACCAAACATGCCCGCTTCCACGTTCGTGCCCATTTAATATGTGATTACATCATACAGTCTTAATCAATGCCTCTCTTGAGCATGAATGATGGGGCCATTGTTGATGCACGAGAACGGCCCATGAAGCGGGAAGATAAATATAAGGCCCATTAAAGTGGCCACGGCCCAATAACCCAAGAGCCCGCTAGCGGATATGAGCTGTTACTCAATCAAAGAGACAGATCATCTGCATGTTAGAGTCCCGCTGATTATGTGGGATTGGATAATTAGATCAAGTAAATGGCAACCATTGACAGCAATCTCGGAGAATATCTCGCCACAATAACTGAGGAGCCGTTATCCGTTAACAAAGAAGATTGGCAATTATAAACAGGTAAAAGAATAACAGAAGAAAGGTTCAGATTTCAAAAATACCAAGCCCTAGGTACTCTGACAAACTTATCTCTCTTCCACTTACATAATTCTTCCTCCAAACGCTTGAAGTGACTGCCTCGAGACTCATCCCCTTGGATCAATATCGACAGCCCCAAGCATTCTTCTTAAGTCCATTCTAACTTAAGCATTGGAGGGGATTTGGGTCGGAACCCAAATCCGACCCCCCCTGGCGTTCGTTTGTGGTGCAGGGAGATCGAGGCTCGACATAGCGAATCGCTCGAACGATCGTTCCAATCGATCGTTGTTCGAGGCTCGACCAAAGGAAAGGGTCAAACGGTCATCATAGTCAACTCTGATATCGATCGAGCTTCCTCCCGCACTCTCAGCCCAGCATTCATCGACCCCGGTTCTTCCAACCGATGGTCCCACTTGAACAGCTGAAGATGCTCCAGACCGACAAGGGGAGTCCATGTCAGCCCAAATCATTGTTGATCTAGATTTGGATTTAACACATGGGATTAGGCTTCGTGGTCTACAATTTCTCAAGCTTCCCACTTTTATTAGGATATGTTTCAGAGTGTTTTCTCACTACAGTATCGTTGACCGTGGACTTCCCGGTCAACGTGGTCAAGGGGCCGATTAGGGTCCCTTGGGTGCGTCGAACGCGTGTAGACGTGACGCGAATCGGAGATGTAGTCGACGCAGAGCACGTCAGCTGGGCCGGGTCTGGATCCTCGGCCTCTGGGGGGCTGAGGGGAAGCCTCGGCCCGGTGTGAGGTGCTCGGCCTCGGACGTTCGGGCGACGAGGGGAAGCCTCGGCACCTTGGCTTGATGCGCGACCGACGCGGAGCTGAGGGGAAGCCTCGGCTCAGATGGGTGCACTCGGCCTCGGTCGGTCGAACAACGAGGGGTAGCCTCGGTCGTCTCGCTTGATGCGCGGCCGGCGTGGAGCTGAGGGGAAGCCTCGGCTCGGATGGATGCGCTCGGCCTCGGTCTCTCCTGGCGTCGAGGGGTGGCCTCGATTTCTTGGCTGATGCTTGATGGCGTTCCCCTGGTGTCGAAGGGAAGCTATGGCACTTGGATCTAACGTCTTCCTGAACAGACGAGAACACTCGTCAGGGAGGCCGGACCTTGGTTCCGGCCAAATCCTCTCCGATGCCTAAGTCAGATGACAGTCTGAAAGAGGAGGCTCGGCGGGGACGGTTCGACTTGAGAGGAGATCAGAACGACGTCCTCCGGCGCAAGCGGGGGGAAGGAGATGAAGTGGGGGAACTAGGTCGTTGATGGAGTACCTTAGGTTTTGTTACCTGAGATGTCGTCCCCTGTTCAGTCGTCCTCCTAGTCCTTTTATAGGCCTCTCGTCGCGACCACCCATGACTCACGTCCTTCGTCCGCCCCCAATCGTGCCCCCTCAATCCGCCTCCCCATCGCCGCTCCCCGCGCCATGCCAGCACCTCCCCATAACGGCCATTAAGTGGCAGCGGGCCCGGGGGAACGGTTATCGCTGGAGTGGGCGAGTGACTCGTGTGTTTCCGGGGTCGGGTCGGATCGATGTTTGGGGTCCTCTCATGGGCTTCGTTGGGTGGGCTTGGACCCCCCACGATTTCGCGTTGTAGGCTGCGCCTTTGGGCCCATGCTGTTGGGCCTCCGCAAAATAGACGTATCAATTGCCCCCATCGGTTGGGCCGATCGGCCTTGAACGGTTCGGTTCGACCGATGTGACTCCTGGGGTTCCGATTGGCGCGTCAGTCGAGGTGTGGTCATAAATGAAGGTCATGATGAGGCGGATCGATAGGACTTCCCTTGGCACCGATTTCGAAACGCCGCCGGCTCTTTTGAGGCTTGCGACGCGTTCCTGTCAGGCGTTTTGAATTCGCCCCTGGGTCTTGTATATAAGTGCACCGGCTGCTTTGATCCCAACTTCTTCCTCGCTCTTCTCTCTGTTCCGGGCTTTCCACAGACTCTCTCTTGCCTTCTCCAAATAAACAAGAAGGTAACTCCTTTCCCATCCTCATATTATGGCTGCTCTTAGGATAGGTGGCTCTGGCCAAGGGGCGAGGGATCCTCCTGAGTCCAGGCATGGCGGGCCCGATCTGTGGGATCCGGTTCCTCCCCGGGGAGCCGTTCCCTCCGAGACAAAGGGAAGGGGAAGCTCTTCCCAGACTATGCTGGCGATGATGTGGCGTCGGTTGCCGCGCGGCTTAATGTACCTCCGATTATCCTCAGAACGCCGTCGAGGACTCCTTTTCTGGCGGCTGCAGAGATTCGGGGAAGGTACCTCTGTCACCCATATGATGTTCGAGTCCCTTTCATCGACAAGCGGATCTGTCTTCCGAGGAACAACGAAGTCGGCATTTACGTCGAGATGTTCCGTCTGGGTCTTCGTTTCCCGCTCAACCCCTTCTTTATCCAAGTCATGGAGTACCTCATGGTGTCCCTTTGCCAGTTTACCCCCTGTTCGGTTGCGGTTCTGACATGCTTTGTGATGCTCTGCTGCACTCGCGGTCTGGAGCCATCTCTCCCCCTCCTCTTCTATTTTTATCAGATCCAGACGGTCGGTCTAGGGTCATGGCTGCACCTCCGAGCCCGTACGGGGAGGGAATGCCAGATCGGGCTACCCCACTGGGCGGGGGATTGGAGCTCGGGTTATGTCTTCGTAGTCTTCCTTGAGGATGCTCAGATTTTGACAGGTTGGGGTGGGTCAGGTTGGCCTCACCGAACGCTAACACTCTCCGAGGCTGATCAGGCGACCGTTGCGCTGCTGTCGGCCCTCCCCTTGGAGGCGAAGTCTATCTGGCCTTTGCTGGACGACCTACTCCTGAAGGCCGTCTTGTGGTCTCCGGGTAGGTCGCTTTTTTAGTCCTGGATTGCCCCGTGGCTTACCCTGATTTCGGTTTCGCTTGCAGGAATGGCTGGTCGCGAGTTCACCCGCAACGTCGATGAGCTGATTCGGCGTGGAGCCTCTCGGAGCCGAGGCAGCACCTCGGGAAGGGCGCCTCGGCAGACCGTCGAGGAGGAGGTGCGCCGATCCGAGCCCACCATGGGCAAGGTGGCGTCCGCGCCTCCCGCCTCTACTTCTGGTAGTCCCTTCCCCGGGGAGGTCGTAAGAGTCGGATCCGTCCCACCGGCCCAAGTGGTGGGGGTGATGATGGGTCCGATGCAGCTCCTCTTGCGCCTGGCGCGCCCCCTCTTGTCTCCGAGGGTGGAGGTGGCACGAGGCGGAAGCGCTCCCCTTCGGCGCCTGCCGATCCTCGCGGAGGGAAGAGGAGGAAGGAAGGCACGGATCCCCCCAGTCCGGTGCGCTCCGTGCCCCCAGTGGTGGCCGCCGAGGATCTTCCAGTGACCCTGACGACCACCCCCGTCACAGTGGCCCTGCCTCCATTATCGGGAATCGGTGCCCTGTTGGCGAGCTGCTCGGCCTCCCTCGAGGTCACCCCCGGGGACTCGGTGTTTGTCGATCGAGCCTTGGCTCAGCAGTTGGCCGAGGGCTCTGTCCTCCCCTGGGACCGTGGTCTCTTCGAGAGGGCCCCCGCCGACAAGGTGTCGGACATCTTGGTCTGGATCCTTCAGCAGGTCTGGCTATCCCGCTGTCCCTTTCATTCCTTCGCTTTCTTCTTGGCTCATGTCTTGTCGTTTAGGGTTCAACACTCGCTGTCGAGTCGCAGCGTCGAGATGTCCGTTTGAGGGAGCTGGAGGAGTCCTCTGCAAAGGACCACGAGCGGGCTGGGGCGGCGGAGGTAGCTGCGATGGCGGCCCAGATGGAGTCTCGGTAACTCAAGCTCCGGGTGGCCGAGCTAGAGGGACGAGTGGCCGATCTCCAGGGGGAGTTGGAGGACGCTCGGCAGTCGGCCGAGGAAGCGGCGGAGTCGTTCCGCCTGGAGAGGGAGGAGTTCCAGAGGGAACTATCGGATCGGCGTCAGGTGGCGCGGTTCACGGATGAGGTGCAGAGGGGCGTCGTCGGGACTCTGGGGGAGAGGATCTTCGAGGTCCTCAGGGAGGCCTTCGGTAAGTATGAAGACCTTATCGGCCCCCGGATCGTCGAAGTCGTCCAGTCCTCCTTCCGGGATTGTGCGGAGCGCGTCCTGCAAGCCCTTCCGCCTGCCGATCCCCCTCGCTCCGAGCAGGGCGAGGCGCCCGAGGATGGGTCCTCCCGAGCCCGGGTCCCCTAGGTCGTCCTTCCCAGCCTGTCATCCTTGTTTTTATCCTCAAATTTCTCAGCATCCGCTTCGCTTTGGCCCAGCCTACTTGAAATGGATCCTTGACCTCGCAATCTCCATTGGCATCTTTACCGGCTCTCTGCTTCAGGGCAAACAATTGCTGATTGCAAGGATGTTCATTTAAGCCAGCAATTTTGTGTTCTTGGTCGACAAGTTTTGCTCTGCCGGCGTCACCCCAGTTTTCGTGGGTGACGAATTTTGTTGTTCGCCGAGAGTGAATTATTTGTAAGGAGGTTCCTCCACTTCGATTTCCTGTAAAAAGACACACTTTTGTACCTCGGTTAACTGTTGGAAATGAAATTGACCTACTTGAATTTTCCGCGCATTTTGCTTTGTTGCTGCGACTTCGGCTCCTCTGCTGATGGTGGTCGCTCGCCTCCTTCCTCCGGGAGGTCGCCCCTAGTCCCTCGAGTGGACAAGTCGGTTGATGTCCTTATTGGCTAGGGGGGTTGCCCACAGTCCTATAAACAATGGAGTCGGTCTAACCGTCTTCGCTGGCTGCGGGGGTCGCTCTCAGTCTTATGAGCAATGGAGTAGGTCAGCGAGGGAGAAGTCCCTCAGCTTAGGACCAGTTGGCGTCTGCGCTGGCTGGGGGAATTGCCCCCAGACTTACGAGCGATGGTGTCGGTCAGCGAGGGTGAAGCTCCTCGGCTTAGGACCGGTCGACGTCGGCACTGGCTGGGGGAATTTCCCCCAGACTTACGAGCGATGGAGTCGGTCGACGAGGGTGAAGCTCCTCGGCTTAGGACCGGTCAGCGTCTGTACTGGCTGGGGGAATTGCCCCCAGACTTACGAGCGATGGAGTCGGTCAGCGAGGGTGAAGCTCCTCGGCTTAGGACCGGTCGGCGTCTGCGCTGGCTGGGGGAATTGCCCCCAGACTTACGAGCGATGGAGTCGGTCAGCGAGGGTGAAGCTCCTCGGCTTAGGACCGGTCGGCGTCTACACTGGCTGGGGGAATTGCCCCCGGACTTACGAGCGTCGGAGTCGGTCAACGAGGGTGAAGCTCCTCGGCTTAGGACCGGTCGGCGTCTGCGCTGGCTGGGGGAATTGCCCCCAGACTTACGAGCGTCGGAGTCGGTCAACGAGGGTGAAGCTCCTCGGCTTAGGACCAGTTTTGATTGACCCCCCCCCCCCCCCCCCGTCCGGTGAGGTGGCGGTCTTCCCTCTTATGCAGCCTTAGCAAAATGTTGACTCCGCCGGAGATGAAGAAAAGGAAAAAGGAGTGCATTTGTACTCTTAAAGGTCCTATTGGACTAGTACATTTGGAGGAAAAAAAGAAATAAAGCAAGACGGGGGGATGTGAACCTAGATAATCTCCTCCCGACTGGGCGGTGACTGGGGGGGCCTCGCCTGCTCACTCTATGATGCGGAGGGGTCCTTGACGGTGTTGACCTTCTTTCCTTTGTCCGGCTGCTTGGATGTTCCTTCTCCATGGGCCGGGTCATCGGTAAAGTTCCTTGCGTGCCCTCGGCTCATCAACTTCTCGATGTCCTTCTTTAGGTGCCAGCAGTCTTCAGTGTCGTGGCCGTTGTCTTTGTGGTACTGGCAATACTTCTCCCCATTTTCCCCCCTCTTTTTGTCTTCGGCAGGGGGCGATCAGCGCGCTCTTCCTTCTGTACTTGAGTGAGGACGACGTCCGGGGTGGCGTCCCTCGTATCCTCCCTCCGCTGCTTGTTTCTCACCCTCTTCTCTGTCCAGTACCCTTCGGGGCTGCGGCGCTCGCTATCGCCGCCTTTGGTCCCTCGTCTAGCCTTTCCTGCCTCGATGGCCAAGGTCTCCTCAGTCAACATGAAGCGCTCGGCCCTCGCCATGATCCCAGCGAGATCTTTCGGGGGATCATTGTGCAGATATTTCTTCAAGCCTTTATGACGCAGCCCTTTCTTTAGGGCCGTTTGGACAATGAGGTCGGGAGGGCTGTTTACGTTCAGCCACTCAGCGTTGAAGCGGCGCATAAATTGTCGGAGCGGCTCGGTCGGGCCCTGCACTATGTTAGACAAATGTTCAGCATCAGGCATTACCTGTCGCCCTGCCATGAACTGTTTGCAGAACAGCTGAGTGAGTTCCTCGAAGCTGTCAATGGAGCGGCTGGGTAGGCTGCGGTACCAAGTTCTCGCTGTCCCCCTGAGGGTCGAATAAAAGCCCATGCAGAGCAGGGTATCATCGGCTCCCTGGAAGGACATGTCCCCCTCGTAGTCCATCACATGGTTCCCTGGATCTCCTATCCCGTCGTATTTCCCCAGCGTCGGGATCTTGAATCGAGAGGGGACCCGCGCGTCAGTTATTCTCCGCGACAGGGGGCACCGGTCTCCGTGGATGCCTCCAGGGGTCCGACACCCACCTACCTCAGGCTCGTTCGGTTGTGGAGGTGGCACAGGCGCTGGCTGGGCTGGCTCAACGGCCTTCGCCACACTGGGGGTGGGACTTCCCGGCTCCTCCGACGGGAGCTTCCGCTTAGCCGTGATCAGTCCCTCGAGTGGTGCCGATCACTTCTTCTGCGGTGGGGTGATCGTGGCCGACGAGACGACGCAGTCACCGATTCGTCCCCCGTGTATTTGGTACCCCTCCTGCTCCTTTCGCGATAAGAGGAGGAGGCGCGCGATCTCGCCTGGTAGAAGCCGGGTAGTGTGAACCGACGCTCCGTGTTCGGTCTTTGGTTTCTGTGATCAGCGACCACAGCGGACCGCAGGAGCGGGGGGCCCCCCTCCCAACGATGGCCGTCGCCCAACACGTCTCTGTTGGCTGGCGCGGCGCTGATGAGCTGCTGTATCGTCGCGACCAGTGTCTGAATGTTCGCGTTGGTCTCTTGGGCCAGGGCACAGAGCTACTCCTGCGTGTCCAGCTCGGACTCGCCAGTCTCTTCGGCTGAGGGGGCGTGGTGATTGCCGTTGGGTGCGCCCTCAAGGTTGCTGTTGGGTGCGCCATTTCCCTCCTCCGGGATGGGGGGCATGCGTCTCTTCCCGTTGCAGGCGCGTGCCATTGCAAGTGTGGTTTGTTTTTTCATGGGATAGTTCGTTCCCACAGACGGCGCCAGATGTTTCAGAGTGTTTTCTCACTACAGTATCGTTGACCGTGGACTGCCCGGTCAACGTGGTCTAGGGGCCGATTAGGGTCTCTTGGGTGCGTCGAGCGCGTGTTGACGCGACGCGAATCGGAGATGTAGTCGACGCAGAGCACGTCAGCTGGGCCGGGTCTGGATCCTCGGTCTCTGGGGGGGGCTGAGGGGAAGCCTCGGCCCGGTGTGAGGTGCTCGGCCTCGGACGGTCGGGCGACGAGGGGAAGCCTCGGCACCTTGGCTTGACGCGCGACCGACGCGGAGCTGAGGGGAAGCCTCGGCTCGGATGGGTGCACTCGGTCTCGGTCGGTCGGACGACGAGGGGTAGCCTCGGTCGTCTCGCTTGATGCGTGACCGGCGTGGAGCTGAGGGGAAGCCTCAGCTCGGATGGATGCGCTCGGCCTCGGTCTCTCCTGGCGTCGAGGGGTGGCCTCGATGTCTTGGCTGATGCTTGATGGCGTTCGCCTGGTGTCGAAGGGAAGCTTCGGCACTTGGATCTAACGTCTTCTTGAACAGACGAGAACACTCGTCAGGGAGGCCGGACCTTGGTTCCGGCCAAATCCCCTCCGATGCCTAAGTCAGATGACAGTCTGAAAGAGGAGGCTCGGCGAGGACGGTTCGACTCGAGAGGAGATCGGAACGACGTCCTCCGGCACGAGCGGGTGGAAGGAGATGAAGTGGGGGAACTATGTCGTTGATGGAGTACCTTAGGTTTTGTTACCTGAGATGCCGTCCCCTGTTCAGTCGTCCTCCTAGTCCTTTTATAGGCCTCTCGTCGCGACCACCCATGACTCACGTCCTTCGTCTGCCCCCAATCGTGCCCCCTCAATCCGCCTCCCCATCGCCGCTCCCCGCGTCATGCCAGCACCTCCCCATAACGGCCATTAAGTAGCAGCGGGCCCGGGGGAACGGTTATCGCTGGAGTGGGCGAGTGACTCGCGCGTTTCCGGGGTCGGGTCGGATCGATGTTCGGGGTCCTCTCATGGGCTTCGTTGGGTGGGCTTGGACCCCCCACGATTTCGCATTGTAGGCTGTGCCTTTGGGCCCATGCTATTGGGCCTCCGCAAAAAAGACGTATCAGGATATAAACGGCTTTGTTATGATACAATTAATCAGATGACTCGATAAACATCATCTCTATACTTCACCTCACCCTTAGCCCCCGGAAAAAAAAACAAAACAAAACCATTTGCTACTAAAAACCCTACTTTCTACTGTTGGTATATTACATGTGCATTACTTTACGTAGTGGACCATTTGGCCATAATTCAGAGCAAGTCCAAACTAATTTAGAAGGAAATGCTGCCACTTTTATAGTCATTAGATTTTATGGCATGTAGCCCGTCTTATTTGGAAGTGGAAACCGACTCGGACCACGTCATGGAGATGGACGGAAAGTGACGATTAAAAAAAGCTATCCGCACGCAAATACTGAATAAATAAACAAGCGATAATAAATAGCCATTAGTCATTACAAATGTTCGTGTACATGCTTGCTAATAAGAATATGTATCTTTTTCAGGAAACATGCTAGGCCAATGAGATTCCACCATACTTATTTAATTAACCTCAAAGACTAATGCACAGCCTTCTGTCTATATTTTATAGTGATTAAGCAAAGCTGGGAATGGAATCAACAACGTCATCAAGAAGCTCGAAGCGTATCTGTGTGCTAATTGCAACTCACGAACTCCACGTAGGAATGATGAGAAATAGCAATGGACACATAAAGGGGAACCTTCTAACCATCACTCTTCCTTAGAAACTCTTCATCTATCAACACGTTATCAGCACGAATTATGCTCGTAGAGAAGGAAATAATGCGACAAAGCTCTGACAAACGTTTTCGCGGCGGCTTGAGAGAGGAGCCGATGTGCGGATCGTGACGAAAAGCTTCGTAGGACGACAGATCTAGCGGTATTTCTAGATTTGTACAAAAATTCCAAATTTTTTCATGATCATGATTCTCTAGATCTAATTTTGTATTTAGATTAAAAACGCATTTTTATATGCCTATATTTCCATTCACCGGCGATGGAGCACCGCCTCCGTCGATCGGCCATCGGAAAAACCACTGCCATTGATTGGGGATGGAAGTGCATCCGTCGATCGGCCATCGGAAAACCCACTGCCATTGATTAAGAATGAAAGCGCCTCCCTCGATCGGCCATGGGGAAAACCCCCTGCCATTGATTGGGGATGGAAGCCGCTATGTTATGTGGTGAACCGTTTAAGGTAAAATAAAAAAATAAAATAAAACGATACAATTAAGTAATATGTTTGCTTACAACACTTTTTGGGCATGTTGATATTGGACATGTCATTTTTTGGCATGCTGATTCAAATACAGCTGCTACGTTTTGTAGTGAACGGTGTGATTCGAAAAAAAATTTCATCATGCGGATTGATTAGAAATTTTTTTTGGTCATGCTGATTTTTTTTGTTGTGCTTGTTAATTTAGATTGGGCATGTAACATAATATCAATTATATTTATACTCCTGAATTTTTTTAGGCTTGGGCCTGCTAATGGCTTTGTGTCTAAATGGCTATTTTAGGCCTAATAGGCCTACAAACGGATTATTGAAAATTAGTTTTTGGGCCTGCAATTTAATTCTCACGGCCTGCGGTTTTTTTTTTGAACATAGTTATTGCCTACAACTATTTGGGCTTGCACTACTATCAATGTTCATTTTCTACATCAATCACTCGTTCACTGACAATGTAGTTGATGCCTTATTTCAAAGATTATTGGGCCAAGGTTTTTGTTGGCATGTTAATGTTTTTTTGGAGAGTAAAATAGTATCTATATTGAATCAGTATATTGTACAAAGACCTAGGTGGGCAAAGCAGAAATGGTAAAGAGGTGATATGGCACAAGCGCCGTCACCCTCTATTACCATCTTCCTATCCCAAGTAGTATCCAATTATATACAGCACTCTCAATTGGCTCAGGATGAGTACGAAAATTACCCGTCCTCATATCCCGCTAGACCCCAGTTAACAAAGGGACCTGTATAAGAAGCTCGCTCACTATCAATAGATCGGAGTGCCATCCTGACATCAGCTGCAATATCATCAAAGAGGCGGACACTAGTGGAAGAAGTTCCTTCAAAAATCCTTCTGTTACGTTCCCTCCATATATGCCAAACCATAGCCACTAAAACTGTCTTAGCCAGAGTTCTCAAGCTATCAGAGTTTCTATATTTGGATATAAATATATCACATACCTCAGATAGAGTGAAGGGGGCCGCGTCCATAATACCCAACTTCAGAAAACTCCTGCAGAGAATATACCTCGAGTAGTTGCACTCAAAGAAAATATGCCCAAAACTCTCATCCAAGTCATCATGACAAAGCTCACAAATAGTAGGAGTCTCAACCCCCCAATGAGAGAGAATATCTCTCGTAAGAAGCTTGCTATGAAGCTCGCGAAGCAAGGTAACGGCCATCTTAGGGATGTGACCCAGGAACCAAACAACATTGTAATAGGGGAACCTGGTATGTCTAGAGCGCACCCCTTCCCATGCACTGTGAAGGGAGCATGAGTGACCCGGTTTCCAAACCCAAAAATCATCACCTGTAGTGAGTGTAACCTGAGCTAGCTTAAGTCTGATAGGGCGGATCCTCATATCGGAACAGTGGCATCAAAAACTTGGTCATGTTAACTACAAAACCCTGATTGAAATCACCAGGGTCGGAGCTGTTCGTGGGATGCCTGTTTTGTCCAAGAATAAGGAAGGAGTGTGCGGACCTTGCCAGCTGGGAAAACAGAAGAGAACTAGTCATAAACAACTTCAGATCATCACCACATCTAAGAATATGGAGCTTCTGCATATGGATCTGATAGGACCCACGACTGAGGTCAGCATGGGGGGTAAGAAGTACATATTTGTTTGTGTTGATGACTTCTCTCGGTTCACTTGGGTAGACTTTCTCAAAGAAAAGTCTGATGCTTTCAATGCCTTCAAGAAACTCTGCACCCGTCTTCAGACAGAGAAAGGAGTTACTATTGGAAAAATTATGCGAATTCGCAGCGATCATAGTAAGGAATTTGAAAATCACCTGTTTGCTGATTTCTGTGAGGCAGAGGGAATACGACATGAGTTCTCTGTGCCTAAGACTCCACAACAAAATGGAATCATTGAAAGAAAGAATCGTACTCTACAGGAGATGGCTCGCGTGATGTTGAACGCCAGGAAAGTCAGTACTAAATGGTGGGCCGAAGCAATTAATACTGCTTGCTACATTATAAATAGAGTGTATCTGAGACCCAGAACGGAGAAAACTCCCTATGAAATATGGAAAGGTAAAAAACCTAATGTCTCTTACTTTCATGTTTTCGGTAGCAAATGTTACATTTTGCAGGATCGAACCTCTAAGGGAAAGTTCGATGCAAAGAGTGATAAAGGAACATTCCTCGGATATTCTACTACGAGTCATGCTTTCAGGGTTCTGAATCATCGCACTGATGTTTGGATGGAGTCCATCAATGTTTTCGTTGATGATTTCGAGCAGGGAGAGGTTACTATTCATGAGGGGGCAGGAACTCAAGAAGAGGTTAATGAAGAAGATGAAAATGTTGAACAAAATGTTATAACATTTGATTCAACATCTAAGAGTACATGTCAGAATGGTAATTCTCAGGTAACTGGATCTGCTGAAGATTCTCAATTAGATGAAAATGAAGTTCGCTCCTCGCATGGGATTACAAAAGTTATTCGAAATCATCCCCCTGAACTTGTCATTGGGAATGTTGAAGATGGACTTCGCACCAGAGGCACTAGTCAGGTAAATTATCGTGATCTTGCTGGTTATACGTGTTTTTTATCCAATGTTGAACCCAAGAATGTCAAAGAAGCATTACTTGATGACTTCTGGGTGATGGCGATGCAAGAGGAGCTGAATCAATTTCAGCGCAACGATGTCTGGAGTCTTGTTGAGAGACCAAAAGGGATTAATGTCATTGGAACTAAATGGATTTTCAAAAACAAAACGGATGAAAAAGGAAACGTCACACGTAACAAAGCTCGATTGGTAGCTCAGGGATATACTCAGATCGAGTGAATTGATTTCGACGAGACTTTTGCTCCGGTGGCCCGCTTGGAATCTATTATGTTACTTCTCGCCATGGCATGTAGTTTCAATTTCAAGCTTCATCAGATGGACGTGAAAAGTGCCTTTTTAAATGGGACCTTGAATGAGGAGGTATATGTTAAACAGCCGAAGGGGTTTGAAGATCCTTTCTTGCCTGGCCATGTTTATCATTTGAAGAAAGCTCTTTATGGTCTCAAGCAAGCCCCTAGAGCTTGGTATGAGAGACTGACTAGATATCTCCTTAAAAGGGGTTATGAGCGAGGGGGAGCTGACAAGACGCTGTTTGTCCAGAGAACCAGGTCTGCTATCATAGTTGCTCAGATTTATGTTGATGACATAGTTTTTGGGTCTACTTCATCTCAACTGGTTCGTGAATTTATTGATCTCATGCAAAGGGAGTTCGAAATGAGTATGGTCGGTGAGTTACATATGTTTCTTGGTCTTCAGGTTAAACAAACTAGCGATGGCTTGTTTATATCTCAGAATAAGTATGCTAAGAACCTTGTTAAAAGGTTCAGTCTTGAGAAGGCCCGTCAAGCTCGCACTCATATGGGTACTACTGAAAAACTCACGAAGGATGATGGTGGAAAGCAAGTGGAGGTTACCCTGTACAGGAGCATGATAGGAAGCTTATTGTATCTGACAGCAAGTAGACCTGACATCAGCTTTAGTGTTGGGGTGTGTGCACGTTATCAAGCCTGTCCTAAGGAATCTCATATCATGGCTGTTAAACGTATAATCAGGTATATAAGTGGGACAGTTGATTATGGCATTTGGTACTCCAAAGATACCAACACTCTTTTATCAGGGTATAGTGATGCTGATTGGGCTGGTAATGCTGATGATAGGAAGAGTACAACAGGAGGGTGTTTTTACGTCGGAAACAACTTGGTATCCTGGTATAGTAAAAAGCAGAATTATATCTCATTATCAACAGCTGAGGCAGAATACATCGCAGCAGGGAGCTGTTGTACTCAACTCTTGTGGATGAAACAGATGCTGACTGATTATGGCACTGATCAGGATGTCTTGACCATTCTGTGTGACAACCAGAGTGCTATAAACATTTCCAAGAATCCTGTTCAACATTCAAGGACCAAACATATTGACATTCGACATCACTTCATAAGAGAGCTGGTTGAAAAGAAGATTCTTGTCATGGAATATATAGATACTACCAGTCAGTTGGCAGACATTTTTACAAAACCCTTGGATTCATGCAGGTTTGAAGAGATACGACAAGCTCTTGGGATGTGTCGTATCTAATGTTGGACTTATTGTTGCACATAATGTTGGACACAATGTTGTACATTATGTTGCAATTTTAAACGGGATTTTTGTACGTTTAGTAATTTTTGTCTGGTGGTTCTTTCTCTTTCTGTTCCCTCGGCATTTATTTCTCTATTTTGGTTTTTCTTGAGATCATCATTTCTTTTGTTCATTTCAAGATTCAAGGGAGAAGCGGTTCTGAGGAACTAGGGTTCTTGGTTCTTGATTTTTCATTGAAAGATTTCTTGTATCTACTGCAAATGGGTCGTGCTCGAAATGAGAAACCCTCCTCAAACCCTCGTCGTTCAGCCCGACATGCTGCTTCGTCCCAGTAAGTTCCCAGCTCGTCTTCATCCCTTCATTACAGACGGAAAGGAGTTATTCCGCGCGCCACTAGATCATCTCCCGCTGGTATTTCACCTATTTCCTCATCTTATTTGTCGTCCGACTACATGCACTCTGGTTCTCGTTCGAATTTGGATGTGATGCCTTTTTCCCCAATTGTTCTTGGTTCTTGCTCTCGGATTAAGTCTCATATGTCCCCCGCTGAAGAAGACGAATCTTTTCCTCACCCGGTCACTGTTGAGGATTGGTTTTGGTACCTTCGTCGAACGGATCGCAAATTGAATATTTCCTGGTTGGATTTATCAAAAACGCGCTTTGGTTCTGTCTCCCTTAAAGATGTGGATGGAAAGCTTATTAGTGTACGTGTTCCTTATGATGATTTGGTTGTGATCAAGACTTGGAACCCACCTGTGTCCTCAGTAAAAATCTCAGATATCATTGTATTGGACGATTCTGACTTTGAGCTTCTCTTGAATGATGATGAGGGACCGGATGTTGATAGAAGTGAAGATGGTGCTTATGGGGACATCATTAATGATGGTACTGTTGGTCTGGATCCTGGTGAAGGATCATCTTGTCGTGATGCTCCTAAGTCTGATCAAAATGCTGATTGTCGCAGTAACTCGGCGGGTGATGGGGTATTGGATCCTCATGATGCATCTCTTAATATTTCTCATTGTATGGATGAGACTGGTGGTTCTTTGTGTCCTGAGAGCAAGAAGGATGGTGTTGTTCCAGGTTCAGAGACAAATGCATCTATTGAGGGGAGTGTTCCTGAAATGATCTCTTCTGATCAGGTTGAGGAGAGTGTTCCTCTTGCTGAGGAAACCTCAACTCTGGGAAAAAATGTTGGACGTTCTTTGGATGTTGAAACAGATGTTGGAACAAATGTTGGAACATCTGCTTGCAATCAAGATGTTGATCCTATCTTGAATGATGATCCCAGTGTGGACCCCCTTGTTTTCCATCCTCGCAGATCTAGATCTGGGTCCCTTAAGCACAAGGCTTCTTCCAGATCGTGCAGAATTTCCCCTTCCAAGATTCCCAAGAAATCTGGTGGTCCTAGCTCCTCGTCTCCTTCTACTTTATCTGCTACTAAGGCCTTATCCTTTCAATTCTTAGACAAGTCATGCCTGACTCGATGGGATGGATATTCTAAACGGTCCATTTTTGGTGAAAAGTCTGTAGCAGTCTCCTATTTTAAACAGAACCTCTTTGTTGCTTTTCTCAAGGACATTGATCTCCTCCAGGCAGCAAGTTGCTTTAAGACATTTTATCCTGTTCTAGTCAGAAAATTCTACTGTAATCTCTTCAAATCCTCTGCAGATTCTGCTTTCGAATGGGGTTTCAGGGCATTTATCCGGGGAAAGATTGTTCCGTTCTCTCCTGCTATCATAAACAAGCTACTCAAGTGGCCGTGCAATCAAAACCTCCCTCTGTATGGAGCTTCTGTTGTTGAAGATCATGATATTTTCATCCAGACGGTCACAGGAGGACAATATACATGTTGGCCGAAGTCATTTTCATTCCCTTCATCTGCACTGACTGCTAAGTACTTCTTGCTGTATCGCATTGCCACTCGGAATTGGTTGCCGGCTTCCAACATGTCAATCGTCACCAAGGCTATGTGCAAACTACGGTTTGCTGCCGGGACTAAGCAATCTTTCAATCTAGGCAGACTTATTTTTGATTCCATCCTCTCTCTATCCGAGTCATCCGCACCCAATACTGCTCTGCCTCATGCTTCTCTCATTTCCATGATATTGTTTTCGCAAGGAGTTGTTCCTGAGTCTTCGGAGATTCCAGTATCTTGTGACTTAATCAGTTTCACGACTAAGTCCGTTGCTGGCAAAATAGACGATTTATCTGTTCTCTCTCCTGTGTCCTCCATGCCGTCCTCATCTACCTCTCCACGCTCTGCTTCTAAATCTGCCTGCAAAAAGTCTTCTTCCCAAAAAAGCTTCTGTTCAAGATCTACTGGATGATTTGTTAGTGTTTCAGAGGGATGTCAGATCAGTCGAGGATCAGCTTGATATACTAGAAGGTCAGCGGGTTCTTCTTCAAGCTCAGAAGGATTTTCTCCAGGAACGAATTGCTCAACTTCAAGCTAAGGTGTCTCCTGACAAGGTATGAATTTTGACTTTTGGTGTCACAAAGGGGGAGAATGGTGTGATGATGTGATGAGAATGGTGTTTTCTGTGGATCTGAAACTTCTGTGGAAGGAGCATTTTTGGTTGTGGGTAAATTTTGGATGTTGGATGTTGTTTGGTCTACCCAATGTACTGTGATCTCTGATGATCTTAATGTCTGGTACGTCTTCATTTCTCGTCCTTATTTCGTTTGCCGGTTTTTATGCTTATTGGTGCCATATATAGTGCTCTCAGATCCTAGTCTTTTTAATTGTGCCACTAAAAGCCAAAGGGGGAGATTGTTAAGACTATTATTTGTCTCTTGTGGCACAATTGATTCTCTTGGAGTGTTTGAACAGAATGTTACTTGAAATGTTGCACTTATTGTTCAACATTTGTAAACATATGACAAGTGTTCTTATGAAATGTTGAACATTATGTCATATGAAATGTTGAACGTGCCGTTCTATCGTCGGAGATCTGTTCCTGTGCTTTCTCTGTTGTCTCTTGTTTCTAACGGACTGATTAAGGATTAGGCTTGTTGGTTATTTAAAGATAGGAGCTATCATGTTAAATGATTTCGGATCTTCTCCTTCTGTTTGGATCGGGTGGTTCTCTCAGTTACTTTTGCTGAAGCGGCTTGAAGGTTGGTAAGAGATAGTGTTCGGGCTCGAATTAGTTTCGACGGTTGAAGATCCTTTCTTATCTGATCTATCTCGCCTTGCTGCTCTTGGGTTGTTCTGAAAATCCTTAGTGATTTGATCTGAAGAATGGTTGGCTAACCACTTAACAACTTTGTAGAGCGATGTTAAAGTTGTAAGTTGGTTTTGATATGGGATGACTTTTGCGGAGATCGACTTTTACGGAGATCGACTTTTGCGGAGATCGACTTTTGCAAAGGTGTTCTCCAAAGCTCCGGGAGGAGGCTGACGACTACTGAGGTAGGGGGTCAAGGGATTTGATCTGTGTCAGTATTGCAAGGGGATCTTGCACGCAATGGGAGCTTGCGCAAATTACTCCACGGGGTTGATTGAGGTCAACCCTTTGCGGTTTGTATTGAGGGTGAGTTTGTTTCATCTAGTATCAAATTGTATTGTAACTATCATTATTTCATTGGAGTAATTTGAATTTCTGGGCGAGGCCCCGCAGATGTAGGTGTGCGCACCGAACTGCGTTACCAATGACCATGTGTTATGATATGTTGCTCGTTATAATTCTCATGTCTTTACTATTTAGGTTGGCATACTAAACTTCATTTGGTATCAGAGCGGGTCATCCGCATTCTTTGTTTTGTCAAAGGGGGTGTGATTCTGCTGTTTGAGTACGTCAACCATGAACACGAAGGAGGGAGCTTCTGTGAACCGGCCGCCGTTGCTCACTGGAACTAATTATACGTATTGGAAATCTCAGATGCGCGCATTCATCAAATCGCTTGACGAGAAAGCCTGGGTGGCAACTGTCGAAGGCTGGACTCCTCCCACTGTTGATGACAAGAAAGGACATGAATCTCTCAAGCATGTCCAAGACTGGAGTCTCGAAGAAGAACGAGCTGCTCTGGGAAATTCTAAGGCTGTAAATGCTGTTTTTACTGCTGTTGATGAAGAACAGTTCAAGTTGATCTCCACTTGCGAAGTTGCGAAGGAAGCATGGGACATCCTTCAAAACATACATGAAGGGACTAGCACTGTAAGAGCATCTAAACTTCAAATCCTAGCTTCTCAGTTTGAAAATCTTAGAATGAATGATGATGAATCTGTGACTGAATTCAATGGAAGACTTCATGATATAGCTAATCAGGCTGTTCAATTGGGAAAGAAGTATTCTCAAAAGAAATTAGTGGAGAAAACTTTAAGATCGCTACCTGAAAAATTTTCTGCCAAATTGCTGCCATTGAAGAAGTTAGGAATACATCTGATATGAGACTGGATGAATTGATGGGGTCTCTTCAAACTTTTGAGATGAACTTGAAGCAAAATAAAAGGGAGAAAGGAGTGGCTCTAAAGGTGGAAACTACTGATGTTCCGCATGAAGGGAATGACACTGATCTTGAAGATGACATAGCATTGTTAACCAAAAACTTTAGCAAAATGATGAGGAAAATAGGAAGTAGAGGTCAGAACTTCAGAAATGCTAGCAAGGAAGTACGTCCAAACTTCTCCCCTGCAGGAAGAGGTAACAACCGTTCTATACCGAAGTATGAACCAAAGAATAGAGGCAATGGAATTCAGTGCAGAGAATGTGAAGGGTTTGGACATATACAAGCCGAATGTGCAAACACCATCAAGAAACAAAAAGGAAAATCTCTGGCAAGTTCCTGGAGTGATGAAGAGTCTGAAGGATGTACTGGAGAAGAAGATATTGTCAGCAATTATGTTGCTTTTATGGCCATTATGAATGATCAATGTACTGATGACATTACTAGAAATGTTGGACCTAGTGTGGTCAAAAGTCACACCATGTTGAAGGAAAAATGTAAGAATGTCAAGAAAAATGTTATAACATTCAGTACAACATCGGACAGTGAATCTACTTCTGATACGGGTGAGGATGAAGAAGTTGAGGAAGTTGATATTCGATCTGCATATCAAATCTTGTTTGTGAATTGGATGAAGATTTGTGAGATAAACAAGTCATTGAAGAAAGAAAACACTAGACTAAAAGGTGAAAGGGAAGAAGCTGTAACTCAACTTGGAGAGATCAAGGTTGATTTCAGAAATCTAGAGGGACAACTCAGGAGAACACTGCTGAGAGCCGAGAAGGCAGAGAGTGTTCTAAACAAATGGAACTCTGGTAAGACTAAGCTTGATGACATTCTAAGCATGGGAAAAATATCCGGAGATCATACTGGCGTAGGGTTCAATAGAGGAGGTTATCTTCAGTTCACCATGGAGGTTCATGGTCGAACTATCAAGAGTAAAAGCAACAACAGTTATTTCAAGCAAGGGAGTCAAAAGGATGGACACAAGAAGAGTTCTACTCACATGAAATTGGTCTGTAATTACTGTCGATGCAAAGGTCACACTGAGAACAGGTGCTTCAGACGTATGAGACATCAACATGAAGGAAGAAACACAGGACATCATGAGAAAAGGTTCGAAAAGAGATGGGTAAGGAAGTCAAGTGTTCACAGCCTAGTTGCCTACACTTCCATGGTCGCTTTCTCAGAAAACACGTGGTATTTTGACAGCGGATGTTCTCGTCATATGACAGGAAATCGAGGTCTTCTTTCAGAGTACACTACTGGCAACAAAGGACACGTTACCTTTGGTGATGGCCAGAGAAGCAAAGTCATTGGAAAGGGGGAGCTGAGGATGACTGAATCTATTACTCTGAAGGATGTCATGCATGTTCAAGACCTAAAGGCTAACCTGATTAGTATAAGTCAACTATGCGACCAAGGGTTATTTGTTTAGTTCACTAAGGATGAGTGTGTTGTACTGAATAAAGCTGGAGTGAACGTTTTTACTGGGAAGCGTTCGGCTGACAACTGCTATTTGCTTCAAGAAGCTAACAGCTGCCTCACCGCCAGTGTTGAAGCCTCGGAACAGTGGCATCAAAAACTTGGTCATGTTAACTACAAAACCCTGATTGAAATCACCAGGATCGGAGCTGTTCGTGGGATGCCTGTTTTGTCCAAGAAGAAGGAAGGAGTGTGCGGACCTTGCCAGCTGGGAAAACAGAAGAGAACTAGTCATAAACAACTTCAGATCATCACCACATCTAAGAATATGGAGCTTCTGCATATGGATCTGATAGGACCCACGACTGAGGTCAGCATGGGGGGTAAGAAGTACATATTTGTTTGTGTTGATGACTTCTCTCGGTTCACTTGGGTAGACTTTCTCAAAGAAAAGTCTGATGCTTTCAATGCCTTCAAGAAACTCTGCACCCGTCTTCAGACAGAGAAAGGAGTTACTATTGGAAAAATTATGCGAATTCGCAGCGATCATAGTAAGGAATTTGAAAATCACCTGTTTGCTGATTTCTGTGAGGCAGAGGGAATACGACATGAGTTCTCTGTGCCTAAGACTCCACAACAAAATGGAATCATTGAAAGAAAGAATCGTACTCTACAGGAGATGGCTCGCGTGATGTTGAACGCCAGGAAGGTCAGTACTAAATGGTGGGCCGAAGCAATTAATACTGCTTGCTACATTATAAATAGAGTGTATCTGAGACCCAGAACGGAGAAAACTCCCTATGAAATATGGAAAGGTAAAAACCCTAATGTCTCTTACTTTCATGTTTTCGGTAGCAAATGTTACATTTTGCAGGATCGAACCTCTAAGGGAAAGTTCGATGCAAAGAGTGATAAAGGAACATTCCTCGGATATTCTACTACGAGTCATGCTTTCAGGGTTCTGAATCATCGCACTGATGTTTGGATGGAGTCCATCAATGTTGTCGTTGATGATTTCGAGCAGGGAGAGGTTACTATTCATGAGGGGGCAGGAACTCAAGAAGAGGTTAATGAAGAAGATGAAAATGTTGAACAAAATGTTATAACATTTGATTCAACATCTAAGAGTACATGTCAGAATGGTAATTCTCAGGTAACTGGATCTGCTGAAGATTCTCAATTAGATGAAAATGAAGTTCGCTCCTCGCATGGGATTACAAAAGTTATTCGAAATCATCCCCCTGAACTTGTCATTGGGAATGTTGAAGATGGACTTCGCACCAGAGGCACTAGTCAGGTAAATTATCGTGATCTTGCTGGTTATACGTGTTTTTTATCCAATGTTGAACCCAAGAATGTCAAAGAAGCATTACTTGATGACTTCTGGGTGATGGCGATGCAAGAGGAGCTGAATCAATTTCAGCGCAACGACGTCTGGAGTCTTGTTGAGAGACCAAAAGGGATTAATGTCATTGGAACTAAATGGATTTTCAAAAACAAAACGGATGAAAAAGGAAACGTCACACGTAACAAAGCTCGATTGGTAGCTCAGGGATATACTCAGATCGAGTGAATTGATTTCGACGAGACTTTTGCTCTGGTGGCCCGCTTGGAATCTATTAGGTTACTTCTCGCCATGGCATGTAGTTTCAATTTCAAGCTTCATCAGATGGACGTGAAAAGTGCCTTTTTAAATGGGATCTTGAATGAGGAGGTATATGTTGAACAGCCGAAGGGGTTTGAAGATCCTTTCTTGCCTGGCCATGTTTATCATTTGAAGAAAGCTCTTTATGGTCTCAAGCAAGCCCCTAGAGCTTGGTATGAGAGACTGACTAGATATCTCCTTAAAAAGGGTTATGAGCGAGGGGGAGCTGACAAGACGCTGTTTGTCCAGAGAACCAGGTCTGCTATCATAGTTGCTCAGATTTATGTTGATGACATAGTTTTTGGGTCTACTTCATCTCAACTGGTTCGTGAAATTATTGATCTCATGCAAAGGGAGTTCGAAATGAGTATGGTCGGTGAGTTACATATGTTTCTTGGTCTTCAGGTTAAACAAACTAGCGATGGCTTGTTTATATCTCAGAATAAGTATGCTAAGAACCTTGTTAAAAGGTTCAGTCTTGAGAAGGCCCGTCAAGCTCGCACTCATATGGGTACTACTGAAAAACTCACGAAGGATGATGGTGGAAAGCAAGTGGAGGTTACCCTGTACGGGAGCATGATAGGAAGCTTATTGTATCTGACAGCAAGTAGACCTGACATCAGCTTTAGTGTTGGGGTGTGTGCACGTTATCAAGCCTGTCCTAAGGAATCTCATATCATGGCTGTTAAACGTATAATCAGGTATATAAGTGGGACAGTTGATTATGGCATTTGGTACTCCAAAGATACCAACACTCTTTTATCAGGGTATAGTGATGCTGATTGGGCTGGTAATGCTGATGATAGGAAGAGTACAACAGGAGGGTGTTTTTACGTCGGAAACAACTTGGTATCCTGGTATAGTAAAAAGCAGAATTATATCTCATTATCAACAGCTGAGGCAGAATACATCGCAGCAGGGAGCTGTTGTACTCAACTCTTGTGGATGAAACAGATGCTGACTGATTATGGCACTGATCAGGATGTCTTGACCATTCTGTGTGACAACCAGAGTGCTATAAACATTTCCAAGAATCCTGTTCAACATTCAAGGACCAAACATATTGACATTCGACATCACTTCATAAGAGAGCTGGTTGAAAAGAAGATTCTTGTCATGGAATATATAGATACAACCAGTCAGTTGGCAGACATTTTTACAAAACCCTTGGATTCATGCAGGTTTGAAGAGATACGACAAGCTCTTGGGATGTGTCGTATCTAATGTTGGACTTATTGTTGCACATAATGTTGGACACAATGTTGTACATTATGTTGCAATTTTAAACGGGATTTTTGTACGTTTAGTAATTTTTGTCTGGTGGTTCTTTCTCTTTCTGTTCCCTCGGCATTTATTTCTCTATTTTGGTTTTTCTTGAGATCATCATTTCTTTTGTTCATTTCAAGATTCAAGGGAGAAGCGGTTCTGAGGAACTAGGGTTCTTGGTTCTTGATTTTTCATTGAAAGATTTCTTGTATCTACTGCAAATGGGTCGTGCTCGAAATGAGAAACCCTCCTCAAACCCTCGTCGTTCAGCCCGACATGCTGCTTCGTCCCAGTAAGTTCCCAGCTCGTCTTCATCCCTTCATTACAGACGGAAAGGAGTTATTCCGCGCGCCACTAGATCATCTCCCGCTGGTATTTCACCTATTTCCTCATCTTATTTGTCGTCCGACTACATGCACTCTGGTTCTCGTTCGAATTTGGATGTGATGCCTTTTTCCCCAATTGTTCTTGGTTCTTGCTCTCGGATTAAGTCTCATATGTCCCCCGCTGAAGAAGACGAATCTTTTCCTCACCCGGTCACTGTTGAGGATTGGTTTTGGTACCTTCGTCGAACGGATCGCAAATTGAATATTTCCTGGTTGGATTTATCAAAAACGCGCTTTGGTTCTGTCTCCCTTAAAGATGTGGATGGAAAGCTTATTAGTGTACGTGTTCCTTATGATGATTTGGTTGTGATCAAGACTTGGAACCCACCTGTGTCCTCAGTAAAAATCTCAGATATCATTGTATTGGACGATTCTGACTTTGAGCTTCTCTTGAATGATGATGAGGGACCGGATGTTGATAGAAGTGAAGATGGTGCTTATGGGGACATCATTAATGATGGTACTGTTGGTCTGGATCCTGGTGAAGGATCATCTTGTCGTGATGCTCCTAAGTCTGATCAAAATGCTGATTGTCGCAGTAACTCGGCGGGTGATGGGGTATTGGATCCTCATGATGCATCTCTTAATATTTCTCATTGTATGGATGAGACTGGTGGTTCTTTGTGTCCTGAGAGCAAGAAGGATGGTGTTGTTCCAGGTTCAGAGACAAATGCATCTATTGAGGGGAGTGTTCCTGAAATGATCTCTTCTGATCAGGTTGAGGAGAGTGTTCCTCTTGCTGAGGAAACCTCAACTCTGGGAAAAAATGTTGGACGTTCTTTGGATGTTGAAACAGATGTTGGAACAAATGTTGGAACATCTGCTTGCAATCAAGATGTTGATCCTATCTTGAATGATGATCCCAGTGTGGACCCCCTTGTTTTCCATCCTCGCAGATCTAGATCTGGGTCCCTTAAGCACAAGGCTTCTTCCAGATCGTGCAGAATTTCCCCTTCCAAGATTCCCAAGAAATCTGGTGGTCCTAGCTCCTCGTCTCCTTCTACTTTATCTGCTACTAAGGCCTTATCCTTTCAATTCTTAGACAAGTCATGCCTGACTCGATGGGATGGATATTCTAAACGGTCCATTTTTGGTGAAAAGTCTGTAGCAGTCTCCTATTTTAAACAGAACCTCTTTGTTGCTTTTCTCAAGGACATTGATCTCCTCCAGGCAGCAAGTTGCTTTAAGACATTTTATCCTGTTCTAGTCAGAAAATTCTACTGTAATCTCTTCAAATCCTCTGCAGATTCTGCTTTCGAATGGGGTTTCAGGGCATTTATCCGGGGAAAGATTGTTCCGTTCTCTCCTGCTATCATAAACAAGCTACTCAAGTGGCCGTGCAATCAAAACCTCCCTCTGTATGGAGCTTCTGTTGTTGAAGATCATGATATTTTCATCCAGACGGTCACAGGAGGACAATATACATGTTGGCCGAAGTCATTTTCATTCCCTTCATCTGCACTGACTGCTAAGTACTTCTTGCTGTATCGCATTGCCACTCGGAATTGGTTGCCGGCTTCCAACATGTCAATCGTCACCAAGGCTATGTGCAAACTACGGTTTGCTGCCGGGACTAAGCAATCTTTCAATCTAGGCAGACTTATTTTTGATTCCATCCTCTCTCTATCCGAGTCATCCGCACCCAATACTGCTCTGCCTCATGCTTCTCTCATTTCCATGATATTGTTTTCGCAAGGAGTTGTTCCTGAGTCTTCGGAGATTCCAGTATCTTGTGACTTAATCAGTTTCACGACTAAGTCCGTTGCTGGCAAAATAGACGATTTATCTGTTCTCTCTCCTGTGTCCTCCATGCCGTCCTCATCTACCTCTCCACGCTCTGCTTCTAAATCTGCCTGCAAAAAGTCTTCTTCCCAAAAAAGCTTCTGTTCAAGATCTACTGGATGATTTGTTAGTGTTTCAGAGGGATGTCAGATCAGTCGAGGATCAGCTTGATATACTAGAAGGTCAGCGGGTTCTTCTTCAAGCTCAGAAGGATTTTCTCCAGGAACGAATTGCTCAACTTCAAGCTAAGGTGTCTCCTGACAAGGTATGAATTTTGACTTTTGGTGTCACAAAGGGGGAGAATGGTGTGATGATGTGATGAGAATGGTGTTTTCTGTGGATCTGAAACTTCTGTGGAAGGAGCATTTTTGGTTGTGGGTAAATTTTGGATGTTGGATGTTGTTTGGTCTACCCAATGTACTGTGATCTCTGATGATCTTAATGTCTGGTACGTCTTCATTTCTCGTCCTTATTTCGTTTGCCGGTTTTTATGCTTATTGGTGCCATATATAGTGCTCTCAGATCCTAGTCTTTTTAATTGTGCCACTAAAAGCCAAAGGGGGAGATTGTTAAGACTATTATTTGTCTCTTGTGGCACAATTGATTCTCTTGGAGTGTTTGAACAGAATGTTACTTGAAATGTTGCACTTATTGTTCAACATTTGTAAACATATGACAAGTGTTCTTATGAAATGTTGAACATTATGTCATATGAAATGTTGAACGTGCCGTTCTATCGTCGGAGATCTGTTCCTGTGCTTTCTCTGTTGTCTCTTGTTTCTAACGGACTGATTAAGGATTAGGCTTGTTGGTTATTTAAAGATAGGAGCTATCATGTTAAATGATTTCGGATCTTCTCCTTCTGTTTGGATCGGGTGGTTCTCTCAGTTACTTTTGCTGAAGCGGCTTGAAGGTTGGTAAGAGATAGTGTTCGGGCTCGAATTAGTTTCGACGGTTGAAGATCCTTTCTTATCTGATCTATCTCGCCTTGCTGCTCTTGGGTTGTTCTGAAAATCCTTAGTGATTTGATCTGAAGAATGGTTGGCTAACCACTTAACAACTTTGTAGAGCGATGTTAAAGTTGTAAGTTGGTTTTGATATGGGATGACTTTTGCGGAGATCGACTTTTACGGAGATCGACTTTTGCGGAGATCGACTTTTGCAAAGGTGTTCTCCAAAGCTCCGGGAGGAGGCTGACGACTACTGAGGTAGGGGGTCAAGGGATTTGATCTGTGTCAGTATTGCAAGGGGATCTTGCACGCAATGGGAGCTTGCGCAAATTACTCCACGGGGTTGATTGAGGTCAACCCTTTGCGGTTTGTATTGAGGGTGAGTTTGTTTCATCTAGTATCAAATTGTATTGTAACTATCATTATTTCATTGGAGTAATTTGAATTTCTGGGCGAGGCCCCGCAGATGTAGGTGTGCGCACCGAACTGCGTTACCAATGACCATGTGTTATGATATGTTGCTCGTTATAATTCTCATGTCTTTACTATTTAGGTTGGCATACTAAACTTCATTTGGTATCAGAGCGGGTCATCCGCATTCTTTGTTTTGTCAAAGGGGGTGTGATTCTGCTGTTTGAGTACGTCAACCATGAACACGAAGGAGGGAGCTTCTGTGAACCGGCCGCCGTTGCTCACTGGAACTAATTATACGTATTGGAAATCTCAGATGCGCGCATTCATCAAATCGCTTGACGAGAAAGCCTGGGTGGCAACTGTCGAAGGCTGGACTCCTCCCACTGTTGATGACAAGAAAGGACATGAATCTCTCAAGCATGTCCAAGACTGGAGTCTCGAAGAAGAACGAGCTGCTCTGGGAAATTCTAAGGCTGTAAATGCTGTTTTTACTGCTGTTGATGAAGAACAGTTCAAGTTGATCTCCACTTGCGAAGTTGCGAAGGAAGCATGGGACATCCTTCAAAACATACATGAAGGGACTAGCACTGTAAGAGCATCTAAACTTCAAATCCTAGCTTCTCAGTTTGAAAATCTTAGAATGAATGATGATGAATCTGTGACTGAATTCAATGGAAGACTTCATGATATAGCTAATCAGGCTGTTCAATTGGGAAAGAAGTATTCTCAAAAGAAATTAGTGGAGAAAACTTTAAGATCGCTACCTGAAAAATTTTCTGCCAAATTGCTGCCATTGAAGAAGTTAGGAATACATCTGATATGAGACTGGATGAATTGATGGGGTCTCTTCAAACTTTTGAGATGAACTTGAAGCAAAATAAAAGGGAGAAAGGAGTGGCTCTAAAGGTGGAAACTACTGATGTTCCGCATGAAGGGAATGACACTGATCTTGAAGATGACATAGCATTGTTAACCAAAAACTTTAGCAAAATGATGAGGAAAATAGGAAGTAGAGGTCAGAACTTCAGAAATGCTAGCAAGGAAGTACGTCCAAACTTCTCCCCTGCAGGAAGAGGTAACAACCGTTCTATACCGAAGTATGAACCAAAGAATAGAGGCAATGGAATTCAGTGCAGAGAATGTGAAGGGTTTGGACATATACAAGCCGAATGTGCAAACACCATCAAGAAACAAAAAGGAAAATCTCTGGCAAGTTCCTGGAGTGATGAAGAGTCTGAAGGATGTACTGGAGAAGAAGATATTGTCAGCAATTATGTTGCTTTTATGGCCATTATGAATGATCAATGTACTGATGACATTACTAGAAATGTTGGACCTAGTGTGGTCAAAAGTCACACCATGTTGAAGGAAAAATGTAAGAATGTCAAGAAAAATGTTATAACATTCAGTACAACATCGGACAGTGAATCTACTTCTGATACGGGTGAGGATGAAGAAGTTGAGGAAGTTGATATTCGATCTGCATATCAAATCTTGTTTGTGAATTGGATGAAGATTTGTGAGATAAACAAGTCATTGAAGAAAGAAAACACTAGACTAAAAGGTGAAAGGGAAGAAGCTGTAACTCAACTTGGAGAGATCAAGGTTGATTTCAGAAATCTAGAGGGACAACTCAGGAGAACACTGCTGAGAGCCGAGAAGGCAGAGAGTGTTCTAAACAAATGGAACTCTGGTAAGACTAAGCTTGATGACATTCTAAGCATGGGAAAAATATCCGGAGATCATACTGGCGTAGGGTTCAATAGAGGAGGTTATCTTCAGTTCACCATGGAGGTTCATGGTCGAACTATCAAGAGTAAAAGCAACAACAGTTATTTCAAGCAAGGGAGTCAAAAGGATGGACACAAGAAGAGTTCTACTCACATGAAATTGGTCTGTAATTACTGTCGATGCAAAGGTCACACTGAGAACAGGTGCTTCAGACGTATGAGACATCAACATGAAGGAAGAAACACAGGACATCATGAGAAAAGGTTCGAAAAGAGATGGGTAAGGAAGTCAAGTGTTCACAGCCTAGTTGCCTACACTTCCATGGTCGCTTTCTCAGAAAACACGTGGTATTTTGACAGCGGATGTTCTCGTCATATGACAGGAAATCGAGGTCTTCTTTCAGAGTACACTACTGGCAACAAAGGACACGTTACCTTTGGTGATGGCCAGAGAAGCAAAGTCATTGGAAAGGGGGAGCTGAGGATGACTGAATCTATTACTCTGAAGGATGTCATGCATGTTCAAGACCTAAAGGCTAACCTGATTAGTATAAGTCAACTATGCGACCAAGGGTTATTTGTTTAGTTCACTAAGGATGAGTGTGTTGTACTGAATAAAGCTGGAGTGAACGTTTTTACTGGGAAGCGTTCGGCTGACAACTGCTATTTGCTTCAAGAAGCTAACAGCTGCCTCACCGCCAGTGTTGAAGCCTCGGAACAGTGGCATCAAAAACTTGGTCATGTTAACTACAAAACCCTGATTGAAATCACCAGGATCGGAGCTGTTCGTGGGATGCCTGTTTTGTCCAAGAAGAAGGAAGGAGTGTGCGGACCTTGCCAGCTGGGAAAACAGAAGAGAACTAGTCATAAACAACTTCAGATCATCACCACATCTAAGAATATGGAGCTTCTGCATATGGATCTGATAGGACCCACGACTGAGGTCAGCATGGGGGGTAAGAAGTACATATTTGTTTGTGTTGATGACTTCTCTCGGTTCACTTGGGTAGACTTTCTCAAAGAAAAGTCTGATGCTTTCAATGCCTTCAAGAAACTCTGCACCCGTCTTCAGACAGAGAAAGGAGTTACTATTGGAAAAATTATGCGAATTCGCAGCGATCATAGTAAGGAATTTGAAAATCACCTGTTTGCTGATTTCTGTGAGGCAGAGGGAATACGACATGAGTTCTCTGTGCCTAAGACTCCACAACAAAATGGAATCATTGAAAGAAAGAATCGTACTCTACAGGAGATGGCTCGCGTGATGTTGAACGCCAGGAAGGTCAGTACTAAATGGTGGGCCGAAGCAATTAATACTGCTTGCTACATTATAAATAGAGTGTATCTGAGACCCAGAACGGAGAAAACTCCCTATGAAATATGGAAAGGTAAAAACCCTAATGTCTCTTACTTTCATGTTTTCGGTAGCAAATGTTACATTTTGCAGGATCGAACCTCTAAGGGAAAGTTCGATGCAAAGAGTGATAAAGGAACATTCCTCGGATATTCTACTACGAGTCATGCTTTCAGGGTTCTGAATCATCGCACTGATGTTTGGATGGAGTCCATCAATGTTGTCGTTGATGATTTCGAGCAGGGAGAGGTTACTATTCATGAGGGGGCAGGAACTCAAGAAGAGGTTAATGAAGAAGATGAAAATGTTGAACAAAATGTTATAACATTTGATTCAACATCTAAGAGTACATGTCAGAATGGTAATTCTCAGGTAACTGGATCTGCTGAAGATTCTCAATTAGATGAAAATGAAGTTCGCTCCTCGCATGGGATTACAAAAGTTATTCGAAATCATCCCCCTGAACTTGTCATTGGGAATGTTGAAGATGGACTTCGCACCAGAGGCACTAGTCAGGTAAATTATCGTGATCTTGCTGGTTATACGTGTTTTTTATCCAATGTTGAACCCAAGAATGTCAAAGAAGCATTACTTGATGACTTCTGGGTGATGGCGATGCAAGAGGAGCTGAATCAATTTCAGCGCAACGACGTCTGGAGTCTTGTTGAGAGACCAAAAGGGATTAATGTCATTGGAACTAAATGGATTTTCAAAAACAAAACGGATGAAAAAGGAAACGTCACACGTAACAAAGCTCGATTGGTAGCTCAGGGATATACTCAGATCGAGTGAATTGATTTCGACGAGACTTTTGCTCTGGTGGCCCGCTTGGAATCTATTAGGTTACTTCTCGCCATGGCATGTAGTTTCAATTTCAAGCTTCATCAGATGGACGTGAAAAGTGCCTTTTTAAATGGGATCTTGAATGAGGAGGTATATGTTGAACAGCCGAAGGGGTTTGAAGATCCTTTCTTGCCTGGCCATGTTTATCATTTGAAGAAAGCTCTTTATGGTCTCAAGCAAGCCCCTAGAGCTTGGTATGAGAGACTGACTAGATATCTCCTTAAAAAGGGTTATGAGCGAGGGGGAGCTGACAAGACGCTGTTTGTCCAGAGAACCAGGTCTGCTATCATAGTTGCTCAGATTTATGTTGATGACATAGTTTTTGGGTCTACTTCATCTCAACTGGTTCGTGAAATTATTGATCTCATGCAAAGGGAGTTCGAAATGAGTATGGTCGGTGAGTTACATATGTTTCTTGGTCTTCAGGTTAAACAAACTAGCGATGGCTTGTTTATATCTCAGAATAAGTATGCTAAGAACCTTGTTAAAAGGTTCAGTCTTGAGAAGGCCCGTCAAGCTCGCACTCATATGGGTACTACTGAAAAACTCACGAAGGATGATGGTGGAAAGCAAGTGGAGGTTACCCTGTACGGGAGCATGATAGGAAGCTTATTGTATCTGACAGCAAGTAGACCTGACATCAGCTTTAGTGTTGGGGTGTGTGCACGTTATCAAGCCTGTCCTAAGGAATCTCATATCATGGCTGTTAAACGTATAATCAGGTATATAAGTGGGACAGTTGATTATGGCATTTGGTACTCCAAAGATACCAACACTCTTTTATCAGGGTATAGTGATGCTGATTGGGCTGGTAATGCTGATGATAGGAAGAGTACAACAGGAGGGTGTTTTTACGTCGGAAACAACTTGGTATCCTGGTATAGTAAAAAGCAGAATTATATCTCATTATCAACAGCTGAGGCAGAATACATCGCAGCAGGGAGCTGTTGTACTCAACTCTTGTGGATGAAACAGATGCTGACTGATTATGGCACTGATCAGGATGTCTTGACCATTCTGTGTGACAACCAGAGTGCTATAAACATTTCCAAGAATCCTGTTCAACATTCAAGGACCAAACATATTGACATTCGACATCACTTCATAAGAGAGCTGGTTGAAAAGAAGATTCTTGTCATGGAATATATAGATACAACCAGTCAGTTGGCAGACATTTTTACAAAACCCTTGGATTCATGCAGGTTTGAAGAGATACGACAAGCTCTTGGGATGTGTCGTATCTAATGTTGGACTTATTGTTGCACATAATGTTGGACACAATGTTGTACATTATGTTGCAATTTTAAACGGGATTTTTGTACGTTTAGTAATTTTTGTCTGGTGGTTCTTTCTCTTTCTGTTCCCTCGGCATTTATTTCTCTATTTTGGTTTTTCTTGAGATCATCATTTCTTTTGTTCATTTCAAGATTCAAGGGAGAAGCGGTTCTGAGGAACTAGGGTTCTTGGTTCTTGATTTTTCATTGAAAGATTTCTTGTATCTACTGCAAATGGGTCGTGCTCGAAATGAGAAACCCTCCTCAAACCCTCGTCGTTCAGCCCGACATGCTGCTTCGTCCCAGTAAGTTCCCAGCTCGTCTTCATCCCTTCATTACAGACGGAAAGGAGTTATTCCGCGCGCCACTAGATCATCTCCCGCTGGTATTTCACCTATTTCCTCATCTTATTTGTCGTCCGACTACATGCACTCTGGTTCTCGTTCGAATTTGGATGTGATGCCTTTTTCCCCAATTGTTCTTGGTTCTTGCTCTCGGATTAAGTCTCATATGTCCCCCGCTGAAGAAGACGAATCTTTTCCTCACCCGGTCACTGTTGAGGATTGGTTTTGGTACCTTCGTCGAACGGATCGCAAATTGAATATTTCCTGGTTGGATTTATCAAAAACGCGCTTTGGTTCTGTCTCCCTTAAAGATGTGGATGGAAAGCTTATTAGTGTACGTGTTCCTTATGATGATTTGGTTGTGATCAAGACTTGGAACCCACCTGTGTCCTCAGTAAAAATCTCAGATATCATTGTATTGGACGATTCTGACTTTGAGCTTCTCTTGAATGATGATGAGGGACCGGATGTTGATAGAAGTGAAGATGGTGCTTATGGGGACATCATTAATGATGGTACTGTTGGTCTGGATCCTGGTGAAGGATCATCTTGTCGTGATGCTCCTAAGTCTGATCAAAATGCTGATTGTCGCAGTAACTCGGCGGGTGATGGGGTATTGGATCCTCATGATGCATCTCTTAATATTTCTCATTGTATGGATGAGACTGGTGGTTCTTTGTGTCCTGAGAGCAAGAAGGATGGTGTTGTTCCAGGTTCAGAGACAAATGCATCTATTGAGGGGAGTGTTCCTGAAATGATCTCTTCTGATCAGGTTGAGGAGAGTGTTCCTCTTGCTGAGGAAACCTCAACTCTGGGAAAAAATGTTGGACGTTCTTTGGATGTTGAAACAGATGTTGGAACAAATGTTGGAACATCTGCTTGCAATCAAGATGTTGATCCTATCTTGAATGATGATCCCAGTGTGGACCCCCTTGTTTTCCATCCTCGCAGATCTAGATCTGGGTCCCTTAAGCACAAGGCTTCTTCCAGATCGTGCAGAATTTCCCCTTCCAAGATTCCCAAGAAATCTGGTGGTCCTAGCTCCTCGTCTCCTTCTACTTTATCTGCTACTAAGGCCTTATCCTTTCAATTCTTAGACAAGTCATGCCTGACTCGATGGGATGGATATTCTAAACGGTCCATTTTTGGTGAAAAGTCTGTAGCAGTCTCCTATTTTAAACAGAACCTCTTTGTTGCTTTTCTCAAGGACATTGATCTCCTCCAGGCAGCAAGTTGCTTTAAGACATTTTATCCTGTTCTAGTCAGAAAATTCTACTGTAATCTCTTCAAATCCTCTGCAGATTCTGCTTTCGAATGGGGTTTCAGGGCATTTATCCGGGGAAAGATTGTTCCGTTCTCTCCTGCTATCATAAACAAGCTACTCAAGTGGCCGTGCAATCAAAACCTCCCTCTGTATGGAGCTTCTGTTGGTGAAGATCATGATATTTTCATCCAGACGGTCACAGGAGGACAATATACATGTTGGCCGAAGTCATTTTCCTTCCCTTCATCTGCACTGACTGCTAAGTACTTCTTGCTGTATCGCATTGCCACTCGGAATTGGTTGCCGGCTTCCAACATGTCAATCGTCACCAAGGCTATGTGCAAACTACTGTTTGCTGCCGGGACTAAGCAATCTTTCAATCTAGGCAGACTTATTTTTGATTCCATCCTCTCTCTATCTGAGTCATCCGCACCCAATACTGCTCTGCCTCATGCTTCTCTCATTTCCATGATATTGTTTTCGCAAGGAGTTGTTCCTGAGTCTTCGGAGATTCCAGTATCTTGTGACTTAATCAGTTTCACGACTAAGTCCGTTGCTGGCAAAATAGACGATTTATCTGTTCTCTCTCCTGTGTCCTCCATGCCGTCCTCATCTACCTCTCCACGCTCTGCTTCTAAATCTGCCTGCAAAAAGTCTTCTTCCCAAAAAAAGCTTCTGTTCAAGATCTACTGGATGATTTGTTAGTGTTTCAGAGGGATGTCAGATCAGTCGAGGATCAGCTTGATATGCTAGAAGGTCAGCGGGTTCTTCTTCAAGCTCAGAAGGATTTTCTCCAGGAACGAATTGCTCAACTTCAAGCTAAGGTGTCTCCTGACAAGGTATGAATTTTGACTTTTGGTGTCACAAAGGGGGAGAATGGTGTGATGATGTGATGAGAATGGTGTTTTTTGTGGATCTGAAACTTCTGTGGAAGGAGCATTTTTGGTTGTGGGAAAATTTTGGATGTTGGATGTTGTTTGGTCTACCCAATGTACTGTGATCTCTGATGATCTTAATGTCTGGTACGTCTTCATTTCTCGTCCTTATTTCGTTTGCCGGTTTTTATGCTTATTGGTGCCATATATAGTGCTCTCAGATCCTAGTCTTTTTAATTGTGCCACTAAAAGCCAAAGGGGGAGATTGTTAAGACTATTATTTGTCTCTTGTGGCACAATTGATTCTCTTGGAGTGTTTGAACAGAATGTTACTTGAAATGTTGCACTTATTGTTCAACATTTGTAAACATATGACAAGTGTTCTTATGAAATGTTGAACATTATGTCATATGAAATGTTGAACGTGCCGTTCTATCGTCGGAGATCTGTTCCTGTGCTTTCTCTGTTGTCTCTTGTTTCTAACGGACTGATTAAGGATTAGGCTTGTTGGTTATTTAAAGATAGGAGCTATCATGTTAAATGATTTCGGATCTTCTCCTTCTGTTTGGATCGGGTGGTTCTCTCAGTTACTTTTGCTGAAGCGGCTTGAAGGTTGGTAAGAGATAGTGTTCGGGCTCGAATTAGTTTCGACGGTTGAAGATCCTTTCTTATCTGATCTATCTCACCTTGCTGCTCTTGGGTTGTTCTGAAAATCCTTAGTGATTTGATCTGGAGAATGGTTGGCTAACCACTTAACAACTTTGTAGAGCGATGTTAAAGTTGTAAGTTGGTTTTGATATGGGATGACTTTTGCGGAGATCGACTTTTACGGAGATCGACTTTTGCGGAGATCGACTTTTGCAAAGGTTTTCTCCAAAGCTCCGGGAGGAGGCTGACGACTACTGAGGTAGGGGGTCAAGGGATTTGATCTGTGTCAGTATTGCAAGGGGATCTTGCACGCAAGGGGAGCTTGCACAAATTACTCCACGGGGTTGATTGAGGTCAACCCTTTGCGGTTTGTATTGAGGGGGAGTTTGTTTCCTCTAGTATCAAATTGTATTGTAACTATCATTATATCAGTGGAGTAATTTGAATTTCTGGGCGAGGCCCCGCAGATGTAGGTGTGCGCACCGAACTGCGTTACCAATGACCATGTGTTATGATGTGTTGCTCGTTATAATTCTCATGTCTTTACTATTTAGGTTGGCATACTAAACTTCAATGCTCGTAGAGAAGGAAATAATGCGACGAAGCTCTGACAAACGTTTTTGCGGCGGCTTGAGAGAGGAGCCGATGTGCGGATCGTGACAAACGTTTTTTGGTGGGCTTGTTAATTTAGATTGGGCATGTAACATAATATCAATTATATATATACTCCTGAATTTTTTAGGCTTAGGCCTGCTAATGGCTTTGTGTCTAAATGGCTATTTTAGGCCTAATAGGCCTACAAACGGATTATTGAAAATTAGTTTTGGGCCTGCAATTTAATTCTCACGGCCTGCGGTTTTTTTTTTTTTTTGAACATAGTTATTGCCTACAACTATTTGGGCTTGCACTACTATCAATGTTCATTTTCTACATCAATCACTCGTTCACTGACAATGTAGTTGATGCATTATTTCAAAGATTATTGGGCCAAGGTTTTTGTTGGCATGTTAATGTTTTTTTGGAGAGTAAAATAGTATCTATATTGAATCAGTATATTGTACAAAGACCTAGGTGGGCAAAGCAGAAATGGTAAAGAGGGGATATGGCACAAGCGCCGTCACCCTCTATTACCATCTTCCTATCCCAAGTAGTATCCAATTATATACAACACTCTCAATTGGCGCATGATGAGTACGACAATTACCCGTCCTCATATCCCGCTAGACCCCAGTTAACAAAGGGACCTGTATAAGAAGCTCGCTCACTATCAATAGATCGGAGTGCCATCCTGACATCAGCTGCAATATCATCAAAGAGGCGGACACTAGTGGAAGAAGTTCCTTCAAAAATCCTTCTGTTACGTTCCCTCCATATATGCCAAACCATAGCCGCTAAAACTGTCTTAGCCAGAGTTCTCAAGCTATCAGAGTTTCTATATTTGGATATAAATATATCACATACCTCAGATAGAGTGAAGGGGGCCTCGTCCATAATACCCAACTTCAGAAAACTCCTGCAGAGAATATACCTCGAGTAGTTGCACTCAAAGAAAATATGCCCAAAACTCTCATCCAAGTCATCATGACAAAGCTCACAAATAGTAGGAGTCTCAACCCCCCAATGAGAGAGAATATCTCTCGTAAGGAGCTTGCTATGAAGCCCACGAAGCAAGGTAACGGCCATCTTAGGGATGTGACCCTGGAACCAAACAACATTGTAATAGGGGAACCTGGTATGTCTAGAGCGCACCCCTTCCCATGCACTGCGAAGGGAGCATGAGTGACCAGGTTTCCAAACCCAAAAATCATCACCTGTAGTGAGTGTAACCTGAGCTAGCATGAGGCTGATAGGGCGGATCCTCATATCCTCCACCCAATTTGATCTATCCCAATAATCACAAACTCTTTTCCTCCCCCCCCCCCCCCTCAGGCACATCATAAGATTCATTGAGAGGACCACAGGGGAGCCAGTTATCATACCTTAAGTGAGTAGAGCAGCCATCTCTAATCCTACAACCAATGAGCTTCCTAGTAAAACTGCGGCAATAGAGGAGGAACTTCCAAGTCCCAGAGTGAATGGGCCTTATCTTCTCTCCAAAGAACCCCAACTAAGTAAGATAGCGCTTCCTCATGAATGAGGCCCACAAACCATCATGTGTAAGAAATCGCCAGGTCAAGCAAATCATGTATGCCATATTAAGGTCAGTAAGTTGATGTAACCCCACTCCCCCCTCCAATTTGGGTAAACAACAATCCTTCCAGACCCAAAAAGAAGTCTTCCCCCAGACAAACCTCCTACATAAGGCGTTAATCGAACATAAGACCGATTTTGGAATGTGATAAGCCTGCATCCAAAAAGAAAACATGCCATATATAATAGATCTGATCAGCTCAATGCGCCCAGAAATGGATAGTAATGAGGAAGCACATCCATGTGACTGCTTCCTGCATTTGTCAACCAATTGATCAAACATGGATGCCTTAGGATAGTGAGCTCATAGAGGAAGACCCAGATAGGTGGTAAGACCTTCCATCCTCCTTACCCCCAATATATCTGCCAAACACCCTGCATCCCTGGCCCCCTTGCTGAACATAACCGCACTCTTCCCCCAGTTAACCTCTAGTCTGCTAAAGAGCTGAAATGTGCCAAGCAGATTCTTTAATTCCTCAAATGATCTAGTATTTGCACGACAAAAAACCAAAAGATCATCTGTAAAAAGTAGATGCATACATCCACCCTCAGTTCTCTTCATCGGCTGCACCACCACTTCCAACACACTCCTAGCCATCAGAAGGGAGAAAGCCTCCATAACCACCACAAACAGATAAGGAGATAGAGGGTCCCCTTGTCTCAGTCCCCTGTTTGAGCATAACATACCAAAGGGCGAACCATTCAGCATCACCGAGAAGGAGTGTGTGGAAATACACTCACAGATCCAACCAATGAACCTCCCCTTGAACCCCGTCCGATGTAAAATGAAGTATATGAATTCCATATTCACACTATCAAAGGCTTTGCGTAGATCAAGCTTAAGACATGCACGTCCACCCATCGGATTACTGAAATCACGAATATGTTCATGTGCTAAAAGAGCACAGTCGGCCAGCAACCGACCCTTAAAAAAGGCCACCTGATTGGGAGATACGAGCTCCAGAACCACAGATTGTAATCTTCTGCAAAGCACATTGCTGATGATTTTATATAATACACTGCAACAAGCAATCGGCCTATAATTCCCCAAACCAGTAGCATTAGAGCCCTTGGGGATTAAGGTGAGGAAAGTGTGGTTGCTCTGGCGAAGCATCTTGTTAGTGGTAACGAAAGATAGGACCGCATCTGTCACCTCCTCTCCAATAATCCCTCAAGATTTCTGGTAAAAACAACCATTAAATCCATCAGGCCCAGGAGCCTTGTCCTCACCAATGAGAAAAACCGCCTTCTTAATCTCCTTACCAGTGATAGGACGTTCAATCCAGTCAGAAGCCTCAGGAGATAGCTTCTTCATATATGTGAGTTTAAGAAAGACCGACCAATAATAATCTTGATTATAAAGGTCTTCAAAGAACTTGGGTGCCTCAACTTTAAGCATGTCTCCGGAATCATCCCTAGAACCATCAGCTTTAATAAGATGATTGAGATTATTATGACTTTGCCTGGCTTTCATCGCAGTATAAAAGAAACGAGAGTTTATATCGCCCAAATGCAGCCAATCTTGCCTACTCTTCTATCTTAGAATACCCTCTTCAAGATCAATGGCATCAGCAAGCTTACCTATGAGCTCACGCTCACGCAATTGGAGAACGACATCTGACATAAGATTAGGGTCCGATTGGACACTAGAAAGCTCGGCCTATATCATTATAACGTTATTCTGTCTACCCGTCTCCGCTCCCAACCTTCTCAAGATCGGCTTAAGATTTTTTAGTTTGGTTACAAGCCTAAACAAGGGGTTACCAACAACATCAATTTTCCATCCTACTTCCAATATCCCCATTTAGTTGGGCGAAGAGGCCCAAGCGTTGAAAAATTTGAACAGATTGGGGTTCAAGGTACAACTCGGATAGGTGTGGATAATCATCATAGCATGATCACTCGTTACTGCCTTAGAAAATTCACAAAAGGAGGATGATAGATCATGGAGCCAAGTACTATTGCAAAGAGTCCAATCAAGCTTAACAGCAATACGAAGGAATCCAACACTCCTGTTTGCCCAACTAATTGGATTACCGTGCTTTTAACTTCGAATAGAGCACTATCATTAATACAATTATTGAAGGCCCCCACCGAGTTATTATCAATAGGTCTTCCACCGATCTTATCAGCAACACACCGAACGCAATTAAAATCACCACTGATCAACCAAGGACTCCCAATATGCTTCACCGATTCAGCAATAATAGCCTCACATAAAAGCATTCGATCATTAGCTAGATTGAATGCATAGACAATAGTAATAAACATGGAGAACCCAGCAACATTCTGGCAGTGAACTGTAATAAATTATGCATCAGCTTCATCAACAGAGCAAGACCTTATAGCATGGTTATACATAATCACAATACGACCGTTTTTATGATGAGCGTGATTATCAATTGAACCCTATGATTTGGGAAAGCATTTGAAAATACAGTTTGCGTTCTCCTCAACAACTTTGGTTTCAAGTAGACCGACAATTCCAGGATTGAACTTTTTATTTCTCTCCTTGAGCTCACGCCGTCTCACCACATTATTAAGACCACAAGTATTCCAAACCAGAATCGTCATATCAACCAATTTTCAGTGCTCCATGTATTCTGGAGCTACGCCGGGACCCATCGACGTATTAATGGCAATAGGAATTCTGACATTTCTGTTACTGACCTTTCTTTCTCTATCACTCCTAGTCTTAGCAGCATTAAACTGAGCTTGCTCATCAACCCACTCCTCATTTAGCATGGTAAGTATCCGGCCTGTCAGAGTCAGAATCCGATCCAGTATCCTCATTATTACTACTATTCAGGTTCTTGCCAATTTTCTCAGACAAAGGGGACTTCACTCCAACATCACTCAAGGGGCTAGCGGCTGGGGTGGGTAGCATGCCCGAGTTACTAAGAGTCCGAGCAGACGTCTTAGAATTAGTTAGCACAGGAATCCGAACAATCACCCCCCAACCGATGGGTCGATAGGGCAAGAGCCTGATACAGCTATTGGGGACTCGTCTCCTCGACCTCCCTGATATGCTCATTAATACATGGTTTACAACCTTTCTCTATGCTAGACGCATCTAGCCCAGGACTTCTCCCCACCATACTAGATTCAACATGATCCATACATCCACCAGCTTTCCCCGCATCTCTCTCTCCCCACATTACATGCATTTCATAGTTCCCCCTTATAAGGGACTTCAGAAGATCCCTCAGCCCTCTCACAAACAAGACTCATCCCACCTTATCAATCCCATTAACATCATCCCCCTTACAAGTCTTACCTGATGTCCCCTCATCTAGCGCCTCTACATTGTCATCGCCCCAATTACAAGTTAAATTCAACCCTCCTGCTGCATCATCCCCCTTACAAACCTTATTCAACCCCCCCCCCCCCCCCGGCGCATGTGGCTCCTCAACAGGCCTATCATTACTAACTACACTTCTGATCACAGCATCTTCCAATTCATCCTTTAACATCTCTTCTCGAGCACTATCTTTAGCAAGGATCCTCTCACCATCCTCCCCAGAACGCACATGAGAGCTCGCTAAAGGGCCATCCCGCTTAATGTCTCCACGCTCGGGTGCGACATAGACGAAGGAAGAATCCACAGGTTGCATTATGGACTTACCCTTGACTCCCTCTTTTCCCCTCGCAGCTGCAGTCGAACATTTACTACTCAAGTGCATGAAACACTCGCAGTTAACACATCGTGACGGCTCTCCCTCATATCGCACATCAACTTGGAAAGCAGCACCTCCAACTACTTGAGCGGCGACAACCTGAGGAAGAGGGGATAATGCTGAGACCTCAACCAAACATCTTGCATATGCCAATTTCTCCATCGTCGCAGTGGCTCTATCCAAGCAAATTGGAACACCAATCACGCTAGCTATCCTGTTAAGGATCGGCTTCGACCAAAGGTTGAGCGACAAGTCTGGAAACTGCACCCACACCGGCACCGCCGATAGCATGTCATGATCATACCCCACATTCGGCAGCTATCGCTGCAAGACCACCAATCTGCCGTCGAACAGCCAAGGTCCTCCGCAAAGTACTGCTTCACAGTCCTCCTTGCAGCGAAGTCTAAAGAAGTAGAATCCATTCTCTCTGGAGAAGATCGACAGACCTTGCTTCTTCCATGATCTAGCAGCACATGCTCTGATTTGCCTATAGAAAGGCACGTCCCAAGAACGTAACCAACCAGTGTGTAGCCCCAGCTCTTCATTGCTTCAACGAGGCGTACTTCTTCAAGCATCTCCATGCTCAAGCCTTCACCATCCCGAATGGGAAGAACAAAGGACATCTTCAGTGAATCCGAAATTCTCCTCCTATTGGAGCAAACATCCAAGCAAGATAATTTGTCCGCTTGGGGATTGATCTTTTATCTCCACCGGTGGGCGAAGCGATCGGCACTCATACTCTTTTCTGGCCACCGAGACTCCAGCATTCAGATGAGCCTCATTAGCATCTAGAAGTAGTATGGTTCTCCCTCACCTGAGCTCGGTTCTTGGGCACAAATCTGCTAGAAAATTTTCTATCAGCCTGATTTGCCTTCAACCTCCTCCTATCAACAATTTTTCATCCATTAGCCCCCGCAGCGGATACATTCTTATTACCATCCTTTCGCCCTTCCAATGTCCTAGCTATAGAGCTCATGTCTCCAGCATTAGCCATAGAAACAAGAATTCCAGCAAGAATAATGATCAAGAACGAATCCAAAACTGGAACAAGAAATCGAAGAGGTGAGTAGACTTACCACCGGATCAAGATCTCAGAGTGAGATATTGATCCACCCAGTCTGAATCGCAGGATAAGCTCCAAAAGAAATCTGAAGATGCTATAAACTTCTCAGCGAAGCAACTTGATGCGAAAGCCACAGCTCAGAGTTCCATCCGGGCCAGCAAAATCTCTCGATCAAAATCAGATCAGAAACAGAATCTAAAGTAAGCAAAAGGTGAAAAGACTTACCTACGGATCAAGATCTCCGCCTGAGATCTTGATCCGTCCAAAATTGCTCGTAGGCTGCCTGAGATCTTGATCCACCCAAGATTGCTCGTAGGACAAAGCTTCAAAGAAACTTCGAAGCGCCGAACTCCTATGCACATGATGCAGTTGTGATCTACAACTAGAGATCAGGATCGCAGGGCGAAGATCCGAAGTGATCCAAAAACAAATCGAAGAAGCACCGATGCAAGATCAGATCAGACAAATCAAGAATCCCTCGTAGCGAAGCAGAACTCCAGTCAAGATCTAATCAGAACCAAAAAACTAAACAAAACCAATGAGATGATGATTCTCACCGTCGGATCAAGATCTCAGAAGGAGATCTTGATCCATCCAAAATCAAATCGCACGAAGAAGCACGAAGAACCTTGATTCGACCTAAAATCTCACCCCCTGAGATCCTATCTCTCGCAGAGAGGAGAGGGAAGGATCTAACGATGCCTACACTGCTCCAGAGCCGCCGCCGTCGAAGCCAGCCGTGCGGCTGCCTCCTCCGACGGAGAGATCAGCCCCCAACGCGCCTCAGAGCTTCTCTCTCTAAAAAATGAGGAGAGAGAACCATTTGATATATATTAGCATGTTAATGTTGATTGGGCCATAATATGTTATATTAACCATAGTATTTATAGAAATACATTCAATTAAATTGAGCCGTTGAAATATAGAATAATATGACATATTAATGATACATGATCAAATTAATTTAATTCATTGAGAAAGAAAATTTTGAAATTATTTTTAAGATTAGTTCTTGAAAATATAAATTGATTAGGAATTGGTTAACTTGATTAAGTGAATTGGTTCCTTAAGATTTGTGTGCAGGAATTTGTTTATGCATGGGAAGAGCCAAATATGTTTTATTGCTGAAGAAATTTTTTTATTGGAACTTATGGCTTATATGCATGTGTTGATTAATGTTCTCATGCATGTATTTTATTAAACAAATTTGCATAAGTTTTATGTTTAAATTAATCACAACTTTTAATGTTATATGTTAACATTAATAATAATTTAAAATTGGAAATTTTAGTTTGCTAATTTTTCCAATTATTAGAACCATCCCACCTGTCTGTTTTGTGTAAATAGAGCAGTTATAATATTTTATGTAAATATTAATGCCTTGTTAAAATAATATGTTTATGAATTTTGTGTTCAATGTGAATACATAAGTTAAGTGGGAGCAATATTATATTTTGATAATATATATGTTGGGACTTATATTTGTTCAAAGTGAACAAGATATAAGTATATAAATATTTTGGAGAGGGCCTTTTTAAATTAACAATGAAGTTTTTAGTCATCACAATTAATGCACAAATTGACTATAATACTCTGCATACATCACTTAGGTTTTCCGCATGGATATAATAAATCCATATGTTTTCATATGTATTACTTGTGATGACTGCTCTATATATCTACACGATATGTTAAACATTTCATGCATTTATGCTCACATATATAAATTATGTATTATGGTGCACAAATAAATAAATCTTCAAAAGTTTAAAAATCATATCTATATCTAACAGTTGAACCTGAAGTTCAAACTTTTATGTCAACACCCTTTTGCTCAAATAAAATGAAACTAAAAAATACGAGGGATTATGCGAAAACTATTTATGCGATCTTCTTAAAGATATGTATTTCGCGGTATATAGATCTCGCAGATCTATGGTCTATATACACCAATATGGACACTCGAAGTATGCCATAACACTGCTAACTCTTTAGAGTAATCTCACTTTATAAGGAGAGATTCTTGAATCTCTCCTTGCGTATAACCTCACTCCTGAAGTCGTGGCTTAATAGATAAGTGAGAAATATATTATGAAATTCGCAACCACGTATTTATTCCCCTTAAGCATGTTTCTCTATCCACATAAAAACTGAATGACTCAAGAAAATAATGGCCTGAAGACCATATAGGAGCATTCAAATGGACTGTCAAAATTCCCAGATAAACTCAAAAGGTGGAAGTATAGAAACAAGCTCATTCCCTAGTACATGTCTCTTAATAGAGACCACTGTTCATTCTTCTTATAAATAACAATAGGGAAGAATGAAAACCGGGGAAGTCTAGGACCAATTATGTCCTGATATAAAAAGAAGAAAGGGAAGATATGATATACCTCGACATGGAATAAGCAATGGCAAACCAAGATCAGACCCAGAAGTTTTGATATGACCCATATTTATGTTGCAATATGAAAGGTCATTAATTTATGCCATAGATAACATATACAAAGGCAGTCTAAAGACGTAAGTCGATCTAGCTATTGTATACTTAGCTATTCACCAAGAAAACATAGACATTTAAAACAAAATTAATCTGTTGCCATAACATAATTCTTAGTTAGTATTTTTCCAACATAGTTGTAGACGTATGCTTTCAAAAGCATTTAATCCTAATAATAGTCAAATAGAAAACTATTTTTGGGACGTCTGACTTGAAATTTCAGCTTTGCAAACCTGAATACTCTATATTAGGATGCCCAATACTCTAAAAATCTAGAATAGAAACTATCCAGTTTCGATGGATATTCGTTAAAATGAATTCCCTAATGAATGACTCAAGAAGATAATGCCCTTGAAGACCATACTTGAGCATTCAAATGGATTTTCAAAAAGTACCACATAAATTCGAAAAGAGGAATTAAATGGAACACCTGCAATGTCCAGGATTATCCAAGTTTTAAATTTGGAACGATGTAATATGTCACCATGGATTGATGATGCAAGACATCATTAATACATCCTATAAATTTGAAAAACACGAAGTTTCTTTAGAAGGGTGCTTTTCATTGTCTCATTTAACAGGAAAAATGATTAGGAGATCATCTACACTACGCATGGACATTGACTCTCAAAACTTCCTCTAATAGAATTTAAGATGGTATATTTACTATCATCATTAAAATAATAAGACCTCTAGGTCTCTTGAGAGTACTTGAGTGATAAAAGTGGACTTATCCACTCCCTACATAGGGCTGATGATATACCTTAATATACTCATCCATATATCCTCTAAAATGGTCATAATCAAACCTATTATCCAACCGCAGTCCAGCTTTTTCACAGCATATAAGACACATTACTAAATGGCGGGAACATTGGATAACACTGGGAAATCAAACATTATTTACACCTGGAATAAAGTTGAACACCTTGAAGTCTGTGTTCCCACCCAAAATGGGTTATATGAATAAATCATTAAAATGATTTAAATGGTTTACTCATCCGTTAAAAATTCAGTTGATGTTGACTGCATGGAGACATGCAATTACACTGCAAATAATCAAAATGCCTCCTTAGAACCTATTTATATGGGCCTGATCACCTCATATAAATAGTTTTCGAGAACTCCTAAAGGAGGAAGTGTTTAGAGCACATCTTATAGATTGTGCCAGGCTGTGTTCACATCTCCATAGCACCAACTATGAACCATCAAAATGCCGTCTTAGAACTATTTATCGAAAGTAATTACCCCGGATAAATAGATTCCTAGCACTCCAAACGGAGAAAGCATTTAGAGCACATCTTATAGATTTTGCCTTGATGCGTCATCATATAAAGAATCGATTGTGAAGTTTAGATCATGAAGATCATTCACATTCAGAACTATTTACTTTCCCAGTATTATGTTCGACATGGATATTACAATCATCCCTGAGCTTGAAGCTCAGTTGACCATTTCAAATATCATGAATAGTGATGTGATCCTAAAGATCCACACTAATGAAACTGGTAAACGGTTTTCGGACTTATTAACTGACAAACCGAATATTGTCAAAATCACACATCCCTGCTGCTAAAAATCCAGCTAGTATTGACATACAAAAAGTAATGGATGCAATCCACCAGTAACAGAAGTGGATGTCATCAATGAATGATGGGACATATCACGAGGCTCCAAAGAGAGGAAAACTCCTGGAGACCTTTAAATAATACCACCACAGGAAAGTGAGCTCATCTCCAAATCCTCTCCTTTTTCAGAACCTCTAGAAGAAATGAATCTGGAATAAATTGAAGTATTACTGTATAATGTACGTACAGGGGGAGGTTTTTGGATAAAACACACACTTGTCGACAACTTATTCACGTTTCATTTTGCCACTAAATGTGATAATTATAAATATCGTTCCACACTCAGTTGCTTGAAGCAAACGTAGAGATTGGCCAAAAACGTGGAACAAGGCAATAATAAGCTGAGCTGGACTCACTTATGAAACATGAAGTGTTTGAACCTGAAGTCCTGATATCAAAAGATATCAAACCTATGGGTATAATGAGTAATGTATAAACACAAATATAAATAAATAAAATCGTATGCTATAAGCGACATGCTATATCTTAAAGGTCCATTTCGTTGAAACCATGAAGTAATCAAGTAAGATGATCTTGACTTACTTACAAATAAAACTGATGCATCAGGTTCCCTGGTTATGTTTGAGAAAATCCTGTGATTGGCAAAGGAAAATTTTGGGTTTTGTGCTGCTATAGATGTTGTGACATCATACACTTATGGATTTATTCCTAATTTCCTTACCTGTCTGAATAGACTTTGAGACATCTATTCTATGAAATATATATAATTCAACCAATAAAGTTCCTTATTAATATAAGGACTCCTACTAAAGGTTGTTTTTGCATCTTTAAAAGAGCAAATAAAATGCTTTTGGATTATATTTTCAAATGATTCAAATCTCATCAGATCTCCTGAAGAGAAAACCGAAATATCTGTTTAAGCCTAACTATTAAATATGATATGAAAGACCTAGGCAAAAATCTTGGCTTACAGACTTATCATCCAAAAGATGAACACATCATCCAGAAGATCAAACTCTCATCTAGATGATGAAAATAACAGCCAGCAGATGAAAATAACATCCCAAAGATGAAAATCATGTGACATTTAACTTCATACACCCAAAGTTGATGAAGATACATGGACAATTGTAATCCACTAAATACACCAATTGATTGTATGGATTTACATAAAGACCCCTTCCGTTCGATGGATGTGGGGAAGGATATCCTAGGTCCTGAAGTGCCTTACTTGAGTGTCTATGATACACTCCTTTATCTGACCAACTGCACGCTTCTCTATATAGCCTCGGCAATAAATCTGTTTAGCCAGATACAGTGCAGCACCTGTAGCGCATCACTAGACCGGAGCTACGCATCTTCTGTGCTACCTCTAAGGGTCACTACTATAAAGGATCATCTTCCATGTTAAATGTATTTGCAGATACAGGTAATAAATCATCGCGATGACCACCTCGAAGGACAGGCCACATCCTGGAAATCTTCAAAGCATGCGACTAAGGTAAACATCATCCTACCATTCCGAGAAGCTCATCATCCAAGAAGCAAATCAAGAGTATGCATAGAGACGCCCTGAAGTAACACACAGACACAGTGACGACTGGGTCAGAGACTAGAGACGTGGAGCTATCTATTGAGTCTGTAGACCATGCCACTTCTCTAGATCATCCTTAAGAAGTCTACATCAATGGCAATAAGACAGAGCACACATCTTCATAGGAGCTCCCTTGGATTCAGTAGCTGACATATATGAGCGATACTTGTATAGATGAGCGATGTTTGTATTTTGTATTTTTTTTCTCGGAACGTTGTAAATGAGATTGATGTATAGATGCCTAGGAGATCTGCAAGCCAAAAGCATGTACAGATCAGGGGAAATTAAATGTAGAGTTGTACTCTTTTTCCTTAGCTATGGTTTTTTCCACTGGCTTTTCCATAGCCAAAGGTTTTAACGAGGCAACCACATTAACTCGAGATCCAGAAGTATCCACCCGTATTGATATCCACATAACAGTAGAAGTTAAAGAGACGTGTAGTCTCTAAACTCCAGAAGTATCTACCCCTTGTGATACTCAAAAGCACTATGAATCCTAAAGTATTCATATGTCAAGTTTACAATGATGGATGGATAAGGGGAAGTGTTATGAATAGGTTGTGTGACCTTTCATATATCCACCCATTGAGATTCTAAACTCTATGTATTAATATATTAGTGAGGCTAGGCAACCTTCTATCCATCACTCTTCCTTAGAAACTCTTCATCTCTCAACAATCATAAAAAAATTTCAGTGGCAATAAGAGCAATAAGGCCTATTTCAGGGTGTTTTCTTACCACTAAAATTGTTGGAAGATGGATTTCACGTAGCTGCGACGTAGGGTGATGTGGGCAGATGTCTGGTCATTGGACGAGCTAACCTCAAGCTAAATGGGCTCTGACACGAGCTTTGGGCATCGGGTCTGAACTATCTCCAAGCTATCTACAACATAGGAAGCTCATCTGTTGGTCGGATCTGGGGTCCGACCTAATCCCCTCTGATACTTAAGTTAGTGGATGACTTGAGAAGGCTTGGTGGAACTATGTCAAACCTGTTGGGAGGTTGTACACTAGTTCTCAGGCCAAGCTATGGAGGAAATGTAGAGTTAGGTGGATCAGATATTGAGTATAAGAGTACATGAGTGTTGGTTCTCAGAGAATCCTCTCGTCTCTCATTGTTTTAGAGATTATTTATAGGCAATTGTCTTATGAATGTCAGTCAAAGGTAACAACCGTGCATTGATGATGTTTTATTGCTTGTTGGCCTTAGCGGTCTGTATTAATGATGAGCTTGTTGGTCAGCCATTGTATTGAGTATTGGACTTCTTCATACTTGGTTTTGATGATGAGCAAACATAAATACTTGTGACTAATCCCCTCCATGAAGCTAATCCATTGCCTAAGCTTATCATTACGATCAAATAGTAATGGATGACCATGAAGATCAATCAAAGCTCAAAGTTGAAGATTGGATGATCAAAGATAAAGATGGAGCTTCAAAGTCTTCAAAACGACATCAAGATCAATCAAGAGAAAGAAGAGAAGCAAAAAACAAATGTAATCTTTTTATTCTCTTTTTTTCTCATCAGAATGTAGTTTTGAAGTAGATTATTGTTGGAGCTCACACACTTCACTCATTCTAGCCTAGGAAGTCATTAGAAACCAACTCCTAGGTTTACAACTTATTTTATTCTAAAATGTGCATTTTGGACTTTCAACAGGCGGCTGATGAACAATATACATGCTCCTGTCTCCATACATGTGTCTGAATTGTTCCCCAGTCGTCTGTTATGCACACACTTTTGACTAGATTTTTGGGCTTTCAATTCTTAACTTTCATCAGGTGACTGTTGTAGAAAGTACAGGCGTCTGTCTAGTTTCAGCCGCATGTGACTTGTTAGTCAGTCGTGTGTCTCATCTTGCCCAAACTTCTTAAATTTTGTCAACTTTCACACTAGCGCCTACAGACGACATAAGTAGGTTTTACATGCGCATGCCCATGGCACAGGTGCCTGTATATACCACTACAGTCGCATGTCCAACACTTGCCCAGAACGTTGATTTTGGCAAGTTACGCACTTGTGCAACAGACGACTGATGTTGGTTTCCCAATCGTCTGCCCATGGCATAGGCGCATGTGGTTTCCACATCAATCGCATGTCCTAGCATACCCAGAATTATTCAGTTTCACAACTTATGCACTTATGGTATCAGTCACCTGTAGAAGGTTTCTCAGTCGCCAGATGGTTTTCAAGCGCATGTCCAACCTTCATCAGTCGACTGTCCTACGTGGTAAGTTATCGTTTGAATTCTCACCTACCCTCCGACACTGTGCAGCAGGCGACTGTCTGCTCTTCATCAGTCGCCTGTCCTGGCAGTAAAATCAATCCGTTGGGATTTTCCATACGGATTTCAAAAGGGGTTTTGGGTATTTTGTTTGAGGGTTTTAGAGAACTTATAAAATGGTCTCCTACTATTCCATTGGAGACTTCTTGGAACCCTTAAGACTACATTGATCTCATCTCTAAGCTCTCAAGCTCTCATTCTCTCTAAGCCATAGATCTCATTTTCTCTTGCTCTCCAACATAGAACCAAAGTTGATATCCTTTAGGCATTTAGTGATGACAAGTGAAAGGGCTTCACTCTCTTCTTAGAAGAGATCAACACTCACATCACGTTGCTCCTTTAAGTTCTACTTCAAGGCATAGGTGATTTGTAAGTGTATTTCATAAGTTCATAACTTTCGTTATTTGAATTCACTATCGGTTTGTGAGAGTTGTTTGCTTGATTCCAAGTTGTGGGATTCAAGGATATCGATTGTAGGTTGATTACACTAGTAGGGTTGCTACAAGTGGGTTTAAAGGAAACCACAAGTTAGGGTTCTAACTTGAGTATCCAGAGGTATCCAGGTGGAAGGGACGTAGGATTGCCGGGAACAAGTAAGGTTTGACTTGGGTAATCCGAACCCTTGAAACATACTTGTGTTAGCTTTGTTTATTGTTGTTAATTCTTATTTCTGCATCTTTGTTGGATTAGGATTTTAATTAGGCGTAATTTTTTAGTTAAATTTTATAAACACTATTCAACCCCCCTTCTAGTGGTTTCATCATAGCCAGGGTCCTTACAATTAGTATCAAATCTAGTCTATAGCTATGGCATCCAACAACAACAATGTTCCTCCTCCTACATCATACAACAATTATGATCGTGCTGGTGCTTCTTCTGTATTCGAAGGACAATCAACAGTTCGTCCTACGCATTTTAAAGGCACAAATTTTTGCTATTGGAAGTGTCGGATGGAGACGTTTCTTAGGAGTGCTTCTCTTTGGAGAACCCTCCATAAGGATTACGTACAGCCTTCGAAAGAAGATTTTGACAAGTGGATTCCTGTCGAGAAGTCCGCCGAGGTAAATAATGCCAAAGCAATGAACGCTCTTCATTGTGCATTGAATCCGGATGAGTTCAACAAGATATGCATATGTAAAAGCACGTATCAAATATGGAACCATCTCATCGTCACTCACGAGAGAACCAACAAGGTAAAATTGTCAAAGTTATATGTTGCTATACAAAACTTCGACATGTTTCAAATGCGGGAAGGTGAGAACATTGCCACGATGTACGGTCGCTTCACTGACATCACCAATGAGCTTGAAGCTCTCGGACAAACATATACACAACAAAAGAAGGTAAGAAAGATAATCATGTTAATGACCTCAAAGTGGGAAAGAAGAGCAATTTCCATTGAGGAGGTCAATTACATGAAGAACTATACCGTGGTAAATCTCATCGGTACTATCATGTCTTACGAAGTAAGAAGAGAGAACCGATTGAAGATTAGAGGCATGATGAAGCCAACGGAGGCAAAGAAGAATGCGTTAGCATTCAAGGCTACCTATTTGTAACGACCTGTATTTTCAGATACACTAGAGTGGAGTTCTATTTATGTATGTCTTCTATTAATAACTCTGGATGTCTAACTCTCATTAATATACTCATAGTTAATTTATTAATAGTGTATTAATGTTTGAAGTTTTAAAATTCAAATGATAATTTTTCAAAATTCAAATTCAAATTTGTTTCTCCTTTTATATCCTAATTAAATTATAGCTATGTACCAAAGAAAAATTAAATTATAGCTAATTTAGAAGTATTTCTCCCATTTAAACCCCAATAATCCCTCTCTATTAATTATAATTTTCAAACTTTCCTTTTCCTCTTACTCTTAATTTCCCTAAATCAATAGTATTAAAAACAAATCCATTTAAATTTCAAAAAAAACTTTCCCGAACTCTTGCTAATGATACTCCCTAATAATTAATATTAAAAATAAATTTTTAAATTTCAAATACTTTCTTAATATAACCCTTCTCTAATTTTTCCTAACACTAGTCAATCTAGGCTGTTGACGCACCCGCAACCTACACCTAGGTTCCACCTGGCGGTGTCACGATCGCCAGGCGTAATATGGCCCCTAGGCTACGATTTCGGCCTCAATCCGCAAGCGGATGGTGTCGAGTTATAGTATAAAAGATTGTCGAATCCCACAGTGACGGTGATAGTGTCTATAGATTCTCAGTCTATTTCTAAGTGTGGAAGTAAGGTAGCTATCGGGGGAACATATTTGGGTTGGTTGTTGTGGTTGTAATACTAATAAAAAGAACTAAGGCTTTAGGGATCGCCACTAGGACCATTGGGGGTTGATGTTGGATAGAATCCTCACAATGCATTAGGGCTAGTGAATTAATCCCCCAATTCGTACCACTCTCGTGGGTTAGAATTGCGGGGTACTTCGGTGGCTCTCGTTGACGCAATGGCGGTAGCCGTCAACGTAGCGGTATAGTTCGTCGATGGATCCCCTCAAGGCGTGAGCCGGGCATGGTCACGTGTCTTGGTTTGATCCACCGATTTCCCTATTCGAATCCCTAGATACCCCTTAAGCACATCAATTCCACAGACCGTGGGCATGATCTCAATACGGGTTATCTACGGATTCGGTAGGGTCTACCGAAATACTACCCTAAATCCCTAATTCAATGTAGGGATCCAGATCTACATTTTCCCCCCTAAAATCCTAGGGCTAACCCATCAACCCTGAGTAGATCTACTCAAACATTGTAATAAAACGCACAAAAATATCAATTTCACAGAGGAAAACATCTTAGCAATTGAGAGATTAGGGATTAAATAAACTTACAGCGAGAGTAGATGAAAAATAGATCCAGAGAAAAATCCAAACCTCAATAGCAAGCGTAGACAAGAACAAGAGCAATAATCTCCACTGTTTAATCCAAAAATTGCTTAAAAATAACTCTAGAAATCCGTACAAAAATCACCCAGCGTTTCTCCGCAAAAATCCCTCACAAAAACTCATTCTCCTCCCCTACAGTCGTCCCCTAATCGCGAGCTTCAGTCGCTGCCAAAACCGCGCACAACGTGCTCGTTCAAATCTTTCCAAAAATGCCCTTGGTGTCGCCGACCGAGTAGGCTACTCGGTCCGAGCAGCTACTGCTCGGTCAGTAACTCGCCTCCGAAGCTTGCTGCTCGGCTGCTTGGAGAATTCAAAATCGTCTTATCCGGACCGAGTAGGACCTGCTCGGTCAGCTGCTCGGGAGCTGCTCGGGCTATGAAATCGGGGCTACCTGACCGAGCAGATGAGCTGCTCGGTCTGTGTCAGCCCGTATCCGACGCCTGCTGTAATTGAAACGGCTCGGTCCGAGCAGCTGATCTACTCGGACCGAGCATTTTCTGGGAAATGCTGCAGCAAGCATCCTGGGCTTCTCTCTCTGCTCTCTCTCTTTGCTCTCCTCCAGTGGCTCCGGGAACGCGGCGAACTCCTCCAGAGCCCTACCAATGGGCTCATGAGCACGTCGGATGTGTCCATACCCGGATAGGCGTCCAAATCGCTCCAAAATCCCTGAAAATTCACAAAACACTACGAAACTAGAAAATATCGTCAGAAATGCAGAATCGTAGTAAAAAGTGGGATTTGGACACGAAAATGATATGCAATGCGATGAGATAATGATTTGAAAATGATAAAATATGGACACATCAAAATCCCCCAAGCTTACCTCTTACTCGTCCTCGAGGAAGGCGAATAATTGGTACGCCGGGAGGAAAACAAAACAGAAATAAGAAAATGAAAACAAAGAGGAATGAAAAAACAAAAAGAGAGAAGTAAGAGAAAAGTGCTAAGGATGATCGGTCAGATCTCAGGCCTAAAAAGTCTATCACGATGCTCTGAGTGCTAAACATACATGCTATTGGTAATTTCTAGCTTTATATATCATATGACATGCAATACAGGCAAAGAAAAGGGATCTATTGAAATAACACCGTCAAATCATATCAATCTCATGCAATCCCTAGGGTCTAGTATAAAGGAGTTGGCAATGCCCTTTTCAATCACAGATACGCAAGGAGCACAAAAGATTCACACAACATGCAATAAAGAATAGGAAAAATCATGCCATTCAGATATTCAATTAGATAAATGAAAAATCTCCAAAACTAAAGTAATTCGTAAAGTTTGGGTTTTATAAAATCTCCCCGATATGCACCGTCTCCACTCTAATGTTAAGCTCACTCATATGATCAGTTGGTTGCCCCCCCCCCCCCCCCCCCCCCACCAAGCTTAGCTTGAGGCGTCGCATCAAGGAAAATGATATGGAAATTTTATTTTTCTTCCCAGAATAAATGATAGCTTCTAATGAAATAATACAAAACAGTATTTATTCATTTTCTTTCTCTGTTTTTTTAGATATGAATATATACACTTTTTTTTCTTCATTTTCATTTAGAAGCTATTCTTTTTCTTTTGGGGATTGGGAAGTAAGATGCGGTAAAGATAGCTATGGGGGTGCAACCAACTGATATGTAGAGATATAAAATAGATATGTGGAGAAGTAAAATAATAGGACTCTCGGTTCACTCATAAGAGGGTGCACATCTGTTTGATAAAATAAAATCCTAACTAAACTCATATATAGCATGGATATTTTCACTTCTCTAAATGAATACTGAAAATGGCATGATGTAATAATCACAATATCAGCAGGCAAGCAAACAGAAGTGAATAAGATAAGAAAGCAGGTGCTCCAAGTGTTCTAGTGATGCGTGAACCTGGGTGTGTTTCCCAACATAAATCATACTAAATACTAGTTCATGCAATTGATTTTCAATTCATTTCAGGTATTAATTCAGATAGATCATCAATAGAAGAGCATGCATATAGATAATAAAACTGAAATTAACTCTAATATCATGTCAAAGAGATGAGCATCACAAAAACTAATAAAGCCTAGAGAGATATCATCATGTGGACCATCCTTAGCAAAAAATAAAAAGAAGCAGAGAAAAAGGGAAAATAGATAAAAAGAGATGCATGCATGGAGAAAAACATAAAATATGATGCAAAATGAGAAAAAATAAAACGAGACGGGAAAGTGGTGAAAAAGTAAAATAAAAACTGAAAATAAGGGAGAAAAATGTGAAAATAAAAATAAAAAATAAAAATAAAGCGGGAGTGTTCATCCCCCAAGCTAAACCTAGCAGTGTCCTCACTGCTAAGAAAACGCTCGTGAGCGGGAGATGATGCTAAAGGGGTGGTGTCGGTGGGGAAATAAGATAAAAACTATGTAATAAAAGAAAAATAAAAAATAAAAAATATGAGGGATGATGCATGCGTGGGTCCTCCCCCAAGCTATCTAAGATTAGAGCCCCGTAAAGACAGATGGGCACGAAATATATGGGGGAGGCAAAAGCTGGGATGGACAGCATCAAGCAGAGGCACCACCCTCTGAGGGTGGTGATGGGTCCCTCTGCTGTGGACCCGGGGCGGTGGGTGGAAGGTCAGGCTGGGACGCTGGAGGAGAGCTGGTGGTGAGGTCTATGGTGGAGGTGGAGGGCTCAGCAGTAAATATACGAGGGCAGAGAGTGGATCGACTATGACTGACGACTCACAGGTGGTAGAAACAGGCTCTGCAGAAGCCTGGGGAAGTGAAGCACTAAGTGGTGCGGAGTGGGTCAAAGTGTCCAACCTGGGGGGAGGAGCGTGCGCAAGTATGACAGTGGGCGGGCCACGGAGTCTCAGCAAGTCTATAATGGAAGAAAGATCCGACTCAACTCTCGATCTATGTGTCCTAGTCTCGACTAGAAAGGCGTCGAATTCCCGTTGTAAGCGGGAAGTCAACTCCTCAAGAGCGGTCAAGCGAGGGGCGGAAGTGCTAGAGTCAGGTGGGGGACGGTGGGGATGTCGGTAAGTCACCACTCGCGAAAAGCGGCCCGGTGCAACTGAGGCACCGTGCCGGGCGTGGAAGGTAGGAGAGGGTGAGCTCGTAAGTAAATCGGCGATGGCGGAAGATAGATCTGTCGTCGACATAGAGGTGTGGACAGACGTCGAGACAGACTCCGTGAAAATGGCCACGGGTGAGGAGGTGGTGGTGCCAGGAAGTGTAGCTGAAGCTATATGCTCCGAAAGAGGGGGGAGGGTGGGGACAGGATCGTGTGATGGAGCATCTAAATCTATAACGTCGTCAGAAAAAGGTAAATCGGTGCCCTCTGGCACCGATACAGTGGCAGAAGAGATCTGAGTCTCGGTGAAGGAGGCGAGGACCGTCCCCGAAGACTCGACGACGGTAGAAACAGAGGATACAGCAGTGGAAGAGGTGGCTCTGGAAGATGGGTGGACTGGAGGAACAGGGAGGCCGGTGACCAGAGCAGCTATGTCAAACAGCTCGAACTCCGAGGAGAGTGGGTCCGGGTCATCGGCAGGTGCCTCGACCAGAGCTCCAGGGGGATCGAGATCGTGAATGGGAGGGAGTGGGAAAACTGGAGGGATCATCCAGTCAAGCTGGACGGTGGGGATATGTGTCAGGTGAGGGGCTGGGAGGACCATGTGGGGATCGTGGCCGGTACCTACTAGGTAACGCCAATGACGAGCGCCATAAGGACGGAGGATATGCATGTGCTCGAGCACGCCAATGGTCAGGCGTGTCGGGCCAGGTGGGCGGTGCAGGTCAGCTGGGATGGGGATACCTAGCATCCTAGCAAAGATAGTAAAGAAACCACCGCAACAGATATCTGTGGAATGGAATGTGGTGGCTGTCTGGTAGAGGCACTGACACAGCCAGTGGGCTGCGTCAGAGAGCATGAATGGTCTCAAAGAGCCATCCGGGTGGAATCTAAGAGGTCGGGTCATACCCCAAAGATGGGTAAGCTCAGGGAGGGACATAGTCCCGACCTCCGGTCTGCAGAAGAGTGTGCATGCTAGGTGCCTCTGGGCGTAGCGAAGGCAAGGGTGCACTATGCATGATGCCTTCGCCCGACTAGGGCGGTACTCAGGTAGTCCAGAAATGCACTCCCAAAAGGTGCGCGCAGCAAAATCATCAAGGTCAAAGGTCGGTGAAAAAGCAACCCTATGATTTGGGACGGCGGGGAAGTGAAAATAATCCCGGATCATATCAAAAGTGACAGTGTAATCGTGATCCAGGAGTCGAAAGGTGATGTCGTCACCTGCTGCGGTGAAAGCAAGGGAGCTAAGACCCTCGAGGGCTAGGCGGGTGTAAGTGGAGGCATGGACACCGAGGAATCGGTCGAAACCGATCGCTCGGTAAAGGCGGTGCACTCCCTGGAGGATGCCTAGTGACCTAAGAGCCGGCATGTCTATGAAGACTGTAGGCACTAGACGGTGCTGGTGGATCCTGGAGTAGTGCGCTCTGTGTGCGCTATCTCGAAAATTAATGCCGTGAGTAGGGATGTGCGCGGTAGGGTCATCGCTGGATGGGGTGATGAGGCAGTAGTGGTGGAGACGGTAGATGGTGCTGTGGTGACCGGTGTGGTGGTGGTGGGAACGGTGGTGGTGACAGCCAGAGCTGTGGTAGTGGGTGTGGTGGTGGTAGCGGAGGACGTGGTAGTGAGCTGTGCACGACATTGTGGACAGGGAGAGCAAGTGCTAGAAGACGGCCTCTTCCCACGTATGGGAAGGGTCGTCGATCCGTGAGTGCGAACCATAGTGATGCGCGCAGTAAAATAATACGGTATGAAAAGAGATCAGGGAACGAGTGTACCGTGGTTTTGGGTGATGCGAACGCGCAAAATATCCCCCAAGCTAGTCCACGCTACTGCTACTGACATAAGCAGAGAGGACCTGCAATTCGAAATGGGCAAAACGTCAGATAATTGATAAAAATGCGTGAAAAGCAAAAAAGACTGTGACTCAGACCGAGCAGAGAGCTACTCGGTCCAAGTTGTGTAATGGGTGTGACTCAATGCGAGTCGTGTGAACGGGTCGGTCGACTCGGGGGGTCTGAACGAGCAGTGCCCTAGGGCACGACTCGGGGGGTGTGACCGAGCACCTAGGTGCTCAGTCTGTGCCCTAGGGCACAGATCGGGGGGTTTTCTGAACGAGCAGATGGGCTGCTCGTTCTGTGCCCTAGGGCACGAAGCGGGGCGGGGGGGGTTCGGTGATCGTCGCGAAGTGGGAGGGGGCAGGGGCTTTTGGTGGAGGCGGCGGGGGTTAAACGTAGGGGGGTTGAACGGAGGGGGGTGGCCGGTGCCGTCGGCGGTGGTGGCGCCGTCGACGGCGACGTCGCCTCAGTAGGGCGAAAAGGGAGGGAGCAGGGGCGGGAGATGACGGGAGAGGGAGAGGGGGAGGGGGGGTTTGTGTGGGGGGGTAATACGGCAGTGCCGTCGGCAGCGGTGGGGTCGTCGACGGCGGCGCCGAGTGTAGTGGGCGGGGGCGATGGGGGGAAGGGAAGGTCGGAGGGATAGAGAGAGAAAAGGGGAGAGAGGGGAGGGTGGAGGGGAGGTTGGCTGACCAGAGTTGGGTGGCGGATCCGACGGCCACGGTGGCGGAGCGGGAGGAGACGGCGGATGTCGGCGGGACAGGGCGAACGAGTAGGGGGAGGAGAGAGAAGCTCGGGGGGTAAATTAGGGAGTTGGAAAATTTTTAGGGTAAAAAATTTTTTACCCGCGGTTATAAATGGTCGAGTATCGGGTTTTGGATCCGACCCGACTCGGTCCGAGCAGCTTGGCTACTTGACCGGTTCAATGTAAATATAATTTAACAAAATGACTCGACTCGGTCTGAGCAGCTAGGCTGCTCGACCCGGTCAACGTAAAAATTTTGAATGAAATACTCCCTCCAAGTCGTATGCTGCTCGAGCCGAGCCAATAATATTCTGTCCGGGTCGACAGAGTGACGTTTTCTCCTCAAATCTCAACCATGTACGACTCAATCGAGCAATTGGATGCTCGGTCCGCGTCATGTCCTGCTTGGGCCGAGCCAATAATTGTCTGCTTGGGTCGACAGAGTGACATTTTTCTCTCAAATCTCATCCCTGTACGACTCGATCGAGCAACTGATTGCTCGGGCCGAGCCCATTTTTGCTCGGACCGAGCAGCTAGCTGCTCGGGCCGAGCAAAATGGCCGCGTTTCTCCGTATTTGTACTGCTCGACCGAGCAGATGAGCTGCTCGGTCCAAGCTTCCTGTGTCCCTTTTTCCTCTTCTTTTCCCTTGTTTTCCTTCTCAAATCTTCGATACCGTTGCTTTCCTCCGGCTTCCTTCCGTTTATAATGTCCATATGCATACCCCCAATTGTTCGTCCTACACAGAACACAAACTCGTCAAATTTTTATGATTTTTGTAATTTTACCTAAAATTACGAAATAAAAATAAAAATAAGAAAATAAGAAAGAAAGTCCAAAATCTACGGAATTGGGTTGCCTCCAAATAAGCGCTCATTTTCAGTCATGAGCTCGACTCCCTATGATATTAATGCTCACTTGGCGTGTGCGGTGGTCACGCGTCCATCTCCAGGGTGGTGCATACCGACGGTGTTTGATTTTCGCTCGCTCCAATATTCTCCTCAACATAAGATGTGGTATCCGGCGCTTGGTGATTTGATGATTGTAGTAGAAACTCATCATCCAATACTTGGATGTACATGGAGACCGCTTTGTTGTAGGTTGGGTCGCCGTCGTCGTCGATGCTTGCCATCATTGGGTCCTTCATGACCCCTTCAGTAGTGAATTCTTCGATTGCTTCCTCTTCAAGAAGCTCCAGATAACTGGCCCCTTCTTCATAAGCTTTCTCCTTCATCGGCCTTTGTAGCCGGAACTCAGCTTCAATATTCCCCATATTGAGGGAAAGGGTCCATTCTCAGACGTCTATCAGAACTCCGGCCGTCTCCATGAAGGGGCGGCCGAGTATGAGTTGAGAGCTTCCTCCCTCCGGCATGTCCATAATAATGAAGTCGACTGGGATACATAGCACTGGCGGTATCTGGAGAACGACGTCCCTAGCTATTCCGATCAGGTAAGTGATGGAATGATCGGTGAGCTGGATGGACATGCTCGTCGGTTCCAGCTCACTTCCCGTCTAGAGTCTTCTGAAGATGGATAGGGGCATAAGGCTGATGCTAGCCCCCAAATCAATCAACGCCATACTGATTGGCATGCCACCAATGGAACATGTCACGGTGAAGCTCCCCGGATCCAGAAGCTTTCGGGGGAGGTCATTTTTGATAATGGAGGTAGAATACTCCAACAGCTTGATCTCTTCCAGCTTCCTCTTCCCCGTAATGAGATCCTTCAGAAATTTTGCATATGTCAGGATCTCGGTGATGGCATCAATAAATGGGATATTCAGCTGAATCCCTTTCGGTAACTCCATAAACTTGGAGTACTTCTTCTCTAATTTGGCTAAGGCTAGCCACTGTGGGTATGGAGGAGGGGGTCTGGAGACTTTTCCCTTAGATGCATCGACGGAGGGCCGCGTAGTGGCAGGCATGACAGGAGGTGCATCCGCCTTCTCTTCAATAGAGACAGGCCCTTCAGTGGCCTCAACTCTATCACTGTCGTCAGCAGCTTCTTCAGTGGCGACCTTTTCTTTGTTCAGCTCCGAAACCATAACAGGGTCAGTAACCCGTCCTCCTCGTGTGGTCACTAAAACCACGGCGTTGGCTTGAGCTCTAGGGTTGGTCTCCGGTTGGGAGGGTAATCTCCCCTGATTCTTCAGCAACTGCGACATTTGCCCCCTCAGTTCATCGAGCGAAGAATTAATATTCTTAAATTGATTTTTGTTGAATCCTGATTGAAGCGAATCTGGCCGCTCATGAAGGTCGCCAGTGTAGATTCGAGATTAGACTTTGGAGGAGCCAGCGCATAATTCTGCTGAGGCGGCCGGTTGAACTGATATCCCGACGGCCTGTAGGGCCCAGCTGGCCTAAAGCCGCCTTGCTACTGGCTCTGCTGCTGCTGAGGAGGAGGTGGTGGTCTCTGAAACTGTGGAGGTTGCAGCCCTCCGCTTGGGTTTCCATAGGAAAACCCCGGGTGATTTCTGGCTGCTGGATGCTGCCACTGGTTCCGTCCTTCTCCCTGGACGTACTGGACAGTCTCGGATGTCTCAGCACCCTCATAGTGACCCTCAATAGGAATATATCCGGGATCTACATACTCTTCCCTGGGATGATAGGAGGTGATGGGTGCTGCTGGGATAGAGTCCAAGTGCTGCTCGATGCGGGCCACTTGCTTGCACAGGGTCTCAATGTGAGAATCCAAGTGAGTGGCGACCTTGACCTTGGGATTCCAGGTCACAACGGTCCGCTCATCAGTCCACTGCTGGGTGTTGGCTGCCATGTGCTCCAACAGATCTATAGCCTCCTCAGGAGACTTATCCGGTAGGGCGCCCTGCGCCGCAGCATCGATAATCATTTTGGTGCTAGGCTGGAGCCGGTTGTAGAAGCTCTGAACCAAATCCCAGGGCTGGATTCTGTGGTGTGGGCACTGGTGTTGGAGGTCATTGAACCTCTCCCAAGCCTCGTAAAGCGACTCCTGCAGGAGCTGCTTGAAATTGGAAATGGCCCCACGGATCCGGACCGTCTTTGAGGGTGGATAAAACTTATCCACAAAAGCAAGCGTGACCTTCTCCCATGTGGTGAAGTGGTTGGGAGGATGTGCCCGGAGCCAATAAGAGGCTTTGTCCCTCAAGGTGAAAGGGAAGAGCCGCAGCTTCACCGCATCATCACTAACGTCCTTCGCCTTGAAAGTATCGCACTTAGCCAAGAAGGAGTCAATGTGATGGTTGGGATTCTCGTGAGGATGCCCGTGGAAGGGATCCCGCTGCATCAGATTTATCAACCCCGTCTTAAGCTTGAAGGTTGCCGCTGTCAGCTGCGGTCTAAGAATCGAGGAGTTGTTCCCAAACATCGGTTTCATATGGTACCTGATGGACCCAGTGCGAGGAGGAGGAGGAGGATTCTCTCCCATCTGAGCAGATGGAGATGAACTTCTGCTAGAGGCTCTCAAAGCCCTGACTGTCTTTTCGATCTCAGGATCGAACAATAACTCTCTAGTAGTCCCCTTGTGGCGGGTGTTCATGCACCAACAAAACTCAGAAGAACACCGTCAGTAGCACCCCAATAAATAAAAAAGAATAAAAATGATGGTAAGGTGAGAAATGGTAAGAATGCTAGCAAACTTCACAAAGGTAAAAACAAACTGAGATAAGATCACTATTGCTGTCCCCGGCAACGGCGCCAAAAACTTGACGCACCCACAACCTACACCTAGGTTCCACCTGGCGGTGTCACGATCACCAGGCGTAATATGGCCCCTAGGCTACGATTTCGGGCTCAATCCGTAAGCGGACGGTGTCGAGTTATAGTATAAAAGATTGTCGAATCCCACAGGGACGGTGATAGTGTCTATAGATTCTCAGTCTATTTCTAAGTGTGGAAGTAAGGTAGCAGTCGGGGGAACAGATTTGGGTTGGTTGTTGTGGTTGTAATATTAATAAAAAGAACTAGGGCTTTAGGGATCGCCACTAGGATCATTGGGGGTTGATGTTGGATAGAATCCTCACATTGCATTAGGGCTAGTGAATTAATCCCCCAATTCGTACCACTCTCGTGGGTTAGAATTGCGGGGTATTTCGGTGGCTCTCGTTGACGCAATGGCGGTAGCTGTCAACGTAGCGGTATAGTTCGTCGATGGATCCCCTCAAGGCGCGAGCCGGGCATGGTCATATGCCTTGGTTTGATCCACCGATTTCCCTATTCGAATCCCTAGATCCCCTTAAGCACATCAATTCCACAGACCGTGGGCATGATCTCAGTACGGGTTATCTACGGATTCGGTAGGATCTACCGAAATACAACCCTAAATCCCTAATTCAACGTAGGGATCCAGATCAACATTTTCCCCCTAAAATCCTAGGGCTAACCCATCAACCCTAGAATAGATCTACTCAGACATCGCAATAGAAACGCACAAAAATATCAATTTCACAGAAGAAAACATCTTAGCAATTGAGAGATTAGGGCTTAAATAAACTTACAGCTAGAGTAGATGAAAAATAGATCCAGAGAAAAATACAAATCTCAATAGCAAGCGTAGACAAGAACAAGAGCAATAATCTTCACTGTTTAATCCAAAAATTGCTACAAAAATAACTCTAGAAATCCGTACAAAAATCGCCTAGCATTTCTCCCCAAAAATCCCTCACAAAAACTCATTCTCCTCCCCTACAGCCATCCCCCAATCACGAGCTTCAGTCGCTGCCAAAATCATACACAACGCGCTCGTTCAAATCTTTCCAGAAATGCCCTTGGTGTCGTCGACCGAGTAGGCTACTCGGTCCGAGCAGCTACTGCTCGGTCAGTAACTCGGCCCGCGTAGCTTGCTGCTTGGCTGCTTGGAGAATTCGAAATCGTCTTATCCGGACCGAGTAGGACCTGCTCAGTCAGCTGCTCGGGAGCTGCTCGGGCTGTGAAATCTGGGCTACCTGACCGCGCAGATCAGCTGATCGGTCCGCGTCAGCCCGTATCCGACGCCTGCTGTAATTGATACGGCTCGGTCCGAGCAGCCGAGCATTTTCTGGGAAATGCTGCAGCAAGCATCCTGGGCTTCTCTCTCTGCTCTCTCTCTCTCTTTTCTCTCCTCCAGTGGCTCCGGGAACGCGGTGAACTCCTCCAGAGCCCCGTCAATGGGCTCATGAGCACGTTGGATGTGTCCATACCCAGATAGGGGTCCAAATCGCTCCAAAATCCCTGAAAATTCACGAAACCCTACGAAACTAGAAAATATCATCAGAAATGCAGAATCGTAGTGAAAAGTGGGATTTGAACGCGAAAATGATATGCAATACGATGAGATAATGATATGAAAATGATAAAATATGTACACATCAGCTGTCCACACTCACAGAGTCTTTTTCTTTCTCTTTCACATCCCTAAGAAAAAACATCCTAGGACTCCCTCTACAAAACACAGACATTCTTCTAAAACCCCTATTCTAAAAATCCTAAGGCTATCAACCCGTACCAAACCCTACCCCATACTTCCCTTTATACTCCAAACTCTAGCCTGCTCCCTGCCCTACACAAACATAGGCAGCCTTACATTGTACAAACTCTAAGGTTATAAACCCAGGCACCCTCTTCAAGCCCTACCCCTTCGTACCGACCCCAGCCCTATAAACCCTAAACCCAGCAACCCTACCCTAGCCCCTACAAACCCTAAGAAGCCACAGGCTTTCCTTCCGCCGTGCATCCTCCGAGATCCTCCCCCAACGACCGCAAAACATCCCCGCACCCTCCTCCGTCACCCAAACCCGGCGGCCACCTCCGATGCGGCCACCTCCGGCGTCCAACCTCACGCTGTGCCCGTCCTCCATATTCCAATAGCCCGATGCCGCAGCACCCCCTCACCGCCCAACAACCACCGGACCCTTCGTCCACCTCCGACCATGCGCGTGACCTCCGACAGCAACTCCCCATCGCCAAGCCTCCCTCCGGCGACAGCGACGCAAGCCTCCATCACCCCGACCTCCCCGGCGTCTTCTCCGACCACCAGACCCGCCTCCCCTCCAACTGCAGAACCACCGTTCTCCATCTCCCGGTGCCGCACATGCCTCCGAGCTTTCCTTTGGAGACAGCAAAGCCCGACTGCAACCCTCTCGACGCCCAGCAACCCCCGTCCGGTGACACTCCCCTGTTCCGATAGCCGCCGGCGTCCCTCCCGCTCCATCACCTGCAACGAAGGAAGCAGCACACGGGAATTCTAAAGGTTAGTAATCTGATTAGGGTTAGTTTAGAGTTATGTTTTTTTATAAACCATGCCTTTATCATATGGTTAGTTGGTTAAGTTAGGATTATATATATTAAACTGTGTTCAGTTATCAGGTTATTGTATATAAGTTGTTTGCAGTTAGTATTGTTAGGGTTAGTGCGTTAAGGTTGTTTTTTTCACACCTCTGCCATGAAATTCTTTTGAGTTAGTATGTAAATGGAGATGCCCAGATGTACATATGATGTTAGTTCTCTGATTCATACATATTAGTTTAGCATCTGTTAGATTTAAACAAATATTATAGGTTGAGTTATATAGCTATATTTATATGAATAAGTATTTTAATATGATTAAAACAGTGCCGAACTTGAATAAATAGACTAGTTGATTAATACGTTAAGTTCGTTCTAACTGATATTGGAACCATATAACACAGAAAACGTCTGCGTTTTCCGTACGGACCCGTCGACACCAAAAACACTGGAAACAGGCAAGCGTGCAGTTTATTATATGTTTTTTGTGCTACTTTATAAAACTTAAATTGTGACATCTTGTACACTAAATTGCTGACACAATGACACTAAAATGCACTTATGTGAAAAACTAAACTTAAACTTGTACTCGTGTGCGTGTGTGTGGACACCATTAAGAAAATGAACATCCTTGCTACAATTTGGACTGAACAAACAGGAAACAGATAACTTGAATAAACATGATAGCCGGTTTGGCAACTCACAGATAAATACATACCGTTGGCTCATAGACATGCATGTCGTTGGCTTATAGTTGGCTATTCACGTCGGTCACATGTGACTAGTCTGGCTCGTGTTCCAGTAGGGTCACATGTGACTAGTCTGGCTCGTGTTCTAGTATATGACGGTTTAGCATCCTGGCTCGTGGTCCAGGAAGTATACGTGGGTGGGGTTGGGTTCCGGGCACTAGCCGGTAGTAAACGGGTCGCCTTCGGGGGCACTTGAAGGTGGATTCACTTACTAGCCGTCTAACGACGGGGGCCTTAGTCACGGACTTGCACACACAATAAAAACAACTTGAAAAGAAAGTTAACTTACAGAACTGCTGTTACATTATTGAACTGCCACGTTTCATTTTCATAATAGAACTGCATGCTAGTGTAAATTCTTATAACTGCTTTAAAACTGCCGTATATAACTTGTTATATATCTTGCTGATGTTCTTTTCTAACCATGTCTTGCAGGACCCTTGTTGACATACATTCTATGTTGTTTGAATGTATGTCAAGTTACGAGACAGGATATCAGGAGGACGAGCTGTTGGACCAGAGTAATCCATTGGACCAGGAATACGTCGATCCAGAGGTTCTCCCTATAGAGGACCAGTCGTACAGCCTCTCCGCTGTTGCTGCTTTAGAATTTACTTTCTGCTTATTTGTTGGGTGTGTACCCACTTCTGTAGACGCTTTTGTTCGCCATGTTTAGGCCTTAATTTTTGTGTACTTTCCTTTTCTGGGCGATGGATATGTTTATGATTATTTCTGTTGTTCTGTTGCATTGCAAGAATCTGAGTTTGGTTGTTACTCACAGACGCTTATTGGGCTTAAGCTTCACCGCTTCAGCCCATGTGGACCCGCTCGCGTCCTCGCTCCCAAGTATAATGGGAAGCGGGGCGTGACACTATTTGTCCTCCGATAGTGATGAGTCCGAGAACGAGATGGATTTGGAAAAAATGTCGCTAATGGCAAAGAAGTTCCAACGCTTCTTTCACAAAGGTAAATTTCCTTCCAAATCTAAATTTGATTCCACTAACAACTCTTCTCTTCTTTGTTTTAAGTGTAACGAGCCAGGGCACATCAAGAAGGATTGCCCAATGCTAAGGAACAAAGAGAAGTGGAAAGCACCAAAGTACCACAAGTCCGATAAATTCAAGAAGGATAAGAAGAAGTGACTCGTTGAGACTTTTGATGACTCGAGTGGGGATTCTTCAAGCAAATCTGATGATGAGACAGATGATAGTGCACACATGTGCTTCTTGGCCCGAGAAGATACATTCTCTGATGGGAGCGATTGTGAGAACGATGAACCTGAGGTAACAATGGATGAACTTCGTATAGCTAACAAAGAATTATTTTCTAAGCATCAATCTTGTATGCTTAGATATACTAATTTGAAGAAACTAAATGTTAGTAAATCATCTATGCCATCCATCACCAACAATGACACCATTGTTGACACACTCACACTTGAGAAAGCCAATTTGGTTTCTCAAAATGGCATATTGAGAAATGAGGTGAATTCCCTCAAATCTCAATTAGATCACGTTTCTTCTAAAGATAGTGATGATCTAATTTCAAAACCACACAATTAGGTATTGAAAATGGTTCTCTCAAAATCCAAGTGCACGAGCTCAGTACACGTGTGTCCACCTTGGACACTAGTATTTCTTCTTTAAAGGAGAAATATGAGCTCATGTCCTCCCAAGTTAAGAGATTTAACAAGGGGAAAGGGCAATTGGGTGAATTGATTTGAAACTAATTTCTGGTCACACACCGTGTTGAACTTGGTTATGTGGAAGCAAATGCATCCAAATCACGCACCTCCTATAGTGGTGTAACAATCCTAAAACCAAAATCCTACTAAATATGTTAGAAAACCTACCTTAATCAAGTCCTTCTTAATGACACTTTGGCCCTTCTTCTCCTTGAAGGACTTGAAGCTTTCTCCTTAGGCTCTTTCTTCTCCTCCAAATCTCTTCCCTCTTCAACTCCAACTCCAAAAATGTTTAAGTAACAAGGTTGGTCTTTGGGTCAAGAATGATGTATAACTTGATTAGAGTAACAAGGGAAAGTTTCGTGGTGATCTAGGTGGTGGGAGTGAAGGAGGGAGTGTTTGGTGGTGGGAGTGGTGGTGCAAAGGGGAGGAAAGGGGAGGATGAATTCGGCCTGTTTTTGGGGGAGGGAGAGTGAGAGTGAGAGAACAATTTTTTTCTTCTTCTTTTTCTTTTCTTTTTCCACAAAATTTTTCCCTTTCTAAATCTCATCCCATGGATGAGTCATTCCTTAATCTCCTCTCCTCATGCCACCTAGTTAGGAGTTAGGTGGGAATCATTCTCCTAATGCCACATGAGTAGGGGTTAGGTGTGAGTTAATCTACATATGACACCTACATGAAGAGGAGGCATGGCATGACAAATTAGAATTTTAATTTTTTAATAAATAAGAATACATGCATAAATACTTGGTATCATCCATTATACATGTATTTATTCATGTATACTTCATTTAATAATTCCAAATGATGAGTTGAAATCATTTAAAAATAATTCCTTCACCACAAAAATTAAAGAAAAATATGTAAGGATTCCCAAAAATTATACGCACACATATACGCCCAAAATACGTACTAATATGCGTACATTAATATTGGGGTCTTTACATCCTCTCCCCATTAGAATAAATTTCGTCCTCGAAATTTCAAAATAAGGGAGAAAATATTCTATACATCACATCATCTTACAACAACAACAAAATTACATCAAACAAACAGGTGAGTGTACTTCTCCCTCATCTCATCCTCGAGTTCCCAGGTGGACTCTCCTGTTGACTCTCGGTGCCATATAACCCTCACAAGACTAATAGACTTCTTCCTTACCATCTTCTGCCTTCGGTCCAGAATAGCTATTGGTTGCTGATCATACGTCAAGTCTGGTCGTACTTCGATCTCTGAGAAGTCGACGACATGACTAGGATTCCAAATACATCTCCTGAGTTGCGATACGTGAAATATGTTATGCATTCCTTCAAGAGACGCTGGTAATGCAAGCGTATAAGTTACCTCTCCAACACGAGTTCAGACTTCAAAAGGCTCAATATATCTCGGACTCAACTTTCCTCGTCTGCCAAAATGAATCAGTCCTCGCGTTGGCTAGATCTTCAAAAACACTTGTTCGCCTAGCTGAAACTCTAAGTGTCACCTCTTTGCATCTGCCAGTGCTTATAACGGTCTTGGGCTATGAGAATATTATCTCGGACGACTCTCACCACATCCACTGTCTCGGTAATCATGTCTGGGCCCAACAGTTCATGGTCACCGACATCATCCCAACTAAGAGGAGACCGACACTTTCTCTTATAATGCTACAAACGACGCCATGCCTATACTCGCCCGATAACTATTGTTGTAGGCAAACTCTGCCAGATGTAGATGTTCATCCCACGAGTCCTTGAAATCTAGCATGCACGCCATTAACATATCTTCTAAGATCTGAATCGTCCTCTCTGACTGACCGTATATCTGTGGATGGTATGTAGTGCTAAAACTCAATTGAGTTCCTAAGCTAGCCTACAAACTTCTCCAAAAGTGAGATGTAAACCTGGCGTCACGGGCAGAGACTATGCATCCAGGCACTCCATGAAGTCTCACGATTTCCTGCATACATGACTTAATCAGAATTCATAGTAGCAGACAATCAGATAGAGATATAAAACGAAAGAATCTTACCTCCATATATCTCTTAGCGAGATGGTCCGTAGACTGGCTGACACGGAAAGGAATAAAATGAGCTGATTTAGTTAATCGATCAACGATTACCCAAATAGCATCATATCCTCGTGGAGTACGAGGTAACCCATTCACAAAATCCATCGTTGCATGCTGCCACTTCCACTTTGGGATCGGAAGAGGCTGCAGCAGTCCTGCCGTTTTCTGATGCTCGGTTTTGACTTGCTGACAGGTCAGACATGAAGCTACACTCGTAGCCACACTACACTTCATACCGTGCCACCAGAAATGTTGTCGCAGATCACGATACAACTTGGTGCCTCCGAGATGAATAGAATAAGGCGAGCTATGAGCTTCTCTCAGCAGTCCATCCTGTATATCACCTATCAGTACACAAATTCTGCTTCCAAAATGCAGAGACCCATCTTCATGAACACAGAAATCATGGCGAAGTCCAGCCTCTATCTGCTCTCGAATCTTCCTCATCTTCCCATCTCCAGACCGAGCTGCCTTAATCCTTTCAACCAAATCAGATTGAATGTGCAAGTTCATCATTATCACTTTTGTACCAAGTAAGACAACTTCAATCTCCATCTGCCAAATATCACCTCGAAGCTCTCTCTGTGCGTCAACATCATTACTGTCGATATGTGAATAAGAGCATCAGGTACGATGTTGACTTTCCCAGGATGATACTGGATGTCAATATCGTAATTAGCCATAAACTTGAGCCATCTGTGCTACCTCATATTCAGCTCTTTCTGAGTGAACACATACTTCAAACTCTTGTGATCCGTGTATATCTTTACACGTTCACCCAAAAGAAAATGCCTCCATAGCTTCAATGCAAATACCTCTACCACTAACTCCAAATCATGCGTAGGATAATTCCTCTCATGTGTCTTCAACAATCTAGAAGCATAGGCTACTACCCTACCATGCTGATGGAGAACACATCCCAATCCTCTGCTAGACGCATCACATAAAATTTCAAATCCACCTGAACGGTCTGGAATCGTCAGGATAGGTGGAGTGATCAATCTCTGCTTCAGTTCATCAAATGCTTGCTGACATCCGCTAACTAATTGTAGATAACACTCTTCTTGGTTAGATGAGTCATCGGTGCAACTATCTTAGAGAAGTCTTTGATGAACTTCATGTAGTACTCAGCCAATCCCAAGAAACTCCTAATCTCTGTGACTAACTTAGGAACTGGCCACTTCTCCACTGCAGTAACTTTCTCTGGGTCTACTGTTATTCCATCTCCAGATACGACATGTTCCAGAAAGGCAACCTTGGTCAGCCAGAACTGAACTTGCTATGCTTAGCATATAACTGGTACTGCCTCAGAGTCTCTAAGACTATCTTCAAATGCTCATTATGATCTTACTCTGTTCTTGAATACACCAAAATATCATCAATGAAGACGTCCACAAACTTATCCCGAGTATTCATAGAAGACCTGGTTCATCAACCTCATGAATATGGCTGGTGCATTAGTAACGCCGAAATTCATTACTAAGAATTTATAATGACCTTAGCGAGTTCGAAATGCAGTCTTTGGAACATCTGATCCTTTGCCCGTCACTTGGTGAAACCCACTTCTCAAATCTAGCTTCGAATACACTTGCGATCCACCAAGCTGATCAAAGATGTCATCAATCCTAGGAAGGGGATACGTATTCTTCACAGTGACCTTGTTCAACTCCCAGTAATCGATGCACATCCTTCGAGATCCATCCTTCTTACTCACCAAAAGCACTGGCGCACCCCATGGTGATACATTTGGTTGAATCAGGCCAGGATCCGACAAATCCTTCAACTGACTACAAAGCTCTGCTAACTCTGGAGAAGCCATACGGTATGGAGCTTTTACAATCGGTTGAGTGCCTGGAATCAGATTAATGGTGAACTCCAAAGATCTATCCGGAGGAAGTCCATAGATATCGTCTGGAAAGACATCAAGAAAATCTCGGACAACCCTTGGCAACACTGGTTCAGCTTCCATTTCCATCATCACTTCTTCTACTTGGTTGGCCTTAAACTTCAATGGTCCAAGGGAATTACTACCACTAAAGAACTCAAACTCTGGATGATCAGGAATCTGAAACACTATCTTCCTGAGTTTACAATCTATAATGGCATAGAACATCCCTAACCAATCCATCCCAAACACTACTTCAAAATGAGGCATCTCCATCACTAAGAAATCTGCATACAATCTACGTCCACAAATCTCTACAGGACACTGTCGGTATCCTGAAGAACTGTGGATAACTCCACTTTCTATATGGATATTCCAACTAGAAGCAAAGGAATCTACCACTAAGGAATTCCAAGTCACAAACTGTTGGGACAGGTAGCAATGATATGCTCCTGTGTCAAAGAGCGACAGGGCATGGAAAGATGCAACTCTAATGACACCTAAGAGGAAAAAAATATAAACTAACATAAGGGTCTAATCATCTTAATCACATCAACAGATATAACATACTATAACAGAAATGGAAAAGCATTGATCACTTAATGGAAATTGAAGAGATATCAGTGATAACTCGTCTGGTATCCTCGACCTCAACAGCTGTCATAGTGAAATCCTGACACCTCAGCACTGCTCTCCTGGTGGTTTGATGATGGTGGAGAGGTCTGCGTGGTCCTCTCGGGGTCACTATACTAGGTGCTGGTGGTGCTGGCAATGGGAGTCTCTGTGGAGCCGGCGGAAGGGTCCTCTGCTGCATCAGCCGGGCTGCCACCGGTGCCACTGGACCTGAAGTCTGTCCATGCTAAGGACACTGTCTGCTTATGTGTCCTTCATGACCACAAGTGAATCACCGCCCACCACGGAACCTACAACCCTTCTGCTCATGCCCTAAATTGCCACAAATACGACAAGATCCTTGCCTCTGAGGTGCTGGCGGAGCTCCGGGCCTCCTGAACTGAATGGTCTGAGTTGGCCTCAGAAAACCCCTCTACTGACCTGTAGTATGTCTCTCTGCTGCTGCGGGTGCCCTACACACACTCTTCAGGTGTGTCTCATGCATCCTGGCCGCCTCCAGTACAGCTCCATGTGTAGTCAGCACCATAGTCGACATTGATGCTCTGTACTCAGGATCCAGTCAAATCCTGAATCGTCTAGCTCTAGTAGTCTCTGACTTCACTAACTACAGAGTGAACTTGCTCAATAGTGAGAACTCTGCATCATAAGCATACACGCTCTGTCGTCCCTAAGTCAGGTGCTCAAACCTCAGACGCAACTCATCCTTCTTCGTCTCTAGAAGGAACTGGGCCTTAAACAGCCCCTAAAACTTCTCCCACGAGATCGGTCTGGTCAAGTGTAGCTCATGTGTATCCCACCAATCTCGTGCCTGATGTGCCAGCTGCCTCTTCGCGACATCCACACATCTGTCTCTCGGGTACCCTACACCCATCAGGTCATCTTCAGTATGTCCAATCTACTCGTCTACCTCCAGAGGACTCTTTTTGCCCGAAAAGGACTTCGGGTGCAAGGCCCTAAACTGTTTGATACCTACTGGCTTCTGTGCCGCGCCACTAGCCACCATATCCTCCAGCTGACTCATATGCTCCAGAATCCCAATCAGAATCTCCCCCCACCAGGGATGCCTAAGATAATGCTGCATCAGAAGCGGGAGTCCTGTTCTTGGACGATCCATTCCTGGTATCCGTTCTGCAAGGATGAACAGGGAAAAACAATGTTGAGTACAAAATTGCGGATTATAATGTTGGAGCTTTACTCATACAATTCTTACGTGTATCGTAGTGTGAGCGGACCTGCATGGGCCACCACAAATACCTGTCACGTCCCGCTCTCCCAAATACGGAGAGATGTAGCTGACGAGGCTGTCGTAGTATTCAGATACTGGGCTTCGAGCCCTTATCTAAATACTACTAGGCATTAATTGTGATTAAATAAACCAAGTACACAGGCCAATGTAACAACACTGGAATAGTATAAAGAAAATAAATAGAGTGCTTCAACAGAATTTAAATCCATAATACTGAAAGAAAAGAAATACAGAACTAAACTGAACATTACATTATATTAAACAAGTACTTTATACATACATGTCTGTACAAGGAAGGTACAAAAGTGAGGGTACAACAAAAAGAGAAAACCCCAACCCAAAAAGTACAAAAGGTGTCCACACCACATACAACACACCAGCTAAGCTACCCCACGAAAGTCCAACTGGACAAAGTCGGCCGCAGGCTCTACCTCTGAACTGGGGATGATCTTTGGCATCGGAACCCACACAAGCTGCTCTGGTCCTACTCCTGAAAACCATAAAAGGGGGCATGTCAACGCGTGACCCAGTAGGAACTCCTAACATCGCTAGTAGGAGCCAGTTTTAGAATCGGTCCTTCTATCTAGTCATCTATCTACTGGTGACACTATATCCACAGAATTAATGCATAAATTTTAAGAAATGTGACATACAAATACTGAAAATAAAAATTAACTAAGGAACATACATTTTAGATTAACTTAGTAAAGATTTGGTGATTAGTTAATATTTGGAAACTTGTGTAAATCGTAGGATGCTAAGGAGCTGGACTTCACTCAGGGTGGGTGACAAGTGGTACCTCAACCAGCGACACGGGCACTGGAGGGGCCTCTCGTAACTCCCCACTTGAACGGAGTAAGGTACGGGAGTGAGACAAATCTCGGTTTTTATTGGGACAAACGGAGAAATCGAATAATCATTAAATGTTGCATCACGAGTACACCACCGACCTCTCTAACTTTAGTCAACTCCCCCTTTCGGGAGTGACAAAGTGAGTGAGAAACTATCTTCTATCCGCTCCTTAACTCCTATAATTTATACGTGTTTCCCCCCAACCCCTTTCTGGAGTCTTACCCATTTTAGAATGGATCGAACGCTCCAGACATTTAACACTCTGCCTCACTCTCAGTTTCATAATTTATTTTCATACGTTATTTTAGCGGTCTCAATTACCGATTTCACAATTTCTCATTTCTTCTATTCAAATTTTTCGATGTCGAGTTTCCTAATTACGAACATCGCATCCAAAATAACACATCTAATCCATGATCCCAACATTATTCATATGAAACATAACATTCTTGCATTTGAGAATTGAAACATGAGTATGGTACTATAATGTGCTACATACCAAGGAGTATGACATGTCCATATTAACTTGTGTTCAATTTGGACACTATTAACACAATATGGCACTTATTTCATTATTTGGACATACAACAAAACTAATCATGCTACCAATGTAAGAGGTGTCAAATCTACATAACAAGTGAGATGTTACAATTGCATACCAACATACCACCAAATATAGGCTACAACTTGCATAATGTAGCTACAAATTTATAAGCTACTAATGGGCTGCTAAGCTCACAATGATACCAATTTGCCCCTAACTTAAGCAATGTGGCACGATGATATGACTATACTTTAAGCATATGGCACCATGATGAACTACTGATAAAATGAAGCCACAACATAAACATATGGCACAAGAGTGCATACTAACAACATGAAGATACACATTAGCATATTGTATAAGTAACATGTTAATAAAATGACATTACGCCCTAGCATGTGGCATGAGACAATATGCTAAGAAAATGAAACTCTGTACTTGCATATGACCATAATATGAAGTATAACATGGTACTTAGATTAATTAATTTATCATGAACCTTAATTAGTTGTAAGGGCCTTAGCATACCACTTTTTGCAAGAATACTATTAAACACGCACAACAAGCTACCAATGTAAGATAATGGAGCTAACTTAATAAAGCTAACATACTAACAATTTCCTCACTAACAATTTTGAACAAGCATATTTATATTACCCTTTGAAACATATTAATATATGATCAATTTCCTTCTTTTTTTTCTTTTAATAATAACAAGGACACATGATATGCCACATTAATCTTAACAAGGTGACAATATGATTATACCACACTTTCAACTATAATATGAACACTACTTTTAACAAGATGATAACATGAATATGCCATACTTTCAATTACAATATGAGCACTACTCTTCATAACATAGTACTACAACATTAATTCATAACATGAATACTAATTCTCTTTTCTTTACAAAACCTAAAGCTAGTTCATACAATCTTTATTTCCTACAGAATCCAAGAAAAGGATCCTAATTAGATTGGCTAGAAATCCTACATGAACAATCCTAAAACCAAAATCCTACTAAAGATGTTAGAAAACCCACCTTAATCAAGTCCTTCTTAATAGTACTTTTGCCCTTCGTCTCCTTGAAGGACTTGAAGCTTTCTCCTTGGACTCTTTCTTCTCCTCCAAAGCTCTTCCCTCTTCAACTCCAACTCCAAAAATGTTTGAGTAAAAGGATTGGTCGTTAGGTCAAGAATGAGGTATAACTTGATTAGAGTAACAAGGAAAAGTTTGGTGGTGATCTAGGTGGTGGAAGGGAGTGAAGGAGGGAGTGTTTGGTGGTGGGAGTGGTGGTGCAAAGGGGAGGAAAGGGGAGGAAAGGGGATTCGGCCTGTTTTTGGGGGAGGGTGAGGGTGAGTGAGAGAACAAATTTTTTTCTTATTTTTCTTTTCTTTTTCATCCAAATTTTTTCCTTTTTAAATCTCATCCCATGGATAAGTCATTCCTTAATCTCCTCTTCTCATGCCACATAGTTAGGAGTTAGGTGGGAATCATTCTCCTAATGCGACATGAGTAGGGGTGAGGTGTGAGTTAATCTACATATGACACCTACTTGAAGAGGTGGGAGGTGGAAAGGCATGACAAATTAGAATTTTAATTTTTTAATAAATAAGAATTCATACATTAATACTTGGTATCATCCATTATACATGTATTTATTCATGTATACTTCATTTAATAATTCCAAATGACGAGTTGAAATCATTTAAAAATAATTCAATCACAACAAAAAAATTAATGAAAAATATGTAAAGATTCCCAAAAATTATACGCACACATATACGTCCAAATACGTACTAATATGCGTGCATTAATATTGGGGTCTTTACACAAGGAGTTGTAGAGAAAGTGCCCCCATCATGGCATCCCGGAGTGGCTCTTGATACAAATGTTCTATAATGGACTCAAGCATGAGGTGAAAATTGCAATAGACACCGCAACTGGCGGTACCATCATAATGAAGACCCCAAAGGCGGCAAAAGCGTTATTGGAGGAAATGCCCTCCAAACCCTATCATTGGGGAAATGAAAGGGGGTCCACAAAGAAGGGTGGTAAGTTAGATGTTGATGTGATCACCCTCTTTGAGAGAAAGTTTGATAGATTGGCACAACGGATATCCCAGATCAGATCAGAGGTCAAGGGATCCTCTTCTTCCACCGCCATGGTGGCAAGTTGCGAGGTTTGCGGAGCGCATGGCCATCAATCCATAGAGTGTCAATTTGGGACAACTCAAACTCAAGGAATGTCAATAGAACAAGCCAACACCCTCTACAACCAAAGGCCTAAAGGAAATCCCCACTCTCAAACTTTCAATGCGGGATGTCGGAACCATCCCAACTTCTCTTACCAAAGTTGGAATTTTCAAGCTCCGCCAAATCATTCAACGTGGTTCCAACAACAAAGGCCCCTAGGGAATGCTCCGCAAACTCCTCCACAAAAGTCTCGCTTGGATGCTTACCACTTCCAACAAGATGTTGGAAATGCAGATGGCTCAATTGGCACAACAGATAGGTGCAATGGCAAATAACCAAGAACAATTTCTTATGCAACCCGAGCAGAACCCATGGACGATGAATGCCGTGATGTTGAGAAGTGAAAAGCAATTACAATGACCATCTCTCATCAATTGTAACGACTGGTTTTTATCTGTGTTTTGGCTATTGTGTGTGTGTGTGTGTGTGTGTGTGTGTGTGTGTGTGTTGTGGTTGTTCTCTTCCTTGTGAGTTTTCCCTGTTGGAAATTCTTCATAGCGTCCAAATCTTAGAGCTAGGTTGATCTTAGAAGCCATAGGAATCTTCTCGAAGCTTCGCGCTTCATTTCGAGACTTTTCGTGCATCTTAGTTGGTTCAAGAAGGAGAACCAACCGACTAGATTGCAATCTAGTCGGTCGGCAACTCTTCAGGAACCGACTAGTTCATCTTGATTATTTCAGCTGAGTTACTATTTCCTCTTAGTCGGTCTAAGCACATCCATCGACCGACTAGTTGTCAAACTAGTCGGTTAGAACTTGTTCTCAGACCGACTAATTCTGAGTTCTTTCTGACAGCCGAGTTACTGTTTACGGTTAGTCGGTCAAAGAACGACTATCGACCGACTAGTTGAGAAACTAGTCGGTTAGAGTTTCTTCTCAGACCGACTAACTCTCAGTACTTTTTGTCTATCATATCCAACCCTTAGTCGGTCAATGAACATTCACCGACCGATTAGTTCCCAAACTAGTCGGTTGACGAGCCTTCATAGACCGACTAAATCTGTTTACCCTGTGTTGACCCTGTTCATTGTTTGCCTTTTAGTCGGTCTCAGTTGGACGACCGACCGACTAGTTCCCGAACTAGTCGGTCAACCACTCTTCACTGACCGACTAATATGCCCAGAAACCCTAGGTTAAGTTGTAGCCGCCGCTTTTTATTTCTATTTAAACCCTATACGTTTTCACATCTTCCTTCACTTTTCTTAGCCAACCTTCTTCCCCAATCATTCCCCAACCTCACTCTTGCCTTTCTTCCTCCTCCCGTGCTCTCTCTCACCCCCCATTGCACCGGCACCACCCCGTAGGCCGCCGGCCGACCCTAAAACCCCCCAAATTCTCTTTTGCTCCAGTTTTTCCCTCCATTCTCCCATCTCTAGATCTGTCATATATCAGCCGCCAGGAGATCTCTTCAGCCGTAGTTCTTCCAGGATCGCTTCTTCCGTTGCCGTGCTAGATCCGTTTTGGCGACGGCAATCCGGATACGTCGAGATCTTCTCCTACCTGCAGATTCGTAGGCGTCCTTGATCGTCGTTCTTCCGTTTCTTATACGGTTAGTGATCTACCTTTAAATTTTCCATAACCCACACTATAATTTAGAAAACCTAATAAAAATGGATTACTAGACATTGTAGGATTCCACTACAAATCCGGATTAGATCTTTCAGTTCTGATTTCTGCTTTGGCCATAACAGTGAACCCATTTCC